>CM017478.2:4947258-6147258 GCA_007827005.2 Populus simonii
GTTGACCACTTATGTTTTTTTCTGCAGAAATTATCCCCAGGGACGATTAGGTTTGGAATCTTTGGGATGCCTAGTATTCTGTTTTTCATTAAAACTTAAATTTTTTTTAAATTATTATATTTTTTGTTTCTAGATTATTTTGATGTAATAATATTAAAAATAAATTTTAAAAAATAAAAAATATATTATTTTAAAATAAAAATATTTTGAAAAGTATCTTTCCGCTGCAGGCTGCATAATTTTTGTGCTATGGCTACTGAAAAATTCTTGCTGTTCATATCGGGCCACAAATTGAAGTGCCCTAGGCCGGTAGAATCCTACTAATGGACCCTTTCGTAAGGGGTGGTTCACCGATTCTGTCTCTTAAATGATAAGATTGTTCGAGATAGTTTGGTAGAAATTTAATTTGTTATGCACAAGTACTTATCTGGAATTCTGACTTTAATCCTGATCTGAAGTTCCCTAACTTTTCTGTTTTTTCTTAATCATCATGATTTACAAATCTTCGGTGAGAATCGATGCATGCACGCTCTGACTTGAGGTCTCGTGTCCCCCCTCATTCTCTCCTCCGACCACCGTATGCTCTCCCTACCTGTGCCTAACATCTCCATGGTTGACCATAATTGGCATGTTCACTAAATTTTTTCAATGTTTCCTATCCTTGTTCGCATTCTTTTGAATTTTGTTGGTGCTAACAAGTATCCAAACGGGGCAATAAAATTTTGGAACCCTCCTTATGCTTAGCCGAGAAATAAAATGACCAATATTATGAAAAAATAAAAATCTCTGCTGTCAGAAAATAGACTAATACTTAATTCTTTAAAGAAATTGAAGTAAAAAAGAAATTTTGAAATTTTTGTTTCAATACAGTAATCTCCATCTCAAAAACTAATATTATTATGTTTTTAAACAATTAACAGGTTCAAGTTAAATATAAATTAAGGTGTTGTTTGGCAACACCATGCATCTCAACAAAAACATCATTTTTTGTAATGATTTTTGTGTTTTTATTGGCAAAACACAGGTACATCAGCAAAGGCAACATGCAAAAGACAACATTAGAAAGAAACCATCATTCCTCACACAAATATGACTAATGCTTATTTTCTTTGTTTTTTTTTTTTTTGAATTAAATGAGACTTGGTATTTCTAAATTTCTACCATTTGAACTTTTCCCTTGGCATCGTCTTCACCACCGTTTTCTATTTGCTCCATTGCCCCCCTGTCCTTATATCTATACCAAGATGCACACGTCAAGTAAACTCCAAAATTCACTGTGCTGATGCCTGCTAATAGCCAGTAAAAGTAGTTCAACTTGTCTCTATTTAAATTGTCGCTAGCAAGCCATCCACCAGTAACTTTGTTTACCACCTGCACCACCACAGAGCTCAAGAAGTAGCCAAATGCCACTGAACACCATGAGATAGCTGTGCCCAGCGATTTCATTCCGGCCGAGCCCTCTGCATAGAAAAATTCTAGCAGTCCAACTAATGTGAACATATCAGCTGCTCCAAAAATGCCGAATTGGAAACCAAGCCATAAGAAACTCATTGGCAGGGGCTCAGTAGAGTCAACCATGTTGTGTTCAATAGCCACCGATTTGCGCCATGTTTCCACAACTCCAGAAACTGCCATAGAGATGACTGAGAGCACTAGCCCGACTCCAACGCGCTGGAGGTGTCGAATTCCAGTTGGAATCCCTGTGATCTTTCGAGCAAGTGGTACAAAGAAGCGTTCGTATATTGGGATCATAACAAAAATGAATAGTAGGGGGATTACTGGGAGTGAGGGGCCAGGGACTCTAAAGCCAAAGACGTGTGTGTCCATGGTGGTGCTTTGTTGGACAGAAAAAGTTTGGAGCTGAGCTAAGCATGTGTTCAAGAAAACTGTGCTAAGTATAATTGGAAGCATGCGAAGCAAGATCTTTGTTTCTTCAACTTGTGTCACTGTGCATAACCTCCAAGGTCCAGGGTTGATTGATGTTGATGCACAGTCAGTAGTGTTTGCGATTGCTGCCCGGTCCAAGAACCTGGAATTTGGCAGAAATACATGCGCTTTAGTATCCCGTTATGGTTATGATTTGTTGCAACAAAGTTGACCATTTTATATTTTTATACCTGAATTGGCCAGTCCTCGGAAGAATTTCTCGTTTCACCCCCGCTTCTTTGTCATGAATTTCATGTAATTCTTCAGCCCTCTCTGGAATTGGAAGGTCGCGGTTCCGGATTGCAGCCACAAGTACCTACATTTATGAACAAATTAAAGGACAAATTCATTTATCTAACACACCAAGACTAATGATCAGAGCGAAGGTACCGTCTCAATATATACCAAGCTCTTTAAGGAAGTTATTACCTGTGCAACGCGTGTGAGGGGGCTTCCCTTAGGTACATTGTTCCGATACAAGGACTTGCCCGTGCTTACAAAGATAATGGCCAAAAAGATTGCAATGGCACACACACCAAACCCCAAATCCCAGCCTTGGTTAGCACCTAACCATACAATAACAGTGACTCCTATTATAGATCCCATGGTGAGGCTAAGCAAGAACCAGTTGAAGAAACTAGACAATTGAATTGCCTCCTTGGGGTCATTCTCGTCGAATTGGTCAGCTCCTAAAGATGGCAAAGCTGCTTTGATGCCACTAGTACCAAATGCAATAAGGTACAGACCGGTGAAAAGTATTGCAGATTGGCTACCACCAGCAGCCTCACACTGATCAGATGAAACGCCTTTGCAAGGAATTGGTCTTAGTTGGTGGAAGTGTGCTTGAACCGTTAGGAGGGCATATCCCTGGAAAACACAACATTTTTAAACACTACCTTTTTCCCTATCTTTGAGAAATATGACAAAAAATCTATCCGTCATCATAATTTCCACGTATGTGTGTCTCTATATATATTGCATATAGTATAGAAAAAGACGCGGCTCTTTTACCGTAGACAACTCTATTATTTTTCTTTTTATATGACATGGCCTGTTGTCTGCATCATATTCTATCAAGTTTGGAAATCAGGGCACATGCATTCATGCCTTTTTTTCCAATAAAATAGGCCAAATGATACAAAATAATTCATGATTCTTAATTAGAAGTTTGACACTTCATGATTTTCCAATGATAGCATAATTGATTAGAAATGTATGGCCATGATTAGGAGGTTAATTGATAAACATACCAAGAACTCCGCGCATCCAAACAAGACGCAAGTCTTGAATCTTGTCCAATAGGTATCACATATGAACCCTCCAAACAGCGCCACTAAGAAAGAAGTACCAACGAAGTTGGTAATTGTTGTGGCAGATTTGGTTAGGCTGAAGTTCATGTACCCAGAGAAATAAGTCATCAGGCTCGCAGCCATACAGGCGAATGCCATGTTTTCTAGTCCTTCCGTAGCTGCGCAAATTCACCAAAACTAACATCATTTAGCTCATAATCTGGGAAGCAAATCCACTTTTTTGCACATATGCATCCGCAGGCGCTCACACACACACAGAAGTAGACACACACATGCTTGTAGCAATTAACAACTTTCTTACTGTATACAAAGAATACAGCTCTGTTTCCTGCTAGCCTTCTTTCTGGCTTGGATTCGATTTTACCATCTCTTGAGATGTCCTGTTTAGGAAAAACATATATAAAAAAAAAAACTCTATAAATAAGTTTCCAAAGAGAGTACAATATGCAATACTAGAATGTAAGGGAAAGTGAGCAAACAACAAATGAACTAGACGGTTTAATTCGCCATTAGAAAGACAATCCATTAATGGCTCTCGGATCATTGAAGAAAGGTTGTATATTTACACAGGACTTGAAATAATTCAGCTGACTTTACCATTTTGTTGAGTCCCTTTTGTGTGGAGGAAATGTTGCTTGAGAAGAGATGGTATGATCTAAAACCATACACTTAGATGTGTGTATGTGTGTGTGTGTGTATATAAAGAGAGAGAGAGAGAGAGAGAGAGAGAGAAGTTGAAAGATATAATCCTACTGCGGGCAACCGGAACGAAAAGGAATCAAAAGGCATACAGTAGTTTGAGCAACATTTTAGGTAGGTTTTGTTTCCTTTGATACCTCCTTATTAACGATAAACTCTTAGTGTTTTACTGTGCAAGTTGACTGTAAAATATTAATTAAAATTTTTTTTCTTGTTTTTTTTTTTTATATTTTTTTTTTATGTTTTTTTTGTGTATTTTTCTTTTAATAAATTTTTTTTGTTTAATTTAATTTGTTAATATTAATTTTTTTATTTAGTTATCAGATTTTTATAACACGGATCTCGAGTTTGACGGGTTAACCTGGTTTGACGAGTTAACCTGAATTTTTTTTCTTTTTTTTTAATTAATAATATTAATAATAAACTAAAACTGCTTAGTATTTCATTGTGCAAGTCCATAGTGAAACGCTGAGCAGTCTTTTTCTTTTTTTCTTTTTTCTTTTTTTTTGTTTTTATTTTTTTCCCATTTTTTTTGTTTTTATTTTTTTTTGTTTTTTTGTTTTTATTTTTTTTCATTTTCTATGTTTTTATTTTTTTTCTTTTTTTGTGTATTTTTCTTTTAATGAATTTTTTTTGTTTAATTTAGTTTGTTAATGTTAATTTTTTTATTTAGTTATCAGATTTTCATAACACGGATCCCGAGTTTGACTGGTTAACCTGGTTTGATGAATTAACCTGAATTTTTTTTCTTTTATTTTTAATTAATTATATATACTAAAATTGTTCAGTGTTTCACTGTGCAGTTCATAGTAAAACGCTAAGCTGTTTTTTTTTGTTTTTAAATTTTATTTCTGTTTTATTTATTTTATTTTATTGCTTTTTATGCCTTTATGGGTTTTTTTTTGCTTTTTTTCTTTGTGTTTTTTTTTTTATGAATTTTTTTTGTTTAATTTAGTATGTTAATATTATTTTTTTTTTTAGTTATCAGACTTTCATGACACGGATCCCGGGTTTGACGGGTTAACCTGGTTTGACGAGTTAACCTGGAATATTTTTTTTTTGCTTTTTTTAAAGTTTTGACGAGTTAACCCGAAATATTTTTTTTTGCTTTTTTTCTTTTTAATTATTTTTTTTTTCGTTTAGTTTAGTTTTTTAATGTTAAATTTCTTTCTATTTAATTATCAGACTTTCACGACACGTATCCCGGGCTTGACGGGTTAACCCGTCAATTTTGTTTTCTATTTAGTTATTAAACTTTCATGACGCGAATCCCAGGTTTGACGGGTTAACCTGATTTGAAAGGTTAACCCAGTTAATTCAAATTTTTTTCTTTTTCTTCATTAGTTTTTTTTTTCCTGTTGGTTTTTTTTCTTTGTTTTTTTAATTAATCTATTTAATTATCACACTTTTATGACACGACCTTGCAGCCAGACCCACATTCAAGACTCTTGGGTCCGATGTTGTAGCCAGACTCACTTAAACTTGAGTCATGCAAGTTTAATATTATTATTAATATTATAAATATTACTCTTAGGTTAAGTGTTGTAGCTAAATCAAATGTTCTTGGGCATATCTTTGCAGAAAGACCCAACACTCTTAGATCTTAACATTTTTTGATATTTTTATGCAAGAAAAAAATTTTAACCCGTGGCGTGTGCCTTTGTTTTTTTTTTTTCTCTTTTCCTTTTTAATCCTTTTATTGTGGATTGCATAATACAGTTCACAGTGAAAAAGCTGATGCCTTTAGTTTTTTTTTTCTTTTTTTTTAATTTTTTTTTTAATTTAGTTTCTTAATATTAAATTTTTTCTATTTAATTATCAGACTTTCATGACATGGATCCCAGGTTTGACGGGTTAACCTAGTTTATTCAAATTTTTTTCTTTTTCTTTATTAGTTTTTTTCTTCCTGTAGGTTTTTTTCTCTTTGCTTTTTCCTTTTTAATTAATCTTTTTTTAAATTTATTTCATTAATAATAAATCATTTTTCTATTTAGTTATCACACTTTCATGACACGAATTCTAGGTTTGACGGGTTAACCTGATTTGGCGGGTTAACCATGTTGATTCAGATTTTTTTTCTTTTTCCTCATTAGTTTTGTTCTTCCGATTTCATCTTTTAATATTGTATGCAGTCTACAGTGAAAAGGCTAAAGCCTTTAGTTTTTTTTTTTTTATGTATTTCACTGTGGACTGCATAGTGCAATCCACGGTAAAAAGGTTGATGCCTTCTTTTTTTTTCTTTTTAATTAATTTTTTTATTTAGTTTGTTAATATTAAATTTTTTTCTATTTAGTTATCAGACATTCATGACACGGATTTCAGGTTTAACGGGTTAATCTAGTTAATTTAGATTTGTTTTTCTTTTTCTTCATTAGTTTTTTTCTTCTTATAAGTTTTTTTTCTTTTATTGTTTCTTTTTATTTAATATTTTTTTATTTAATTTAGTTCATCAATATTAAAAAAATTTTCTATTTAGTTATCGACTGATGCCTTTAGTTTTTCTTTTTTTTTTCTTTTTGTTTTTTTGCTGTTTTTATGCCTTTAAATGTGGACTGCACATTGTAGTCCACAGTGAAAAAGCTGATGCCTTTTTGTTTGTTTTTTTCCTTTTTAATTAATTTTTTTTGTTTAATTTAGTTTGTTAATGTTCAATTTTTTTCTATTTAGTTATTAAATTTTCATGACACGGATCCCGGGTTTGACGGGTTAGCCCAGTTAATTTTGTGTTAACCCGTCAATTTTTTTTTCTATTTAGTTATCAAACTTTCATGACATGAATCCAAGGTTTGACGGGTTAACCTGGTTTGAAGGGTTAACCTAGTCAATTCAGATTTTTTTCTTTTTCTTCATTAATTTTTTTCTTCTTTTTGGTTTTTTTTCTTTTTAATTAATCTATTTAATTATCACACTTTTATGACACGATCTTGCAGCCAGAACCACATCCAAGACTATTGGGTCTGGTATTGTAGTCATATCCACTTAAACTTGGATCATGCAAGTTTAATATTATTATTAATATTATAAATATTACTCTTGGGTCAGGCGTTGCAGCTACATCCAAGACTCTTTGGTATAGATTTGCAAAAAAACTTAATATTTTTAGATCTTAATTTTTTTTAATATTTTTTATGCAAAAACCAGTGACCCGCGGCATCATGCGGGTCATGCAAGTAGTCTCTTCCTATACTTTGACTAATTTGCTGCCTGGCAACGTGGCCTCTCCTGAATTTGTCGGCACGTTCCTGTTGGTGAGGGATTCGAGTGTTTAAATATTCCACAATGTTAAAGAATAAGAATAAGGATAGAAAGTTGTTGGAAGAAAAGGAATAATTAGTTATGCCTTTCTGTTTCTTAGGCTCTCGGCCAGTCATGCAACTGGAGTGGGAATAATTCCTTTTGTCTGGAACATGTTAACTCATCAGCCCTGATGCATGTGTATATAGGCCTTCCATTTCTTTTTGTAAAAGTGTGCAGAGAATAAGAATAATGATAAAGCTTGAGAATTTTAAACCAAAACCCTTTTGTTCTCTGTATCTTTTCTTTTCTTTCTTTATTTTAACCTATGCAACCTTTAGCATTTTTTTCATGGTATTAGAGTTTTTGGTTGTTTAGCCAACTATGGAGAAAAAAGCTAAAAATCAACAAACACCACCTTTTGCTGTAAAATCAACTTCACGTTTCCATAACCTCTCTGATCCAAATAACCCATACTGTGTTGATAATGGTGATACGTCAGTTCTTAGTTTGGTGATTGATTTTTTAACCACGGAAAACTATTTCACTTGGACAAGAGCCATGAAGAGTGCTCTTAGAGTCAAGAACAAGCTCGGTTTTATTGATTGCAGTGTCACAAAACCTTCAGATCCCAACGATCCTCTCCTAGAAGCTTGAGAAAGATGCAACGATATGATTGTTTCTTGGATCCATAACTCTGTAAGTCTTCCAGTAAAGTCTTTTTTCATCCTTATAGATAATGCATATGAGATTTAGAATAAACTTTGTGAGAGACTTACTCAGCAAAATGGGCCATGAATTTTTCAACTAAAATGGGCTCTAACCAACTTAACTTGGGGGAATGATTTAGTCAATGTCTATTATGGAAAGCTGAAAACAATTTGGGATGAGTTAACATTACATTGTCTTATGCCAGAGTGTTCTTGTGGACAGATGAAGATCTTGACTAATCGATATCAACAAGACTGCGTAATCCAGTTTCTCATGGGTTTGAATGAAACATACTCCAATGTAAGGGATCAGATCATGTTAATGAATCCCATACCACAAGTCAGTAAGGTTTTTTCTCTCATTCAGCAGCAAGAAAAACAACATCAAATGTTACCTTGCACATCTGCTCCTGAATCAATGGCCCTCCTCACCAAAAATACATCCATAACCTTCAGGCCGTTTAACAGACCTTACTGCCCACATTGCAAGATTCAAGGGCATCTCTTAGAAGGTTGTTTCAAAGTAGGAAATGCAACTCCTCCTACTTGCAGTCATTGTCATATGAGTGGTCATTCAACAGAGAAATATTACAAGCTAGTGGGGCATCCCTCTAGTCACAAGTTACATAACAAGGGAAGAAGACCAAATATGCATACCAGACAATCCAACATGATTGTAGCTGAGAATTTCCCAAAGAATCAGATTAACAATATGAATCTGATCTTAAATCAGTATAAAAAAATCTTGCAATTACTTCATGAGAAACACAATCCAGCAGACATCCATCCTCTTATGGCTAACTTCACAAGTCTTCCATCTATGTCTGGTATCACAACCTGTCTCTCCACTTACTCATATAAATATTTTGATATTAATAATGTCCCTTGGATCATAGACACAGGAGCTACAAGTCATATGATTTGTAGCACCATATTCTTTCAAAAAAAATGACAACTATTGTGTATTATAATGTCAAACGTCCTAATGGCCAAGAGGTTCTAGTCACGCATATAGACACTGTTAAACTCTCTAAATTAATCACTCTTGAGAATGTTTTGTGTGTTCCTTCATTTGCTTTCAATATCCTTTCTACTCCAACATTAACTAAAAATGTCTCTTGTTGTTTTGTTTTCCTGTCCAATGCTTGTTTTCTGCAAGACCTCACATCATGGACAACGATTAGATTGGGTGAAATGAAGAATAGTCTCTATCACCTCAAGCATATTGAAGTATCTCCTACTGCTTTGATGTGTACATTATCCATGTATTTTGACACTTATCGTTTGCATTTTGCTTGTGCTACAAATATTAGTCATCATTCTAATATGTGGCATTATCGTCTAGGCCATATTTCCAACTCCAGATAACAATTAATTAGAGATCCTATTGTAATAAAAAAAAAATCATGTTCTATTATCAATGAAGCTCTCTATTCGATTTATCCCTTGGCAAGACAACATAGACTCCTTTTTGATCTAAGCCTACACAAATCTTCTTTCAACTTTGAACTTATACATTGTGACTTATGGGGGCCATGTTCTATGGCAGCTTATGACAGGAGTAGATATTTCTTAACCATTATTGATGACTTATCTCATAGTACCTGTGTTTATTTGCTTAAAAATAAGTCAGACACGTGAAAATCTATAGAGTCATTCTATAATCTTGTTAATACTCAATTTGGAGCTAAGGTTAAGTACCTAAGAAGTGATAATGAAGCAGAGTTTCAAAAGCAAGACTTCCTCCATAAAAATGGCATCATCCACCAAAGAACTTGTGTAGAAACCCAACAACAAAATGAGATATTTGAGAGAAAACATCAACATATCTTAAATGTTGCTAGAGCTCTTAGATTCCAAGCTAACTTACCTTTTGAGTTCTAGAATGATTGTATACTTACTGCCACTTACATTGTCAATCGTATCCCTACCCCTTTACTACACAACAAGACACCTTATGAAGCCATCTTTAAAACTAATCCCATATATCATCACATGTGAGTTTTTAGGTGCCTTTGTTTTGCTACCACCATAAGTCAGGAAAGGAAGAAGTTTGATTCTAGAGCAAGAAGATGTGTCTTTCTTGGCTATCTTTTTGGGGTGAAAGACTATAAGTTGGTAGACTTAGAAACAAATGAAATCCTTTTGTCCAGAGATATAACATTCCATGAGCAAATTTTTCCTTTCAAATCACCTGTGTCTGAAACTCCTCCTTCTGATA
Organism: Populus simonii; assembly: GCA_007827005.2. Classification (NCBI taxonomy): domain Eukaryota; kingdom Viridiplantae; phylum Streptophyta; class Magnoliopsida; order Malpighiales; family Salicaceae; genus Populus; species Populus simonii. The sequence goes on from CM017478.2 coordinate 4,957,359, forward strand.
CAATAACTTCTATGGTACAACCACAACAATATAATTCTCGTTACTCTCTTGTTTCAAGTCCCCAGAAAGATTTTTACAGTCCTTTTGATCAAATACCTGACAGTCCTTGCTCACCTTCTAATTCAACTGACTCATCTTCAAACAAAGACATTTATCCTGACACACATGACACAAGTATTTAACCCAGCGCACCACAATCAGATTCTTCTTCCTCTTCACCTTTCACACCACACCCCCTACTCCTCTTCTTCATGTTCGCAAGTCTACTAGTATGAAACAGGCTCCCAAATACTTGCAAGATTTTCATTGTCACCTGGCTTCCTTCAATTCTCCCAATCTAATCCAAACCACAACAGTTGAGGCTCCTTTAGGTAACCAAGTTCATTTGAGTAATTTCCTTTCATACAATAAATTCTATTTACCTTTTTAAGTTTTCTCCGCTTCCATATCTTCTCACACTGAGCCATAAATATATACCCAAGCTATTAATGAATCTCATTAGCGCATGGCTATGGAGGATGAGTTGAAAGCTTTTAAGTCTAACCAGACATGGATAATAACTGATCTGCCTCTTGGAAAAAGGCCTATTGACTACAAATATATATATATATATATATATATATATATATATATATATATATATATATATATATATATATATATATAAAGATAAAGTATAATTCAGATGGCAGCATTGAAAGATACAAAGCAAGGTTAGTTGCAAAGGGATACATACAACAAGAAGATATTGACTACCACGAAACTTTCTCCCTTGTTGCCAAGCTTGTTACAGTACGATGTCTCTTGGCCATAGCTGCAATTAAAGGGTGGGGTCTGTATCAGTTTGATGTCAATAATGCCTTCCTTCATGGAGACTTACAAGAATAAATATACATGAAATGTCCTTCTGGATACGCCCAAGGCCAATCTCATAAAGTTTGCATACTACTTAAGAGTCTTTATAGGTTAAAATAGACGTCACGACAATGGTACTCAAAATTCTCCACCTCTTTGCTTGAATTTGGTTTTTGTCAATCCAAAGCATATTATAGCTTGTTTATTAAACAAGACAATCACTCTTTCACAACATTACTAGTATATGTCGATGATATCATAGAGACAAGTGACTCTTCTGCTATTGTCGAAGATATCAAAGCCTTTCTCAACAACAAGTTCAAGATCAAAGATTTAGGGCAATTAAGGTATTTTCTTGGAATAGAGATCGCTAGAACAACATAAGGGATACAGATTTGTGAGAGGAAATATGCTTGAGACATTCTAGCAAGCTTTGACATTCTTGGATCTCGGCCTTCTAAACTTCATATGGATCAAAATTTGAAACTCAGTAAAGAAGATGGAACACTTCTTTCTGATCCTACTTACTACAGGAAGTTAGTTGAGAAACTTCTATACTTGACAATCACACGACCAAACATCTCTTATAGTGTGCAAATTCTGAGTCAATTTATGGATCATTCTACTTACTTCCATATAACAGTAGCTTTCAAAATCCTAAAATACATCAAAGGGACTCTAGGGCAGGGTCTCTTCTTTCCTTCAGTAAATAACCTGGACATTATGGTGTATTGTGATTCTGACTGGGCATCTTGTCCTGATACTAGACACTATGTTTCTGATTTCCTTGGTTCATCTTTGATCTCTTGGAAATCAAAAAGGCAATCAGTGGTATCTCGATCTTTAGCAGAAATGGAGTACCGTGCCATAGCTACCACTAGTTCAAAAAATACTTGGCTGCATTTTCTTCTAGCAGATCTTCAAGTCTCTCATTCTCACTCTGCTATGTTACATTGCAATAACAAAGTTGCACTGCATATTGCTTCGAATTCTATTTTTTCACAAAAAAACCAAGCATATGGAGTTAGATTGTCACCTTATTCATGACAAAATTCAAGAAGGTTTCTTGACGACTGCTCATGTCTTTACAAAGTGCCAACTAGCAGATGTTTTTACAAAAGCACTACCTGCATACTTATTATCTTCCTATTTGTCCAAGATGGGCATTGTAAACTACTATGCTCCATCTTGCAGGGGCCTGGTAAAGAATATAGAGGAGGATAAAAAGTTGTTGGAAGAAAAAGAATAATTAGTTTCCCCCTTTTTCATTTGCAGTTAGTTATGCCTTTCTATTTCTTAGGCTCTCGGCCAGTCATGCAGCTGGAGTGGGAATCTTTCCTTTTACATGGGACAGGCTGACTCATCAACCCTGATGCATGTATATATAGGCTTTTCATTTCTTTTTGTAAAAGTAAGTAGACAATAAGAATAATGAATAAAGCTTGAGAAAGCTTTTTAAACCAATACCCTTTTGTTCTCTATTTTTTTTCTTTTCTTTCTTATTTTTATCCTCTGCAACCTTTAGCATTTCTTTCACACAAAACCATCCTTTTGTAATTGATTATATATGCGAGTGAGTTGTCTGAATCCAAATAGATTTATTGGCTTCTACATTTTTATGGAATTTGTATGTACAAGGACCTACACATGTATAAAGATGGATACCACCTCTAACTTAAAAACTAAGAATTCTTAGGTCATAAATATATTTTTTAGATAAGCTCCTCTATTCTCCATTCCTTTTCCCTTCTCGTTAAAGTCTGGTTTATTCAAACAAAACTCTCCTTTTAATCGATGTATTTAACAAATTTGAGTGCGATATCCGAAACTTAGAGCTTAACTCTTAAACTTAAACATAAGAGATGTAGAGGACTTCTCGTATAAGAGCTTATATAAAAGGATGAACACCACCTTTAATTTAAAACCCCTAATTATGAAGCAATATGAATCCATCTTTTATAAAGAACATCTTTTTTTTAATAAAAGATAGTTAATGCTTCTTCTAAATAACTTCTTTTTTTATCAATACTCAGTTATTATATATATATATATATATATATATATATATATATATATATATATATATATATATGCATGCTAACATATATATACACATGAGAATAATAACATAAAAATGATAAGTATTGGCTACTGCTACAATGATGAGTTAGTTAGGCAAAAGAAAAACTGGAATTACAACTATATTTTAAGCACTTAGCTTGCAAAGGCTTGCTTAAATGACGCTTATGATGTTTTAAAATTCTCTCAATGAAGTAAAGTTTACCCTTAGCTTCTCAGTACCATTGGGTCATATGTATGTCTCATACATAAGCTCCCCTCTTTTCAATTCTGTTTTAATATGGATTATCTGCCGACCTACACACACACACACACACACATCTAATAAATCTCTTACATGTGAGTCCGGTTCATTTGAATACAACTTTCTCCAATGTAAGTTTTTAACGATTTGAGTGCGACATTCAAAACTTAGAACTTCGCTCTTTGAGCATCCAAGAAGAACAGAGACCAGGTCATTTGAGAATCTATTCAATAAATTGTCTTGTGTGGTACTAGATTGTGAAGTTGATGATAAACTAGTCTGTAAATCTAATTCTAATAGGGCTTATTTAGTCTATTCTAAGCGTGGTAGTACGATATTATCTTTAGGACAAATTAATCTATGCAATTTTTCAATGGCATATGGAAAGGATAGGCTCCTTCCATGGTTAAAATCTTATGTTGGATGAATATTCTTGGAAAAATCAATACTAAAGGAGTCTTGATCATGAAGGGTATTTTTGAAGCAAAAGACATTAATTATCTTTTATATTTGGTTTCTGAAGAATCCATTGATCACCTTCTTATACATTGTCATAATCATGGATGCATTTGGGCCAAGTTTATTGATTAGTGGAGTCTATATTGATATTGTCATGAGAATGTATCAAACATTTTTCATCAATGAAAACATCTTATATGTGGAAAATTTCAAAAGAAAGTATAGTTTGGACTTTTCTTTGAAATCTCGGTATTTTTGGCTTGCTAGAAATGAATTCCTTTTTAATAATAGGCAACCAGATTATGATATCATCTCTCTTCTAATATTAATGAAATTATGTGTGTGGATAAAACCCTCGTTTTGGACTTTCTTTATTATGCCATTGATTTATTAATTTCGGTTGATAACTTGGTTCGATGGCCAAAATCAAGTGTTCTAGACATTCCATTTCATGGTACCCACCTAAACCATATACCTGAAAGTGGAATGTTGATGGCTCTTCTATTGGAAAACCTAGTCTTATAGGGTTCTTCATTATCACAATGGCCTTGTGATGTGTATTTCTTTGCTCTTGTTGGAATTAAAGATTCAAATAAGGCTAAATTTCTTATTGTAATTAAATCTCTCGAATTATCTTCTTTATAGGATGATTTTTTAGGAGAAATTTCATCTTTGAATATGATTTTGTTTTTGTGGTAAATTGAATGAATAAGAAATCTTAAAGACCATGTAGATTTCATGAATTTTTCATCCTTACATCTCATTTCTCCTTACAATTGAACTTTTTATCTTTTTGTCATGTTTCACTTGAGGTTAATCATATGACTAATAACTTTGCAAAACAATGTGTGAGTAGAATATGTGATTTTGTGGCTTAGATCTAATTGCCTCTTGTTATGATGTGATGTCCCAATATTGTCTGTGATGTTTTGGTGCTTAATACTGCCTTCATTCTATGCTTTAGTTTTGGGTCTCAATCTTAGGTGTTTCTATGAGTTTATGATATCACAACTCTGATAATTTTTAGTATTTAATATCATTGTGTTTTGTAGATTTATCTTTTATTTTATTTCATATTTAATAGGTGTTGTTATGCCCCTGCTTATATATAAAAAAAGCTTTGCTATATTTCTCACAATAGAAAATATATGGGCTCCACACACACAAGAACTTATATATATATATATTTGGACATTGGGTTGAGGTGCTTGGGGTAATTCTGGTGGTGCTGCTCCTTTGAGGATCCAATCTTCTAGAAGGGATATATCTTTCCATTGGATTGCTTTTAGGACAACAGTGTTTGAGCGGCATAAATTTGTTTTTAGAAGGAGTGTTTTTCCTTTTTGGGATTGGAATTTGTGTTTACTAGCAAAGGCTGAGATCATGGCTTTGTAGTGAATTTTAAATATGAGAGCAATGGGGATCGATCTTTCTAGCATGTCATAATTATGGGTCTTTATTTGTAGTAGCATACTTTGCAAAATATTGAAAAAGCATTTTGTCATAAACAAAACTCTTTTCAGAATAGATTTTTATGGTGACAATAATTTTAAAAAATGATCTTGGTTTTTTCAACACTTCCTCCAACAGAGGAATGATATCCAAAAACAACTTTATGCTTACATCGAGACCCATAAAGTACAAATTTTATTCTTTGATTGGTTTGAATTTCATTTAGCACCAGCACAACATATTACATATCCATTTGCATCCATTAAACATGCATGTCCCATTACAACCCGATCCAAAATTCCTACATGGAACCTCTCTAATGGACCTATAGTTGAGTCTAATCATCTACCTTTGTGCAACATACAACTTACTTACAAACACCAAACAGTTGATATAGCTCCGTACAAATTACCCAGAGAGGATAACCTCACAAATACCAAACATATCATCCAATAAAACAATTTCACAAATACCAACCTCAATACCATAGGTAAACAGCTTACCAAATTAGAAAAAAAAATATAAAAGAACCCAATCCACTTCATGACTTGTAAAAACCCTGTCAACCTTAAGCTAAAAAACCCAGTATTCAAACCATACCAAGTTACAAAAACAAGCCAAACACAAATTTAAGAAAATCAAACAGATTTTCTTAGAGCCATTAAAACACACTTACAAAACCTTGACCAAACAACCTTGACTGTCCCAGACACACCTCAACATTCCAACCCTTCATCCTCTATAAATCAGGTTAACACTCTTCAAAATAACCCCATATCACCCTCCGATACAGATACTTTTCAAGAACAACCTCTTCACCTAAACAGACTTACCTGGCAAGCTCCCAAAACAACCATTGCTCTAGATATTTTCATATCTATTGAACCAACTGTCATTAGTAAACATAAATATAATGCATCTTCCCTCTTTGAATGGAACATAGATGGAATGTCTAAATATAATATCTTAAACACCCTCCAACAAATGACCATGACAGCTAATGCCTACAACACCCAAACAGGAACCCTAGACAAAGCCATGGCTGAACTCCTTATCACAGGTTTATCTGGCCAGCTTAAAGGATGGTGGGATTACCATCTCACTGAAATAGATCACTTACATATTCTAAACTCTATACAATCCTATGAAGACCAAACACCTATCCTTGACCCTTCAGGAAACAACATCCAAGATGCTGTGTCCACCCTTATCCTTACCATCTCCTTACACTTTGTTGGAGATCCTTCCCATCTGAAAGACAAAAATGCTGAACTTCTCTCTAACCTTTGGTGCAAGAAGCTCAGTGACTTTCAGTGGTACAAAAATACCTTCCTTACTCGTGTTATGCTTCAAGAAGATTCAAATCAGCCTTTTTAGAAAGAAAAATTTCTTGCATGCTTACCGATTCTCTTAGGAGAAAAGGTCCGAAATAAAATCAAAGATACCTTTACAACTAAAACCATACCATATGACTAGCTTACATACGGTAAACTTGTGAGCTTCACCCAAAAAGAAGGTCTTAAGATCTGTCAGGACCTCAAACTCCAAAAACACCTAAAATAGGAAATGAAACGTACCAGGCAAGAACTTGGTAGTTTTTGTTTCCTCCAATGGTGGCATTAGTTGTTTACCAAAGTAGTCCCTCCAACAAATTCCTCCAATCCTTACCCCAATCTGGTAAGCTGTTTACCAAAGTAGTCCCACCATCAATACTACAACTGTTTTCTCCAAAACAATAATAAAATCAAAACCATAGTCATTCTTAGCTTTTCTACTTCGGTCAGATTAAAGAAGGAAAAGAGAAAACAGTTCAGTTTAAAGAAAAGATTCACATAATATAAACAGTACATGGCGTTGTTATACCTAAGAATGATCTTTTAGATCGGGTCACAGGTTTCCAACTGATATATTGATTTTGTAAAAAGAACAAATAAGCAAACGCAAGCAAATATAAATAAATTTATGATGCGAATGAACAAAGGAAGACCAACAATGTCAGGATACTTGATCAAACACAGAGCATACTTAAATGTACAAAAATATAAAATATAGCAAGAATGTAAATAATGAAAATAGAATCTTACTTAAATTTCTAATGTAAATCAATATAGGAGATATTGGTTATAGAGGAGAATGGATATTGGTTATAGAGAAGAGTAAAATTTTCTGAGGGAAATGATAGTCTACCTTCTAAGGGTTTAGGAGTCCCCTTTTATAGACGAATTGACACAGAAGAGGCCAAAATGTCTTTTCAAAAGCCTAGAGATTCCTTCAGAACCCTATGGTATTGCCTGCCATGATTGGGTGACAACAAAATGGAAATTGCCCATGTTTCTTGTGGGATTTTTGTTTGTTGTCTTCTTGCCACCGACACTTGATTTGTCTATTTGTAGCATCAGGTAATATTTGTAGAAAAAGGCCTAAAACAAATGGGCCTAAACACAAATGAGTTAAAAAGATATGGGCTCGAAACAGATGAGCCTGAAAAAAGCCTGAAATGCTCTTTTTTTTAATGTCTCTTAATAGGTGGCAGATTGCCAAAACAATCATCTTCATTATCGTCTCTAAGGGAAATGGTAGGAGATGTCGAGTTAGATGAGCTGGATTAGGACAAAACCGTTTTCGGGTCTTGGCTTTGTATAATGTCTTGTACTATTTGGAGGTATTCTTCCTCAATTCTAGCAGAGGCAAGGAGAGTTGCCGTTTGAGCCTTCCGAGCTAGAAATTTTGATTGAGGATGATGATCAATGATGAGCATTGTTTGATGTTTTTGTAACCATTCTGTAACAACTAATTTGGAACTTTTGGATTCAGCTGCAAAGGAACCCCACTATTTTATTTTGAATTTACAAACATGTACTGGATGTCTATTTTAGAGATTATAATCGTAGAACCATGAACATACCTATGGAACAAAAAACTTTGTACAACAAATGAGAAAGGAAGGAAACTTCCTTTCAGAAGGAGTTGGTTGAAAATTATTTTTGAAATGAAGGTAACCATTTTTCAACCAGAGGATGTTCTTTGAGGTAGTCAACATGACAACCAAAGTAGTCCCACCATTGGAGGAACCAGAGGGGGAGGTCTGTAGTATTCATGACATTATGGAAGTAGAAAAGACAAGAATGGCTATGGTTTTGATTTTGTAGAAGGAAGGCATCAAACCATGCTTGTTGGTAGTCCTAATACATATAGGAAGTATTGAAGTCCTGGTAGCTTGTACGGAGGTGTATGGGGAAGGAGAGAGGTTGATGTAAGGGTTGTCTCCAATCTTTAGAATGGATAACTTTGTGAATGATGCATGTAGAATATGCTGGTTCAGTGTGATCTGAATATAGTTTGAAGTGTTTGAACTTGACAGAGTTGGTAATTTCAAGGATGGCGGCATAGTAGGCTTGTGGTTTGGCTAAATTCCAGGGTTTGTAGTAGCAATTTGGAGGGAAAATTTTTGAAGCAGCAATGGAAGGGTTTTCATGATAAAATCCTTCTTCCATAGTTAAAATATTTTGTAAATTAATTTTGAAAATATATTTGGATTTGGTTTTTGGAAAACTGGTTTGTTGTAAAAAAAATGAGGGGTTTTGAAAAAGAAATGCCTCCTTGTGGTTTTGAAATAGATTTGGAAATACTACCTGTTTGAGATACGGAGTCACCGGAAGCCTGTTGGGACACTTTTCGTAATGCCAGAAGTAATTCTGGTGATTTGGATATAGTGTCTACCCAATGTTGAACTGCATCTGTTTGTACCTGTGGTGGTTTTATTGTTTCTTCTTCTTCAATAATTGCCTCATACTAGGATTTGATAGGTTTGACAGTTAGGATGGCTGAAGACATGAGTTTTGCAGAAGGCTTTGGGGTCTCTAGTTTTGTAGGTTGGGTTTTGGGGGCTTTCCCCTTATCTTTGGATTTTGCTTTAGGAGGCATTAGGACTTGTTTTGAAGGAATTCTCAGGTTAGGAAATGAGGGATAAAATTTGAATCTCCTTTAATATAAACAATATCGAAATAAAAAATGCTTAAAATAGCTTGCCATCGTGCAAAAATCTGTTTTGAAGCAAGATTTTGGACATCTTTTTGTAAAACTTCTTTTGCAAATTTGCAATCAACACGTAAAAGAACTTTTTGATTTAATAAATCACTTTGAAATTTTATAATGCAAAGAACAATTGAAAGGATCTCCTTTTTGATAGTGGAGAATTTTTTTAACAATCATTCTAGTGGGCAGATATGTACTGGAATATTTGTTCTTTGTTATCTTGCACTTGTTTAAGAATCCCACCATATTCTAGGTTAGAGGCATCAGTCTCGACGATCTTAGGAGCTAACGGGTTAGTTAAATGGAGGAAAGGAATGGTGTGGACCTATTTCTTAATCTGTTTGATGAGGTTGGTATGGAGGTCAGACCAAGGAATGAGGTTGGTTTTTAACTTGTTATATAAAGGTTTGGCAAGACGAGTAATATTGGGATAGTAGTCTAGAACATAATTAAGACTACCTAAAAACCTTTGCAGTTGGGTTTTGTCAATAATCTTATCAGGAAATTTATTTGTAAAGGTTAAAGATCTCTCTATTGGTGTTACAGTACCTTGACAAATATAATGGCCTAGGAAACGGACACGGGTTTAAAAAAGATAAATTTTTGTTTTAGAAACAACCAAACCATTTTGTTTTGTAGTATGAAAGAATGTATGTAGATGTTTGAAATGTTGATTATGGAATGTGAAAAAATAAGCACGTTGTCAATGTAAACAATGTAGAATTTTGAATGTGCATTGAAGATGTCATTCATGATGCGTTGAAATTCAGATGGTGCTTTCTTTAAGCCAAAGGGCATGACATTCCATTCATGTTGGCCAAAAGGAACTGTAAAAGCAGTTTTGTATCTATCCTTGAGATCAATCTGGATTTGCCAAAATCCAGATTTCATATCAAATTTTGAAAATATGAATGCAGAATGCAATTTTTGCAACAATTTTTTTTATTGGGGATTGGATATCTGATCCATTTTAAAGCAGAATTTAAAGGTTTGTAATTGATCACAAGTCTAGGTGTGCCTCTTTCAATTTCAGAGTTTTTATTTACATAAAAGGCTGCACACGACCAGGGTGATCAAGACTTTTGGATAAGACCTTTAGACTCGAGATCGCGGATTTCAAGTTTGCAGTGTTGTTCTAAATCAGCATTCATTTGTATAGGTCTTGCTTTTGTAGGTATAAGTTTTTCTGAAAAAAGTATCTTTATATGGAAGATCAACAATGTGTTGTTTTCTTTCCTAGAAAGCATTAGGTAAGTCTGAACAGATCTGTTGTTCAATCTTACTTTGTAAATCAATGATTTTCTTTTGTAATTCAAAGTTTTGTAATTATTTGTTAATATGACAAAAGAAAACATGGTTTTGTAAATCATGTAGATAGAATTGTTTTCTATGAATCAATGCATTGATATGATAGGTATGTATGGAGTATGCTTTAATCAAATTCAAATTTCTAGTCTTAGATTTTTCTAAGAATGGAAAAACAAGTTTGATGTTATTGATTTTGGAGGTAATACAATTATGATGTGCTTGATATGGAGTGCCAAGAATGATGGTATGATTAATATCTTTTGTAACGACGAAGAATGTTTTAAGAGAAATGCCTTTGTTGAAAACAGAGACTTGGGTTTTGCCTACAATATGCAATTTTGAATTGTTAGCGACAGAGAGTTTTTCAGAGGTATTTTGCAAAAATCGTTTTGGAAACACGCCTTCTTTGATGTAGTTTAAATCTGCGTCTATGTCAAATAAGGCAATAGTGCTAAGTTTGAAATCTTCTGAAAAAATTAGCGTAATGCTAATCAAATATTTTTTGGAAGATATTTGGGTTAACACATTCAGGAAATCATCTGGAATATGCTCAATATTTGTAAGTGTATGGGGTAATGCATGGGATTCAATGGTTTGATCTTCTGATTCAGACTCAGTGTCAGATTGACTTTTAATTTTGGACAAAAGACGTTGTGATATGACAGAGTCTTTCTGTTGGGCTTGTTTTAAGGTTTGTAACTCGAATTTGAGGGTTTTAATCTCATAATGTAATTCTAGGATTGTGACTGTGGTTTTGGATTTCTTTTTGTTAAGGATCTTTGTAAGGTCATAGGTATTAGTGCTGGTAGAGGGTAATATAGAGCGGTTTGGAGGGTTAGATGAAGGGTGCTCTGGTTGGTTGAAATCTTTCAACAGTTTATCCAGATATGTTTTTTAAAGTTGAGGATTATCAAGTCTTTTGATAGCCTCAAGAATGAATTCTTAGTCTTGGGTTAAGACGTTAATTTGTTTAGAATTTGTAGAGGTATCTAAAGAAGCACTAGTAGTTGCTATTTCATCAATTTGAAATTCTTCTTGAGAAATGTCTAAAGGAGAGAGGTTAGTGTATGTGGCTTCAATGTAAAGATTTTGTATTTGGTTGATGGTTTCTTCATCAATTTGGAGCTCATGTAGTTTGGTATTGACTTTGAATAAACAGGATGTATGTCCTTTCTGATTACATTTTTAACAAATAATGTTTTTTAGGTCAAATTTTGGCTTGGGTTTTGACTGGAAAGGCTTATGGGTTCTTAGACTTGAATTTAGGAAAAAGTAAGAGTTGTTAAAGTAAAGAACTTCATGTGTTGTGTGTAAATGGAAAGATTGATGAATCTGGACAGTTTCGTCTCTTGACCTTCAAAGAGATTTTGGGTAGGAGAATGAAGGAATTAGGATCAAGTTCCTTCGTAAAAATTGTAGTTTTGGATGTTTACTAACTAATGAAATTGGTCTTGCTCAATTTGGAGTCATAGAACTCCAGTTATGGGTCACCAACCGAGACTAGGTCATGACAGACCCTATACGATAGTAGGTCTGGTTCATTGATGCGCAATTTTGATTATCTTAGAGGCAGAACTGGGTTCTTCTCAAAACATAGAACTTGTAGCCTCATGTCTTACCTTTCCAACGCCATAAATATTACTTGAATCGGAGTTCTATAACTCCAGATATAGTTAAAAATCTAAGGAGAGGTCAGACAGTAACAGTTCAAAAATGGACAGTAACAGTTGGACAGTAACAGTCCAAGAGTTTGTTAATGAGCGATTTTGACTATCTTAGAGGCGGAACTGAGTTCTTCTCAAAACATAGAACTTGTAGCCTCATGTCTTACCTTTCCAACGCCATAAATATTACTTGAATCGGAGTTCTATAACTCCAGATATAGTTAAAAATCTAAGGAGAGGTCAGACAGTAACAGTTCAAAAATGGACAGTAACAGTTGGACAGTAACAGTCCAAGAGTTTGTTAATGAGCGATTTTGACTATCTTAGAGGCAGAACTGGGTTCTTCTCAAAACATAGAACTTGTAGCCTCATGTCTTACCTTTCCAACACCACAAATTTTTCTTGAATTGGAGTTCTATAACTCCAGATATAGTTAAAAATCTAAGGAGAGGTCAGACAATAACAGTTCAAAAATAGACAGTAACAGTCCAAGTGTTTGTTAATGAGCGATTTTGACTATCTTAGAGGCAGAACTGGGTTCTTCTCAAAACATAGAACTTGTAGCCTCATGTCTTACCTTTCCAACACCATAAATTTTACTTGAATCGGAGTTCTATAACTCCAGATATAGTTAAAAATCTAAGGAGAGGTCAGACAATAACAGTTCAAAAATGAACAGTAACAGTCCAAGTGTTTGTTAATGAGCGATTTTGACTATCTTAGAGGCAGAACTGGGTTCTTCTCAAAACATAGAACTTGTAGACTCTTGTCTTACCTTTCCAACGCCATAAATTTCACTTAAATCGAAGTTCTATAACTCCAGATATAGTTAAAAAGCTAAGGAGAGGTCAGACAGTAACAGTTCAAAAATGGACAGTAACAGTCCAAGTATTTGTTAATGAGCAATTTTGACCATCTTAGAGGCAGAACTGGGTTCTTCTCAAAACATATAACTTGTAGCCTTATGTCTTACCTTTCCAACGCCACAAATTGTTCTTGAATCAGAGTTCTATAACTCCAAATATAGTTAAAAATCTGAGGAGAGGTCAAACAGTAACAGTTCAAAAATGGACAGTAACAGTCCAAGTGTTTGTTAATGAGCAATTTTGACTATCTTAGAGGCAGAACTGAGTTCTTCTCAAAACATAGAACTTGTAGCCTCATGTCTTACCTTTCCAACGCCATAAATTTTGCTTGAATCAGAGTTCTATAACTCCAGATATAGTTAAAAATCTGAGGAGAGGTCAGATAGTAACAGTTCAAAAACGAGGCAGTAACAGTTGGACAGTGATAGTCCAAATATAAAGAAAGGAATGATAACTAGGATTGGACAAAAAACGACAGTAATAATGAGTGAAATGAGAAAAACATAAAGTATTAAGAAATGACTGAAAGAAAGACTTATTGGTTATTGATATGGTTATTATAAAACATATCCTTGAGTGAGGAAAATTTATGAGATAAACCTGTGATTTGCAGGAGGGACCACAGACGTGGTGCAACAGCAGCAACAGGGGAGCACGAGTAGAGCTTCTATTGCAGGTAGGTGATTCACACCTATGCTTTCTAGTTAAATTCCATGATTTAATATATTTTTGATGTGAAATGTGAATTACTGAATGTATGTGTATTCAAGGTGAAAAGTTGTTATGTGAATTGCCAAGTGATGAAATTATCACTGACAAAGGAAATATGAGAAGTGTGATTTGAGGCATAAACTAGCATACATTGAGTGTATGTTAGGATCCCGGGTAAGGGGATCACCATGTATTGTGTAGCATACATTGAGTGTATGTTAGGATCCCGGGTAAGGGGATCACCCTGTATTGGCTAGCATACATTTAGTGTATGTTAGGATCCTGGGTAAGGGGATCGTCACGAATGGACTAGCATACATTTAGTGTATGTTAGGATCCCGGGTAAGGGGATCTCCATGTATTGGCTAACATACATTCAGTGTATGTTAGGATCCCGGGTAAGGGGATCACCATGTATTGGCCAGCATACATTTAGTATATGTTAGGATCCCGGGTAAAGGGATTGCTTTATATCGACTCCTATGGGGTGGTGATGACGATACCAGTGAAATTGGTATCGGTAATGTGATAAGCAAAAATAATCACGTTGATCTTATAAGGTCTGGAATGAAGGTTGATAGTGGCAGAGGGAACGGTTATTAATAGTTTGAATATGGAAGAGATTTTAATAAATAAATAAAAACTAGAAGGGAGAAGTAAATGAAATATGAATGCATGTTACCCTATTGAAATTATTAGATATTCATATTGTTGTATTTATTGTGATATTCACCTTGCAATAATATGTATTTTGTTTCAGGATCATCGCATGCACGACAGAAGTAGATCCTAACTTATGTTCCCTTCTTGAAATCTAGGTTCTAGGGAGTATACCCTTGTATTTTGTAAACATGAAAATGTTTGTATAACTTAATTTGTATAATAAATGTTAAAACTTGATTGGATGAATTTAACGTTGTAGTTTATATAACCATATTTCATGTCTGTGTATTTATATTTATTTAAATTATCCATCCATAATGATATTTTTGTTATATAATGCATATCATAAATATTATGGTTGATAGGTGTGAGTATAATTGTGGAATTGAAACCCAGGATGATTGGGTCGGGAATTAAGTTATGAGATGCGAACTGTTAGAAGTGTAAACAGGTTACATGTCGATAACTTGGGACCTTCCGGTATAGGGGGGACTCCATCGAAATTCCGGTAGATGTTAATAGGAAGACCATGAATATGTAAATTCAAAAGAAAAAAAAATTTAACTACTCTGTTTTTTCTATTGACATGAGATTGTTGTTTTATCCCAGAAATGGGAGATGTTACAGTATTTGTCTTGAAAATGCATCAAGTTGATTTTTTTTTTAGTGTTTATGATTTTGATATGTTTATGTTAAAAATAAATAAAATCTGAAAAAAATATTTTGATATATTTTTTAGCAAAAAATATTTTTGAAAAGCACCTTACATCACAATAGGAAACACGCACTAGGGATTAGACCATTCTCAAGCTTTTGGAGAGATCTAAATGCACTACAATCGGTGTTTTTGAACTCGGCCCGAGGTCTGGGTCACTGGGTCAACCGGGTCAACTCTATTTTTTTATAAATTAAAATGATGTTGTTTTGATTAAAAAAAATAAAAAAATAGTCAACAGGTTGCAACCGGGTTTTTGACCGAGTATTGCCGGGTCAACCCACCGGGTTAGCCGAGTTTTTAACTATCTCTGTTAAAGAATAATATAAATCATATCTTGGGACCTCACTTAATAACTTAAGCTATTAAGTTGAGATGGTTCTTTGACATGGTATTAGAGATTTGATGACCAAGCGGTCACGAGTTCGAATCTCATCATCCTCATTTATTTGATAAAAATTAAGCACAAGGTAATGTGGGCCTGTGCAAATTTCAAGCCCAAAGGGTTTTCACTCGAGGGTGTGTGTTAGAGAATAAAATAAATAATATCTTGGGACCTCACTTAATAACTTAAGCTATTGGGTTGAGATGATTCTTTAACAACCCCTATTTTTTCATAAACCCGACCCGGTTCCAACCCCGGGTCAGCTGGGTCCCAGGTCGACCCACCAGGTCGGGCTGAATTTTAAAACTATGACTGCAATTGTTGGATGATGGGAAGTTTTTGCATCTTTCGTGATCATAACATATCTGTCCATGGCTCAAACTAGATGTTTAGTAGGAACAAAGACAACTGAGGATTTATAAAGCTTTTGGTAATCAATTAAAAAAAAAACAAAATGAAGATCATAATGATGAAGTCCCAAAATCCAAGATATGTAAATAAAATGTTATTTAGTATTTGGGATAGTGGTTAATTAATATGTTCAAATACTTGGATTTCTTTTTCTTAATCCAAGGAACTCCAAACTTATAATAAAAGCTCAAGTACCTGCAAAAACAGCCCCAATCGAGGGACTTAAAGACCCTCCAATGATAAAGTTAGTATATTTATGAGAAAGATATTAAATGAATTAAGATAATAAATGATTTAAAAGAGTTTTAAATTCAAGAAAAAAAGATGTTTGTCCTTAAGTTTTTTTAAGTTGGTTAATACTTTGAAATCTATATGTTTTTATCTTAAGATATGAAAAGTGCTGACATTTTACCTAGATGGTTCAATGAGTACCTGAACCTTGTCGTTTTCAGAGAAGAAAATGACTGAAAAGTCCTCTGCTTTCGGTGACATTTATAAGAGACAAATATCTCTTGCATATCATTAATTAATGAGATAGTAAGTATGATAACTTTCTTAAGGGACCTTGTATACACCTATAAGTATATATATGATAGTTTATCATGTTTTTAATACTTTTATTGTAGAGAATCATTCACAATCAAGCATACATCATTAGAACTTGATAATGTCTAAGTTCTTTGGGTTTAACATATTAGCTAAACCCATGTTATCTTGAGCTTGACTAGTTATTAAATTCAAGTTTTTTAGGTCTGATATATTTACCAAACTCATTTTATTTAAAATGATTTTTATTTATAAAAATCTAAACAAAAAAGTTAACTGGTTACATAAAACTTGAAAAAAGGATTTGATACATTCTGGGCTCCAGCCGAAAGAAAGAGAGAGATCGAGGCTCACGAGTAGAAGACTTTGTGAATAACAACAATGAAAATCAACCAATTGATCATAATAAAACTACTCGCATTTGACAACAGAGCATCTTCATATAATTATATTTTTGTCAATGTTTCTAAATTTGAATGAGACAGAGACTCAAGGATTTAATATGTTTCGTGTAAAGTTGTGTGAGGCTTTAGGAAGAAACATAACATTTCCATGAAAGTGAAGTTTTGGCATTTGGTTCTTGTTCTTGTTTCAATCCTTAAAGTGTACTAGAAAACATGTGATGTACAAGGTTTCAAGTTCTATTTGGTCTCTTATGCAGCAGTATCTTCCCTCCACAGCCTTGACATAGGATGTCATTTTTAGGATAGATTAATCAAGGAGGATCCCTACTTGTGAAATTGTGATGACAGTAGGTTTAATTAGTAGTTTAGTGATAATATAATTTTGTGTTTGATAATGTGATCTATATGCTACTTTTACAAAATGCTTTTTAATTGAAAAAAATAAAATAATATATTTTTATTTTTAATATCAACATAAAAAAAATACCTTATAAAATATAAGATGAGCGGTCTTTGAAAAGTAGAAGTTACTAAAACGACAAAAAAAAAATCAAAGATTTAACAGTGAGTATGGTCTGTCCCGAGAGGTGGTAAGATTAGTATCTCGGCAGAATTCAGTCGAGGAGGTGGTTGAAGGCAAGTGAAATGATTCGATTTGTAATGGACAGTATTATATAGATTACCTTTCGACAAGTTGCTCACAAGGACAAAGGCACAGCAGTGCGAAGTCAGAATCAAACTAATTTATGGGGTAGCCAAAAAGATTCGTTGACTCGAGTGTCGTTTAAAATCACGTTGAAAGCAGCCATAGAATGGAGACAAACCTTTTCTGTGAGTTTTTTTGTGGTTGCTTTTTTTTTTTAGGAAATCACAGAAATAAAATATTTGATAAAATATATTACTGTATATAAAACCTATTATAATTCATGTTTCGACTGTAGGTTATCCAAAAGTAGCATGAATTTGCTTCTTTCTCAGTGACGCGTTTGTGCGAGTGAATTATTTCACTTTAGACTGTTTATTTTTCATGTGAATAGTGAAGAATGACTGGATAGGGTATGATTCAAACTTAAATGTATTAGATCCCGTCTGATCAAGTAAAAAAACATTCAATTTTTTTAATTATGTTTTACTTAAAAAACTAGTGTTTAATATTATTCAATGACACTATATAAAATAAAAAGAGATCGCATGATGATGTAATATTTGGAGAATTTGATCGCAATTCTAATTTTATTTCTGATGATATTTTACCTGATTTTGTTACCCGCTCAAAAAACTATAAAAATTGTAGTCCTAATCGGATGTGTTTCGTACATGAAGGAATTATAGATAGGTTAATGGAACAATAAAAAAATATTTGATATAAAATATTATTTATTTAATGATGTAATAGTAGTAGTTAAATCTACAATATTTAAATTAAAAACATCAATATTAATAAATATCTTTTTTAGTTATTTTATAACCTCAATTTGAAAAGTATTTTTAACCAAACACATTAAACTATTTTTTATTCAACCTCAATTTCAACCACAGTTTTAACCAAACATATATAAATATCAAACCAACCTCAATAAAAAGTACTTTTTATAAAACAATTTTTTTCAAATCACAATTATAAAAGTTACCACAATACCAAAAACACATAACTTTGAAATACGACTCTTATTATTTTTTTAATATGAATGTCAAGTAACTATAATTTAATTGATTGTGCTGGTATATATCTTTTGTTTATTATTATTATTATTATTATTATTAAGTGGAGAATTATTTGAATTTAAGATATAAAAAACCCATTAACATAACTTATATGATTAAGATTTCTCAAACATAACCCACCATTTCTCCAATAACTTAAGAGAATTTAAACTCATTAAAATTGTTAAATCTACCTAAATAGATCCATATTGTAATCAATCATTTCAACACTCGGGTTGATTACATGTCAACGCTGTGATGTTACCGTGGAGAGTACTTCAAATAGTGTATTGCAATGGAAAAACAATTTGCTGCCGTGTACGAATCATGCATACCGTGGAGATTTTTTTTTTTTTTATATGTTTATGAGTCTTGTAGGTATAAAAAATAATTTTTTAATATATTTTAAAATAAAAATACTTGAAAAAATAAGTACTAATTCCATAATCAGCAGACAAAAGTGTCACAGAAAATTTGGAGCCCAAGATGGACACTATAATCTTCAAATTGGATTATTGGCATAGGGCTCAAGGAAAAAACAAAACAAAACAGGTGCCACATTTGGACTTCAAAACACGCGAACACAAGAAGAAGGCCTGGAAATCTATATAGGCCATCTGTGCAATGATAACTGGGTCGTATCATAAAGGCATGTTGCTCAGCCTCATCGTTGCAGGGTCCAAGGCCTTCACACTCGATCAGTTACTCTCCTTCCTCGAGTCCACGTCTAAATCTCCGCTCAGCTCCCTTACTCGATCAATTTATGGACAAATCTTATGTTACATTTTTGTTGTTAATGGAACTTATAATAATCCTCTGTTAATTATGAAATCTTGAAATTCAATAGGAAAGCCTGAATGATTATAAGATGGGGATGTTATAACACAGAAACTGTTATTCATTCATTAGTCGTTTACTATTGATGTTATCAGTTGCATGATGCCAACAGCCTTCGTGTTGATGGTGGTGATAAAAGCTGTTGAAGTGCCAAAACAAGTGAATAAGTGGGCTGCAAAGGAGACTAATGGCATTGTTTTAGAGGTCCTTCCTTCTGGATCGGTTGACAATACCATAAGGCTTGTGTTGACAAATGCCCTCCATTTCAAAGGAGCTTGGATTGAGAATTTTGATTTATCAACTACTAAAGACCATGGCTTTTTATCTTTTGAATGGTGATGATGTTTAAAAATACGGTTTTTGAGTGTTTGGATACTAGTTAATTAAATGTTCATCTTAATATTTCTTTATTTATAGCTTTAAGTACATGATTAATGGTAAAAATCTTGGTATTTGCAAAACAGTCCTTTTCAGTAGGATTTAGAGATCTTCTAATGATAAAGTCAATAATTTTAAATAAAAATTGTAATAAATAAAAGAAAGAACTTTAAATTCTAAGAACAAGAATATTTGTTTTTGTTTTCATGTGATAAATGCTCTAAGAATATATGATTAGAAAATAAAGATTACAAACCATTTATATGGATAATTCAGAAGATATTTATAACCCTTCTATCTTGAACCTTGTTGTTTTGCTGAAAGGATCGAAAATCTTTTTCTTTTGAATATATAAATAATAAAAAATGTTTTTTATATAACATTTATGTTCATGGAAAAGTCTTTTACATAACATTAATGATGATGAGAAAATAACATTAATGTTGATTGAAATATAACTAACTTTTATAGGACTTTTATACACCTAGAAATGTAGAGATAATTATCCTAGTTTCTTAATATTTTGTGTCGAGAGTTTAGGATTCGATCCAAAGTTTAAGATTTTCTTTGGTTTTGAAGCTTTTAAAGCTCTAAAGGGATTAGAGTTGTTGCTGCTTTTCTATGGTGAGGCAGATTTGACAGAGATGATGATTCCAGGGGTGGGAACCTTTATGTTTCGAGCATATACCATAAATCCTTCATGGAAGTAAATGAAGGCAGCACAGAAGTTACAGGTTATTCTGCTGCTGTTATCTTTCGGAAGATGGCTTTCGTTGATAAGATGGACTTTGTAGCTGATCACTCGTTTCTTTTTCCTGATCAGAGAAGACAAGCCTGAAGTGATTCTCTTCATTATCCAAGTGTTCAATCCCTTGCATGGTTGTTAAATCTTCATCACAGTAAAACAAAACATGTGAACCAGTCCTAATAGACTCGCGTAAAACTATAACAAGCATTGCTGTTTATTTCATTATTGTATTTTGCCTATGCCATGGTGCCTTGCCTTCACCGAGGGTGCTAAATTGTTATTTTCTCATAATACATTTGCTATGTGGTTTTCCTTTTTTTTACAAACTTATAGATTTTATGGGTCAGCTTTTTTTCATATTACATCACTAAAGTAATCTTGAAAAATTATGAGAGAAAAGGTTGATGCTTATATCATATGAAGTTACTTCTGTTCATAAGAACAACCATTCTATAACACTTATAATAGTGAAATGTTATTATTGGAATGCTAAATGATTCGTTTATTATAGTTATAGTGTTTAATTTAGGATTTATTCAAATTAAAACATATCATGAGTTTATTGGTTTAACTAGAACCCTAAAATCATGTCAATTTAAATAAAAATATTCTTAAAATTAATTCAGTTGAATCAAACCTGGTTAAATAAGTTTATTAGTTTAACCGATTGGAATTTAATTTTATCGATCGATTCAAAATAAAATTTATATAGATAAAATTTTAAATCTACAAGTAAAAGGTTTAGTAAACGAGAAGTGCAAAATTATATATATACTATCTACTTTGTGCATCTTGATCAATGAGATTGTTTCTCTGTGGATTCCGATACAAAACTTTTATAAATGTGTTTCAAGGTATTCTTTTATCATTTCATCCAGCAAGAAGAATTCCTCAAATTCTATTAATTTTTTTAAAATACTTTTTTTAAAATATTTTTTTTTTGAATTTATTAGTATTCCACCCATTAATAATTAAGATCATGCGAAAGTGAATCCTGATGGATTTAACTATTTCATTTGAATTACTAAAAAAATTAATTGAATTAACTAGTTGAATATTTCATCTGTAAGTTCAACAAAAAATCCAGCTTAACAAGCTGGAATCATGGATTTCCCGAGTAATCGAGTTCAATAACTATAGATATATGAGTTATTAAAAAACGTCGTCGCTCGATGAAGACACGTGTTGAATCCACCACGGTCCTCGGATTTGTAATTTGCTTGACTTTGAAAAGCTAGCATTTAATAGTTTCTTAATGAGAAAGTAACGAACCATCCTTCATTGAACTGAGGAGAGAGAGATTACAAGAACTGTACTTTTTTCACCCTGCAACGCTCAATTCCACATACAAGGAACACAGCCAAACCCCATGGATCTCCGTGAATCGATTGGGAACCAAACCGACGTAGCATTGAGCCTCTCCAAGCAAATCCTCTTAACCGAATCCAACAACTCCAACTTGGTGTTCTCGCCGCTGTCAATTGAGGTGCTGCTCAGTCTCATCGCCTCCGGGTCCAAGGGCAGCACACTTGAGAAGTTGCTCTCCTTCCTCAAGTCCAAGTCCAGCGATCACCTCAGCTCCTTCTCCTCTCAGTTATTGGCGGTTGTTCTCACCGACGGGAGCGCCAGTGGTGGGCCACGATTGAAGTTCGCCAATGGCGTTTGGGTGGATAGCTCACTCTCTCTAAGCCTTCTTTCAAACAGGTTGTGGGCAGCACCTATAAGGCTGCGACTAATCAAGTTGATTTCCAAACCAAGGTACACGATTACTTTCTAATAACCCATTTTTTTCAGCTTTACAAATTACAATAATTTTGTTGTTAGCAACTTGAAAGGATAAATCGATTCTTTACATGTAGTCTTTAAGTGATTGTAATTTATCAGTAGGAGTGAGCCATGTGTATTAAAGTTTTCAAAATTCCTGGACTGATTCCTTAGGTAGGTCTAATGATACTGTGCTCTGTTCTGTACTAGTTATTGATGTTCCAAGTAGATGCTAATAGCCTTAATCTATTTCAAAGGAGCTTGGAATGAGAAGTTTGATGCATCAACCACAAAAGATGATGATTTCTACCTATTGAACGGGGCTCGGTTCCTGTGCCGTTTATGACTAGCAAGAAGAAGCAATTTGTATGTGACTTTGATGATTTTAAAGTCTTAGCTCTTCCTTATAAACAAGGTGAAGATAAACGCAAGTTCTCTATGTACTTCTACCTTCCAGATGCTAAAGATGGGCTGCAAGCTTTGGTTGAGAAAATGGCTTCTGAATCTGTATTCTTAGATTGCCACCTTCCACCAAAACAAGTAAAAGTGGATGACTTAAGGATTCCAAGGATCAAGATTTCCTTTGGGTTTGAAGCTTCCAACGCTCTAAAGGGACTAGGATTGGTGTAGCCTTTCTCCAATGAAGCAGACTTGACTGAGATGGTAGACTCTTCTGCAGGGCAGGGCCTGTGTGTTTCAAGCATATTCCATAAATCATTTATTGAAGTGAATGAAGAAGGCACAGAAGCTGCAGCTGCTTCTGCTGGTGTTATAGCATTGAGAGGTATTGACTTTCCCACTAAGATAGATTTTGTTGCTGACCACCTATTCCTTTTCCTCATCAGAGAAGACATGACTGGAGTGGTAATGTTCGTAGGCCACGTCCTCGATCCCTCACAGGCCAATTAATCTCCCATACTGGAGAACTCGTGTGTATGTGGATCAAGCCTAACAATTATAACTTTAATTTACTTGTGGCTGGTTATTGTAATGTGTTTGGCCTTACCTGTGGTGGTTTGATGCAAGATTGTGTCTACTGTTTTGCTTTGAAGGAGGTCCTTTTCTCAATAATAGATTGTATGGATATGGGAGATTAATATGTTATGTTTGGATTCATCTTTTGCTTGCAGCCACGAAAACAAAAGATGTGAGCTTTACTTGCATTGGTAAACTCTTGTCTCCGAGTCATGCAAACGGAATCAGAAACTATGGATTAGATTATCGTTTTGAATGAGGTGAAATTGATAGAATGAAATCATTTATGGATCCGTTAGATGGTCTCCAAAAGCTTGGGTATGAGTGTTTTTATATGGATCCGTTAGCTGAGGTTCTGGGCTGCAGATTCAACCTACGGAGGCGTTGTTGTCACGTCGCAATATTATAAGTTCCAAGCTTACTCCATTAATCCTTTATCTAAGTAAATGCAGTTTAGCTGCTGTGGCAGATGGCTTTCCCTACCAAGATAGACTTTGTAGCTGACCATTCATTCCTGTTTCACCATTATAAAAAACAGGGCTGCAACGACGTTTTTGATTTGCCCAAGTGCTCGAGCCACCGTAGTCTGATTAAAATCTTTCTGCAGCGCGTTAAGTACATCAAGCTAACTGACAGGTACTATAACTCATTTTTGTTTTTATTTTCTTTTATTTTCCATAACAGATTGTATTTTTAGGTGGAGCTTTACAATCTATATTTTCAAAAAATCTGCGCTGCTGATTTTTCCTGTACCTGCACAAATCTACGCTACTGATTTTCTCCACTGTTGGCATTGCTGCCACTGCCCTAGTGTCTAGACTAACAGTTTTTTTTGTCAAGTTTTGGACTATAAATCGTCCAGACTCATCGTCAGCACCTGCTATCGATTCTGTCGACTTTGCTGATTTCGTCGGCATTGCTGATTCCAACACTGCCCACTGTGTCTAAACCAGCACTCTTTCGTCAGCGTATCCCCTTGATGAATTTTCCTGCCTGGCCTGGACAGTCCGGCGTCCAGCTCATGTTCGTCAAACAATCTGCGCTACTAATTTTCCTCGATGAGCCTACAGCTGCGCAAATCTGTGCTGCTGATTTTTTCCACTTTTGGCATGGATGCCACTGCCCCAATGTCTAGACCAACAATCTTTTTCATCAAGCCTTGAACTATCCAGTCTGTCCAGACTCACCGTCAGCACCTGTAGCCGATTCTATCGACTTTATGGATTTTGTTGGCGCTGCCGATTCCAACACTGCCCCGTGTCTAAACCAGCATTATTTTGTCAGCGTGTCCCCTGATGATTTTAACCTGTAACAGTAGGCCTCCAATCTCGCCAACGAAAGCCAAGTTGATAGGGAAGAGAATTGAATGACGCGCCGGGTCATCACACCCGGCCACTCGAGGAGCCTTTTTCCCGACAGCCTCGGAAAAACTCTTGCTTTCACGGTCTTCGCCACTCCTCACCACCATGGCAGGCCTGTAATCCCCCCCGTCAGCAGTTGTAGCTGATAGGACAATGATTTGAATGATGCGTCGTGGGCCACTGGGTAATCGCACCCGGCCATCCCAGGGAGCATTTTTTGCTGGCTGGGGAGGAAGAGATCTCTTCTTCTGAAAAAGCGAACAATACATTGGGAGTTATACTGATAGGGCAGAGAATTGAATGACTCGTCACGGGTAGCCGGGTCATCTCACCCGGCCATTAAATGGAGCGTTTTTGGCTGGCCGAGGATGGGGAGATAGATCTCTTCTGAAAAAGCGAACAGTACATTGAGAGTTATGTTGATAGGGCAGAGAATTGAATGACTCGTCGTGGGCTGCCGGGTCATCTCAGCCGGCCATCCCGAGGAGTGTTTTTCCCAGCAGCCTCGGGAAAACTCTTGCTTTCAATGTTCGTTGCCCAAGTTCGCACTCGCATCAGCCCACCGCGCCAATAAGCCAACACTGTTGAAGCCGACACTCCTGCCGAATCTGTCGATACTGCCTCATGGGCTGCCACTGCCCTAGTGTCTAAACCAACAGTCTTTTTTGTCAAGCCTTGGACTATCCAATCCGTTTAGACTTATCGTCAGTACCTGTTGTCGATTCTGTCGACTTTGCTGATTTTGTCGGCGCTGCCGATTCCAACACTGTCCGCTGTGTCTAAACCAGCAATGTTTCGTCAGCGTTGCCCCTTGATGAATTTTCCTGCCTGGCCTGGATAGTTCGGTGTCTAGCCCATGTTCGTCAACACAATCTGCACTCCGCTTTTCCCTGACGAACCTACAGCTGCACAATCTGCGCTGTTGATTTTTCCCACTGTTGGCATGGCTGCCATTGCCCCAATGTCTAGACCAACAATCTTTTTCGTCAAGCCTTGGACTATCTAGTTACGAGAATCTGGGAACGCTGCCCGATCGCAACCCAGCCTTCGCGATGCCGTGTCTTTAGAGGGGCTTGGGGCTCGGGGGGCAAATCAGAGCGACATGTGGCTGAATCTTAGTGGATCGTGGCAGCAAGGCCACTCTGCCACTTACAATACCCCATCGTCTATTTAAGTCATCTACAAAGGATTTTACCCGTTGCTCGGTGGGAATTGTGCTTCAAGGCGGCCTGGGCAACTCCTTCACCGCGAGGGCTTGGCCAACGGCATGTGCCTCCGGGGCCAAGAGGCCCCTACTGCAGGTCAGCAATCAAACGACAAGCGCACGCGTCGCATCTAGCCCGGATTCTGGCTTAGAGGCGTTCAGTCATAATCCAACGCACGGTAGCTTCGCGCCACTAGCTTTTCAACCAAGCGCGATGACCAATTGTGCGAATCAACGGTTCCTCTCGTACTAGGTTGGATTACTATTGCGACACTATCATCAGTAGGGTAAACTAACCTATCTCACGATGGTCTAAACCTAGCTCACGTTTCCTATCGGTGGGTGACCAATCCAACACTTGGTGAATTCTACTTCACAATGATAGGAAGAGCCGACATCGAAGGATAAAAAAACAATGTTGCTATGAACGTTTGGCTGTCAGAAGCCAGTTATCCCTGTGATAACTTTTCTGACACCTCTAGCTTCAAATTCCGAAGGACTAAAGGATTGATAGGCCATGCTTTCACGGTTCGTATTCGTACTGAAAATCATAATCAAATGAGCTTTTACCCTTTTGTTTCACCTGTGTTATTTTTTAATAGATGTGCCGCCCTAGCCAAACTCCCGACCTGACAATGCCTTCTGCCCAGATCGGTCGCCGAAGCCGCCTTGGGTCCAAAAAGAGAGGCAGCACCCCGCCTTCGATTCATGGAATAAGTAAAATAACGTTAAAAGTAGTGGTATTTCACCTTCGCCGAAGCTCCCACTTATCCTACACCTCTCAAGTCATTTCACAAAGTCGGACTAGAGTCAAGCTCAATAGGGTCTTCTTTCCCCGCTGATTCCGTCAAGCCTGTTCGCTTGACTGTGGTTTCGCTGGATAGTAGACAGGGACAGTGGGAATCTCGTTAACCCATTCATGCGCGTCACTAATTAGATGATGAGACATTTGGCTAACTTAAGAGAGTCATAGTTACTCCCGCCGTTTACCTGCACTTGGTTGAATTTCTTCACTTTGACATTCAAAGCACCGGGCAAAAATCACATTGCGTGAGCATCCGTAGGGACCATCGCAATGCTTTGTTTTAATTAAACAGTTGGATTCCCCTTGTCCATACCAATTCTAAGTCGACTGTTCGACGCTCGGGGAAGGCCCTTAAAGGGGCCGTTCCCAGTCTGTCCCTTGGAGCAGCTCGAGCAGTCCACCGACAGCCGCCGGGTTCGGGACTGGGGACCCCCGAGCCCAGCCCTCAGAGGCAATCCTTTTCCCAAGGTTATGGATCCATTTTGCCGACTTCCCTTACCTACATTGTTCCATTAACCAGAGGTTATTCACCTTGGAGACCTGATGTGGTTATGAGTACGATCGAGCATGGGAGGCACTTTTCAAGGGCCGCCGGGGGCGAACCGGACACCACATGACGTGCAGTGCTTTTACAACCGCTGGACCCTACCTCCGACTAAGTCGTTTCCAGGGTGGGCGGTCTGTTAAACAAAAAAGAACTCTTCCCGAGGCCCCCGCCGACGTCTCCAAACTCCCTAACATTACCGTCAGCCGCCACGTCCTAGTTCAGGAATTTTAACCTGATTCCCTTTCAAAACTCGTGCACGAACGCGCTGTCGGACGAGCTTCCCCCGTCTTTTAGGATCGACTAACCCATGTGCAAGTGCCGTTCACGTGGAACCTTTCCCCTCTTTGGCCTTCAAAGTTCTCATTTGAATATTTGCTACTATCACCAAGATCTGCACCGACGGTTGCTATGCCCTGGATTTTGCAGCGACCATCGCGCCCTCCTACTCATCGGGGCCTGGCGCTTGATGGCCGGGTATAGGTCACACGCTTCAGTGCCATCCATTTTCGGGGCTAGTTGATTCAGCAGATGAGTTGTTACACATTCTCAAGTTGGGCATTTCTCGATTTGCTCGCTGTTACTAGGGGAATCCTTGTAAGTTTCTTTTTCTCCGCTTATTGATATGCTTAAACTCAGTGGGTAGTCTCGCTTGACTTAGGGTCACAACGAGAGCATCCTAGAAAGTCGATGCCCGAGGGTCCAGGAGATCCTAGGGGTAACAGGCACGCGCATGGCAGTGTCCGAGGGTCTCTCAACCACTGCTTGTCGTGGCGACTGTCGCCGAGGACTCAATTTTAGGCCAACCGCGAGCAAAAGCAAGCGGGAGACTAGTATCCTCCTCCGCCTTCGTGAGCCGAGGGGAGTGGGGGCGACGATGCGTGACACCCACACAAATATGCCCTCGACCAAGAGGCCTTAGGCGCAACTTGTGTTCAAAGACTCGATGGTTCACGTGATTCTGCAATTCACACCAAATATCACATTTCGCTATGTTCTTCATTGATACGAGAGTCGAGATATTCGTTGCTGAGACTCGTTTAGATTATCACCAGAAGAAAGCGCACCCCCGACGCCGAGGCTACGAGGTCGTGCTCCCAGTACTTAATTTTCTTGGCGCTTTTCGCGCCGGGGTTTGTTTGTGAGCCGTGCAAAGCACAGATGCGTCCCTCTAAGGCCCGCAAGGATGCTAGGGGCGAGTGCCCTCCGAGCCTAGCATGTAATACCATAGGTTCGCAGGTCATTCTGGTAGGCAGGTTTCAACAATGATCCTTCCACAAGGTTCAGTGGACTTCTCGCGGTTGCTGGCGGCAAACCGTCCACAACGCCGCGATCCGAACACTTCACCGGACCATTTAATCGGTAGGAGCGATGGGCAGTGTGCAAAGGGCAGGGACGTAATCAATGCGAGCTGATGACTCGCGCTTACTAGGAATTCCTCATTGAAGACCAACAATTACAATGATGTATCCCCATCACGATGAAATTTCAAAGATTACTCGGGCCTCTCGGCCAAGGTTATAAACTCATTGAATACATTAGTGTAGCGCGCGTGTGGCCCAGAACATCTAAGGGCATCACAAACCTGTTATTGCCTCAAACTTCCTTGGCCTGAAAGGCCATAATCCCTTTAAGAAGCTGGCTGTGAAGGGTCACCTCCGCATAACTAGTTAGCAGGCTAAGGTCTCGTTCGTTAACAGAATTAACCAGACAAATCGCTGCACCAACTAAGAACGGCCATGCACCACCACCCATACTACTACTACTGTAAGTGCAAATGTTGTTACTCCTGAATGTGCAGATACTGTCACTATTGCATGTGCAGATGTTGTTACTCTTGAATGTGCAGATGTTGTTTTGACAGTTGCTTCTTCTAGCTTACGGCCTCCTAATCCGAGGGTAGGTATTCTGGCCTCTTGGCCTTTGGAAGTTCCTTTGTTAGGGAATTCAGTCAGGACCAATGTGAAGCATAATAGCATGAGGACCAATTTTGGTAGTAGAAGGGCCATCCCTTCTCCTGCATCTCCATGATTATATACAGCTGGAATGTCAGGGGTCTCAATAATCCCCTGAAGCAATATGAAGTGGTTGGCCTCATGGAGAAATTTCGTATGGATATTTATGGATTGCCTGAAACTAAATTGACTCTCTTTAGGGTAGTCAGCCTGTACAAGTGGCGACTTTAGGATTGGAAATATATCTCCAATGTGGATACATCATCTATTGCTCGTATTGTGGTTTTTTGGAATCCTTCCACAGTCTCTGTTGACCTGATTTCTTCCACTGCTCAAGCCATACATCTTTTTGTTCATAGTCTTATCTCTCAATACAACTTTCAGGTTACCTTCGTGTATGGATTCAACTCTATTTCTGCTAGAAAGTCTTGATGGGCGAGCTTGAGATGCAGGAACTCCTTATGTCCCTTGATGCTTCTTGGTGATTTCAATTGTGTTCTTTCTTCTGTAGACAAGCACAATGGTGAGTCGGTTTCTTCCTATGAAACTTCTGATTTTCATCAGTGCTGCTTAGACCTTGGCCTCCAGGATGTGAACATACTGGTTGTCACTACAATTGGACCAATGGTACTGTGTGGAGCAAACTGGATAGGGTTCTGACAAATCCATATTGGTCTCCCCTTCAACACTTAACTCACGTTCACTTTGATCCTCCTAGAGCTTTTACAGACCACTCTCCTACCAAAGTTAGTCTGGATCATCTTGTTCAAGCCAGGAGGAACTTCAAATTATTGATGTGGTCTCTACTTATTGGTCCTCTGATCTATATGGCACTCCCATGTATCTTTTGTGTCACAGGCTGAAGATTTTAAAGAGGCCTCTTAAGGAGCTCAACCGGCTACACTTTTGCCACATCTCAGAACGTGTTTCTCACCTTGAAACTGAGTTAGCGGCTCATCAATTATCCTTGCATCATCACAGAGACAATCACCATTTATTGGAACTGGAAAAGCTTTTTAGATCAAATCTTTCACAATTGAAGTATGTGGAGAAATAATTTTTTAGCCGAAAGATCAAATGCAATTTTCTTAAAGAAAGTGATAGAGGCACCAAGTTCTTCCATGCACTGATGAATCATAATCACCGAAGGAATTTTATTCCAGCAATTAGGACCGGCCAAGGAAAGCTCCTCTTTGGAGGAAGTTGGAGGCGTGTTTGTCAATTACTTCCAACAATAACTTGGCATATCCAACCCCACTATCCCTCTTGATAGCATGGTTATCCAAAGTGGGCCATGTCTCTCCTCTAGTTCTCATGCTCTCCTGCTCTCTCCGGTCACTCATGATGATATTCGCAAGGCAGTTTTCAGCATAGGGGATGATAAAGCACCCAGGCTGGATGGCTATTTTTCATTTTTTTTCAAACGTGCCTGGCACATAGTTGGGGAAGATTTTTGTGCTGCTGTTCAAGATTTCGTCGGCTTCTTCGGCAGGTTAATCACTCCATCATTGCTTTGGTCCCTAAATCAGCTAATGTTACATCTCCATCTTATTTCAAGCCCATTTCCTGCTACAATGTATTTTATAAGGTCATTGCAAAGATTCTGGCTAGTCGACTGGCTTATGCACTTGCAGATATTATAAGCCCTTTGCAAAATGCCTTCTTAGGTGGACGCTTTATGAGTGATAACATTAATCTTGTCCAGGAGTTACTCAGACATTATGGCAGGAACGCATTTGACTCTGTTCAATGGGTCTTTCTAAAAAATCTTCTTCTACAGCTTGGGTTTCCAAGTCGGTTTGTTTCCCTTCTCATGCAATGTGTCTCCACTGTCTCCTACTCTGTTGCTGTGAATGGTGATCTTCATGGGTTCTTTCTAGGAAAAAATGGCGTTCGACAGGGGGATCCTTTGTCCCCATACCTCTTCATTTGTTGTATGGAATATTTCTCCAGGATGCTTACGCTAGCCTCTCAACAAGCAGGATTTCAGTTTCATCCCAAATGTTAGTCCCAAGGGCTTACACATCTTTCTTTCACATATGACATCCTCCTTCTCTCACGGGGTGATGCTTCTTCGATTAGGTGCCTTCTTCAGTAACTCCACCTTTTTGGTCAAACTTTAGGGTTGGTTATAAATCCACAGAAATCTTCTATCTTCTTTGGTTGAGTCAGGGATGCTCACAGGCAAACCATACTTACTGAATTAGGCTTCAAGGAAGGACTTTTCCCC
The DNA here is from genome assembly GCA_007827005.2 of Populus simonii. NCBI lineage: Eukaryota > Viridiplantae > Streptophyta > Magnoliopsida > Malpighiales > Salicaceae > Populus > Populus simonii. The sequence continues at coordinate 4,988,661 of CM017478.2, forward strand.
TTCACTTATTTAGGGGTTCCCTTGAGTGCCCATCGGTTATTAGCCAGTCAATTTGCACCTTTATTAAATGCCTTGGAGTTGACAGTTCAAGGCTAGATTGGCAAGCATCTCTCATATGTTGGTCGCCTTGAGCTTCTTTGATCTATGCTTTATGAAAAAGTCCACTTCTGGCTAAACAACTTTCCCATGACAAAGGTTATTCTTCACAAAATCATCAGCATTTGCAGGAATTTTTTACAGGCAGGGGACACCAGGAGACATGGCTCAACATTAGTTGCATGGAAATTTCTCTACCTGTCTAAAATGGAAGGAGGTCTTGGTCTTTTTGATCTTAAAGCTTGCAACAGAAGCTTCCTTGCCAAACATCTTTGGAATCTTCATCTTAAAATGGATTCGGTTTGGATTCGTTGAGCAATGATGAAATTTGGACTGCTCAACCCAATAAGCACTCCTCCCCACTGTGGAAGTCCATCCTTTCTATTCGGGATCTTTTTTCTTTGCATAGTGGCAGTGCAAGGGAAAGTATTCAGTTGATGACCAGTTGGTCTACAAGTACAGGCCCCTTTCTAGCTCATGCCTATCATTCTTTAGACTAGTGGGTGCACCTATTTCATGGCATCGGGTGGTTTGGGAGAAATGGTCATTACCTAAGTACAGTTTCATTTTATGGTTGGCTGTTTTGGGTAAACTCCACACTCGGGATCGATTGCAATTCATCCCTATTGATCCCACATGTGTGTTCTATAGGTACGAGGAAGAATCTCACAGGCACTTATTCTTTCTTTGTGGATGGCCATGTCAACTGTGGTCTAGGATCATAGGCTGGTTACGGATAACCAGGGTTATGAACTCCCTGGCTAGTGCTCTCTGTTGGTTGCACCCCAAGAAAAGGAACATGGCAACTCGTATGAGAAGCGTTTCGCTGGGCATAATGGTTTACCTAATCTGGGAGGAGCGCAACCGAAGAATTTTTTATGGTAATTCAAGAAATGTTAATACAGTCTTCAGAAGATTTCAAGTCTTGTTCTACATCATCTTCCACTTTCATGAGAGGGATCACTCTTTACTACAAGTTGACTGATTATGGGTTTTGTTCCTGTGGGATGGCGTCTCTCGTTCATGCTCCTTCCCCTACTGTTTCCTATAATTCTGGCATTACGTGCATACATGCCCCATGCATACTGTGGTGTTTTCTTTCTTTTTGTTTTTGCTAGCAGGCCCACATGCTCTAGGTCAATCTTTCTTTTGTTTTCATAGAATCAGTCCTGTGTAAATGGTTATGTTGCTCGTTTCTGTTTTGCTTGGTTATCCTAGGAACCTGTAGACTTTGGGTTCCTAAAATAACCATGGGCTTGGTTTAATTGTATTTTTCTTTTGTGCTTGCTGGGAGCCAGTTCCATAAGCTTGTTCTGTACAGATGTTTCTCTGTTTTGCTGGCCATCCAACTTGATTAAATTTTGATATATAAATTCTAACATTTGAACAAAAAAAAAAGAGCAGCTAGAGGGTCAGTCGGATAGAGAGAGAATTTAGAGAGAGATGCTCTCCTTCACCCGAAGCTTCTTCTCACGATCATTCCGCTTTTGAGCTCGTGAGTTCCTTCTTCATGCCTCCCGTGGTCAATCCAATGTCGGAGCCTCTGTTTCGAACAACAACAGTGAGTGTGCGATGCGATTTCTTTAAAACCCTAAAGGATGAAATTTATGAAGATGGGGTCCTCACCTGCAAATCCATGTCCCCCTCGACGAACTCAGGGCTCAATGGATGTATTGTAGAGTATCTCTCTTCGATGTGCTTACTGGGGATACCTTATCCTATTGATGATTGTTCTGGCGATGACCACTTTGATGGGCGTCATCTTTGTTCAGACGAATTGGATGGAGGTTTGATTTCTTTCTCTCCACCCTTTTTTGGTCAATGATCGGCTTTTTGTTTGACCCGATGAGGTCTCTGGCTTCTTTTTGTTCATATTCACACTGTTCATATCACCATCGTCGACGTTGATTTCTTTGCTAGCCCTGATGGTGCTGGGTTCTTCGAAGGATTTGCTACCTGGATTGTTGTTCCCCTTTGCATCAGAGCTTCTGGCCTTGGTAGGGTTTTCTCTACTCGCCATCCTCTGTAATGTTTTCTCCTTGGTGTATCAGAGGCCATGCTTGCCTTTTGGCATAACATGGGGTAATACACCTCATGTTTTTGTATTGCAAGTTCTCGCTTTGTTATAGCTTGCTGTTATTGTATTTTGTTCTATATATGTCCTGGTCCTTCTCTTGGCTGTTACTGGATGGCTAGATGGTGCTTGTTTGTCTCTTGGTGGACTTGGATGAGAATTCTTGTTGATGCTACATCTGTTAGGTAGCTTCATTGAGCTTGACTGTAGATTTGTTACTATTGAAGTGTGTCCTAGGACTGCTTGTTGTGATGATAGCTTTCCTCCTTAGCTTGTGTTATGCAAGATAGTTGGCTTGTTGCTGCTATATGCAGCTTGGAATGCTGTGCTTCTTGTAGCTAGCTGGACTTATGGTTTGCTAGAGTTGCTGTGTTTCTTCTCTAGCTTGTTCTCCTGGTTACTAGCATGTGTCTCTCCTCCCCTTGTTGGGTGATTCTTGCTGATGCATGGTCCCTAGCTTCCTTATCGGGTCTTGGATTGATGGTCTTTATTGTAGGTGGAGGCTACTTCAAGGTCATGAGGCTGAGTTAGAGTATGTGCTATTTTGGCAATGTGTAGCGTCTTGCCGCAAAGGATTTCTTTGCCTGTTTGGGTGAGGCTCTCTCCTCAAATGCTTGGCCCCTCTCTACTGACATGGTGCTCTGGTTTATCTGATATGCACTTTGCTTGCTGTGGATGTCCTCCTTCCTCAAGGTTGCCTCTGCTTGTTGACGTACTGCTGCTTTGTTGGGGCTCTGTCTGACTGGGTGAGGTTCTCTCCCCATGTCCAGACTATACGCCCCCTTGTTCTATATTGTTCTATTTTGGTTTTTTTGCAGGTCTGATTCCGCTGCCATCGGGTTCTTTCTTGGGCTTTTGTGGTGTCTGCTCCCACTCTGTTTTTCTCTAGATAGTTGCTATGGATCCTAACAGCTTGGGTTTGGCTCTCTCCCCAAATGCTTGGGCTACTAGTTGTGTACTCTGTCGCTGCTCTGCTAGTTTGTTCTTAATGGAGAATTTTTGGATGAAGTCTATTATAGTAGCGCTTTTGACAACATTGTGGGGCAGGTTTGATCTGCTGCTCACGATATGCGGATGGTTTCTCTTGATTACTTGGTAAAGGGATCTGGCTGGGTGAGGCTTTCTCCCCTAATGTTTGGTCCCCTTTCCTGTTGCTATACTGGAGTCGCTGTTTTGCTTTTGTGGATAGCCGATTTGTTGAGGAGTTTTGATGCCTGTAATTGCAACCAATCAGTTGGGTTGGAAGGAGAATTGTCTCTCTGATACAACCGGTTTTTAGGACTCCAAGCTGATGCTTTCTTTACTTGCTTGGTTGGGTTTTTATGTATGTTTATTGTCATATGGCTTTGATGCTTATTCTAGGGAGCTTGTTCCCTTTGTTGTTCAAGGGAGTCTGTTCCCTTTGCTTTTAATCAGTAAAGTTGTCTTGCTTATGGGTTGTTCAAGAGAGTCTGTTCCCTTTATCTAAATATGTTTGTATTTATGTACTGCTGGTCTCCAGCTTGTTTATTTTTTTTTTATCTATACAAGTCTTACATTTAATCAAAAAGAAAAAAGAAAGAGAAGCTAGAGAGAGGAACTAGAGAGAGACACTCTCTTTCTTGAAGGCTTTCCCTTATCTGTGGTGTTTTGCACCTCCTGCACCGGTTTGATTCTTTCTTCACTGTTTATTTCTGGCCCATATGGCCATTAATAAACAGATTTTAGTGCTCTATCCCTCCTGGATTTGACGGATTCAAGAGGGGTTTCAGTTTAACCTAATTTTATTATGTATAGACTTGGTCTCGCCTCCTTACACCCAAGGTTCAGAGGTTTCTGATTCTTCAAATTTTAGTACCCTCAGAGATAGCTCAGGGGTTGAGTTCATGTCTCCATCCTCTCTGGTGGATGATGGTTTTGATGGGTCCGGTGTTGACTCCCTCGACGATGAAGAGTCCATCTCTAGCGTCACCTTAAAGAATTCCTCTGCCACCATTGATGCCATCAGCTGGGACCTTCTTACTGGTGTTCAAGGTCTGGGTACTTCCCAAACCTCTACCTTATGGCTTTGGAGTGATCTGTTCACCAGCACTTTAGCTTTGAATTTTGGTTTGCGATTTTGGGTTTTTCCGATGATGCAAGAAGACCGGGTAAGGCATCTCTTGCCCCTCTTCCTTTGTTCTGTATCTCTATGATGATATATTAGAGGGCTTTCAAGCCCTCTGACCAACATGAGGCTTTTCCCCTCATGTAGTTCGGTTTTGTTGCCCTTAGGGCCAGTTGTCTATGGCTACTGGATTGTTTGCTGGAGCTATTTGTTGTGCTATTGATATTTCAGTAGTCTCTGCTGGTTTGGCTGTAGAATGTTTGTTGTTTATATATCTGTAAGGTTGCTAATGTTTGTATATTTCGGTAGTCTCTGCTGGTTTGTCAAGCTCTTTTCCTTCTAGTTATGCTCTAGTCTGCTTGCTGCTATTTGTTGCTGGCTTGTTCACAACATGAGTTGCTGGTTCTGGCTGGGTAGCCTGGGCTTCCTTGCTGGTAGTGGCTAGTTTGTGTGTGCATATCAAGCCGGTTCAGTTGTGGGTACGTTATGGGACTTGACTAGGTGAAGGCTTTCTTGCCTGCTGAGGCTTTGTTTGGCTGGGTGAGGGTCTCTCCCCAAAGAACAGACTATACGCCTCTTTGTTCTATATCGGTTATTTTGCAGGTCTGTTTTGGTTGCCCTTTTCTTGGGCTTTCGTGGAGACTGCTTCCATTATGCTCTCTATGTTGATGCCATGAATTCCATCAGTTTGGGTGAGGCTCTCTCCCCAAATGCTTGTGCTATTGATGTAGTGCTCTCTGTTGCAGCTCTCAAATATAATTTCCAACACTCCCCCTCAAGTTGGAGAGTGAATATCAATAACTCCCAACTTGCACATGAGCTGTTTGAACTTCTTTTTTCCCAAAGCTTTTGTAAACACATCTCCTAATTATTGTGAAGAAATCACGTATCGAGTAGCAATTTCACCACGTAAAATTTTGTCTCGAATAAAGTGGCAATCCATTTCAATATGTCGAGTTCTCTCATGAAACACAAGATTTTTTACAATGTGTAAGGCAGCTTGATTATCACAATGAAGAGTAACAGGATCTGAAACTGGCATATGTAAATCTGTTAATAAATGTCTTAACCAAGTCAGCTCACAACATGTACCTGCCATTGCTCTGTATTCAGCTTTCGCACTTGACAAGGAAACTGTCTTTTCCTTTTGGTTCTCTATGAAATTAAAGAATTTCCAAGGAATACACAATACCCAGTGGTGGAGTGGCGAGTGACAGGACAACTCGCCCAATCAGAGTCACAAAATGCCCTTAAGTATAATGAGTTATTTGAATGAAGAAGCAAACCTTGACCAGGAGCTGATTTTAAATAACGAACAACTCGAAGAGCAGCAACCATGTGAGGTTGTCGTGGTTCATGCATGAATTGGCTGAGAATGTAAACTGAATATGTGATATCAGGTCTAGTGATGGTTAAGTAAATTAATCGACCAACTAGACGTTGGTATATACAAGGATCTTTGAGCAATTCTCCTGTATTTGAAAGTCTGCATTCTTCCATAGGAAACTCAACTGGTTTGGCACCCAAGTATCCACTGCCTTTGATAATTTCCAAAGCATATTTGCGTTGGGAAATGTAAATGCCTTTCTTGGAACGGGCTATTTCAATGCCTAAGAAGAATTTCAGATCACCAAGGTCTTTGATGCGAAAACGAGTATGAAGGAACTGCTTTAAACCTTTGATGGATTCAATGTTGTTCCCGGTTATCAAAATGTCATCCACATAGATCAATAGGATAGTAAGAGATGTGCCATCTCTTTTGATGAACAAGGAATAGTCAGCTTTTGACTGAAAAAAACCAGCAGCAAGAACAACTTCTTTGAACTTAGAGAACCACTATCGTGATGCTTGCTTAAGGCCGTATAGTGACTTGTGAAGGTGACACACAATGTTCTCCCCCTGTCGCCGAAGACCAAGAGGTGGAGACATACATATTTCTTCTAATAAATCACTATTTAAGAAAGCATTGTTAACGTCTAGCTGATGTAAAGGCCAGTTCAGATTGGCAGCAATAGCAAGGAGACAGCGGACAATAACCATTTTTGCAATGGGGGAAAAGTATCATGATAATCAATTCTAGCAGTTTGTGTGAAACCTTGAGTGACCAGGCGAGCTTTATAGCGCTCAACAGACCCGTCAGCCTTACGTTTGATGCGATACACCCGTTTACAACTGATCGGGTGTTTGCCAGGGGGGAAAGGAACAAAGCTCCATGTATGATTGTCAATTAGAGCTTGAAGCTCAGAATTCATAGCTTCCTGCCACTTAGGATCAGTCATAGCAAGTTCATATGAAGGAGATTCCTCATCACAACTAACATTGGCAATATAACAGAGATGTGATGGAGAATACCAATTAAAAGAAATAAAATGACATATAGGATACTTTGTACCTGGTGTAGGTGCAAACGAGGCCGAGAACAATTGATATGGAGGTAGAATCACCTACGAGCAAACATAATCCTTAAGGCGGTCGTTGGCTTCTCGAGGGTGTTGAGAATGGCGAAGTGGCTAATCAGGAATAACTAGAGTAGGTTCAGGAAGGACAGGGTCATCTGGCTGAATAGGGGTTTGCTGTGCAGCTGGTAGAGTTAATGGAGTAGAGGAAGGTGGCTCAGGAAGAGAAGGTACTGAGTCGGTTGGTGTAGGTGAAGAGGATAAGGGGGGATCAAAGGGGTTGATGATGACTGATGAGGGAGGAAGATGGGAATAAGAATCATACACAATAGGAAGAGGAATAGGCAAGGCTGGTGGATTGTGTGCTGGAGGATTGACTTGTGGTGGATGATAAAAGGTGTCCTCAAGAAATACCACATCCCGATTGGTGAAAATTTTCTGAGTTGCAATATCGTAAAGTTTGTAAGCTTTTTGTCCCATAGGGTAACCAAGAAAAATGCATTTTGTGGCACGGGGAGAAAATTTTGAGGATGGATTGACTATGGTTGCAAAAGCAACACATCCAAAAACTCGCATGCGAGAATAATTAGGAAGTTTGTTATAAAGAATCTCAAATGGTGTTTTTTTTATGAAGCAACAGAGTAGGAAGGCGATTAATAATATGGATGGCAATAAGAATACATTCTCCCTAGAAAGTAATGGGTAAATGAGATTGAAAACGTAGAGCGCGAGCAGTTTCAAGGATGTGTCTATGTTTGCGCTCAACGACACCATTTTGCTAAGGTGTATATACACAAGAGTGTTGAAAAAGAACGCCTTCCTCAAGAAAAAAAATTTTAACGAAAGAAATTCTGCCCCATTATCAGAACGAAGTTTTTGAACCTTTGTATTGAATTGAGTGTGAACATAATGAAAAAACTAACGAAGTAGAGTTTGTGTCTCACTCTTGTTACGCTTTAAAAAAACCCATGTAAAACGATAAAAATCATCCACAATGATCAAGAAATAAAAAGCACCAGAAATAGAAGGGGTTTTATAACGACCCCAAATATCACAATGAATAAGAGAAAAAAACTTCGAAATTGAAATTGAACTAGAAGGGAAAGGTTGACGAGTTTGTTTTGCCAATGGATAAACGTCACATTTATGACTGGAATCAAAATTAAATTGAAGCGAATTATCAGCTAAAAATTATAAACGATTAGAAGAAAGGTGTCCCAATCGGCGATGCCAAAGATTAGATGAGATAATCAAATTGCAAGCAAAACGGGTAAGAGGAGGAGTTTAAGCCAACGCCACAAGGTAATACAGGTCATCACATCGCTTACCCACACCAATCATTGTCCTCGTAGCCAAGTCCTACAAAATACACCAAGATGGAAAAAAAGCCACTGAGCAATGTAAATCATCGGTTGTCTTGCCAACAGACATAAGATCAACTTTAAAGCTTGGCACACAAAGGACATTATTCAATTGAAAATAATTGTTAAATTGAATTGAGCCAGTCACAGTAATTTTAGCCACGTCTCCACTAGGTATTGAAACAGGTGCCAAAGATAGATTCTTGTCAATATGCTTTAATAATGTAGGAGAAGAAGTAATATGATGGGTTGCCCCTCTGTCAAGTATCCAACGATTGTGAGCAACCGGTAATAAACCTGATGTATGTTTAAAGGTTGAGTCAGCAACAACATTAGCATGTGGAGTGACTGGCTTGGTGGTTAAGGCACTGAGTATCTGAACATATTGATCCTTAGTTAAGTTGGGCAGAGAGACCTGGAGTTCTTGAAAAGTGGGATTAAAATCCACTTGATTTGCAGAGGGGTTACCATATGCAGAGTGTGAGTTATGCCTGTCATAGCCTTGGCGCTGGTATAGTGCCTTTTCTTTACTTTTTGGATGACCAGGAGGGTAGCCAATTAATTTGTAATAGGTTGCTTTCCTATGATACATATCACCACAATAAGTGCACTGAAAAGGCTCTTTATTATGTGAATTATTTGATTGATTCCCATGAACTTAATTATTTTGCTGACCCTTAGACATGTAATTGCCATGCACAGCCATGGCTGCTATATTTGATGGTATGGTGACAGCAGCCCCTAACTCTCGTAGTTTTTCTTCCTGCACAACAGAGGCATAAGCTTGACGAACCAATGGTAAAGGGTTCATCAGTAAAATTTGACCTCTTACACCTGAATATGACTCGTTGAGTCCCATGAGAAACTGTATAAGTTTTGTTCGATCATTCTGCGCACCACAGGTATATGTTTCTGAATTAAAGGATACAAGCTCGTCCCATAAACCCTTCAATTTTGTGTAATATGCTCCAACTGACATTTGACCTTGCTCAATCTTGTAGATGTCTCACTGAACCTGAAAAATATGAGGAGCGTTCCCTAAAGAAAATCTTTCATGAAGATCTTCCCAGATGGCATGAGGAGTGTTGCATGAAAGAACAGAATCGACTAACTCTGGCTCAAGAGAATTTAGGATCCATGAAAGCATCATGTCGTTGCAGCGCTGCCAAAGGGCATGTTCTTCAGGATTTGAAGCCTCATGGGGTTCTTTGATTTTGCCAGTAATAAAACCTGTCTTCTTCTTGGCACTTAGAGAAATTTTCATAGCACGGTGCCAAGAATTATAGTTGTCACTATTCAATCGTTTTGAAATAAGAAGCAAACCAGGGTGATCTAAGTGGTGGAGGAATAATGGAGAACCAAGGGTGCCCTCAAAAAATCAATATCATTAGCAGCCATGATTTAAAAGAGAAAAAAAGAAGGCAAGGCAAAGACGCAACAAACAAATGCGTTGAAGAAGAAGAAAAAATAGGGTTAGGTCGTAGCCTGCTCTAATACCATATAAGTAAAAAACTATTTAAGCGGAATGCTTTTCTGTATTGATTAAGTTCAATATATATACAAGATATATTAGGGTTACTTTATAAATCAAAGACTGATAAGGAATGATAGCTAATTGAATGTAGATTGATACAAAATATTCTTACGTATCTTTCCTACTTATCTCAAGATGTAGCTTTCCTATTTACATCAAAACACTATTAATATAATTTCCAACATTTACAGCCAATTACTTGGAACTCCAAAGGATGTTCTCCCTCTTGATGTTGATATTATTCGGCATGGTCTTTGCTTGGATGCTACTTCTCATGCTTCTCTTCTTGCCCCAGTTTCTGACATGGACATCAAGTTTGCCTTATTTGCTATCGATAACGCTAAAACCCTTGGGCCTGATGGCTACTCTTGTTTTTTCAAAAAGTCCTGGGATGTTTTAGGGGAGGACTTCTGTCTTGCAGTGCGGGATTTTTTTGAGTCTGGTGCCATGCTTAAACAAATAATCACTCCATCATTGCTTTAATCCCTAAATCGGCTAATACCTCATCTGCTTCAGATTTTCGTCTGATTTCTTGTTGTAATGTTATTTATAAGATGATTGCCAAGCTTCTTGCTGTGCGATTATCTCAGGCCCTTGTGACTATTATTAGTCCAATGCAGAATGCATTTCTAGGTGGAAGATTGATGACAGATAACATTCATCTACTCTAAGAGCTCCTCCGCAATTATGAAAGAGAACGCACCTCTCCCCGTTTCCTAATGAAGAATGATTTCCGTAAAGCCTTTGACTCGGTTTAATGGCCCTTTCTCCGTCAGCTTTTGCTCTTGTTTGGGTTCCCAAGCCGGTTTGTCCATTTTATTATGCAATGTGTTGAAACTGCCTCCTATTCTATCTCTGTTAACAACAACATTTATAGGTTCTTTCCTCGGAAGAATGGAGTTCGGCAAGGGGATCCTCTCTCCCTTTATCTTTTTCTTGCTTGTATGGAATATCTTTCCAGAATGCTTCATATGGCTTCTTTGTCCCCTGGTTTTCGCTTTCACCCTAAGTGCGATTCTCTTGGCATTTGTCATTTGGTGTTTGCTAATGATGTGATCTTGCTTTCTAGAGGAGATAGGCAATCGGTCTCTTCCCTGTTTCAGTAATTGGCCACCTTTGGAAAGACCTCGGGGCTAGATATCAACGCCAACAAATCTTCCATCTATTTTGGAGGTGTCTCAGACAGCATTAATTACATTACTAAAAACAAGGGTTATTAGCATCTGAATTCAGCAACGGATTTGCAACGGATTACACATATATTATTTTTTTAATATTAGCAACGGAAAATCCATTGCTAAAGGCAACGTAAAGTTTGCAATGGATTTTCTGTTGCTAATTGTAAAAATAATTATTTAAATCTTAATATAAAACCAAAATTATATAGACTGTTGATTACTTTTGATAGGATAAAATCTCAACTGTTTAATCTCACTGCCCTTTTTTACCCCCCCCCCACACCTTTAGAAACGTAAATAGAGAACAATAAAACCAACAGCTAAAAATTAATTAACTTCCAGTCTCCTTCGCCCCCAATAACATTCATAACTGTATAAAAATCACCCTCTATTCATCGATTTGATTTTCATTTATCCCAAACTTGTCATCTTCTTCTCCTTCATTTTAACAGTCTCAATCTTTCTCTATAAACCACCAAAAACACAGACCCATAGCAACTTTGCACCAGACCCATTATTATCACCATCGAACATCTTGATTTACCCCTTCTCTTTGTAAATGGGTTGGGTTTTGCACCCTTTTCTTCAACAAATCAAGTAATTAATTTTGGATTTATGTTTTTCTCTGTTGCAATTTAACTTACACGAAAAGGTTTTAACCTAACTTTCCCAATCTCAGGTGTTATTCTGTTGTGTAGATTTATCTCGCTCACCTATAACTCAAGAACATAAGTAACAAAATTTTTTTATCGATACTTTGAACATTGGTTTTAGGCTATTAATTCGATTATATAAGGTTTATGAAATGTTTTTACCATGATTTATAACCTAATTATGCATCTTTAATTGATAATTTATCAAAACCCCCAATTTAATTTTTAGGGTTACGGTTCATGAATTGAATGATTTTAGGCAACTGGACCAATGATGGCAATTCATGTGTCTGGAAGAGAGTGATTGATGGAAATTATGCATGTTTAATTGAATATTTATCAAAACCCCCAATTTAATTTTTAACAAGTAGTCTTATTGATGTTGGGTGTTCTTTGATGTCTACAAGTCTTTTTGTCCTCCTGTGCGCCGACACCTAGGTGTTTTGCATGTATTCATATGCTTATATATATATAAGGAAACTTGCTTGTTGTTGAAACTTGTTTGTTGATGTTGTGTTTCGTTAATAAGATTGCTGTTTTATTTTTGTATCTTCATTCATTCTTTTTTTTTTTCTTGCTGTTTTACTTGTTATATATATAAGTAGCAGAATTTGGTAGTGAAAGAGGTTACAATTCATGGTTGCCTCCTCCTTGCATGGTGATTAGTTAATTTCCCACATTAGCTATATATGTTGTTTGTTTTCACTTGATTGTCCTGTCTTGAGGTCAACATGCATGATTTGGAAACGTTATTGATCACCAAATGGTTAAGGTGGCAGACTTTTAATTCAGTTCGGCTAAAAATGTTAGATGGTATCTAATTTTTCTTTTTAATCCTTCCTTCCCCCTAATTAATGTCCATTATTCTCACCTTGCCTAGCTAGACCAGCAACCCACCCGTAAGGATGCAGGATCCCAAACCCTAACTATTTTTTTTAATCTAAAATGCTCTTAATTAATTTTTAATATAATAGTCACATTGAGAATTTAAAAAAGTTAGAGAAATAATGTAAGAAATGGGACATGATTTTTTAGTACATGAAATATAGTAATTTCACTATTTAATTTCATTTATTTTTTTAATATTCTTTCTCTGTTTTTAAAAATTTTCTTAATTTAACTATTTTTTTATTTTATTTTTTTCAACTCAAAGGCATTCTAGATATAATAGGGAGTTTGGAACTGGCTATATAATTCATCTACATGTATGCTTCAGCTATTGAATCTCGGATAAAAATCTGTAATATTTACTCTTGTTGTTACAGTACCTAATGCTTGCTTTGTTATTTGGCCTTTTTTTTTTTTAATTTCTGGGTCCTGGCATGACTTTGTTCAATATGATGGCTTAGGTTTTTAAATGTGACATCAAGTTATCTTCCTCAGTAATTAATCAGCCTTTGGGTTCTTCTTGGCATGAAAGCGGTGTGTTGCGTTCTTACTATTATTTAATGGTCTCCTTAATGCTTTGTCCTTTTGAGGTCTTGTGCTCTTATACTACATGTCATTTACATGGAATATTAGGCGTGCATCCAACTTCCTTTGTTCATGCAATTTTTCTACATGTCATTTACTGTTTTTATATAAACTACTATCATTTTCTGCATCTGCTACCATTGTTAATTAGAGTTAATTATAATTTAGTCTATGTATTTTTTATGATTTTATAAGTTAGTCATTATGTTTTTGAAAACCATAAGTTAGTTCCTTGTTATAAATTAAATGTTAGTTATTTTAAAATTTCAAAATGAATCATGTTCAAGATTGAAAATTTTCAAGTTAGATCTTAGAAGAAAAAAATTGTTATGAGAAGACAAGTGCCAAAAAAATATTAAAAATTAATAGTTTAACTTGGATATGTTTTCTGTTTTTCATCGTTTAACTTGGATTTGTTTTAAAGACTAGCAATGGTTATAACTGGATGGGTTTAACATACTGTTTATGTTTTTTTTTTTAATTTTTCTAGCAATATTAATGGCTTATTGGATCACAATATAATCCAAAAGAGTTGGCTAAGTCTGATTGGGTTGCAATAAGAAAACCTCTACTTTGGGCCATTGATTCTTAGGGCTTAGGTAAGTCTATTTTGCTCCATTTTTATATGGTTGCTTAATTATATCATGCTTAATTTGTCTGTTGGGCATGCCTATCATAATCTTTCAATTAATTGGAACTCTACCTTTCATTGGGACAAGATAATGCATATTTAAATTTATTTTCCTTGTAGATCCTAGTTTTGGAGATTTATGTGAACATGATGCTGGTTATATTCAATTAACTTTTCTATGCATAGGACTGTCTTTTTTCTTTCCTTATTCAATGACAGTTTGTATAAGAAAACTAACTGAATGATTTCCTTTCATTAAATCTGATATTGAGTTTCTTTTGGATGGAAATTATGAGACCAAAATGAAACCTAGAGGTGGCTGAATAATATATCAATTAATTGCAAATTTATTCTGATTGTTGCTGGGAAGTCAGTAGCTCCTTGCTGTGAATTCTTGGTCCTGTTTTGCCTTTCTATTGATTTGATTTTTGGTTAGCTAGGTTTACTTACAGCTAAGTTCTTTCTGCTATGCTTTTTATACCTTGTTGTTTTGCTCTTTGAACTAAAAGCATCTCATTGGAATTTCCTTTTATGCAAAGGCTTGGTTTTGTAGAAAAATTATGTCCTAACCATAAAAATTCCTATTAAGTTATAGGTTTTAAGAGATAATAATTAGAGTAAATTATAATTTAGTCTATGCATTTTTTATGATTTTATAAGTTAGTCATTATGTTTTTGAAAACTATAACTTAGTTCCTTGTTATAAATTAAATGAAAATTTTTAGGTTAGATCTTATATGAAAAAAAAATTGTTATAAGAAGACAAGTGCCAAAAAAAATATTAAAAATTCATAGTTTACCTTAGAATTGATTTTTTTAAAAACCAAACAGACCAATTACTAATTTCTAAAAGATGAGTTGGGCTCCATGACTTTCTCCACACTACTGGGCTCCTGAAAAATGAATTGAACAAAAAGATGACTAAAATAAAGTTATACTCATCTACATTTGAAACATTACCAAGTATGATCAAGAAACAAGTTCTCTATGACCTAGTTAAAGTGTACTGCCAACACAACCAAGACAAACCTATTACATTAAAAATAGCAGGACTGCAGAAACACTTCTTCCGAATATGAGTTATCAATCAAATTTTAGGATTGCTGCAAATATATCATGGAACATGGAAAAGTTTCCAGAGCTTATGCATCATGACGGAATTCAGTTATTAATTTATAAAGCTCTTCAGGAGTCGAAAGTCAAATATAAAGAACTACCACTTCATTGAATGTATTATAAAGTCCAGATCCACAAGTCTCATTTCACAGTCACTCCAATATGCAACCATGCATAGTGGAAATTCAAAATATTACATTCTTAGAAACAAACCAAAGGAAGTCATCAAATTGGCATATCAAGGTGATCCATTCTTAGGTTTATCAAGTCAGAAGTGAACCAAACATGTAATATCATAAAATGAAAAGTGGATGCAAGGAGAAAGAGACAAACCAGCAGAGATGAAGTGATATGCTTCTCAACTGCAAGCACAACACCTTCTTTCATCTTTAAACCAATTGCAGTTGAACCAAGCTGTGATTAAAATCAAACAAAACTTTATTTTCAATCATGTAAAGACCAGTTGAACCTCATGAAGACCACAAAGAGAGAATATTGAAAGGGAGGCGAGGGGAGGGCAAACAAAAGGCATCATTATGAAGTTGAAGTTTAAAAATACAAACAATCAAGATCACTAACGATTTCTAAAAAGTCTACAATTTTGCAGGTTTCTTAGAAAGGAGAACTGGAAATTTTCCCATTGAGATGGCTCCTAGTGAATGTGTTATTAATTAAAAACTCATGTAGGTCACACTAAATAGCCCATATAATTAAAAACTCAATAGGTTTCTTACATAAACAGAAATCTTACCGCTTTAAATAAAACATATAACAAAAAGGAGAAGAAAAACAGTTCTCCAAGTTCTTACAAACACATGTGCATATATCCAATCATTAACATTTTTTAGATTGATATGTGTGAGCTGGACAAATAATTAAAGTTTGTTTATGTGGTACATATTTTATTTTAAAGGATTTGTTTAAGTACTAGTAGTTAAAGAAGTATGCTTATTTCTAAAAATACTTATTGGTGTTATCATGTTAATTAGATTAACATGGATGATCGATCGTGGATGTATCGTCATCTTATGGATGGTCGCCTTCGTCCTGAATACATTACAAGTGTTAAAAGATTTATTAAATTTGCCTTTTCAATTGATAAAAATATATCTGGGGGAAAAAATTAGATGTCCTTGTGTGAGATGCAAAAATCAAAAGTTTTTAAAGAAAGATGATGTTTGTAAACATCTATTGACAAAAGGTTTTTTACCTTGTTATGAAAATTGGACTGTACATGGGGAGCCTTATGTCGCAGAACCAATATTGGATGGACCTTCATCGGTTGGAATTAGTCATGTTGTGAATGATGTTTGTCTAGAAAATCCATATAGGAATCTGGTTATGGATGCAATGGGGGCTGGTGATGCATATTATAATGATAATGTGTCTAGTCCTGTGGTAGCAGAGGAACTTCCAAATCCAAAGGCAACTAATTTTTTTAAGCTTTTGAAAGCTGTGGAGGAGCCTTTGTGGGATGGGTGTACCAAACAATCCAAATTATCTGCTTGTGTACAATTGCTTAATATGAAGTCAACTTTAAATTTGACTCAGACTGCCTTCAACAAGTTTATTGATTTTACAAAAAGTTGCATGCCTCATGATGAAAATTTGGTATCTAATTTTTATGATGCCAAGAAATTTATGCGGCCACTTGGACTTGGTTATAAGAAATATGATGTGTGTCCTAATTACTGTATGTTGTACTATGGGGTAGATGCAATGAAAGTAAATTGTGATTTTTTGTGGAAGTTCACGAAATAAACCTAGAAATCCAACTAGTAAAGGTTCCAATAAGGTGGAGAAGCAACTCCGATACTTTCCCTTGACACCAAGGCTTCAGAGACTGTTCATGTCTCCATATCATGCTAAAGATATGACATGGCATCATTTTCATAAGTCAGATAATAGGGTTATGGTGTACCCATCTGATAGGGAGGCATGTAAGGAGTTTAATTGTGTCCACTTAAGCTTTGCATCAGATCCAAGAAATATTTGGTTAGTGTTATGCACTGATGGGTTTTGTCCATTTGACATGTCTTCAAATACATACTCTTGTTGGCCAGTAATTGTGACTGTTTATAATTTGCCTCCATGGAAGTGCATGACTAGACCATTCATGTTTTTGACAATGATGATTCCTGGGCTAAAGAATCCGGGGAAAAAGCTTGATGTTTTCCTAAGACCTTTGATTGATGAGTTAAAGAATTTGTGGTCTGTTGGTGTTGAAACACATGATGTATATAAAAAGGAAAATTTTCAATTAAGGGCAGCTTTGATGTTGACCATTAATGACTTTCCAGCATATGGCATGATATCGGGTTGGAGTACTCATGGCAATCTGTCTTATCCTTATTGTATGGAGCATAGCAAGGCTTTTAGATTAAAAAATGGAGGGAAAACTACATGTTTTAATTGTCATCGACAATTCCTACCCATGAACCACCCATATAGATGTCAATCTGATAAGTTTTTGAAAGGAGTAATTGAAAGGCTCCCTCCTTTACCTCGTCCATCTAGTTTGGAAATGTTAAACGAAGTGTCCAAGTATACTGAGGGACATAATGGAAGTTCATCATATAATGATAAAATTCTTGGCTTTGGTGTTAAACACAATTGGGTAAAGAAGAATATTTTCTGGGAGCTTCCATATTGACATACAAATTTGATTCATCCTAATCTCGATGTCATGCATATTGAGAAAAATGTCTTTGACAATATTTTTTATACAGTAATGGATTGTCCTAATAGAAGCAAGGACAATTTAAAGGCTAGGTTGGATATTCAATTGTATTGTAAGAAGCCAAATTTACATTTGCAACAAGATACGAGTGGTCGAGTTTAGAAACCTAAAGGCATTTATTGTATACACAAGAAACAACAACAAGAAGTTTTGTCATGGATGAAGGAATTATCATTTCCTGTTGGTTATGCTTCAAGCATTTCACAATGTGTGAAAGAGGCACGATGTAAGGTTTCGGGGATGAAGAGTCATGATTGTCATGTCTTCATTCAAAGACTTCTTCCAACCGCTTTCCGACCTTACTTACCTAGGCCACTGTGGGAGGCATTAACTGAACTGTCCGTATTTTTTTGAGATATTTGTACAACAAATTTAAATGCCCAACACATGGAGTTAATGCAGATGAATATAATTGAAATAATTTGCAAACTTGAAAGAATTTTTCCTCCATCCTTCGTTGACTCCATGGAACACTTGATGATACATCTACCTTACGAGGCAAAAGTTGGTGGACCAGTTCAATATCGATGGATGTATCCATTTGAACGGTATGTTTTCATACTATGTTAATTTTATTCCCTTTTTATTTTAAAAAATAAACTAATTGACAGAAATGATATAGGTATATATGTTTTATTTGAAGAAGAAAGTGACCAATAAAGCTAAAGTTGAGGGTTCCATACTGATTGTGCATCAAAAGTATCATTAAGTCTCTTATTTTACATATGTATTTATTATTTTTATTTGGTTTTTTATAATAATTGATGTGCTTTTTAGTAATGAAGTTTCTTTTAATGTTTCGATAGGTTTTTGGAGCTTAAATGAATTATTTCAGAAAATTCAACGTCGGAATTTGGAACAAAGAATTGAAGAGAAATTTAGTTGAAGATTGAAGCAAATCTTGGTTCAGTTAAGTGCTCCAAATTTGCCCCAAAAATCAATTCTAGTCCAATTCTAGAAAAGAATATCATATGATCTATTTCAAGCCCAAACATGCCTTATGTTGTGTGCAAACTTCAACCATCAAACACTCAAGGTTTCAATGTCAATCTTAGCTCAAATAATAGGTACATTTGTATCCTTATTTGATGCTTAAATTCAGCCCCAAATCAGCCCCAAATCACCCTCCAAATCAGCCCAAACACAAATCCATGATCCTACATGTCCACACAACAAATAACATTTGATCTATTTGGGTAATTCATTGATCCAAGAGGGCAAGCACATGGATGGAAAGCTGGAGGGGACATTGTGACATTATTTTGGGTCAAAAGAAGAAAGAGACAACTCATAAAGGAGGAAGAAAAACGTGCACCAAAGTGTTCTCCAAGCTGGCCTGGTTTGATTTTCCAGAACACCTTTCTATGTTTTGCCCATACCTTTTGACTCAGATGTCCAAATAAGATGTTCTTTAATGATCTGGAAAGCTAACAGAATGGCCTATAAATATGTCTCTAATAGCCATCTCCAAAGGAGGCTTCTAAGAGGGTCGAATTTCTGTCCAAAGTTAGAGTCAGATTTGTGTCCGAATTTTTACTGAAATTGTGTTGTGTTCTTCTTTATAGATTTCAGTTCTTTAGCTTGTAAAACTCATTATTTCAGTTTAATTCAAGTTATTTTATATTTATTAAAGTGTTATTACATATAATCATGGTTGGCTAATCTCCTTCTTGGATCCAAATCAAGGATGATGGTGGTTGAGGTGAGTTCTTTAAGATATGAATGAATCTTAATGTCTATCTTTTCATTTTCTTTATGAATGTTTATTATTGCAAAGAAATTTTAGAAATCATTTAGGTAATGTTATAATCTTGAATTTTTATGCACAAACCTTAGTTTTGGTATAGAGATTGCTTGATTCAATGTCTTACTTACTATGAAAGTACTTGTTCATTCTTAAGCAATAATCAATCTTCATCTTTTTAAACTTCATTGTAATATCTTCCGATCTAATATCACCATCGTTGATATTAGGTTGAGTTATCTTATATATGTTGAAGGAATCACCAATACATCACCATTAAAATTGATTTGGACCAAGACTTACTTTTCCTTGTCATTTAGAATCTATTTACACTTTTTCATCTTTGAAAACAAATCCATCAATCATTTTCAACCAAGTTATTGTTAATTTAATTTCTCTTGAGTTTTTTTTTGTTACCTAGCTTAATTTCCAGATCTAGCTCTCTGTGGATATGACCTCTGTTGTTACTCAATTTTGGACCCCACGTGCTGAAGACGGTGTATACCTCTTTTGAATAGAGTGTAGGAGTTTACCTCTTTTGAACAGAGTGTAGGAGTTTACCTCTTTTGAACAGAGTGTAGGAGTTTAGCTCAGACGGTGTATTTAACTTGACATCTCCATGGCCCTTCGCGATGTGGGGAATTGATGTGATTGGACCTATAAACCCAAAAGCCAGCAATGGTCATAGGTTTATTCTCGTGGCTATCGACTACTTTACAAAATGGGTAGAAGCCGAGTCATTTGCTCATGTGATGCAAAAAGTAGTGAAGAAATTTATTGAGAGAGATCTAATTAGTCGATATGGTCCACCAGAAAAGATTATAACTGATAATGCCCAGAATTTCAATGGCAAGATGATAATAGAACTCTGCGCTAAATGGAAAATCAAGCATTCCAACTCTTCGCCGTATAGACCAAAGATGAATGGTGCGGTAGAAGCTGCTAACAAGAATGTCAAAAAGATTATTCAGAAGATGGTAGTCACCTATAAGGATTGGCATGAGATGTTGCCATTTGCCCTTCATGCGTATCGCACCGCAGTTCGAACCTTAGCAGGAGCCACCCCGTACACATTGGTATATGGAATGGAGGCGGTTATTCCTTTAGAAGTGGAAATCCCCTCATTGAGAGTACTGGTAGACTCTGAGCTGGAAGAGGTAGAATGGGCAAAAGTTAGATATGAACAGCTGAATCTGATCAGTGAAAAGAGGATAGCCGCAATCTGTCATCATCAACTTTACCAAAGAAGGATGGCCAAATCATACGACAAAAAGGTTCGACCTCGAGGATTCCACGAAGGAGATCTTGTACTGAAGAAAATATTGCCTTTACCAGGAGAAGATCAGAGTAAATGGGCACCGAACTATGAGGGCCCTTACGTGGTGAAGAAAGCATTCTCGGGAGGAGCTTTGCTGTTATCTAGAATGGATGGAGAAGATCTAGTTAGGCCAGTGAATTCTGACTCTGTAAGGAAATATTACGCTTGATGTATTCCGTAATCTCCCAATCAATAAAATAAAGTTTGGCCATGAATTTTCTCTGTAAAAAACCTTTCTTCATAAAAAGCATGATCTCATAGCATTTGACATCTTTTACTTAAACAAACTCTTTTCTTACACATGACTAAGGAAACGACTCCATCAATTGGAGGGAACCAAATCAAATCTAAACTTGGCATATTTATGCACACCACACTGGGGGCAAGAAGTGTATGAAGTGCACATAGGGGTCCATAGTGAACCAAAGCCCAAAGGGGTATATCATAAAAACTTCTAAAAAAGCATCTTTTATGAGAATTGCCAATTGCATTGAAAGTTTCAGTTTTCATGAACAAAACCAAATCTTTTGAGTTTTCCTTTTAAAATAATAATAAAAGACAATACTCAATGGAGCAAGAAAGGGCCCCATAAGGAACCAAAGATCTCTTCACCAAGAGGATAGGAAGTATAGCACGTGGAGCATATTCTGTTTCAAGAGGACGAGTCGGACAAACAAATGGAAACAAGAGCTCAATAAGTCTACAATAGAAAGGGGGACCTATGTTTCCAAAATAGGTAACAAAAAAAAACATGCATGCTATATTGTCATAACAGTAACCTGGCAGGAGAAGGTGTGACGAAGGCTAAAATAGTTCCAAGTTTTTGGGAAAACCGCTGAGGTCCAAAATCTTAGGTCAACGGAACTACGGAAAAGGATAGGAATTGTGAACCAGCACTGCTTTATTTACTCGAGGTAAGATGTTTTCTTTTGAAGTTTTAGACGGGCAGGTCACCCGATATTGAGACCATTCCTTAGAAAAGCGTGGAGTTTTCTAAAGAATTTTAAGAGGGGCCGGTTACCTGATATGGAAACCGTTTCTTAGAAAAGCGTGGAGTTTTCTAAGAATTTTAAGATGGGCCGGTCACCTGATATTGAGACCGTTTCTTAGAAAAGCGTGGAGTTTTCTAAGAATCTTAAGATGGGCAGGTCACCCGATATTGAGACCATTCCTTAGAAAAGCGTGGAGTTTTCTAAAGAATTTTAAGAGGGGTCGGTTACCTGATATTGAAACCGTGTCTTAGAAAAGCGTGGAGTTTTCTAAGAATTTTAAGATGGGCCGGTCACCTGTTATTGAGACCGTTTCTTAGAAAAGCATGGAGTTTTCTAAGAATCTTAAGATGGACAGGTCACCCAATATTGAGACCATTCCTTAGAAAAGCGTGGAGTTTTCTAAAGAATTTTAAGAGGGGCCGGTCACTTGATATTGAAACTGTTTCTTAGAAAAGCGTGGAGTTTTCTAAGAATCTTAAGATGGGCAGGTCACCCGATATTGAGACCATTCCTTAGAAAAGCGTGGAGTTTTCTAAAGAATTTTAAGAGGGGCCGGTTACCTGATATTGAAACCGTTTCTTAGAAAAGCGTGGAGTTTTCTAAGAATTTTAAGATGGGCCGTTCACCTGATATTGAGACCATTTCTTAGAAAAGCGTGGAGTTTTCTAAGAATTTTAAGATGGCGGTCACCAATATTGAGACCATTCCTTAGAAAAACGTGGAGTTTTTCAAGAATTTTAGGATAAGTAGGTCACCCGATAATCGAACCATTTCAAAAAATTTTTTTTTCTAGAAATCTTAAATAGGCAGGTCATCTAATAGGGAGACCATTGTTTAGGAAAAGCAGTGAGATTTAACAGGATCAGACGGTTTATATTTACAACACTTACTACGCGAAACGCTTGACAAGTTTTGCTTCGTAAGCATTGTAAAGAGGGGGCAACTGTTGTTACTCAATTTTGGACCCCACGTGCTGGAGACAGTGTATACCTCTTTTGAACAGAGTGTAGGAGTTTAGCTCATATTCGCCAGAAGATTGATAAAAGCACAGAATGAAATATTTTGTTTTTTTATAAACCTTGTTTGAGCTGTTTTCTGCTCTTTTTATCCTTCCCCTTTACTACCAAAATCATCAGGTTTTATTAGGTTGATCAGAAGTCTTCATAATGCTAAATTCATTCTTTTTTATCTGGTCTTTAAGGTTGAATAAATCCCTCAGAATTTGCACTAAAAAAATAGTTCTGCTGCTGTCGCAATTTTTTTGGTTCCAACTTAGGCTCTGATTCTGACTCAGTTTCATACGATATCTGACCATCCTAGGTACATCCTGTCACTCATTACATGTTGAAAAATTGACGTACACCTTTATTAGGTCCTAGGGATCATTTTTCTTAGAGCAGATTCTCAGTCAGATTTGGATGCTCAGTATTGTCAGATCAAGAACCTTTTGACCACCTAGATTACTGTCAGTTTCTGTTTTGTAAAAAGATTTTATCTCACTTCGACTCCTTCATCAAAGTTGTAGTCCTAGACGCGTAGATGAATTTGAGTTTTTGAATCACTTGATTTCAATATCAGAGGCTAAGATTTCCCTGTTTGAATATTTAACGCGAAGGCAGAGAATTCTGCCGCGAGAAGGATATTGACCTGAGTCTGCACTAAAAGAACTCTATTTTTGGTCTAGTTTTTGTGATTTTTGCTCTTAGTTCATACTCTCAGCCATATCAGAACTCTCGGCATTCATCAGTTTTTGAGTTAGACCCGGAGATCCCTTTCGACCAACCAAATTACTGCTAGATTCTGTTCTGTAAAAAGATTTTATCTCACTTCGACTTCTTCATCAAAGTTTTAGTCCTAGACGCGTAGATGAATTTGGGCTTTTGAATCACTTGATTTCGATATCAGAAGCTCAAGATATTCCCATTTGAATATCTAACGTGAGGGCAGGAAATTCTGCCGCGGGAAGGATATAGCCCAAGTTCGCGGGACTGATTCGAAGGAATTTTTTTTTTGACCAAGGACTGAATCGAAAAGTGTTAAAATGAGGGATTGAATTGAAGAATGATATTGAAAGCTGCAAAGGGGGGTTGGATCATCATAAATGACAGGATTTTTACCACACCAAATAAGGAAAATAAGACCTTGCATACACCCTTACCCATTTGATTTCTTTCCTTTTTTTCCTCTGCAAATTTCCTGCTGGTTTCCATGTTTGTCTTGCTGATTGGAGAGCTTGAGACCCACGTTTTTTGATTCATTTCAAAGGAAACAGTTGGTGCCTCATGCTCCCAGCTATGGAAGGAAAGAAAGGAGTTGTACCACCCTTTGATCAATGGAAATTAAGTGCTAAAAATCAGAATAGGAATAAGAATATTTCAGTTTCCTTCTTGCATTTTTTTACTGCACATTAGCAGGGATTTGCATCCTAGAATTAATGCATTGAATTTTTCCTAAATAGAGATATGTTAGACTATATATAAACCCCTCTAATGACCTAGCAAGAGGGCGACAGAAAGAGAGCAGAAAAATAAGAGAAAAATAGAGAACGGGAGAGAGGATAGGAAAAGAAAGACAAGAAAAACGCAAGAGAGAGGCAGTAGAAAAAAAAGCAGAAAAACACAGAGAGTTTCTTTCTTGCATTCTTGAGTTACTGTGAGGAAAGAGGAGAAAAAAAAGACAAGACAGAGAGGGAGCTTTGCTACTAAGCCTTGACAGTAACGTTCGTTTGGTTTATATTTAGCTGCTGCAGTAAAACATTTTAGTGAGACCTGCAGTGCTTTGAAAAAAGGAGAGGCGTGAGTCGGGTTTTGCTCTAAACTCTGTCAGCAACGTTCGTTTGGTTTATATTTCAGCTGCTGCAGTAAAACATTTCAGTGAGACCTGCAGGTACTTGTTTTTTATGTTTAAAAAAAATGTTTTGTCTTCTGGCTTTGCACCTTCGTTTTCTATCTTAGCAACAAATTTGCATGCTTGCCCACTGTTCCTCCCATGTCTTTGAGTTTAAGATTTTTTTTTATTTATGTTAGAGCTGCGTTTGTTTTGCTCTCTTATTGAGAGGAATTTTAAATTTTAAGGGTCTTCATTATTCCTTCATTTCTTTGTCCAAGTGCTCTCTGTTAGAACGTTGCATAGGAATAGTTGGCTTATAGGCGCAGTTTGGGTTTTTAAAACAGACAGAAAAATGAGTCAGGGGTTTTGCTATAGGATTGGGTTCAAAGGGTTGTTTTTTTTATGTGATATGGACTCTTTTGTTTTTTTTCTATCGAAAATAATAGGTAATAGCGTAAACACCCAAAGGAAAATATATATATATATATATATATATATATATATATATATATATATATATATATATATTTAGAGAGAGAGAGAGGGATGATGATAATGCAGTTTTCGCTGCCGATTGTGGATCGGCAGCGACGCAGTTCCGCTGCCGATTCTGGATCGGCAGCGACCTAGTTTCCGCTGCCGATGCAGAAATCGGCAGCGATGCAGTTTTCGCTGCCGATTCTGGACTTGGCAGCGACGCAGTTTTCGCTGCCGATGCAGAAATCGACAGCGATGCAGTTTTCGCTGCCGATTCTGGACTTGGCAGCGACGCAGTTTTCGCTGCCGATGCAGAAAATCGACAGCGATGCAGTTTTCGCTGCCGATTTCTCAATGAGCAGTGACGCAGAGCTGGGAGGGAGGGGTAAAAACTGGTTTTAGATAAACCAAACAAGGATAAGGACACACCTAAACCAACCCCCAAACAACCCATTTCATTGGATGGGTAGTATAAATACAAAGAGAGGAGAGAGAATGACCCATCTTCTTCCAATCCAGCAGCTGCATGCCGTTCTTCCCTTCCCCTTTCACAACAGAAACGTAAATCAGACCAGTAGAGATTACTTTGTGAACTTGTGAGGGAGAGATGAGACCTTGAGAGAGGAGAGGGCAGCTGCATAGAGGAGAGGAAAAAGAGAGCTGGAAAAACGTGAGAGGAAAAAGAGAGCTGGAAAAAACGTGAGAGGAAAAAGAAGGAGGAGAACCAGCAGCTGAATAGTGTCAAACCTTCCTCAAACTTAGTTAAATTCAGAAGGTATGGGTCATGAAACTCTCTTCCTCTCCCCCGTAAGATCAAAAACGAAAATGAAGAAGAAAAACCCTAAGAAAAGAATTGATCTAAGACCTAAGCCAGCTGTGAAGGAAGCTGAAATTAACCAAGAGAACAAGCAAATAAAAGTGAAATAAAGTCAATTTCAGAACATCTAACAAAACATGGTAGAGGGCCGGCTTTAACTAGGGGGAATTAATGTGTTCTGCTGTGATATTGTTGCTGGAATTAATGTGTTCTGCTGTGATGATTGTTGCTGGAATTAATGTGATATTGTTGCTGGAAATTAATGTGTTCTGCTGTGATATTGTTGCTGGAAATTAATGTGTTCTGCTGTGATGATTGTTGCTGGAATTAATGTGTTCTGCTGTGATGATTGTTGCTGGAATTAATGTGTTGTTGTTGCTGGAATTAATGTGTTCTGCAGTGATGATTGTGCTGAAATTGATGCTCCCGATTTGTGTGTTGCGCAGCGAAATTCTGTTTCGCTGCCGCAACTGAACCTGCTGCAGCGAATTAATATTCGCTGCCGATTTGTGTGTTGCGCAGCGAAATTCTGTTTCGCTGCCACAACTGAACCTCCAGCAGCGATTTAATATTCGCTGACGATTTGTGTGTTGCGCAGCGAAATTCTGTTTCGCTGACGCAACTGAACCTCCTGCAGCGATTTGATATTCGCTGCCGATTTGTGTGTTGCGCAGCGAAATTCTGTTTTGCTGCCGCAACTGAACCTGCTGCAGCGAATTAATATTCGCTGCCGATTTGTGTGTTGCGCAGCGAAATTCCGTTTCGCTGCCGCAACTGAACCTCCAGCAGCGATTTGATATTCACTGCCGATTTATGTGTTGCACAGCAAAATTCTGTTTCGCTGACGCAACTGAACCTCCTGCAGCGAAGTGATATTAGCTGCCGAGTTGTGCGTTGTGCAGCGAAACTGTGGCGCCAACAGCGGTGCAGTTCTCGCTGCCGAACTGGCAGCTCGCAGCGAACCAGTTCTCGCTGCCGAATTGGGCAGCCCGCAGCGAACCGGTTCTCGCTGCCGATTCCTACAATAAGCCTCCTAGGCAGGAATGACTTAAATGCTAATAACAATTTCATGATATGATGGTGTAAAATAGGGAACACTTTAATGTGAACATGTGAACTATTGAAATAAGTGTGATGATGAATGTGATTCAAAAATAAAATACATACAACTGTGCTGATTTGTGACCATTGATGTCTCAGGTGGTGCAGTCGGGATTGGACCATCATCAAGACAGGAACGATCCACAGGTGGAACAGGTAGGTAACTTGCACCTTTCTTTTCATACGTTGAATCTTGGAATATTTTAACTTGAGTACTACCATATTGTTAGAACCGATATTAAATTGCCGAACGCTTAATTGTTGACAAAAAGAAAATGATTAGCTTCGGCTAATGGCATCCGAATGGATGGCCGGGACAAAAGAGTGATTAGCTTCGGCTAATGGCATCCAAACGGATGGCCGGGACAAAAGAGTGATTAGCTTCGGCTAATGGCATCCAAACGGATGGCCGGGACAAAAAGTGATTAGCTTCGGCTAATGGCATCCAAACGGATGGCCGGGACAAAGAGTGATTAGCTTCGGCTAATGGCATCCAAAGGGATGGCCGGGACAAAGAATGATTAGCTTTGGCTAATGGCGCCCGAATGGATGGCCGGGTTAAAAAGGGATGATTTCGCTGCCGATTGTGGATCGGCAGCGACGCAGTTCCGCTGCCGATTCTGGATCGGCAGCGACGCAGTTCCGCTGCCGATTCTGGATCGGCAGCGACGCAGTATTCGCTGCCGATACAGAAATCGGCAGCGACCTAGTTTCCGCTGCCGATACAAAAAACCGGCAGCGACGTAGTTTCCGCTGCCGATTTTGGATCGGCAGCGATGCAGTCTTCGCTGCCGATACAGAAATCAGCAGCGACCCCAGTTTCGCTGCCGATTCCTTGATCGGCAGCGATTGTAGTTTCGGCTGTCGATTTTAGGATTGGCAGTGACGCAGCTATCGCTATGGAATCCGGATGGATAGCCGGGACAAATAAACGACTAGTTTCGGCGAATGGCATTTGAAAACTTGTGTATCTATATGTACTACCTATTTGTTACATCAAATACATGATGAAATTATAAATGTTAATGCTTATGTAATTGCTAGGCCGTTAGTTACCATTATTATTATTATTATTAAGTATTTGTTTTCCCTTAAATGTTTTGTACTGCTGCAGGGACGTCACACCAACAAGATGTCTAGGATACCCGATACATGGGAACCTACTTTTGCAAAGAATTAAGTAGATGCATTCTAACTCACAATGTACTTTGTAGGGATCAATGTACTGAATGTATAACTTTTATTAGATCCTTTTTGTTTAAAGTTTGTAATGGCTATTAGTAGTGTAAGGATGCAAACTCATGTCCATGTATATATATTTTTAATATGAATTTCAAATCATGCAACATTAATATTATGTGTTTGTGTAAGATTCGATTTTGAATGAACTGTTGATTGTATGGGTTGTATTTTGATGATGTAAGGATGCAAGTTCTTTGATTACCGGCACCAGCTGTATTAAATATATATATAAAAAAAAAAAAAATTTACTATTGTTGGGCTTAGAAAGCCGGGTCGTTACAGTTGGTATCAGAGCCCTTGGTATGGATCCTGAGGATCATTAATAAATGTGTTGTTGCGATGAATTTCAGGATGGTACGCACCCGACAAGGGACACAAACTGAGCCGCCCTCCTTAGAAAGGAGGGGCATGAACCGAGGTGCCCAAGGTTGGCAAGACGAAGATCTAGATGATACGGCGTCTCATGCTCCGATAATACCGCCCGAAACCTTGCAGGGGGAAGATACGATGGCAGGAGAAGGCCCGAGGCCTCATCAGACAGAGGGAACACCCTCAGTCGCAACGGAGCAGCGAGAAAGACCAGAAACACAGCCATCTACTGTTCCAACTGGTGTGCCCCCACAATATGTAGATGCAGGACTCCTTGTACAAATAGTTAAAGCAGTGATGGAAGGCATGGCTAATTCAGCAGCACAAACAACCCCTACCACGCAGAATCCACCAGCAGCCCCTACGACCGGCATGACCATGGATAATGTGGTACCACTGGTGCGACTAGTAAAGAGTATGAGGGAAATGGGCTGTGAACCGTATATGGGGGAACAAGATGCAGAGATAGCTGGAAGATGGATCAGGAAGGTAGAAAAGACAATGATTCAAATAAGCATACCCGAGGGTTTGAGGGTAAATTGTGCATCCCAGTTACTATCTGATAGGGCCATGACATGGTGGGAAACAGTTCAGCTGAGGCGTGCGACTGAGACCCTAACTTGGAGTGATTTCAAGACAGAGTTTGAGAATCAGTTTTATTCCAAGTATCATCGCAAGGTGAAAGAACAAGAGTTCTTGGCATTAAGACAGGGTGATATGTCAGTATTGGAGTACGAAAGGAGATTCCATGACCTCTCATTGTTCGCCCCACATTATGTGCCGACAGAGGAACATATGATTGAAAAGTTGAGAGATGGTTTACGACAGGATTTGAGACAAGGATTGATCGCCTTGCGATTTAAATCGGTAAGGGAGTTGATTGAGGCTGCACAAGCTCTGGAGGCATGTATTGGAGAAAGCCAAGGGGGGTATCAGAGTATAAGCAAAAAGAGAGATGGGGACTATTTCAGCGGCAGACCACCGCACCCGAAGAAAGGAAAAAGTGGAGTGTTTGAGCAGCACGGAAAGAAGGGGAGTTTGATATTACCGCCTCACCAACAGTCAAGTGGGAGAATGATGGCGGGACAGTCTCACTCGAGGGCAAACTCTTCAACTGGGACCGGTGACCGCAGGGGAGTTGACTATCCTTTTTGTGAAAAATGTAGACAAAAACACCCTGGGGACTGCTCAGTTTCCCCTGGGCGATGCTTTGTGTGCAGAGGAGAGGGTCATAGGTGGAGGAACTGCCAGTATCTTAGCCAAGGGTGTCATTACTGTGGTGGGAAAGGTCATTACAAGAGGGACTGCCCCAAAAGAAACACCGGACAAGTACAGAGCTATAGACAGCCCAGTCAGAGCCACCAGCAGTCAGTCACCGTTAATAGGCCAGTGAGATCTTCGCAATCAGGGGCAAACTCCAGTCGAGGGAGGCCGAGGGCACAAAATGATCGGACCCCAGGGAGGGTCTTCCACCTGACACAGGAGGAGGCCAGGGCTGCATCGGATGTGGTGGCAGGTACACTACTGTTGAATGATTTTAATATGCATGTATTGTTTGATCCGGGTGCCACCCACTCGTTCATTGCTAAGAGAAGTATCACTAAATTGAGAAAGGAAGTAGAAATAGTAGAGAAGGGGTTTGTAATTGGAACTCCAATGGGAAACATGGTTGAAACAAATATTGTATATGTGGATGTGGGGGTTAGTTTATCCGGGTATGAAACAGAAGTAGACTTGATTCCCTTAGAGCTGCATGATTTTGACATAATACTAGGCATGGATTGGTTGAGTAAATACAAGGCACTAATAGATTGTTATGCTAAAACTGTTACTTTCCAAACACCTAAGGGCGAGAAAATGACTTTTGAAGGAGAGAGATTTCCCAAACTGAATGCTCTAATATCGGTGGTAACAGCCCAAAAACTGTTAAGAAAGGGATGTATGGGATACCTCGCATACATCTTAAACTCTGATGATGAAGGTCCACGATTGAAGGATATTCCTGTGGTGAAGGATTTCCCAGATGTGTTTCCAGAAGAACTACCAGGACTACCCCCGGAGCGAGAGGTAGAGGTGTCTATAGACACTTTTCCTGGAGTCCCACCCATAGCCCAACAACCGTATCGGATGGCTCCAGCAGAACTGAACGAGTTAAAGACTCAATTACAGGAATTATTAGACAAGGGGTTCATACGGCCCAGTAATTCTCCTTGGGGAGCACCGGTCCTATTTGTAAGAAAGAAAGATGGAACCCATAGGCTTTGTATTGACTATCGACAGTTGAACAAAATAACAATGAAAAACAAGTATCCGTTACCTCGGATAGATGATTTGTTCGACCAATTAAAGGGAGCGAGGGCATTCTCGAAGATAGATCTGAGATCAGGGTACTACCAGATGAAGATTAAAGAAGCGGATGTAGCAAAAACCGCATTTAGAACTCGTTACGGACACTATGAATTTTTGGTGTTACCATTCGGGTTGACGAACGCCCCAGCCCTCTTCATGGATTTGATGAATCGGGTTTTCCAACCATACCTGGATAAGTTTGTGGTGGTATTCATTGATGATATACTGGTGTACTCGAATTCTTTCAAGGAACACGAAGAACACTTGAGACAAACCTTACAAACCTTGAGAGATCACCAGTTATATGCAAAATTGAGTAAATGTGAATTTTGGCTGAAAAGGGTGACGTTTTTGGGACATGTCATTTCAGCCGAAGGCGTTTTTGTCGACCCTCAAAAAGTCGAAGCAGTCTTGAAATGGGAAAGACCGACTTCAGTCACTGAAATACGTAGTTTCCTGGGACTTGCAGGATACTATCGGAGATTTATCGAAGGTTTTTCCCTGATTGCAACCCCTTTGACCCAGCTAACTAGGAAGGATAAGAAGTGGGTGTGGTCGGAAGAATGTGAGGCTAGCTTCCAAGAATTGAAGAGGAGGCTCACCACTGCTCCAGTCTTAACTCTCCCCTCAGGGACTGAGGGTTTTGTGGTATATAGTGATGCCTCGGGGAAGGGATTGGGGTGTGTTCTGATGCAACATGGGAAGGTGATCGCCTATGCATCAAGGCAACTAAAGACTCATGAGGTGAACTACCCGGTGCACGACCTGGAGTTGGCAGCTGTAGTATTTGCCTTGAGGATATGGAGACACTATTTGTATGGGTCTCGAACCCAAATTTTTACTGATCATAAGAGCCTGAAGTATCTGATGTCGCAAAAGGAGTTGAACATGCGGCAAAGAAGGTGGATAGAACTCATTAAGGATTATGATTGCACCATAGAATACCACCCGGGGAAAGCAAATGTGGTGGCAGATGCCCTCAGTCGCAAAAATAAAGCCTCCTTGGGGAGCTTAACAGTGGGAAAGGAGCGGCAATTGGCAGAATTAAAAGAGTTGGGTGCAGATTTGGGAATTGATGCAAGAGGTGGGTTGGTAGCCCAATTATTGGTGCGACCAACGTATCGAGAACAGATACTACATGCCCAATTCCATGACAAGGTGGGATCCAAGATTAGGAAGAATGTGGAGGCTGGGGTAGAAATGAAATTCCGAGTAGCGGAGGATGGATCCTTGATGATGGGACAACGGTTGTACGTGCCTGATGACGAAACAGTCAAACGTATGGTTCTGCAAGAAGCACATGAGTCCAAATTCTCCATACATCCTGGCAGCACTAAGATGTACCGAGACCTGAAACACCTCTATTGGTGGCCTAATATGAAAAGGGAAATAGCTGAGTATGTGTCAAAGTGTGGGATATGTCAACAAGTCAAGGTTGAACACCAAAGGCCTGCGGGACCATTACAGCCATTACAAATTCCAGAATGGAAGTGGGAGATGATCACCATGGATTTCGTGTCAGGATTTCCCAAGGGGAGAAAAGGAAATGATGCGATATGGGTCATTGTGGATCGGTTGACGAAATCCGCACTATTCTTGCCTGTAAAGATGACCGACTCGGTGGACAAGCTTGCCAAGATCTACATAAATGAGGTGGTGCGACTTCATGGGATTCCGGTGTCCATTGTATCGGATCGAGATCCTAGGTTCACCTCTCGACTTTGGCCGAGCATACAACATGCCTTAGGGACAAGATTGGACATGAGCACTGCGTTTCACCCTCAAACGGATGGCCAATCGGAAAGAGTCATTCAAGTCTTGGAAGACCTATTACGGGCATGTGTGCTAGCATTTGGAGGAAACTGGGAGGAACACATGGCATTGGTGGAGTTCACTTATAACAATAGTCACCAAGCCACAATAGGGATGGCCCCATATGAAGCCTTGTATGGTAGGAGGTGTAGAACTCCTTTATGTTGGGAAGAAATTGGGGACCGGAAGTTATATGGCGCAGAGTTAGTTCAAGTCACCACGGAGAAAGTGAGGATTATCAGGGATCGCATCAAAGCCGCACAGGATAGACAGAAGAAGTATGCCGATGTGAGGAGAAGACCTCTCGAGTTCAGTACGGGGGACCAGGTGTTCCTGAAAGTAGCCCCATGGAAGAACTTGTTACGATTTGGATTGAAAGGGAAGTTAACTCCCCGATTCATTGGACCCTTCAAAATCTTACAACGAGTTGGACCAGTAGCCTACAAGGTGGAATTGCCCCCACAGTTAGCCAGGGTCCATGATGTGTTCCATGTCTCCTTGTTAAGGAAGGCTAACGTAGACCCCGCCCAAGTTCTACCCCAGGTCCCAGTAGAGGTCAAGGAAGACTTAACATTGGAATTGAGGCCCATACGGATACTAGATCAAGAAGTGAAGGAGTTGCGGAGCAAAAAGATCCCCATCGTTAGAATCTTATGGCGAAATGCTCAAGTAGAAGAGGAAACTTGGGAGAGGGAGGCTGAGATGAGAAAGAAGTACCCCACTTTATTTGATCTACCAGGTATGGAGTGTGAAAACTTCTTAAATTTCGAGGACGAAATTCATATTTAGGAGGGGAGAATGTAAACACCCAAAGGAAAATATATATATATATTTAGAGAGAGAGAGAGAGGGATGATGATGAATGCAGTTTTCGCTGCTGATGCAGAAATCGGCAGCGACGCAGTTCCGCTGCCGATTCTGGATCGGCAGCGACCTAGTTTCCGCTGCCGATGCAGAAATCGGCAGCGATGCAGTTTTCGCTGCCGATTCTGGACTGGGCAGCGATGCAGTTTTCGCTGCCGATTCTGGACTGGGCAGCGATGCAGTTTTCGCTGCCGATTCTGGACTTGGCAGCGACGCAGTTTTCGCTGCCGATGCAGAAATCGACAGCGATGCAGTTTTCGCTGCCGATTTCTCAATGAGCAGTGACGCAGAGCTGGGAGGGAGGGGTAAAACTGGTTTTAGATAAACCAAACAAGGATAAGGACACACCTAAACCAACCCCCAAACAACCCATTTCATTGGATGGGTAGTATAAATACAAAGAGAGGAGAGAGAATGACCCATCTTCTTCCAAATCCAGCAGCTGCATGCCGTTCTTCCCTTCCCCTTTCACAACAGAAACGTAAATCAGACCAGTAGAGATTACTTTGTGAACTTGTGAGGGAGAGATGAGACCTTGAGAGAGGAGTGGGCAGCTGCATAGAGGAGAGGAAAAAGAGAGCTGGAAAAACGTGAGAGGAAAAAGAGAGCTGGAAAAAACGTGAGAGGAAAAAGAAGGAGGAGAACCAGCAGCTGAATAGTGTCAAACCTTCCTCAAACTTAGTTAAATTCAGAAGGTATGGGTCATGAAACTCTCTTCCTCTCCCCCGTAAGATCAAAAACGAAAATGAAGAAGAAAAACCCTAAGAAAAGAATTGATCTAAGACCTAAGCCAGCTGTGAAGGAAGCTGAAATTAACCAAGAGAACAAGCAAATAAAAGTGAAATAAAGTCAATTTCAGAACATCTAACAAAACATGGTAGAGGGCCGGCTTTAACTAGGGGGAATTAATGTGTTCTGCTGTGATATTGTTGCTGGA
This sequence comes from Populus simonii, assembly GCA_007827005.2. NCBI lineage: Eukaryota > Viridiplantae > Streptophyta > Magnoliopsida > Malpighiales > Salicaceae > Populus > Populus simonii. Next base: position 5,022,850 of record CM017478.2, read on the forward strand.
ATTAATGTGTTCTGCTGTGATGATTGTTGCTGGAATTAATGTGATATTGTTGCTGGAATTAATGTGTTCTGCTGTGATGATTGTTGCTGGAATTAATGTGTTCTGCTGTGATGATTGTTGCTGGAATTAATGTGTTCTGCTGTGATGATTGTTGCTGAATTAATGTGTGTGTTGCTGGAATTAATGTGTTCTGCAGTGATGATTGTGCTGAAATTGATGCTCCCGATTTGTGTGTTGCGCAGCGAAATTCTGTTTCGCTGCCGCAACTGAACCTGCTGCAGCGAATTAATATTCGCTGCCGATTTGTGTGTTGCGCAGCGAAATTCTGTTTCGCTGCCACAACTGAACCTCCAGCAGCGATTTAATATTCGCTGACGATTTGTGTGTTGCGCAGCGAAATTCTGTTTCGCTGACGCAACTGAACCTCCTGCAGCGATTTGATATTCGCTGCCGATTTGTGTGTTGCGCAGCGAAATTCTGTTTTGCTGCCGCAACTGAACCTGCTGCAGCGAATTAATATTCGCTGCCGATTTGTGTGTTGCGCAGCGAAATTCCGTTTCGCTGCCGCAACTGAACCTCCAGCAGCGATTTGATATTCACTGCCGATTTATGTGTTGCACAGCAAAATTCTGTTTCGCTGACGCAACTGAACCTCCTGCAGCGAAGTGATATTAGCTGCCGAGTTGTGCGTTGTGCAGCGAAACTGTGGCGCCAACAGCGGTGCAGTTCTCGCTGCCGAACTGGCAGCCCGCAGCGAACCAGTTCTCGCTGCCGAATTGGGCAGCCCGCAGCGAACCGGTTCTCGCTGCCGATTCCTACAATAAGCCTCCTAGGCAGGAATGACTTAAATGCTAATAACAATTTCATGATATGATGGTGTAAAATAGGGAACACTTTAATGTGAACATGTGAACTATTGAAATAAGTGTGATGATGAATGTGATTCAAAAATAAAATACATACAACTGTGCTGATTTGTGACCATTGATGTCTCAGGTGGTGCAGTCGGGATTGGACCATCATCAAGACAGGAACGATCCACAGGTGGAACAGGTAGGTGACTTGCACCTTTCTTTTTCATACGTTGAATCTTGGAATATTTTAACTTGAGTACTACCATATTGTTAGAACCGATATTAAATTGTCGAACGCTTAATTGTTGACAAAAAGAAAATGATTAGCTTCGGCTAATGGCATCCGAATGGATGGCCGGGACAAAAGAGTGATTAGCTTCGGCTAATGGCATCCAAACGGATGGCCGGGACAAAAGAGTGATTAGCTTCGGCTAATGGCATCCAAACGGATGGCCGGGACAAAAAGTGATTAGCTTCGGCTAATGGCATCCAAACGGATGGCCGGGACAAAAGAGTGATTAGCTTCGGCTAATGGCATCCAAAGGGATGGCCGGGACAAAGAATGATTAGCTTTGGCTAATGGCGCCCGAATGGATGGCCGGGTTAAAAAGGGATGATTTCGCTGCCGATTGTGGATCGGCAGCGACGCAGTTCCGCTGCCGATTCTGGATCGGCAGCGACGCAGTTCCGCTGCCGATTCTGGATCGGCAGCGACGCAGTATTCGCTGCCGATACAGAAATCGGCAGCGACCTAGTTTCCGCTGCCGATACAAAAACCGGCAGCGACGTAGTTTCCGCTGCCGATTTTGGATCGGCAGCGATGCAGTCTTCGCTGCCGATACAGAAATCAGCAGCGACCCAGTTTCGCTGCCGATTCCTTGATCGGCAGCGATGTAGTTTCGGCTGCCGATTTTAGGATTGGCAGTGACGCAGCTATCGCTATGGAATCCGGATGGATAGCCGGGACAAATAAACGACTAGTTTCGGCGAATGGCATTTGAAAACTTGTGTATCTATATGTACTACCTATTTGTTACATCAAATACATGATGAAATTATAAATGTTAATGCTTATGTAATTGCTAGGCCGTTAGTTACCATTATTATTATTATTATTAAGTATTTGTTTTCCCTTAAATGTTTTGTACTGCTGCAGGGACGTCACACCAACAAGATGTCTAGGATACCCGATACATGGGAACCTACTTTTGCAAAGAATTAAGTAGATGCATTCTAACTCACAATGTACTTTGTAGGGATCAATGTACTGAATGTATAACTTTTATTAGATCCTTTTTGTTTAAAGTTTGTAATGGCTATTAGTAGTGTAAGGATGCAAACTCATGTCCATGTATATATATTTTTAATATGAATTTCAAATCATGCAACATTAATATTATGTGTTTGTGTAAGATTCGATTTTGAATGAACTGTTGATTGTATGGGTTGTATTTTGATGATGTAAGGATGCAAGTTCTTTGATTACCGCACCAGGTGTATTAAATATATATATAAAAAAAAAATTTACTATTGTTGGGCTTAGAAAGCCGGGTCGTTACAGTTGGTATCAGAGCCCTTGGTATGGATCCTGAGGATCATTAATAAATGTGTTGTTGCGATGAATTTCAGGATGGTACGCACCCGACAAGGGACACAAACTGAGCCGCCCTCCTTAGAAAGGAGGGGCATGAACCGAGGTGCCCAAGGTTGGCAAGACGAAGATCTAGATGATACGGCGTCTCATGCTCCGATAATACCGCCCGAAACCTTGCAGGGGAAGATACGATGGCAGGAGAAGGCCCGAGGCCTCATCAGACAGAGGGAACACCCTCAGTCGCAACGGAGCAGCGAGAAAGACCAGAAACACAGCCATCTACTGTTCCAACTGGTGTGCCCCCACAATATGTAGATGCAGGACTCCTTGTACAAATAGTTAAAGCAGTGATGGAAGGCATGGCTAATTCAGCAGCACAAACAACCCCTACCACGCAGAATCCACCAGCAGCCCCTACGACCGGCATGACCATGGATAATGTGGTACCACTGGTGCGACTAGTAAAGAGTATGAGGGAAATGGGCTGTGAACCGTATATGGGGGAACAAGATGCAGAGATAGCTGGAAGATGGATCAGGAAGGTAGAAAAGACAATGATTCAAATAAGCATACCCGAGGGTTTGAGGGTAAATTGTGCATCCCAGTTACTATCTGATAGGGCCATGACATGGTGGGAAACAGTTCAGCTGAGGCGTGCGACTGAGACCCTAACTTGGAGTGATTTCAAGACAGAGTTTGAGAATCAGTTTTATTCCAAGTATCATCGCAAGGTGAAAGAACAAGAGTTCTTGGCATTAAGACAGGGTGATATGTCAGTATTGGAGTACGAAAGGAGATTCCATGACCTCTCATTGTTCGCCCCACATTATGTGCCGACAGAGGAACATATGATTGAAAAGTTGAGAGATGGTTTACGACAGGATTTGAGACAAGGATTGATCGCCTTGCGATTTAAATCGGTAAGGGAGTTGATTGAGGCTGCACAAGCTCTGGAGGCATGTATTGGAGAAAGCCAAGGGGGGTATCAGAGTATAAGCAAAAAGAGAGATGGGGACTATTTCAGCGGCAGACCACCGCACCCGAAGAAAGGAAAAAGTGGAGTGTTTGAGCAGCACGGAAAGAAGGGGAGTTTGATATTACCGCCTCACCAACAGTCAAGTGGGAGAATGATGGCGGGACAGTCTCACTCGAGGGCAAACTCTTCAACTGGGACCGGTGACCGCAGGGGAGTTGACTATCCTTTTTGTGAAAAATGTAGACAAAAACACCCTGGGGACTGCTCAGTTTCCCCTGGGCGATGCTTTGTGTGCAGAGGAGAGGGTCATAGGTGGAGGAACTGCCAGTATCTTAGCCAAGGGTGTCATTACTGTGGTGGGAAAGGTCATTACAAGAGGGACTGCCCCAAAAGAAACACCGGACAAGTACAGAGCTACAGAGTCAGAGCCAGCACAGCAGCCTCACCGTTAATAGGCCAGTGAGATCTTCGCAATCAGGGGCAAACTCCAGTCGAGGGAGGCCGAGGGCACAAAATGATCGGACCCCAGGGAGGGTCTTCCACCTGACACAGGAGGAGGCCAGGGCTGCATCGGATGTGGTGGCAGGTACACTACTGTTGAATGATTTTAATATGCATGTATTGTTTGATCCGGGTGCCACCCACTCGTTCATTGCTAAGAGAAGTATCACTAAATTGAGAAAGGAAGTAGAAATAGTAGAGAAGGGGTTTGTAATTGGAACTCCAATGGGAAACATGGTTGAAACAAATATTGTATATGTGGATGTGGGGGGGTTAGTTTATCCGGGTATGAAACAGAAGTAGACTTGATTCCCTTAGAGCTGCATGATTTTGACATAATACTAGGCATGGATTGGTTGAGTAAATACAAGGCACTAATAGATTGTTATGCTAAAACTGTTACTTTCCAAACACCTAAGGGCGAGAAAATGACTTTTGAAGGAGAGAGATTTCCCAAACTGAATGCTCTAATATCGGTGGTAACAGCCCAAAAACTGTTAAGAAAGGGATGTATGGGATACCTCGCATACATCTTAAACTCTGATGATGAAGGTCCACGATTGAAGGATATTCCTGTGGTGAAGGATTTCCCAGATGTGTTTCCAGAAGAACTACCAGGACTACCCCCGGAGCGAGAGGTAGAGGTGTCTATAGACACTTTTCCTGGAGTCCCACCCATAGCCCAACAACCGTATCGGATGGCTCCAGCAGAACTGAACGAGTTAAAGACTCAATTACAGGAATTATTAGACAAGGGGTTCATACGGCCCAGTAATTCTCCTTGGGGAGCACCGGTCCTATTTGTAAGAAAGAAAGATGGAACCCATAGGCTTTGTATTGACTATCGACAGTTGAACAAAATAACAATGAAAAACAAGTATCCGTTACCTCGGATAGATGATTTGTTCGACCAATTAAAGGGAGCGAGGGCATTCTCGAAGATAGATCTGAGATCAGGGTACTACCAGATGAAGATTAAAGAAGCGGATGTAGCAAAAACCGCATTTAGAACTCGTTACGGACACTATGAATTTTTGGTGTTACCATTCGGGTTGACGAACGCCCCAGCCCTCTTCATGGATTTGATGAATCGGGTTTTCCAACCATACCTGGATAAGTTTGTGGTGGTATTCATTGATGATATACTGGTGTACTCGAATTCTTTCAAGGAACACGAAGAACACTTGAGACAAACCTTACAAACCTTGAGAGATCACCAGTTATATGCAAAATTGAGTAAATGTGAATTTTGGCTGAAAAGGGTGACGTTTTTGGGACATGTCATTTCAGCCGAAGGCGTTTTTGTCGACCCTCAAAAAGTCGAAGCAGTCTTGAAATGGGAAAGACCGACTTCAGTCACTGAAATACGTAGTTTCCTGGGACTTGCAGGATACTATCGGAGATTTATCGAAGGTTTTTCCCTGATTGCAACCCCTTTGACCCAGCTAACTAGGAAGGATAAGAAGTGGGTGTGGTCGGAAGAATGTGAGGCTAGCTTCCAAGAATTGAAGAGGAGGCTCACCACTGCTCCAGTCTTAACTCTCCCCTCAGGGACTGAGGGTTTTGTGGTATATAGCGATGCCTCGGGGAAGGGATTGGGGTGTGTTCTGATGCAACATGGGAAGGTGATCGCCTATGCATCAAGGCAACTAAAGACTCATGAGGTGAACTACCCGGTGCACGACCTGGAGTTTGGCAGCTGTAGTATTTGCCTTGAGGATATGGAGACACTATTTGTATGGGTCTCGAACCCAAATTTTTACTGATCATAAGAGCCTGAAGTATCTGATGTCGCAAAAGGAGTTGAACATGCGGCAAAGAAGGTGGATAGAACTCATTAAGGATTATGATTGCACCATAGAATACCACCCGGGGAAAGCAAATGTGGTGGCAGATGCCCTCAGTCGCAAAAATAAAGCCTCCTTGGGGAGCTTAACAGTGGGAAAGGAGCGGCAATTGGCAGAATTAAAAGAGTTGGGTGCAGATTTGGGAATTGATGCAAGAGGTGGGTTGGTAGCCCAATTATTGGTGCGACCAACGTATCGAGAACAGATACTACATGCCCAATTCCATGACAAGGTGGGATCCAAGATTAGGAAGAATGTGGAGGCTGGGGTAGAAATGAAATTCCGAGTAGCGGAGGATGGATCCTTGATGATGGGACAACGGTTGTACGTGCCTGATGACGAAACAGTCAAACGTATGGTTCTGCAAGAAGCACATGAGTCCAAATTCTCCATACATCCTGGCAGCACTAAGATGTACCGAGACCTGAAACACCTCTATTGGTGGCCTAATATGAAAAGGGAAATAGCTGAGTATGTGTCAAAGTGTGGGATATGTCAACAAGTCAAGGTTGAACACCAAAGGCCTGCGGGACCATTACAGCCATTACAAATTCCAGAATGGAAGTGGGAGATGATCACCATGGATTTCGTGTCAGGATTTCCTAAGGGGAGAAAAGGAAATGATGCGATATGGGTCATTGTGGATCGGTTGACGAAATCCGCACTATTCTTGCCTGTAAAGATGACCGACTCGGTGGACAAGCTTGCCAAGATCTACATAAATGAGGTGGTGCGACTTCATGGGATTCCGGTTGTCCATTGTATCGGATCGAGATCCTAGGTTCACCTCTCGACTTTGGCCGAGCATACAACATGCCTTAGGGACAAGATTGGACATGAGCACTGCGTTTCACCCTCAAACGGATGGCCAATCGGAAAGAGTCATTCAAGTCTTGGAAGACCTATTACGGGCATGTGTGCTAGCATTTGGAGGAAACTGGGAGGAACACATGGCATTGGTGGAGTTCACTTATAACAATAGTCACCAAGCCACAATAGGGATGGCCCCATATGAAGCCTTGTATGGTAGGAGGTGTAGAACTCCTTTATGTTGGGAAGAAATTGGGGACCGGAAGTTATATGGCGCAGAGTTAGTTCAAGTCACCACGGAGAAAGTGAGGATTATCAGGGATCGCATCAAAGCCGCACAGGATAGACAGAAGAAGTATGCCGATGTGAGGAGAAGACCTCTCGAGTTCAGTACGGGGGACCAGGTGTTCCTGAAAGTAGCCCCATGGAAGAACTTGTTACGATTTGGATTGAAAGGGAAGTTAACTCCCCGATTCATTGGACCCTTCAAAATCTTACAACGAGTTGGACCAGTAGCCTACAAGGTGGAATTGCCCCCACAGTTAGCCAGGGTCCATGATGTGTTCCATGTCTCCTTGTTAAGGAAGGCTAACGTAGACCCCGCCCAAGTTCTACCCCAGGTCCCAGTAGAGGTCAAGGAAGACTTAACATTGGAATTGAGGCCCATACGGATACTAGATCAAGAAGTGAAGGAGTTGCGGAGCAAAAAGATCCCCATCGTTAGAATCTTATGGCGAAATGCTCAAGTAGAAGAGGAAACTTGGGAGAGGGAGGCTGAGATGAGAGAAAGAAGTACCCCACTTTATTTGATCTACCAGGTATGGAGTGTGAAAACTTCTTAAATTTCGAGGACGAAATCATATTTAGGAGGGGAGAATGTAAACACCCAAAGGAAAATATATATATATATATATATATATATATATATATATATATATATATTTAGAGAGAGAGAGAGGGATGATGATGAATGCAGTTTTCGCTGCCGATTGTGGATCGGCAGCGACGCAGTTCCGCTGCCGATTCTGGATCGGCAGCGACCTAGTTTCCGCTGCCGATGCAGAAATCGGCAGCGATGCAGTTTTCGCTGCCGATTCTGGACTTGGCAGCGACGCAGTTTTCGCTGCCGATGCAGAAATCGACAGCGATGCAGTTTTCGCTGCCGATTCTGGACTTGGCAGCGACGCAGTTTTCGCTGCCGATGCAGAAATCGACAGCGATGCAGTTTTCGCTGCCGATTTCTCAATGAGCAGTGACGCAGAGCTGGGAGGGAGGGGTAAAAACTGGTTTTAGATAAACCAAACAAGGATAAGGACACACCTAAACCAACCCCCAAACAACCCATTTCATTGGATGGGTAGTATAAATACAAAGAGAGGAGAGAGAATGACCCATCTTCTTCCAATCCAGCAGCTGCATGCCGTTCTTCCCTTCCCCTTTCACAACAGAAACGTAAATCAGACCAGTAGAGATTACTTTGTGAACTTGTGAGGGAGAGATGAGACCTTGAGAGAGGAGGAGGGCAGCTGCATAGAGGAGAGGAAAAAGAGAGCTGGAAAAACGTGAGAGGAAAAAGAGAGCTGGAAAAAACGTGAGAGGAAAAAGAAGGAGGAGAACCAGCAGCTGAATAGTGTCAAACCTTCCTCAAACTTAGTTAAATTCAGAAGGTATGGGTCATGAAACTCTCTTCCTCTCCCCCGTAAGATCAAAAACGAAAATGAAGAAGAAAAACCCTAAGAAAAGAATTGATCTAAGACCTAAGCCAGCTGTGAAGGAAGCTGAAATTAACCAAGAGAACAAGCAAATAAAAGTGAAATAAAGTCAATTTCAGAACATCTAACAAAACATGGTAGAGGGCCGGCTTTAACTAGGGGGAATTAATGTGTTCTGCTGTGATATTGTTGCTGGAATTAATGTGTTCTGCTGTGATGATTGTTGCTGGAATTAATGTGATATTGTTGCTGGAAATTAATGTGTTCTGCTGTGATATTGTTGCTGGAAATTAATGTGTTCTGCTGTGATGATTGTTGCTGGAATTAATGTGTTCTGCTGTGATGATTGTTGCTGGAATTAATGTGTTGTTGTTGCTGGAATTAATGTGTTCTGCAGTGATGATTGTGCTGAAATTGATGCTCCCGATTTGTGTGTTGCGCAGCGAAATTCTGTTTCGCTGCCGCAACTGAACCTGCTGCAGCGAATTAATATTCGCTGCCGATTTGTGTGTTGCGCAGCGAAATTCTGTTTCGCTGCCACAACTGAACCTCCAGCAGCGATTTAATATTCGCTGACGATTTGTGTGTTGCGCAGCGAAATTCTGTTTCGCTGACGCAACTGAACCTCCTGCAGCGATTTGATATTCGCTGCCGATTTGTGTGTTGCGCAGCGAAATTCTGTTTTGCTGCCGCAACTGAACCTGCTGCAGCGAATTAATATTCGCTGCCGATTTGTGTGTTGCGCAGCGAAATTCCGTTTCGCTGCCGCAACTGAACCTCCAGCAGCGATTTGATATTCACTGCCGATTTATGTGTTGCACAGCAAAATTCTGTTTCGCTGACGCAACTGAACCTCCTGCAGCGAAGTGATATTAGCTGCCGAGTTGTGCGTTGTGCAGCGAAACTGTGGCGCCAACAGCGGTGCAGTTCTCGCTGCCGAACTGGCAGCCCGCAGCGAACCAGTTCTCGCTGCCGAATTGGGCAGCCCGCAGCGAACCGGTTCTCGCTGCCGATTCCTACAATAAGCCTCCTAGGCAGGAATGACTTAAATGCTAATAACAATTTCATGATATGATGGTGTAAAATAGGGAACACTTTAATGTGAACATGTGAACTATTGAAATAAGTGTGATGATGAATGTGATTCAAAAATAAAATACATACAACTGTGCTGATTTGTGACCATTGATGTCTCAGGTGGTGCAGTCGGGATTGGACCATCATCAAGACAGGAACGATCCACAGGTGGAACAGGTAGGTAACTTGCACCTTTCTTTTTCATACGTTGAATCTTGGAATATTTTAACTTGAGTACTACCATATTGTTAGAACCGATATTAAATTGCCGAACGCTTAATTGTTGACAAAAAGAAAATGATTAGCTTCGGCTAATGGCATCCGAATGGATGGCCGGGACAAAAGAGTGATTAGCTTCGGCTAATGGCATCCAAACGGATGGCCGGGACAAAAGAGTGATTAGCTTCGGCTAATGGCATCCAAACGGATGGCCGGGACAAAAAGTGATTAGCTTCGGCTAATGGCATCCAAACGGATGGCCGGGACAAAAGAGTGATTAGCTTCGGCTAATGGCATCCAAAGGGATGGCCGGGACAAAGAATGATTAGCTTTGGCTAATGGCGCCCGAATGGATGGCCGGGTTAAAAAGGGATGATTTCGCTGCCGATTGTGGATCGGCAGCGACGCAGTTCCGCTGCCGATTCTGGATCGGCAGCGACGCAGTTCCGCTGCCGATTCTGGATCGGCAGCGACGCAGTATTCGCTGCCGATACAGAAATCGGCAGCGACCTAGTTTCCGCTGCCGATACAAAAACCGGCAGCGACGTAGTTTCCGCTGCCGATTTTGGATCGGCAGCGATGCAGTCTTCGCTGCCGATACAGAAATCGGCAGCGACCCAGTTTCGCTGCCGATTCCTTGATCGGCAGCGATGTAGTTTCGGCTGCCGATTTTAGGATTGGCAGTGACGCAGCTATCGCTATGGAATCCGGATGGATAGCCGGGACAAATAAACGACTAGTTTCGGCGAATGGCATTTGAAAACTTGTGTATCTATATGTACTACCTATTTGTTACATCAAATACATGATGAAATTATAAATGTTAATGCTTATGTAATTGCTAGGCCGTTAGTTACCATTATTATTATTATTATTAAGTATTTGTTTTCCCTTAAATGTTTTGTACTGCTGCAGGGACGTCACACCAACAAGATGTCTAGGATACCCGATACATGGGAACCTACTTTTGCAAAGAATTAAGTAGATGCATTCTAACTCACAATGTACTTTGTAGGGATCAATGTACTGAATGTATAACTTTTATTAGATCCTTTTTGTTTAAAGTTTGTAATGGCTATTAGTAGTGTAAGGATGCAAACTCATGTCCATGTATATATATTTTTAATATGAATTTCAAATCATGCAACATTAATATTATGTGTTTGTGTAAGATTCGATTTTGAATGAACTGTTGATTGTATGGGTTGTATTTTGATGATGTAAGGATGCAAGTTCTTTGATTACCGGCACCAGGTGTATTAAATATATATATAAAAAAAAAAAAAATTTACTATTGTTGGGCTTAGAAAGCCGGGTCGTTACAGTTGGTATCAGAGCCCTTGGTATGGATCCTGAGGATCATTAATAAATGTGTTGTTGCGATGAATTTCAGGATGGTACGCACCCGACAAGGGACACAAACTGAGCCGCCCTCCTTAGAAAGGAGGGGCATGAACCGAGGTGCCCAAGGTTGGCAAGACGAAGATCTAGATGATACGGCGTCTCATGCTCCGATAATACCGCCCGAAACCTTGCAGGGGGAAGATACGATGGCAGGAGAAGGCCCGAGGCCTCATCAGACAGAGGGAACACCCTCAGTCGCAACGGAGCAGCGAGAAAGACCAGAAACACAGCCATCTACTGTTCCAACTGGTGTGCCCCCACAATATGTAGATGCAGGACTCCTTGTACAAATAGTTAAAGCAGTGATGGAAGGCATGGCTAATTCAGCAGCACAAACAACCCCTACCACGCAGAATCCACCAGCAGCCCCTACGACCGGCATGACCATGGATAATGTGGTACCACTGGTGCGACTAGTAAAGAGTATGAGGGAAATGGGCTGTGAACCGTATATGGGGGAACAAGATGCAGAGATAGCTGGAAGATGGATCAGGAAGGTAGAAAAGACAATGATTCAAATAAGCATACCCGAGGGTTTGAGGGTAAATTGTGCATCCCAGTTACTATCTGATAGGGCCATGACATGGTGGGAAACAGTTCAGCTGAGGCGTGCGACTGAGACCCTAACTTGGAGTGATTTCAAGACAGAGTTTGAGAATCAGTTTTATTCCAAGTATCATCGCAAGGTGAAAGAACAAGAGTTCTTGGCATTAAGACAGGGTGATATGTCAGTATTGGAGTACGAAAGGAGATTCCATGACCTCTCATTGTTCGCCCCACATTATGTGCCGACAGAGGAACATATGATTGAAAAGTTGAGAGATGGTTTACGACAGGATTTGAGACAAGGATTGATCGCCTTGCGATTTAAATCGGTAAGGGAGTTGATTGAGGCTGCACAAGCTCTGGAGGCATGTATTGGAGAAAGCCAAGGGGGGTATCAGAGTATAAGCAAAAAGAGAGATGGGGACTATTTCAGCGGCAGACCACCGCACCCGAAGAAAGGAAAAAGTGGAGTGTTTGAGCAGCACGGAAAGAAGGGGAGTTTGATATTACCGCCTCACCAACAGTCAAGTGGGAGAATGATGGCGGGACAGTCTCACTCGAGGGCAAACTCTTCAACTGGGACCGGTGACCGCAGGGGAGTTGACTATCCTTTTTGTGAAAAATGTAGACAAAAACACCCTGGGGACTGCTCAGTTTCCCCTGGGCGATGCTTTGTGTGCAGAGGAGAGGGTCATAGGTGGAGGAACTGCCAGTATCTTAGCCAAGGGTGTCATTACTGTGGTGGGAAAGGTCATTACAAGAGGGACTGCCCCAAAAGAAACACCGGACAAGTACAGAGCTATAGACAGCCCAGTCAGAGCCACCAGCAGTCAGTCACCGTTAATAGGCCAGTGAGATCTTCGCAATCAGGGGCAAACTCCAGTCGAGGGAGGCCGAGGGCACAAAATGATCGGACCCCAGGGAGGGTCTTCCACCTGACACAGGAGGAGGCCAGGGCTGCATCGGATGTGGTGGCAGGTACACTACTGTTGAATGATTTTAATATGCATGTATTGTTTGATCCGGGTGCCACCCACTCGTTCATTGCTAAGAGAAGTATCACTAAATTGAGAAAGGAAGTAGAAATAGTAGAGAAGGGGTTTGTAATTGGAACTCCAATGGGAAACATGGTTGAAACAAATATTGTATATGTGGATGTGGGGGTTAGTTTATCCGGGTATGAAACAGAAGTAGACTTGATTCCCTTAGAGCTGCATGATTTTGACATAATACTAGGCATGGATTGGTTGAGTAAATACAAGGCACTAATAGATTGTTATGCTAAAACTGTTACTTTCCAAACACCTAAGGGCGAGAAAATGACTTTTGAAGGAGAGAGATTTCCCAAACTGAATGCTCTAATATCGGTGGTAACAGCCCAAAAACTGTTAAGAAAGGGATGTATGGGATACCTCGCATACATCTTAAACTCTGATGATGAAGGTCCACGATTGAAGGATATTCCTGTGGTGAAGGATTTCCCAGATGTGTTTCCAGAAGAACTACCAGGACTACCCCCGGAGCGAGAGGTAGAGGTGTCTATAGACACTTTTCCTGGAGTCCCACCCATAGCCCAACAACCGTATCGGATGGCTCCAGCAGAACTGAACGAGTTAAAGACTCAATTACAGGAATTATTAGACAAGGGGTTCATACGGCCCAGTAATTCTCCTTGGGGAGCACCGGTCCTATTTGTAAGAAAGAAAGATGGAACCCATAGGCTTTGTATTGACTATCGACAGTTGAACAAAATAACAATGAAAAACAAGTATCCGTTACCTCGGATAGATGATTTGTTCGACCAATTAAAGGGAGCGAGGGCATTCTCGAAGATAGATCTGAGATCAGGGTACTACCAGATGAAGATTAAAGAAGCGGATGTAGCAAAAACCGCATTTAGAACTCGTTACGGACACTATGAATTTTTGGTGTTACCATTCGGGTTGACGAACGCCCCAGCCCTCTTCATGGATTTGATGAATCGGGTTTTCCAACCATACCTGGATAAGTTTGTGGTGGTATTCATTGATGATATACTGGTGTACTCGAATTCTTTCAAGGAACACGAAGAACACTTGAGACAAACCTTACAAACCTTGAGAGATCACCAGTTATATGCAAAATTGAGTAAATGTGAATTTTGGCTGAAAAGGGTGACGTTTTTGGGACATGTCATTTCAGCCGAAGGCGTTTTTGTCGACCCTCAAAAAGTCGAAGCAGTCTTGAAATGGGAAAGACCGACTTCAGTCACTGAAATACGTAGTTTCCTGGGACTTGCAGGATACTATCGGAGATTTATCGAAGGTTTTTCCCTGATTGCAACCCCTTTGACCCAGCTAACTAGGAAGGATAAGAAGTGGGTGTGGTCGGAAGAATGTGAGGCTAGCTTCCAAGAATTGAAGAGGAGGCTCACCACTGCTCCAGTCTTAACTCTCCCCTCAGGGACTGAGGGTTTTGTGGTATATAGTGATGCCTCGGGGAAGGGATTGGGGTGTGTTCTGATGCAACATGGGAAGGTGATCGCCTATGCATCAAGGCAACTAAAGACTCATGAGGTGAACTACCCGGTGCACGACCTGGAGTTGGCAGCTGTAGTATTTGCCTTGAGGATATGGAGACACTATTTGTATGGGTCTCGAACCCAAATTTTTACTGATCATAAGAGCCTGAAGTATCTGATGTCGCAAAAGGAGTTGAACATGCGGCAAAGAAGGTGGATAGAACTCATTAAGGATTATGATTGCACCATAGAATACCACCCGGGGAAAGCAAATGTGGTGGCAGATGCCCTCAGTCGCAAAAATAAAGCCTCCTTGGGGAGCTTAACAGTGGGAAAGGAGCGGCAATTGGCAGAATTAAAAGAGTTGGGTGCAGATTTGGGAATTGATGCAAGAGGTGGGTTGGTAGCCCAATTATTGGTGCGACCAACGTATCGAGAACAGATACTACATGCCCAATTCCATGACAAGGTGGGATCCAAGATTAGGAAGAATGTGGAGGCTGGGGTAGAAATGAAATTCCGAGTAGCGGAGGATGGATCCTTGATGATGGGACAACGGTTGTACGTGCCTGATGACGAAACAGTCAAACGTATGGTTCTGCAAGAAGCACATGAGTCCAAATTCTCCATACATCCTGGCAGCACTAAGATGTACCGAGACCTGAAACACCTCTATTGGTGGCCTAATATGAAAAGGGAAATAGCTGAGTATGTGTCAAAGTGTGGGATATGTCAACAAGTCAAGGTTGAACACCAAAGGCCTGCGGGACCATTACAGCCATTACAAATTCCAGAATGGAAGTGGGAGATGATCACCATGGATTTCATGTCAGGATTTCCCAAGGGGAGAAAAGGAAATGATGCAATATGGGTCATTGTGGATCGGTTGACGAAATCCGCACTATTCTTGCCTGTAAAGATGACCGACTCGGTGGACAAGCTTGCCAAGATCTACATAAATGAGGTGGTGCGACTTCATGGGATTCCGGTGTCCATTGTATCGGATCGAGATCCTAGGTTCACCTCTCGACTTTGGCAGAGCATACAACATGCCTTGGGGACAAGATTGGACATGAGCACTGCGTTTCACCCTCAAACGGATGGCCAATCAGAAAGAGTCATTCAAGTCTTGGAAGACCTATTACGGGCATGTGTGCTAGCATTTGGAGGAAACTGGGAGGAACACATGGCATTGGTGGAGTTCACTTATAACAATAGTCACCAAGCCACAATAGGGATGGCCCCATATGAAGCCTTGTATGGTAGGAGGTGTAGAACTCCTTTATGTTGGGAAGAAATTGGGGACCGGAAGTTATATGGCGCAGAGTTAGTTCAAGTCACCACGGAGAAAGTGAGGATTATCAGGGATCGCATCAAAGCCGCACAGGATAGACAGAAGAAGTATGCCGATGTGAGGAGAAGACCTCTCGAGTTCAGTACGGGGGACCTAGGTGTTCCTGAAAGTAGCCCCATGGAAGAACTTGTTACGATTTGGATTGAAAGGGAAGTTAACTCCCCGATTCATTGGACCCTTCAAAATCTTACAACGAGTTGGACCAGTAGCCTACAAGGTGGAATTGCCCCCACAGTTAGCTAGGGTCCATGATGTGTTCCATGTCTCCTTGTTAAGGAAGGCTAACGTAGACCCC
Organism: Populus simonii; assembly: GCA_007827005.2. Taxonomy (NCBI): domain Eukaryota; kingdom Viridiplantae; phylum Streptophyta; class Magnoliopsida; order Malpighiales; family Salicaceae; genus Populus; species Populus simonii. Next base: position 5,038,539 of record CM017478.2, read on the forward strand.
GCCCAAGTTCTACCCCAGGTCCCAGTAGAGGTCAAGGAAGACTTAACATTGGAATTGAGGCCCATACGGATACTAGATCAAGAAGTGAAGGAGTTGCGGAGCAAAAAGATCCCCATCGTTAGAATCTTATGGCGAAATGCTCAAGTAGAAGAGGAAACTTGGGAGAGGGAGGCTGAGATGAGAAAGAAGTACCCCACTTTATTTGATCTACCAGGTATGGAGTGTGAAAACTTCTTAAATTTCGAGGATGAAATTCATATTTAGGAGGGGAGAATGTAAACACCCAAAGGAAAATATATATATATATATTTAGAGAGAGAGAGAGGGATGATGATGAATGCAGTTTTCGCTGCTGATGCAGAAATCGGCAGCGACGCAGTTCCGCTGCCGATTCTGGATCGGCAGCGACCTAGTTTTCGCTGCCGATGCAGAAATCGGCAGCGATGCAGTTTTCGCTGCTGATTCTGGACTGGGCAGCGATGCAGTTTTCGCTGCCGATTCTGGACTTGGCAGCGACGCAGTTTTCGCTGCCGATGCAGAAATCGACAGCGATGCAGTTTTCGCGGCCGATTCTGGACTAGGCAGCGACGCAGTTTTCGCTGCCGATGCAGAAATCGACAACGATGCAGTTTTCGCTGCCGATTTCTCAATGAACGGTGACGCAGAGCTGGGAGGGAGGGGAAAAACTGGTTTTAGATAAACCAAACAAGGATAAGGACACACCTAAACCAACCCCCAAACAACCCATTTCATTGGATGGGTAGTATAAATACAAAGAGAGGAGAGAGAATGACCCATCTTCTTCCAAATCCAGCAGCTGCATGCCGTTCTTCCCTTCCCCTTTCACAACAGAAACGTAAATCAGACCAGTAGAGATTACTTTATGAACTTGTGAGGGAGAGATGAGACCTTGAGAGAGGAGTGGGCAGCTGCATAGAGGAGAGGAAAAAGAGAGCTGGAAAAACGTGAGAGGAAAAAGAGAGCTGGAAAAACGTGAGAGGAAAAAGAAGGAGGAGAACCAGCAGCTGAATAGTGTCAAACCTTCCTCAAACTTAGTTAAATTCAGAAGGTATGGGTCATGAAACTCTCTTCCTCTCCCCCGTAAGATCAAAAACGAAAATGAAGAAGAAAAACCCTAAGAAAAGAATTGATCTAAGACCTAAGCCAGCTGTGAAGGAAGCTGAAATTAACCAAGAGAACAAGCAAACAAAAGTGAAATAAAGTCAATTTCAGAACATCTAACAAAACATGGTAGAGGGCCGGCTTTAACTAGGGGGAATTAATATGTTCTGCTGTGATATTGTTGCTGGAAATTAATGTGTTCTGCTGTGATATTGTTGCTGGAATTAATGTGTTCTACTGTGATGATTGTTGCTGGAATTAATGTGATATTGTTGCTGGAAATTAATGTGTTCTGCTGTGATATTGTTGCTGGAATTAATGTGTTCTGCTGTGATGATTGTTGCTGGAATTAATGTGTTCTGCTGTGATGATTGTTGCTGGAATTAAAGTGTTGTTGTTGCTGGAATTAATGTGTTCTGCAGTGATGATTGTGCTGAAATTAATATTCGCTGCCGATTTGTGTGTTGCGCAGCGAAATTCTGTTTCGCTGACGCAACTGAACCTGCTGCAGCGAATTAATATTCGCTGCCGATTTGTGTGTTGCGCACCGAAATTCTGTTTCGCTGCCGCAACTGAACCTGCTGCAGCGAATTAATATTCGCTGCCGATTTGTGTGTTGCGCAGCGAAATTCTGTTTCGCTGCCGCAACTGAACCTGCTGCAGCGAATTAATATTCGCTGCCGATTTGTGTGTTGCGCAGCGAAATTCTGTTTCGCTGCCGCAACTGAACCTGCTGCAGCGAATTAATATTCGCTGACGATTTGTGTGTTGCGCAGCGAAATTCTGTTTCCCTGACGCAACTGAACCTCCTGCGGCGATTTGATATTCGCTGCCGATTTGTGTGTTGCGCAGCGAAATTCTGTTTTGCTGCCGCAACTGAACCTGCTGCAGTGAATTAATATTCGCTGCCGATTTGTGTGTTGCGCAGCGAAATTCTGTTTCGCTGCCGCAACTGAACCTCCAGCAGCGATTTGATATTCACTGCCGATTTATGTGTTGCACAGCAAAATTCTGTTTCGCTGACGCAACTGAACCTCCTGCAGCGAAGTGATATTAGCTGCCGAGTTGTGCGTTGTGCAGCGAAACTGTGGCGCCAATAGCGGTGCAGTTCTCGCTGCCGAACTGGCAGCCCGCAGCGAACCAGTTCTCGCTGCCGAATTGGGCAGCCCGCAGCGAACCGGTTCTCGCTGCCGATTCCTACAATAAGCCTCCTAGGCAGGAATGACTTAAATGCTAATAACAATTTCATGATATGATGGTGTAAAATAGGGAACACTTTAATGTGAACATGTGAACTATTGAAATAAGTGTGATGATGAATGTGATTCAAAAATAAAATACATACAACTGTGCTGATTTGTGACCATTGATGTCTCAGGTGGTGCAGTCGGGATTGGACCATCATCAAGACAGGAACGATCCACAGGTGGAACAGGTAGGTGACTTGCACCTTTCTTTTTCATACGTTGAATCTTGGAATATTTTAACTTGAGTACTACCATATTGTTAGAACCGATATTAAATTGTCGAACGCTTAATTGTTGACAAAAAAAAGTGATTAGCTTCGGCTAATGGCATCCGAATGGATGGCCGGGACAAAAGAGTGATTAGCTTCGGCTAATGGCATCCAAACGGATGGCCGGGACAAAAAAAAAGTGATTAGCTTCGGCTAATGGCATCCAAATGGATGGCCGGGACAAAAGAGTGATTAGCTTCGGCTAATGGCATCCAAACGGATGGCCGGGACAAAAAAAAAAAAGTGATTAGCTTCGGCTAATGGCATCCAAATGGATGGCCGGGATAAAAGAGTGATTAGCTTCGGCTAATGGCATCCAAACGGATGGCCGGGACAAAAGAGTGATTAGCTTCGGCTAATGGCATCCAAAGGGATGGCCGGGACAAAGAATGATTAGCTTTGGCTAATGGCGTCCGAATGGATGGCCGGGTTAAAAAGGGATGATTTCGCTGCCGATTGTGGATCGGCAGCGACGCAGTTCTGCTGCCGATTCTAGATCGGCAGCGACGCAGTATTCGCTGCCGATACAGGAGCGGCAGCGACCTAGTTTCCGCTGCCGATACAAAAACCGGCAGCGACGTAGTTTCCGCTGCCGATTTTGGATCGGCAGCGATGCAGTCTTCGCTGCCGATACAGAAATCGGCAGCGACCCAGTTTCGCTGCCGATTCCTTGATTGGCAGCGATGTAGATTCGGCTGCCGATTTGAGGATTGGCAGCGACGCAGCTATTGCTATGGAATCCGGATGGATAGCCGGGACAAATAAACGACTAGTTTCGGCGAATGGCATTTGAAAACTTGTGTATCTATATGTACTACTAATTGTTACATCAAATACATGAAGAAATTATAAATGTTAATGCTTATTTAATTGCTAGGCCGTTAGTTACCATTATTATTATTATTATTAAGTATTTGTTTTCTCTTAGATGTTTTGTACTGCTGCAGGGACGTCACACCAACGAGATGTCTAGGATACCCGATACACGGGAACCTACTTTTGCAAAGAATTAAGTAGATGTATTCTAACTCACAATGTACTTTGTAGGGATCAATGTACTGAATGTATAACTTTTATTAGATCCTTTTTGTTTAAAGTTTGTCATGGCTATTAGTAGTGTAAGGATGCAAACTCATGTCCATGTATATATATTTTTAATATGAATTTCAAATCATGCAACATTAATATTATGTGTTTGTGTAAGATTCGCTTTTGAATGAACTGTTGATTGTATGGGTTGTATTTTGATGATGTAAGGATGCAAGTTCTTTGATTACCGGCACCAGGTGTATTAAATATATATAAAAAAAATAAAAAAAAATAAAAAAAAATTTACTATTGTTGGGCTTAGAAAGCCGGGTCGTTACAGACTGGGTTCTCCTTTATTTAGAGAACTTGTAGCCTCATGTTTTAGCTTTCCAACGAGACTAAACATGCTTGAATCGGAGTTCTATAACTCTAGATATGTTTAAAAATCTAAGGAGAGATGAGAGAGTAACACTTCAAAAAGGAGACAGTTACAGCTGGACAGTAACAGTGCAAATGTTTGTTGATGAGCGATTTTGACAATCTTAGAGGCAGAAATGGGTTGTCCTTTATCAGAGAACTTGTAACATCATGTCTTAGCTTTCCAACGATACTAATATCGTTCGAACCAGAGTTCTCTAACTCCAGATATTGTTAAAAATATGAGGAGAGGTCAGACAGTAACAATTCAAAAACGAGACAGTAATAATTGGACAGTAACAGTCCAAATGTTTATTGATGAGCGATTTTGACTTTCATAGAGGCATAACTAGGTTATCCTTTATTCAGAGAACTTGTTGCCTCATGTTTTAGCTTTCCAACGAGCCTAATCTTGCTTGAATCGGAGTTCTGTAAGTCCAAATATAGTTAAAAATCTGAGGATAGATCAGACAGTAAAAGTTAAAAAACGAGACAGTAACACTGGGACAGTAACAGTCCAAATGTTTCTTGATAAGCGATTTTGACTGTTTTAGAGGCAGAAGTGGGTTCTCCTTTCCTCACAGAACTTGTACCATCAAGTCTTAGCTTTCCAATGAGACTAATATCGCTTGAATCGAAGTTCTCTAACTCCAGATATGGTTAAAAATATGAGGAGAGGTCAGAAAGTAACAGTTCAAAAACAAGACAATAACAGTGGGACTATAATAGTCCAAATGTTTATTGATGAGCGATTTTGACTTTCCTAGAGGCAAAACTAGGTTATCCTTTATTCAAAGAACTTGTAGCCTCATGTTTTAGCTTTCCAACGAGACTAATCTGGCATCAATCGGAGTTCTGTAAGTCCAGATATAGTTAAAAATATGAGGAGAGGTCAGATGGTAACAGTTTAAAAATGAGACAGTAACAGTGGGACTGCAACAGTCCAAATGTTTATTGATGAGCGATTTTGACTTTCATAGAGGCAGAACTGGGTTATCCTTTATTCAGAGAACTTGTGGCCTCATGTTTTAGCTTTCCATCGATACTAATCTGGCTTGAATTGGAGTTCTGTAACACGAGATATAGTTAAAAATATGAGGAGAGGTCAGACAGTAATAGTTCAAAAACGAGACAGTAACAGTCCAAATGTTTCTTGATAAGTGATTTTGACTGTCTTAGAGGCAGAACTGGGTTCTCCTTTCCTCACAGAACTTGTACCATCATGTCTTAGCTTTCCAACGATACTAATATCGCTCGAACCAGAGTTCTCTAACTCCAGATATGGTTAAAAATATAAGGAGAGGTCAGACAGTAAGAGTTCAAAAACGAGACACTAACAGTTGGAAAATAACAGTCCAAATGTTTTTTGATGAGCGATTTTGACTGTCTTAAAGGCGGAACTGGGTTCTCCTTTATCAGAAAACTTGTAGCATCGTGTCTTTGCTTTCCAACGAGACTAATCTCGCTTGAATTGGAGTTCGGTAACTCCAGATACGTTTTAAAATCTGAGAAGAGGTCAGACAGTAACAGTTCAAAAACGAGACAGTAATAGTTGGACAATAACAGTTGAAATGTTTATTGTTGAGCGATTTTGACTGTCTTAGAGGCAGAACTGGGTTCTCCATTCTGCATAGAACTTGTACCATCATGTCTTTGCTTTCCGACGAGACTAATATCGCTTAAATGAGAGTTCTATAACTCCAGATAAGATTAAAAATATGAGGAAAGGTCATACAATAACAGTTTAAAAACGAGACAGTAACACTGGGACTGTAACAGTCCAAATGTTTATTGATGAGCGATTTTGACTTTCATAGAGGCAGAACTGGGTTATCCTTTATTTAGAGAACTTGTAGCCTCATGACTTAGCTTTCCAACGAGACTAATCTCGTTTGAATCGGAGTTATATAACTCCAGATATGTTTAAAAATCCGAGGAGAGGTCAGACAGTAACAGTTCAAAAACGAGACAGTAATAGTTGGACTGTAACAGTCTAAATGTTTAGTGATGAGCGATTTTGACTGTCTTAGAAGCAGAACTAGGTTCTCTTTTCCTCACACAACTTGTACCATCATGTCTTAGCTTTCCAATGAGACTAATATCGCTTGAATCGGAGTTCTATAACTCTATATATGGTTAAAAATATGAGGAGAGGTCAGCCAATAACCGTTCAAAAACAAGACAGTAACAGTTGGACAGTAACAGTCCAAATGTTTATTGATGAGCGATTTTGAATATCTTAGAGGCAAAACTGGGTTCTCCTTCATCAGAGAACTTGTAGCATCGTGTCTTAGCTTTCGAACGAGACTAATATTGCATGAATCAGAGTTCTCTAACTCTAGATATGGTTAACAATATGAGGAGAGGTCAGGCAGTAACAGTTCAAAAACGAGACACTAACAGTTGAACAGTAACAGTCCAAGTGTTAATTGATGAGTGTTTTTCACTGTCTTAGAGGCAGAACTGGGTTGACCTTTACAAGAGAACTTGTAGCATCATGTCTTAGCTTTCCAACGAGACTAATATCACTTGAATAGAAGTTCTGTCACTCCAGATGTGGTTAAAAATATGAGGACAGGTCAGACTGTAACAGTTCAAAATGGAGACTGTAACAATGGGACACTAACAGTCCAAATGCTTCTTGATGAGCGATTTTGACAGTCTTAGAGGCAGAACTAGGTTCTCCTTTCTTCACGGAACTTGTACCATTATGTCTTAGCTTTCCAACAAGACTAATATCGCTTGAATCGAAGTTCTATAACTCCAGATATAGATAAAAATATGAGAAGAGGTCAAACAGTAACAGTTCAAAAAGTAGACAGTAACAGTTGGACAGTAACAATCCAAATGTTTATTGATGAGCGATTTTGACTAACTTAGAGGAAGAACTGGGTTCTCTTTTATTAGAGACCTTGGAGCCTCGTGTTGTAGATTTCCAACTAATCTGGCTTGAATCGGAGTTCTGTAACTCTAGATATGTTTAAAAATCTGAAGAGAGATGAGAGAGTAACAGTTCAAAAATGGAGACACTAACAGTTGGACAGTAACAGTCCAAATGTTTGTTGATGAGCGATTTTGACAGTCTTAGAGGCAGAAATGGATTGTCCTTTATCAGAGAACTTGTAGCATCTTGTCTTAGCTTTCCAACGATACTAATATCGTTCGAACCAGAGTTCTCTAATTCCATATATGGTTAAAAATATGAGGAGAGGTCAGACAGTAACAATTAAAAAACGAGACAGTAATAATTGGACAGTAACAGTCCAAATGTTTATTGATGAGCGATTTTGACTTTCATAGAGGCATAACTAGGTTATCCTTTATTCAGAGAACTTGTTGCCTCATGTTTTAGCTTTCCAACGAGCCTAATCTTGCTTGAATCGGAGTTCTGTAACTCCAGATATAGTTAAAAATCTGAAGATAGATCAGACAGTAAAAGTTCAAAAACAAGACAGTAACACTAGGACAGTAACAGTCCAAATGTTTCTTGATAAGTGATTTTGACTGTCTAAGAGGTAGAAGTGGGTTCTCCTTTCCTCACAGAACTTGAACCATCAAGTCTTAGCTTTCCAACGAGACTAATATCGCTTGAATCGAAGTTCTCTAACTCCAGATATGGTTAAAAATATAAGGAGAGGTCAGAAAGTAACAGTTCAAAAACAAGACAGTAACACTGGGACTGTAACAGTCCAAATGTTTATTGAAGAGCGATTTTGACTTTCATAGAGGCATAACTGGGTTATCCTTTATTCAGAGAACTTGTGGCCTCGTGTTTTAGCTTTCCAACGATACTAATATGGCTTGAATTGGAGTTCTGTAACACGAGATATAGTTAAAAATATGAGGAGAGGCCAGACAGTAAGAGTTCAAAAACGAGACAGTAACAGTCCAAATGTTTCTTGATAAGTGATTTTGACTGTCTTAGAGGCAGAACTGGGTTCTCCTTTCCCCACAGAACTTGTACCATCATGTCTTAGCTTTCCAACGATACTAATATCGCTCGAACCAGAGTTCTCTAACTCCAGATATGGTTAAAAATATAAGGAGAGGTCAGACAGTAAGAGTTCAAAAACGAGACACTAACAGTTGGAAAATAACAGTCCAAATGTTTTTTGATGAGCGATTTTGACTGTCTTAAAGGCGGAACTGGGTTCTCCTTTATCAGAAAACTTGTAGCATCATGTCTTAGCTTTCTAACGAGACTAATATCACTTGATGAGCGATTTTGACTTTCCTAGAGGCAGAACTGGGTTATCCTTTATTCAGAGAACTTGTAGCCTCATGTTTTAGCTTTCCAACGAGACTAATCTGGCATCAATCGGAGTTCTGTAAGTCCAGATATAGTTAAAAATATGAGGAGAGGTCAGATGGTAACAGTTTAAAAACAAGACAGTAACAGTGGGACTGTAACAGTCCAAATGTTTATTGATGAGCGATTTTGACTTTCATAGAGGCAGAACTGGGTTATCCTTTATTTAGAGAACTTGTAGCCTCATGACTTAGCTTTCCAACGAGACTAATCTCGTTTGAATCGGAGTCCTATAACTCCAGATATGTTTAAAAATCCAAGGAGAGGTCAGACAGCAACAGTTCAAAAACGAGACAGTAATAGTTGGACTGTAACAGTCTAAATGTTTAGTGATGAGCGATTTTGACTGTCTTAGAAGCAGAACTAGGTTCTCCTTTCCTCACAGAACTTGTACCATCATGTCTTAGCTTTCCAATGAGACTAATATCGCTTGAATCGGAGTTCTATAACTCTATATATGGTTAAAAATATGAGGAGAGGTCAGCCAATAACCGTTCAAAAACGAGACAGTAACAGTTGGACAGTAACAGTCCAAATGTTTATTGATGAGCGATTTTCAATATCTTAGAGGCAGAACTAGGTTCTCCTTCATCAGAGAACTTGTAGCGTCGTGTCTTAGCTTTCCACCGAGACTAATCTCGCTTGAATCACAATTCTATAACTCCAGATATGTTTAAAAATCTTAGGAGAGGTCAGACAGTAACAGTTCATAAAAGAGACAGTAACTGTTGGACAGTAACAGTCCAACTGTTTATTGATGAGCGATTTTATCTCTCTTAGAGCAAAACTGGGTCCTCTTTTCTCTGGGAAGTTGTAGCCTTATGTTTTAGGTTTCCAACGAGACTAATCTGGCTTGAATCGGAGTTCGGTAACTCTAGATATAGTTAAAAATCTAAGGTGATATGAGATAGTAACTGTTCAAAAATGAGACAATAACAGTTGGATAGTAACAGTTGAAATGTTTGTTGATGAGCGATTTTGACCATCTTAGAGGCATAACTAGGTTGCCCTTGATGAGAGAACTTGTAGCATCATGTCTTAGCTTTCTAACGAGACTAATATCGCTTGAATCGGAGTTCTCTAACTCCAGATATGGTTAAAAATATGAGGAGAGGTCAGACCATAACAGTTCAAAAACGAGACAGTAACAGTTGGACAATACCAGTCCAAATGTTTTTTCGTGAGCGATTTTGACTTTCATAGAGGCAGAACTAGGTTATTCTTTTTTCAGAGAACTTGTAGCCTCATGTGCTAGCTTTCCAACGAGAATAATATCGCTCGAATTGGAGTTCTATAACTCCAGATAACTTTAAAAATCTAAGGAGAGGTCAGACAGTAACAGTTCAAAAACGAGATAGTAACTATTGGATAGTAACAGTCCAAATGTTTGTTGATGAGCGATTTTGACTGTCTTAGAGGCAGAACTGGGTTCTCCTTTCTAGAGAACATATAGCATCATGTCTTAGCTTTCCAACGAGACTAATATCGCTTGAATCAGTGTTCTATAACTCCAGATATGGTTAAAAATATGAGGAGAGGTGAGACAGTAGCAGTTCAAAAAAGAGACCGTAACTGTTGGACAGTCATAGTCCAAATGTTTATTGATGAGCGATTTTGACTTTCATAGAAGCAGAACTGGGTTATTCTTTATTCAGAGAGCTTGTAGCCTCATGTCTTAGCTTTCCAACGAGACTAATATCGCTTGAATCGGAGTTCTATAACTCCAGATAAGTTTAAAAATCCAAGGAGAGGTCAGACAGTAACAGTTTAAAAATGAGACAGTAGCTGTTGGATAGTAACAGTCCAAATGTTGTGGATGAGCGATTTTGACTGCCGTAGATGCAGAACTACGTTCTCCTTTCTCAGAGAACTTATAGCATCATGTCTTAGCTTTCCAACGAGACTAATATTGCTTGAATCAGTGTTCTATAACTCTAGATATGGTTAAAAATATGATGAGAGGACTGAAAGTAACAGTTCAAAAATGAGACGGTAATGGTGGGATAGTAAAATGATGTAACCATATTATTCGATAGTTTCACCCACATCTACCTAATGTTTTGTCCATGTTTTATATATAAAATGCCTTGATATTCTTTGTTTTTTGTTTTGAAGGCATTTTTGGATGAAAGATGCAAAAAGGAGTAAATTGGAGGTAATTGGCAGATTTGACGTTCAGTCGATGTTTTGTGCAGAGCGTGAGTTCTAGAGATCGAAATGAAGTGATTCCAGTGGCACTAAAAAGCTAACATCCATACCTTTCTGGAAATGTAATGCAAGAAAAATAAAAGGAGAAAGATCATGGAAATCACATCCTGCAAAGTCAAATCTCGCATTCTGCCAGTGTTGACCTTTGGTCATTAAAAATTTAATATCTGGAGCTACAGAAGTCCAATTGATGCAAACTCAATTTTCATGGATTCATAATTCAAAGACCTATCCACGCTCCAAATTGCAGCCAAAAACGATGTCATATGAGGGAGATATGATTTTCCAAAGATGACAACTGAATTCTGCCAGCAAACAGGTTTCGTGAAGAAACGAGTCCAAATTACATTTCGAAGCATCTAAACCGGCATCCAAGTTTTTATATCAGCAATTTAGCTCCTCTAAGTCAGAGTTTGAAGATTTCACGCAAGGCTATTTCTCCTTTTTAGGAAAAATAGTTATTGAAGTACTTAAATGTAAACTGTCAACTTAAGGAAGGACTATTTTGTAAAATAGAGACTAGGGTTTCTTAGCATATAAAAAGAAAAGAGAGAAGGGGCAGCAGCTAGCAGAAAAGAGGGAGAGCAGAAGGAGGCAGCAGCCAGCAGAGAATAAACACAAATTCTCTCCTCTACAAACCCAAAAATCATGCTCTTTTCATTCTTTAGAAGTAGTTGTTCAATAGTTATGCAAGGCTAAGCTCTTTTCTTGGTTGCAAGGACACAACAAACCTTCGGATTTCAAGAACCGTGAGATTTATTCTTCCTTTTATTTTCAGTTTATGTTATGAATGAATATGATTGTTTTCCTATGCATATTTCCTATGATTGTTGTTGATGATTGCTAGAGCGGACTCTAAGTTATTGTTGTGAACAATCTATTGCTAAGTTTAATATCAAAACCGGAGTTGTGATATATGAACTTGTGAAGCAACTAAGCTTAATAATTGTGGCGGAACTATGTTATTGAACTTAGGGAGAACATTTGAACAAAGTGACACAAGCTGCGGACAGCTTGTATGTTAATCTTGATGAAATTATCTAGTTCTTAAAGCTACCATTAAATTGAATCATTAGTGCGGACACTTTGATTGTTTGTTGGTTAGGATTAGTTATACGGCGGATCCGTTAATTAATCAACGTTAAGAAAAGATAAAATTTCAGAACATAAACTGCAATTTTCGTTTCAAGGATCGGTTCTAATTTCCGTTGGTGGATGTGTGCTTGCGACCAAGGTTTGTTTTCTTGATAAGTTTCGGTTTTGATTGATTTTGTTTGCTAGTTTAATTGCTGCCATAGTTTAGATAATCACAAACCAAATTCCCCCAATTACATAACGTACAACATAAAAATCTGACTTGAAACTTCCTCGTGGGATCGACCCCTTGCTTGCTCTTTACTATCTTGTGTGTTTTAAGCTAGGGTAATTAATTTGTGCGACCGCGACATCGCAACAAATTTTGGCGCCGTTGCCGGGGAAGTAATTTTAGTTGATTGTTGTGCTTGTACTGTTATTTTTATTTGCTGTGATTAAAAAAAAAAAAAAAAAGAGAAACAGAATTTTTGCTTGCGACGGTACTGTTCACTTGCGGCAGCGGTACTGTTCAAAACAGAGTTTTTGGAGGAATTAGGTATCGGTATTTTGTTTCCTGAAGGAAAACGACGTTCTGAACAGGACTAGTGATAAATCACTAGCCCCACCCTATTGAGGCCAAATTCTGCTGTTTTCTGGTGTTTTTAGGCAGTTTTAGTTTTCTACCGTAGGATTTTCGTACAATTTGCATTGTTTTTTTTATCTCTTGTGTGGTTACTTTCTTTTGAGTTTTCTTAGCAATTTATGCCTGTGACCCGTTCTACTAATCAAATTCAAGTGCAGATTGATCTTGAAATAGAAAGCACTTTACGCAGGTTAAGAAAGGAAGCTCGCCTCAACACCATGGCTATTGCACGACAACAAACACTCAAGGAGCTTGCTGCTCCTAATGTGGAAAATCAACCATTGTGCATAAACATTGACAATAATGTAAACTTTGAGCTCAAATCTGGTTTTATACAAAATGTAAATGAAAACTTTGGCTTCTAACACTGTGACCTTGCAACAAAATGTCATGTCTTTTCAACAGGAAACAAGGTCAAGTATTCACAACTTGGAGAAGCAAATGGGGCAAGTAGCTTCAAGTGTGGGGAAATTGGAAGCACAAATGAATGGAAAATTGCCCTCCCAAGCATTAAATCCAAAAGAGAATGTTAGTGCAATCATGCTGCGAAGTGGGAAAGAACTTGAAGAGAAAAGGTTGAAACAAATTGAGATGGAGGAAGAAGAAGAGATAGAAACTGAATTGAGTACAAAGAAGGAACATCCTTCTCCTCCACAAACTGAAATAAAGACCAACACTCCAAAGGTAACTCCTCACTCAATTAATTCCAGTTTTAAAACAATTCCACCCTTTCCTGTGAGTTCTTCTAGGTCAAAGAAAGAAGACAAAGAAAAAGAGATTTTAGAGGTTTTCAAGAAAGTGGAACTCAACATTCCTTTGCTTGATGCTATCAAGCAAATTCCCAAGTATGCAAAATTCTTGAAGGAGTTGTGTACTACCAAGAGAGCTTTTAAACTGAAAGGTCATGAAACGGTAAGTATGGGTGAAGTTGTATCTGCCGTTGTTCAAAAGAATCTGCCTTTGAAACAAAAAGACCCAGGTGCGTTTACTATCCCGTGTGTTATTGGTAATGCTAGTTTTAAAAGAGCTTTATGCGATTTAGGTGCATCCATTAGTGTTATGCCCAAACATGTTTATGATTCTCTTAGTCTTGAGCCTTTGAATAAAACTAGCATTGTAATACAACTTGCGGATCGTAGTTTTGTTTACCCACTTGGTGTGATAGAAGATGTCCTAGTCAAGATTGATAGTTTGGTTATTCCATGTGATTTTTATATTCTTGATATGGAACATGATTCTTGTGATTCATCAACCAGCACTCCTATATTGTTTGGGAGACCATTCTTGAAAACTGCCAACACAAAGATTGATTGTGGTAAGGATACCTTGTCTATGGAAGTAGGAGATGAAAAAATTGAATTCAATTTTCATGATGCAATGAAATATCCTTATAGCAATGTTTATTCTATCACATGCTATGACCAAATTGATAAGTGTGTGCAGCAAGTTTGTGATTTTGATTGCGAAGATGGATTAAGCATAGCTTTGAGCTATGGCTATGATTTCACCAAGATAGAAGAGATGGAGAGGCACGTGTGTGTTCCCCAAAACGTGCACGAATCAGTATTGGCCTTACAAGCTTTGCAAACCGTTCCTCATGGTAATGTCTTTGTTGATTTAGTACTCTCACATAAAAAGCTTTTGCCATCTATTTTACAGGCCCCCGAGTTAGAATTAAAACCTTTGCCCGATAATTTGAAATATGTATTCATTGGCGACAACAATACACTTCCCGTTATCATAGCAAAAGGTTTGACAAGTATGCAAGAGGAAAAACTTGTGAAGTTGTTGTGTGATCACAAGACGGCCATTGGATGGACTTTAGCCGACATCAAGGGCATTAGTCCCTCAATGTGTATGCATCACATACTATTGGAGGACAACGCAAAACCAACAAGGGAAATGCAAAGGAGGTTGAACCCGCCTATGATGGAGGTAGTGAAAGCTGAAATTTTGAAACTGTTAGATGCAGGAGTCATTTACCCCATCACTGACAGTAAATGTGTCGCGCCAATCCATGTGGTGCCCAAAAAGACAGGAATCACATTGGTGAAAAACAAAAATGATGAGCTCATTCCTACTCGCATCTCGAGTGGATGGAGAATGTGTGTTGATTACAGAAAGCTCAATCTTTCTACACGCAAAGATCATTTCCCATTACCATTCATGGATCAAATGCTTGAACGCCTAGCAGGTAAGTCTTTTTATTGCTTTCTTGATGGATATAGTGGATACAATCAGATTGTTATTAATCCTGAGGATCAAGAAAAGACTACATTTACATGTCCATTTGGTACATATGCATATAGGAGAATGCCTTTTGGTCTCTGTAATGCTCCTACAACTTTTCAAAGATGCATGATGAGTATTTTTTCTGACTATGTTGAAAGAATAATCGAGGTTTTTATGGATGATTTCACGGTGTATGGTGATTCTTTTGATAAATGTCTAGAAAATTTATCTTTAATCTTGAAAAGGTGCATTGAAACTAACCTTGTCTTGAACTATGAAAAGTGTTATTTTATGGTAGAACAAGGAATAGTTCTTGGGCATGTTGTGTCTTCACGTGGATTAGAGGTTGATAAAGCTAAGATAGATGTTATTTCATCATTGCCTTACCCCTCATGCGTGAGGGAAGTTCGTTCTTTTCTAGGCCATGCAGGTTTCTATCGACGCTTTATCAAAGATTTCTCGAAGATTACAGCACCCTTGTGTAAACTATTAGCCAAAGAAGTAGATTTTATGTTTGATCAAGCATGTAAAGATGCCCATGATGAGCTTAAAAGACGTGTCACATCTGCCCCTATCATCCAACCACCAAATTGGGATGAACCTTTTGAGATAATGTGTGATGCGAGTGACTATGCGGTAGGAGCTGTGCTTGGGCAAAGAATTGGGAAGAATTTGCATGTTATCGCCTATGCTTCTCGTATGTTGGATGGAGCACAATGCAATTACCATACAACTAAAAAGGAACTTTTTGCAGTGGTGTTTGCTCTTGAAAAATTCAGGTCATATCTACTTGGTACAAAAGTCATTGTTTTTACTGATCATGCAGCTCTCAGGTATCTTTTGAAGAAGAAGGAGTCCAAACCAAGACTGATTAGGTGGATCTTGCTTTTACAAGAATTCGATCTTGAGATCAAAGACAAAAAAGGTGCCGAAAACCATGTGGCTGATCACTTGAGCCGACTGAGGACTGAGGATATACAGATCGAAACAATAAGAGAGACATTCCCCGATGAGCAGTTGTATATGTTGCATTCCTCTACAAGACCATGGTATGCTGATTTGGTAAACTATTTAGTCACCAAAGAATTCCCTCCAGGTTTGTCTAAACCCCAAAAAGATAAGTTACGAGCTGATGCTAAATATTATTTTTGGGACGATCCTTACCTTTGGAAATTTTGTGCGGATCAAGTAGTTAGGAGGTGTGTACCACAAGATGAATTTCATTCCATTCTCACTTTTTGTCATTCTCATTCTTGTGGTGGGCATTTTGGAGCAAAAAGAACAGCCCACAAGGTACTTGAAAGTGGTTTCTATTGGCCTTCTATTTTTAAAGATGCATATCACTTCTGCAAATCATGTGAAAAATGCCAAAGAACAGGTAATATCACTCATAAGAATCAAATGCCTTTAACGAATATTCTTGTAAGTGAAATTTTTGATGTTTGGGGTATTGACTTTATGGGTCCATTTCCTTCTTCATTTGGCAATCTTTATATTCTTCTTGCTGTTGATTATGTGTCTAAATGGATTGAGGCGAAAGCCACACGAACTAACGATGCTAAGGTTGTTTTAGATTTTGTCAGGACTCACATATTTGACAGGTTTGGAATCCCTAAAGCTATCATTAGTGATCGTGGCACTCATTTTTGTAATCGTTCCATGGAAGCATTGCTACGCAAATATCATGTGACTCATCGAACTTCCACAGCATATCATCCTCAAACGAATGGCCAAGCTGAAATTTCAAATCGAGAAATCAAGTCCATTTTGGAGAAAACAGTGCAACCTAACCGGCGAGATTGGAGTCTACGTCTTGGAGATGCACTTTGGGCTTATCGGACTGCTTATAAATCACCTATAGGAATGTCACCTTATAGAATGATTTATGGGAAAGCATGTCATCTACCGGTGGAGCTTGAACACAAAGCTTTTTGGGCTATTAAACAATGTAACATGGATTATGATGCTGCTGGGATTGCAAGAAAACTGCAACTACAAGAGTTGGAAGAAATTCGAAATGATGCTTACGAGAATGCAAGGATTTACAAAGAAAAGACTAAGAATCTTCATGACCGAATGCTTACAAGAAAGGAGTTTCATGTTGGAGACAAAGTCCTTCTTTATCATTCGCGTTTGAAACTTTTTCCTGGAAAATTGCGCTCTCGTTGGATTGGACCCTTTGTTGTTTCTAATGTTTTTCCTTATGGTGCAGTTGAAATTACAAGTTTAGAAACCAACAAAGTACTCAAGGTCAATGGGCATCGTTTGAAACCTTTCTATGAAGGTTGGACGGCAGAACTCACCGCTTTTGTAGAGTTAGCTGAACCAATCTATGAAGAATGAGCATGCCACATGTCAAGCCAATGACATAAAACAAAGGCGCTTACTGGGAGGCAGCCCAGCACAAAAAAAAAAATCAGATTTGCTTTCTTTTTCCTTATCTTTTATTTTTTCGCATTTTAATTTATTTTTTGTCATTCTCTTATGTTCCTTTGCTTTTATTTCAACATTGAGGACAATGTTGTGTTTTAAGTGTGGGGGTATTGGGAGAATTTTAGTTTTCTTTGTTATTTTTCAAAAAATAAAATAAAAATATGTTTGATCTTTTTAACTCCCATTGGTTTTTGAGAATATGAGTATTATGTATGAGAATTAATTGAGATAGATGAAGATATAAATCAAATGAAGAAGTATGCATGCAAATTTTAAGGTTTAATTGGTTTAGGGATTGACTTTGAGAATATGCCATGTTGACTTTATAGTGTTATACCAATGCAAGCTTTTGAGCCTTTAACATTATATTCTTTGAGTGTGCATTCTTTCAATGATATGTATCTCTAGAACTTGCTTCATATCTTGTTGAGATTACATTCGCATTACATATATACATGAAGATGATAAAGGCATTAGAAATTTTAACCACTTGAGCCAAAAAGCCAACCTAAAGCATATTATCCTTAGTGAGCCCCTTTTGAGCTTGTTTATCTTTTCTTTGCTTTATCCATGTATAAACCTTAACTTTTTATATGTTTTCCTTTTCCCTTGGCCAAGGATTAGTAGAGCATATACTTATGATATCTCATGGAATTATGGTTGGAAATTATGTGAAAAGAAAGAAGAAGTGATGCTTGATGAAAAGATGGGCAAAGTTGCCAAAGGTAAAAAAAAAAAAGAAAAAAAGAAAAAAGAACAAAGAAAAAAAAAAAGGTGTTCCTTTATGTTCTTAAGATTTTATGTTGAAAAAGCTTGAAATCAAAAGAAGCTAAGCATTGGTGATTAAAGATGGAAAATTTATGTGCTTTGATGAAATATCTTGTTTGAAATATCATTTTTTAGAATGCTCTACTTTCTCTGGTTTGAACCTTTTCTTTTACTCTCTTTTACCTCACCTTAACCTTAGCCCCATTACAACCAGAAAATAAGACCTTTTGATTCATGCATTGTTTGTAATATGTTAGTAATGAAGATGAGATTGAAGAGCAAGCTTATGGTAGAACATATTCATTGATTGAATTTGAGAGATTTAAACACATAAACCCTAAACACATGAGTGTTGGAGTGTATATCAATGAGAGGACCTATCACTTTGGCATGGCATAGATTTCATTTAAATCCCGACGATTGATTGAGTTTTGAAGTTTGCATGTAAATGAATTCATAAGAATTATACTATTTATCCTTCATGATTGTATTCTTGTTTATAATGCATATATTCTTGGACATTGATGGGAGATTAAGAGATTGATCATAGTTTTTTTCAATTTGATTTTATTTATCCTTTCTCGAGGACGAGCAAGAGCTAAGTGTGGGGGTATTTGATGTAACCATATTATTCGATAGTTTCACCCACATCTACCTAATGTTTTGTCCATGTTTTATATATAAAATGCCTTGATATTCTTTGTTTTTTGTTTTGAAGGCATTTTTGGATGAAAGATGCAAAAAGGAGTAAATTGGAGGTAATTGGCAGATTTGACGTTCAGTCGATGTTTTGTGCAGAGCGTGAGTTCTAGAGATCGAAATGAAGTGATTCCAGTGGCACTAAAAAGCTAACATCCATACCTTTCTGGAAATGTAATGCAAGAAAAATAAAAGGAGAAAGATCATGGAAATCACATCCTGCAAAGTCAAATCTCGCATTCTGCCAGTGTTGACCTTTGGTCATTAAAAATTTAATATCTGGAGCTACAGAAGTCCAATTGATGCAAACTCAATTTTCATGGATTCATAATTCAAAGACCTATCCACGCTCCAAATTGCAGCCAAAAACGATGTCATATGAGGGAGATATGATTTTCCAAAGATGACAACTGAATTCTGCCAGCAAACAGGTTTCGTGAAGAAACGAGTCCAAATTACATTTCGAAGCATCTAAACCGGCATCCAAGTTTTTATATCAGCAATTTAGCTCCTCTAAGTCAGAGTTTGAAGATTTCACGCAAGGCTATTTCTCCTTTTTAGGAAAAATAGTTATTGAAGTACTTAAATGTAAACTGTCAACTTAAGGAAGGACTATTTTGTAAAATAGAGACTAGGGTTTCTTAGCATATAAAAAGAAAAGAGAGAAGGGGCAGCAGCTAGCAGAAAAGAGGGAGAGCAGAAGGAGGCAGCAGCCAGCAGAGAATAAACACAAATTCTCTCCTCTACAAACCCAAAAATCATGCTCTTTTCATTCTTTAGAAGTAGTTGTTCAATAGTTATGCAAGGCTAAGCTCTTTTCTTGGTTGCAAGGACACAACAAACCTTCG
Source organism: Populus simonii (assembly GCA_007827005.2). Classification (NCBI taxonomy): domain Eukaryota; kingdom Viridiplantae; phylum Streptophyta; class Magnoliopsida; order Malpighiales; family Salicaceae; genus Populus; species Populus simonii. The sequence continues at coordinate 5,057,837 of CM017478.2, forward strand.
GATTTCAAGAACCGTGAGATTTATTCTTCCTTTTATTTTCAGTTTATGTTATGAATGAATATGATTGTTTTCCTATGCATATTTCCTATGATTGTTGTTGATGATTGCTAGAGCGGACTCTAAGTTATTGTTGTGAACAATCTATTGCTAAGTTTAATATCAAAACCGGAGTTGTGATATATGAACTTGTGAAGCAACTAAGCTTAATAATTGTGGCGGAACTATGTTATTGAACTTAGGGAGAACATTTGAACAAAGTGACACAAGCTGCGGACAGCTTGTATGTTAATCTTGATGAAATTATCTAGTTCTTAAAGCTACCATTAAATTGAATCATTAGTGCGGACACTTTGATTGTTTGTTGGTTAGGATTAGTTATACGGCGGATCCGTTAATTAATCAACGTTAAGAAAAGATAAAATTTCAGAACATAAACTGCAATTTTCGTTTCAAGGATCGGTTCTAATTTCCGTTGGTGGATGTGTGCTTGCGACCAAGGTTTGTTTTCTTGATAAGTTTCGGTTTTGATTGATTTTGTTTGCTAGTTTAATTGCTGCCATAGTTTAGATAATCACAAACCAAATTCCCCCAATTACATAACGTACAACATAAAAATCTGACTTGAAACTTCCTCGTGGGATCGACCCCTTGCTTGCTCTTTACTATCTTGTGTGTTTTAAGCTAGGGTAATTAATTTGTGCGACCGCGACATCGCAACATAAAAGTCCAAATGTTTATTGATGAGCGATTTTGACTTTCATAGAGGCAGAACTGGGTTATTCTTTATTCAGAGAACTTGTAGCCTCATGTGCTAGCTTTCCAACGAGACTAATATCGCTCGAATCGGAGTTCTATACCTCCAGATAAGTTTAAAAATCTGAGGAGAGGTCAGACAGTAACAGTTCAAAAACGAGATAGTAACTGTTGGATAGTAAAAGTCCAAATGTTTGTTGATGAGTGATTTTGATTGTCTTAGAGGCAGAACTGGGTTCTCCTTTCTTCAGATAATTTGTAGCGTCGTGTCTTAGCTTTCCAATGAGACTAATCTCGCTTGAATCGAAGTTCTATAACTCCAGATATGTTTAAAAATCTGAGGAGAGGTCAGACAGTAACAGTTCAAAAAAGAGAAAGTAAATGTTGGACAGTAACAGTCCAAATGTTTTTTGATGAGCGATTTTGACTGTCTTAGAGGCAGAACAGGGTTCTTCTTTCTCAGAGAACTTCTAGCATCATGTCTTAGCTTTCCAATGAGACTAATATCGCTTGAATCTGTGTCCTATAACTCCAGATATGGTTAAAATATGAGGAGAGGTCTGAAAGTAACAGTTCAAAAACGAAACAGTAACAGTGGGACAGTAAAAGTCCAAATGTTTATTGATGAGCGATTTTGACTTTCATAAAGGCAGAACTAGGTTATCCTTTTAGAGAACTTGGAGCCTCATGTGCTAGCTTTCCAACGAGACTAATATCACTCGAATCGGAGTTCTATAACTCCAGATAAGTTTAAAAATCCAAGGAGAGGTCAGACAGTAACAGTTCAAAAACGAGACAGTAACTATTGGATAGTAACAGTCTAAATGTTTGTTGATGACCGATTTTGACTGTCTTAGAGGCAGAACTGGGTTGCCCTTGATCAGAGAACTTGTAGCATCATGTCTTAGCTTTCCAACTAGACTAATCTCGCTTGAATCGGAGTTCTCTAACTCCAGATATGGTTAAAAATATGAGGAGAGGTCTGAAAGTAACAGTGGGACAGTAAACGTCCAAATGTTTATTGATGAGCGATTTTGACTTTCATAGGGGCAGAACTGGGTTATTCTTTATTCAGAGAGCTTGTAGCCTCATGTCTTAGCTTTCCAACGAGGTTAATATCGCTTGAACCGGACTTCTATTACTCTAGATATGGTTAAAAATATGAGAAGAGGTCAGACAGTAACAGTGGGACAGTAAAAGTCCAAATGTTTATTGATGAGCGATTTTGACTTTCATAGAGGCAGAACTGGGTTATCCTTTATCAAAGAACTTGTAGCCTCATGTGCTAGCTTTCCAACGAGACTAATATCGCTCGAATCGGTGTTCTATAACTCCAGATAAGTTTAAAAATCTGAGGAGAGGTCAGATAGTAACAGTTCAAAAACGAGACAGTAACTGTTGGATAGTAACAGTCCAAATGTTTGTTGATGAGCGATTTTGACTGTCTTAGAGGCATAACTGGGTTCTTCTTTACGTAGAGAACTTGTAGCCTCATGTCTTAGCTTTCCAACGAGACTAAGCTCACTTGAATCGGAGTTCTCTAACTCCAGATATGGTTAAAATTGTGAGGACAGGTCAGACAGTAACAGTTTAAAAACGAGACAGTAATAATGGGACTGTAACAGTCCAAATGTTTATTGATGAGCAATTTTAACTGTCTTAGAGGCAGAACTGCATTCTCTTTAATCAGAGAACTTGTAGCCTCATGTTTTAGGTTTCCAACGAGACTAATCTGGCTTGAATCGGAGTTCTGTAACTCCAGATATAGTTAAAAATCTGAGGAGATATGAGATAGTAACAGTTCAAAAATGGGACAGTAAAAGTCCAAATGTTTATTGATGAGCGATTTTGACTTTCATAGATGCAGAACTGGGTTATCCTTTATTCAGAGAACTTGTAGCCTCATGTGGTAGCTTTACAACGAGACTAATATCGCTCGAATCGGAGTTCTATAACTCCAGATAAGTTTAAAAATCTGAGGAGAGGTCAGACAGTAAAAGTTCAAAAACGAGACAGTAACTCTTGGATAGTTACAGTCCAAATGTTTGTTGATGAGCGATTTTGACTGTCTTAAAGGCAGAACTGGGTTGCCCTTGATCAGAGAACTTGTACCATCATGTCTTAGCTTTCCAACGAGACTAATATCGCTTGAATCGGAGTTCTCTAATTCCAGATATGGTTAAAAATATGAGGAGAGGTCAGACAGTAACAGTTCAAAAACGAGACAGAAATAGTTGGACAGTAATAGTCCAAATATTTATTGACGAGTAATTTCACTCTCTTAGAGGCAGAACTGGGTTCTCCTTTCTGGAAAGAACTTGTAGCCTCATGTCTTAGCTTTCCAAGGAGACTAATATCGCTTGAATTGGGGTTCTCTAACTCCAGAAATGGTTAAAAATATAAGGAGAGGTCAAACAGTAACAGTTTAAAAACGAGACAGTAACTGTTGGATAGTAACAGTCCAAATGTTTGTTGATGAGCGATTTTGACTGTCTTAGAGACAGAACTGGGTTGCCATTGATCAGAGAACTTGTACCATCATGTCTTAGCTTTCCAACGAGACTAATATCTCTTGAATCGAAGTTCTCTAATTCCAGATATGGTTAAAAATATGAGGAGAGGTCAGATAGTAACAGTTCAAAAACGAGACACTAACAGTTGGATAGTAACATTATAAATGTTTATTGATGAGTGTTTTGACTATCTTAGAGGCAGAACTGGGTTCTCCTTTATGAGAGAACTTGTAGTATGATGTCTAAGCTTTCCAAAGAGACTAATATCGCTTGAATCAGAGTTCTATAACTCCAGATATGGTAAAAAATATGAGGAGAGGTCAGACAGTAACAGTTTAAAAATGAGACAGTAACTGTTGGACAGTAACAGTCCAAATGTTTATTGATGAGCGATTTTATCTCTCTTAGAGGCAGAACTGGGTCCTCTTTTCTCTGAGAAGTTGTAGCCTTATGTTTTAGGTTTCCAACGAGACAAATCTGGCTTGAATCGGAGTCCTGTAGCTCCAGATATAGTTAAAAATCTGAGGAGATATGAGATAGTAACAGTTCAAAAATGAGACAATAATAGTTGGAGAGTAACAGTCCAAACGTTTGTTGATGAGCAATTTTGACCGTCTTAGAGGCAGAACTGGGTTGCCCTTGATAAGAGAACTTGTAGCATCATGTCTTAGCTTTCTAACGAGACTAATATCGCTTGAATCGAAGTTCTCTAACTCCAGATATGGTTAAAAATATGAGGAGAGGTCTGGAAGTAACAATTCAAAAACGAGACAGTAACAGTGGGACAGTAAAAGTCCAAATGTTTATTGATGAGCGATTTTGACTTTCATAGAGGCAGAACTAGGTTATTCTTTATTCAGAGAGCTTGTAGCCTCATGTCTTAGCTTTCCAACGAGACTAATATCGCTTGAACTGGACTTCTATAGCTCTAGATATGGTTAAAAATATAAGGAGAGGTCAGACAGTAACAGTTAAAAAACGAGACAGTAACAGTGGGACAGTAAAAGGCCAAATGTTTATTGATGAGCGATTTTGACTTTCATAGAGGCAGAACTGGGTTATCCTTTATTCAGAGAATTTGTAGCCTCATGTGCTAGCTTTCCAACGAGACTAATATCCCTCGAATCAGAGTTCTATAATGTAAATCCCGAGAAAAAAAAAAACAAAGCTGGATTAAATTAAAGAAAATAAATTAAAATAAAAAGAAGTGGGGGCAAGAACGAATACACTTGAAGAAAATGGGGCCTAAATGCAAATAAGAATAATTATAGAGCATAAATACTCCTATTCTCACCAAAAACAGATCTGCAGCTACGTAAAGAAAGAAAAGAGGGAGTTTTTATATCTATTTTTACAAATCAAGAGAGAAACACCAAAATTTCAAGAACCCATCCCAGATTGAGGGTTATAGGTAAAATAAACCCTGGTGGGAAAGGGATTAACAAGAAAAATTGAACAAGAAGAGAAGAGGGGAGGGTCGGCTGTCATTAGAAAGAAAAGGAGGGTTTGAAGCCTTGATTCGCATTAGGTAAGATATTATAAACCTGGTCTTATGAGTCATTTCAAGTTGATTATGAATTGATGCCTGGATGTTAATTTATATATTGAGTTCTTAGACTTGAATTGAGGAAAAAGTAAGAGTTGCTAAAGTAAAGAACTTCATGTGTTGTGTGTAAATGAAAAGGTTGATGAATCTGGACAGTTCCATCTCTTGACCCTCAAAGAGATTTTGGGTAGGAGAATGAAGGAATTAGGATCAAGTTCCTTCATAGGAAATGTAGTTTTGGATGTTTGTTAATGAGTGATTTTGACTACCTTAGAGGCAGAACTGGGTTCTTCCCAAAACATAGAACTTGTAGCCTCATGTCTTACCTTTCCAACGCCACAAATTTCACTTGAATCGGAGTTCTATAACTCCAGATATAGTTAAAAATCTGAGGAGAGGTCAGACAGTAACAGTTCAAAAATGGACAGTAACAGTTGGACAGTAACAGTCCAAGCATTTGTTAATGAGCGATTTTGACTACCTTAGAGGCAGAACTGGGTTCTTCTCAAAACATAGAACTTGTAGCCTCATGTCTTACCTTTTCATTTGGGAATTGATACGGGCTGCTTAGGGTATGGAGAGGGTAATAAGGGATGCTCTGAAGCCAGTGGTTGAGCAGAGTCAAGCAACTGGAGCTAAAAGGAGAGATTTTAGGTTTTTGACTTAGAGACCTCCTCTCCCAAAGAAAGGAAAGAGTGGGCAATCATCAAGACAGTTCTAGAGGAGAGGTGAGAGTATCACCCAGGAGGTAGCTCATGAGGATCTAGACAGGTTGGTGGAAGAGGATCTTAGGGAGGACAGGCTAGACAGAGAGTCACAACTTATAGGGGGTCTACACAGCAGAAGGGACCGGTGTATCCATTATGTCAGAGGTGTGAGCAGCGACACCCTAGAGATTGTTCCGTGATGCCGGGAAGATGTTATATTTGTACAGGAGAGAGGCATCGATGGAGAGAATGCCCGTATGTAGGTAGAGGCTGTTATTATCATGGGGACACGAGTGACAGGAAGAAGGATTGTCCCCGTAGAACTACCAAGGGAGCCCATGGTTAGAGAACTGAGGTTTGGAGCCAGCAGCAATCAGTTACAGTTGATCATCCTATCAGGCCTACCAAGTCAGGGACGAGTGCTACTCGGGGGAGGCCCAGAATTCAGGAGGGGAGGACTCAGGGTCGAGTATATCACATGACCCATGAGGATGTGGGAGTTGTACCTGATGTGGTGGTAGGTACTTTACAGTTAGATACAATGTAAGTTTATGCTTTCATTGATCCTTGAGCTAGTCATTCCTTTGTAGCTTATAGAATTGTGAATAACTTGCATATGTTATCTAGTAAGTTGGGTGTAGGAATGACAGTTAGTACACCTTTGGAAGAGAATATACATAGTGATGATATTTATAGAGAGTAAAACTATATATTGAAAGGTTAGAATTGAGGGTAGATCTTATGCCATTAGAGTTATATGATTTTGACTTGATTCTATGCATGGATTGGCTAAGTAAACGTAAGGCACAAGTGGATTGTTTCACCAAGACGGTTACAATCCAAGGAATAGGTGACAAAAGAGTAGTGTTTAAAGGGGAAAGAAAAGTAATTCCAAGTTGTGTAATCTCAGTTTTGGTGGCTAGAAATTTGCTGAGGAAAGGTTGTTCTACTTGGTTAGCCCAAATAATAGAGCTGGAAAAGGGTAGCATAAATTTGGCTAGTATTCCTGTTGTGAGGGAGTTTCGAGATGTATTCCCACAAGAGTTGCCTTGATTACCTCTAGTTAGAGAAATTGAAGTTTCCATAGAAACTATTCTAGGAATTTCTCCTATAACCTAGTCTCCTTATAGGATGGCACTTGTGGAATTGGCTTAATTGAAGGTCTAGTTTCAAGAATTGTTAGATAAAGGTTTCATCCGGCCTAGTAACTCGCCCTGGGGAGCTCCGGTATTGTTTGTAAAGAAGAAGGATGGCACACTTTGTTTGTGCATCGATTATCGTCAATTGAATAAAGTGACAGTGAAGAACAAGTACCCATTCCCATGAATAGATGATTTGTTTGATCAGTTGAAGGGTGCTAAGGTGTTCTCTAAGATAGATTTGAGATCTGGATACCGCCAGTTGAGAATCAAGGAACAAGACATATAAAAGATTGCATTCAGAACCCGTTATGGGCATTACGAGTTTTTGATGATGCCTTTTGGGTTAACCAATGCTCCGACCGTATTTATAGACTTGATAAATCAGGTGTTTCGGCCTTACCTGGACAAATATGTGGTGGTATTTATTGACGATATCTTGGTGAATTCAAACTCTTACTTAGAGCATGAACAACATCTAAGGTTGTGCTACAGACCTTGAGGGAGAACCGATTATACGCGAAGTTGGATAAGTATGAGTTCTAGCTTAAAGAAGTAGTATTTTTGGGCCATGTAATTTTCGCAAAAGGAATATTCATGGATCCAAAGAAGGTTGAGGCCATGTTGAAATGGGAGAGGCCTACCAATGTGACAGAAATCCAAAGTTTCTTGGGTCTTGCTGGTTACTATCGGAAATTTATAGAGGGATTCTCCACTATAGCGTCACCTTTCACTAAACTGGCCCACAAGGAAGTTAGGTTTGTTTGGTCGGAAGAGTATGAAGCGAGCTTTCAAGAACTGAAGGAGAGGCTCACTTTTGCTCCTGTGTTGGCCCTTCCATCAGGGATAGAAGGGTTTGTGGTATATAATGATGCCTCAAAAAGGGGTCTAGGATGTGCGTTGATGCAACACGGGCGTGTGATTGCTTATGCATCAAGATAGCTAAAGTCACATGAGGTGAATTACCCAGTTCATGACCTAAAACTTGTAGCGGTGGTGTTTGACCTAAGAGTATGGCGGCATTATTTGTATGGGTCACAAGTTCAAATTTTCACGGACCATAAGAGTTTGAAGTATTTGATGTCACGGAAGAAGCTGAACATGCGACAGAGGAGACGGGTAGAATTAATAAAAGATTCTGATTGTGTGATTGACTACCATCCTGGTAAGGCTAATGTAGTAGCCGATGCCTTGAGTAGTGATTAGTATTTAAAAGTGCATTTTTATCAAGGTTTTATATCATCATTTTGCACTTGAAGTATCAATAACTCCTTAACTAGAGTATGTTTTATAATAACATGTCTGATAATATAAGATAGCTTTAATTTATGGTAAGTGCTCATTTTAAATGTAGGCATATCTCACAATTCAAAAGATTGATTGATGTGATTAACTATTGAAAGTGAAAGGACAAAGAAAAGGCTAAGCTTAGAAAGGAGATACGATTCAATTCAAATTGGAACACTGTTCAGTTATTGGGTCATATCTGGAGTTGTAGATCTTTGATTTTAGTTTGATTTATATGTATAGAAAGCTAAGAAATAGGCCTACAATATTCATGAATAGTGTAAGACCCAAATCTGCCGTTTTCAAATTCAAAGTTTGGCCACAAAAGAGAAGTCAGAATTTGTCCTGCAATCTAGCCCAAACACTGCTCAAAAGTTTACCCATAGCTGGAGTTATAGAAGGCCACATGATGTGAAATTTGGTGGGTGGAAGGAAAAGACAATTTCTAACAACTTTCATGAAGAAGACCTACTCCAATTCTAATGGTAACAATGACATTTCATCCAGACAATAGCTTGAGGGTCATCCACCACGTCCACCAGTAGCACTACTCGGTATTTTAGACATATCTCAAGCTGTAGTGCTCCCAATGCTCTAACATTTAGTGGGTGGAAGGAAAAGACAATTTCCAACAACATTCATGAAGAACACTTTGCCAAATGATGATTACATCAATGTCATTTCATCCAGCCAAAATGCTTGAGTGTTGTTGTCCACCAAGTCCACTAAATCAATAGTTGGCCACTACATCAATAATCAATTACCAAATGAATAGTTCCAAATTTTAGCCTATAAAAGGAGGCATTTGCCTATTTAGGCATCTTGTTTTTCGGATCAAGATCATGTTCTTGCTCTCTCTCTTTATATTTTTGTAATGCTTAAGTTTTGCTTTCATTAATCTCTTGTTCATGCTTTTCATTTCCTTTACTATACTTAGTTAACTTATATCATGTGTATGTTCTTATATTGTTTATTTATATTTTTCTTCTTCATAATATCTAGCTAAGTTAATTATGTCAAGGTGAAAAGGTTTCACTAATGGTGTTAGGATAAGTATAATATAAACTCAATATGGACTTTAATACTTATATCCTAAACAACTTGCTATTAGCATTTCTTATCATTTTTATCTTATTAATTCTTAATACCTTGCTTGTTAAATGGTTAATCTAGATTTGTGTTGTATAACACTTGGTACATTAAATACTTGATCCTTCATAGTCTTCGGCTGACATCGTTGTTATGAACTTGATTTGTTGTCAACATAAGTTAACATCATAAATACCTAATAAAATTTATAAGTATGGTGTTACGTAAATAAGATAATTTATAAAGAGTTTATACGTTACTTATCTCTAATATTATTAGTGGATCCTCTAACCTTGACATTTGTTTTTATCATTGTTTAATCTTCATATTTATCTTACATCTCAAAGTCCTCTTTAACTCATCATCACCACCATCATCGTCATCATCGTTGTTGTTGTTGTTGTTATTTATAATTTATATAGTTCACCTCCCTATGGTTCGACCCCGGTCTTGCCGGGTTATTTATTACTTTGACACTCCTGCACTTGGGATAAAACATCAAGTCTTTGATCGTGTCAAGTTTTTGGCGCCGATGCCGGGGAGGTAAATTCTTGTATAAATTATAATATTTATTTTATTTTTACTTTTCACTTTTCTTGTATCTAACTTTTGTTTCTTTTGTTGTGTTTCTTTTTCTTTTATTTTCTTTTTCCTTTTATTCTCTTCCTACACGTGCATGGGAGTTTGGTCACGTACATTAAGTGGTAGACTTTGTAGGGTATCCCCATCATTTTCAGAAAATATAGCCAAAGAAGATAACCAATCATTTCATAATGAGAATAATCGAGTTAGAACACTAAGAGACCACATGAATCCAACAAGAACAAGTGCACCCTCATGTATAGTTTTCCCTCCTGAAGCATCTCACTTTAATTTTAAGCCAGACATTATTCAACTTTTACCTTCTTTTCATGGCTTAGATCTAGAAAATCCATACTTGCATTTAAGAGAATTTGAAGAAGTTTGTAACACCTATAATGACTTAAATTGTAGCATGAACACCATCAAATTAAAGCTTTTTTCTTTTTTATTAAAAGATAAAGCTAAAACATGGCTACAAAATCTTAGGTCAGGATTCATTCGTGCTTGGGATGAAATGCAACAACAATTTTTAAAGAAGTTTTTTCCATCTCACATAACAAACTCTTTCAAAAGACAAATCACCACTTTCATTCAAAAACCAGGAGAAACATTTTACCAATGTTAGGATAGATATCGAGACTTGCTTAATACTTGTCCTCATCATGGTTTTGAAACATGGAAATTGGTTTCATATTTTTATGAAGGGTTAACACCTAAAGATAGACAAATGGTGGAATTGATGTGCAATGGAACTTTTGAAAATAAAGACCTTGATGAAGCAATGGAGTATCTAGACTTGCTAACTGAAAATGCTAAAAATTGGGACACTACAGGCACTTATGAGGCACCAGGTAAAACTCAACATCATACATCTAGTAGAGGTATATACAACCTTAGGGAAGATCATGACCTCCAAGCCAAATTTGCATCTTTAGCTAGAAAAGTCGAGGCACTTGAATTTAAAAAGAGTGGTCAATTAAAATCTGTTCAAGACATTGTGTGTCAAATCTGTTAAACAAATGAACATGCAACCAATGACTGTCCAACTTTGCCTTCTTTCAAGGAATGTCTCCATGAACAAGCCCATGCTTTAAACAGTTTCCAGAGGCCCAATCATAACCCATACTTGCAAACATACAACCCTGGTTGGAGAAATCACCCAATTTTTAGTTGGAAGAGTGGTAACAATAATGCACAAACTTCACAGCCACCGTTTCAAGCACACCATAATTTTCAAAATTCTCATGGATATGAACCTCCTTATGCTCCACCTCCTAGAAGAAATCTTGAGAAAACATTGCATGCATTCATTGAAAAGCAAAGACAATCAACACTCAAAATGCTCAAACCATGGCAGATCTAAAAGATGCTCTTGCAAAATTCACATCTACTCTCAGTTTTCAAGAGAAAGGTAAGTTTCCATCTCAACCACAGCGAAATCCTAAAGGGCAATACAATGCAAATGCATGTAGTTCCAGAAGCCAACACATGGATCAAGTCAAATCAGTCATCACTCTTCGCAGTGGTAAGGTTATTGAAAAACCCACGCTTGAACCTTATGAGAAAGATGATGAGTTAATCTCTGAGGGTAAGGAAGGGGTTGAATCTGAACATTGTAAAGAAAAAGACTGATTCCCCACCAGCACTTCCATTTCCTCATGCCATGACCAAACAAAGGAAAGTCAATCACAACTCTGAAATCTTTGAAACTTTCAAATAGGTAAGGATCAATATACCTTTGTTAGATGCTATTAAATAGGTACCTTCTTATGCTAAATTTTTAAAAGATCTGTGCACTGTGAAGAGAAAATTGAATGTGAAAAAGAAAGCCTTTTTAGCTAAACAAGTAAATGTCATTCTTCAGAACAATAATGCTTTGAAATATAAAGACCCTGGTTGTCCTACAATTTCTTGCTTTATTGGAGAACATAAAATTGAGAGAGCTTTACTTGATCTTGGAGCTAGTGTGAATTTACTTCCATATTCAGTCTTTTAGAGTCTCAATCTAGGTGAGTTAAAACCAACTTCTATAACTCTTTTACTTGCCGATAGATCTGTAAAAGTGCCTAGAGGAATAGTTGAAAATGTGTTAGTACAAGTTGATAAATTCATTTATCTTGTGGATTTTGTTGTCTTGGATACACAACCTGTTGAAGCATGTAATTCAATTCTTGTTATTTTAGGACGTCTGTTTCTTGCAACTTCTAATGCATTGATTAATTGTAGGGATGGATTGATGAAGTTATCATTTGGAAACATGACATTGGAGATGAATGTTTTTAACATTTGCAAGCAACCTAGAGATGATAATGATTTATAAAAAGAAGAATCAAAGGCAAGTAATTGGAGACCACAAATTGAAGAATTCCCACCAGGATCAATTGAGTCTATACCTTCAAGTGTTCAACCACCAAAACCTGATTTGAAGTTGTTACCATTCAATCTCAAATTCTCATTTTTGGGAGAAAATGAAACTTTTCCGGTAATAATCTCTTCAAAACTTAATGCACATCAAGAAGGTAAGTTATTACAAACTCTGAAAATGCACAAAAATGCATTAGGATGGACCATAGCTGACATAAAAGGAATTAGTCCTTTGATTTGCACACGCAGATTTATTTGGAGGAAGATGCTAAACCCTCTAGAGAAATGCAACGAAGGCTTAATCCTAATATGAAAGAAGTAGTGAGGAATGAAGTCATTAAGCTTCTAGATAATGGAATCATTTATCCTATTTCTGACAGCAAATGGGTAAGTCTTACCCAAGTTGTACCCAAGAAGTCTGGAGTCACTGTGATAACAAATGAGAAAAATGAGTTAATTCCAACTAGGACTATTACTGGTTAGCACATGTGCATTGACTATAGAAAACTTAATTCAATGACTAGAAAAGATCATTTCCCTTTACCTTTCATGGATCAAATCCTAGAAAGAGTTACAGGTCATGAATTTTATTGTTTCCTATATGGCTATTCAGGTTATAATCAAATTGAAATTGCATTAGAAGATTAATAGAAGACTACTTTTACATGTCCATTTGGTACTTTTGCATATCGAAGGATGCCTTTTGGATTATGTAATACACCAGCCACCTTTCAAAGATGCATGCTTAGCAAATTCAGTGATATGGTTGAACATTTTCTTGAAATTTTTATGGACGATTTTTCTGTTGTTGGTGATTCATTTGATGATTGTTTGACTAACTTAGCAAAGGTTTTGAGCAGGTGTGAAGAGAAGCATCTTGTACTGAATTGAAAAAAATGTCATTTTATGGTAACAAACGGCATTATACTTGGTTATATTGTTTCATCGAAAGGAATTGAGGTTGACAAATCTAAAATCGAGTTAATTGCCAACTTGCCAACACCAAAATCTGTTAAAGATGTTAGATCATTCTTAGGACATGCTGGTTTTACAGAAGGTTCATCAAAGATTTTAGTGTAATAACTAAGCCATTGTGTAACCTTCTAACAAAGGATATTGTTTTTTAATGAACTGAACATTGTGAAGAAGCCTTTGTTAAACTTGAAAACTTGCTTACTTCTGCTCCTGTCATTCAACCTCCGGATTGGTCATTACCTTTTGAAATAATGTGTGATGCTAGTGATTATGTCGTAGGTGCTGTCTTAGGACAAAGAAAAGATAAGAAACCCTGTGTGATTTACTATGCAAGTAAAACTTTAAATAGTGCTCAAATGAATTACACTACCACTGAAAAGGAATTACTTGTAGTAGTATTTGCATGTGACAAGTTCTAATCTTTCTTATTGGCTCACCTGTTGTTGTTTTTAGTGATCATGCAGCTTTGAAATATCTTCTTTCAAAAAAAGAGTCTAAGGTTAGATTGGTACGATGGATTTTATTACTTCAAGAATTTGATATCACAATCAAAGACAAGAAAGGCACCGAAAATGTTGTCGCGAATCATTTGTCAAGACTGACAATAGATTCCACATCTGACATCACACAAATCAATTATTACTTTCCTGATGAATATTTACTTTTTGTTGCTACAATGCCTTGGTTTGCTAATATTGTTAATTTTCTTATTTCAGGACAGTTGACACGACCAAAAGATTGATGTCTTTTCCCAAGTGCAGGAGTGTCGAAGTAATAAATAACCCGGCAAGACCGGGTCGAACCACAGAGAGGTTAATTGTATAAATTATAAACAATAATAATACAGCAACAATAGTAACAACAATAACAATGACAATAATAATAATAATAATAATAATAATAATAATAATAATAGTAGTAGTAGTAGTAGTAGTAGTAAGACTAATAATAATAATACCAATAATACTATTAATAATGATAATAATAAAGATGAAGAAGAAGAAGAAGTTGATGAGAACTTTGAGATTGAAGATTAACGTAAGGATTAAACAATGATAACAACAAATGTCAAGGTTAGAGGATCCACTAATGGTATTTCAAACAAGTATAGTATAAACTCTTATTATTCAATTGGAAACCACACACAAGGAGGTTCCAATCAGATTATAAATTGTTAACATGATTACATTAGCTATCTTATTCGAATAATGCTAATACTTGTAAATGTTGTCAGGCATTCATGATTATAACTTATGTTAACAACAAATCAAGTTCCTTTCATAGCTCAGGTGTCGGTTATACCATACAGTATGGGCTATGAAAGTGCCAAGTATTTGTTCTACCAAGTGTTATACAACATAAATCTAGATTAACCATTTAACAAGCAAAGTATTAAAAGTGAACAAGATAACAAATATAAAGCATGTTAGTATCCAATATTAAAGTCCATGTTAAGTTTATATTATACTTATTCTTACACCATTAGTGTACCCTTTTCACCTTGACATAATTAACTTAACTAAACATAATGAAACAAAAAAACATAAATAAACAAGGAAAGGAATGAAAAGCATAAGCAAGAGATTAATATAAACAAAACTTAAGTATTACAAAAGAGAGAGCAAGAGCATGATCTTGATCTGAACACCAAGATGCCTAAATACATGGCAAATGCCTCCTTTTATAGGCCAAAATTCAGAACTATTGATTTGTTGACTAATTGATGAATGGGTGGCCACATCTTGACTTTGTGACAATTCTTATCTTCTTGTCTGCCAAAAACATCATTGATAACGTCATAATTTGAACAGACTTTAATCATGAAAGTTCTAGGAAATTGTCTCATCTTTCCAGGTTTAAAATTTGAGATCATTTGGACTTCTAGAACTTGAGATATGAGCTGAACACTGAACAGTGTCTGGGCTGCAGGACAGATTTGGACTTCTTTGTTGTTGCTACAATTTGGACTTGAAAACGGCCTTGTTAAATCTTGGGCTCCCATAAAAGTTGTAGGCCTATGTCTTACCTTTCCATCCATATAAAGTAGACCTAAATCCGAGATCTACTGCTCCAGATATGACCCGATTACCGAAAAATGTTCCGGTTTGGACTGCACCAACATCTCTTTTCTAAATTTGGCCATCTCTTTGTCCTTTCAATTTCAGTACTTCAACTCATCAATCAATTCTTTCATTTATGTGATAGGCCTTCATTTAAGATGGACATTTACCATAAATTAAAGGTATCTTATATTATTAGATATGTTATTATAAAACGTGCTTTAGTTAAGGAGTTATTGATACTTCAAGTGCAAAATGATGATATAGAACCTTGATAAAAATGCACTTTTAAGTACTAATCAACAATTGCTAGCTCATTGGAGTACCCTAGACAAAAGAAAGTTCTTGAACGAAGTGAAGAACTTTTATTGGGATGACCCTTATTTATTCAAATATTATCTTGATCAAATATTTTGAAGATGCATTCCTGACAATAAGGTAGTAGTGTCATTAAATTTTGTCATTCTGAGGCATGTGGGGGTCATTTCTCATCAAGAAAGACAACTGCAAAAATCTTACAAAGTGGATTTTACTGGCCCACCATGTTCAAGGACAAGCATGCATTCTGCAAGACTTGTGAAAATTGTAAAAAGTTGGGATTTGTTTTGAGATCTATTTCAAAACGTCACATGATGCCTTTAAATCCTATTCTTTTCATTGAGATCTTTGACTGTTGCGGTATAGATTTCATAGGTCCATTTCCTCCATCATTTGGTTTCTTGTACATATTAGTCGCAGTAGATTATGTTTCAAAATGGATAGAGGCAATTCCAAGTTGAAACAATGATCACAAAACAGTAATCAAGTTTTTGAAAGAAAATATTTTAAGTCAATTTGGAATCCCTCGAGCCATGATAAGTGATGGTGGAACACATTTCTGCAATAAGTCATTTGAGTCTTTAATGAAGAAATATGGAATCACACACAAAGTTGCCACCCCTTATCACCCTCAGACAAGTGGACAAGTAGAACTTGCTAATAGGGATATCAAACATATCTTGGAGAAAACAGTGAACCCTAATAAGAAAGACTGGTCTTTAAGACTTAATGATGCACTTTGGGCGTATCGAACTGCTTATAAAACATCATTAGGTATGTCACCTTATAGACTAGTCTATAGAAAACCTTGTCACTTGCCTATGGAACTTGAACATAAAGCTTATTGGGCTATTAAAGCTTTCAATTCAAATCTTGATGATGCTAGTCAGCTGCGAAAATTACAAATAAATGAGCTTGAGAAAATAAGAAATGATGCTTATGAAAATTCAAGAATTCATAAAGCAAGAATCAAAGAGTTTCATGACAAGAAAATATTGAGAAAAACATTCAATGTTGGTCAAAAAGTCTTGCTTTATAATTCTCGACTCTATTTATTTCCTGGAAAACTAAGATCAAGATGGAGCTGTCCCTTTATTGTGAAATATGTGTATCCATATGGGGCCTGTGATATCAGAATCTAAAGAATGATGTTTTATAATAACAGGTCTGATAATATAAGATAGCTTTAATTTATTGTAAGTGCTCATTTTAAATGCAGGCATATCTCATAATTCAAAGGATTCATTGATGTGATTAACTATTGAAAGTGAAAGGACAAAGAAAAGGCTAAGCTTAGAAAGGAGATACCGATTCAATTCAAATTGGAACACTGTTTAGTTATTGGGTCATATCCAGAGCTATAGATCTTGGATTTCAGTTTGATTTATATGGATAGAAAGCTAAGAAATAGGCCTACAATGTTCATGAATAGTGTAAGACCCAAATCTGCCATTTTCAAATTCAAAGTTTGGCCACAAAAGAAAAGTCAAAATTTATCCTGCAATCCAGCCCAAACACTGCTCAGAAATTTACCTATAGCTGGATTTCTATATGGCAAAATGACGTGAAATTTGGTGGGTGGAAGGAAAAGACAATTTCTAACAACTTTCATGAAGAATACCAGCTCAAATTCTGATGGTAGCAATTATATGTCATCCAGACAAGAGCTTGAGGGCTATCCACCACGTCCACCAGCAGCACTACTCAATATTTTAGACATATCTCGAGCTGTAGTGCTCCAAATTCTTTGACATTTGGTGAGTGGAAGGAAACGACAATTACCAACAACTTTCATGAAGAACACTTTGCCAAATTATGATTGCATCAATGTCATTTCATCTAGTCAAAATGCTTGAGTGTTGCTGTCCACCAAGTCCACTAAATCAATAGTTGGCCACTACATCAATAATCAATTACCAAATGAATAGTTTCAAATTTTAGCCTATAAAATAAGGCATTTACCAATTTAGGTATCTTGTTTTTCAGATCAAGATCATGTTCTTGCTCTCTCTCTTTATATTTTTGTAATACTTAAGTTTTGCTTTCATTAATCTCTTGTTCATGCTTTTCATTTCCTTTACTGTACTTAGTTAACTTATATCATGTTTATGTTCTTATATTGTTTATTTATGTTTTTCTTCTTCATAATGTCCAGCTAAGTTAATTATATCAAGGTGAAAAGGTTTCACTAATGGTGTTAGGATAAGTATAATATAAACTCAATATGGACTTTAATACTTATATCCTAAACAACTTGCTATTAGCATTTCTTATCATTTTTATCTTATTAATTCTTAATACCTTGCTTGTTAAATGTTTAATCTAGATTTGTGTTGTATAACACTTGGTACATCAAATACGTTGATCCTTCATAGTCTTCGGCTGACATTGTTGTTATGAGAGGAACTTGATTTGTTATTAACATATGTTACCATCATGAATACCTGATAAAATTTATAAGTATGGTGTTACGTAAATAAGATGATTAATATGATCATGTTGATAATTTATAAAGAGTTTATAAGTTACTTATCTCTAATACTATTAGTGGATCCTCTAACCTTGACATTTGTTTTTATCATTGTTTAATCTTCACGTTTATCTTACATTTCAAAGTCCTCTTTAACTCATCATCACCACCACCATCATCATCACTGTTGTTGTTGTTGTTGTTTATAATTTATATAGTTCACCTCCCTATAGTTCGACCCCGGTCTTGCCAGGTTATTTATTACTTTGACACTCCTGCACTTGGGATAAGACATCAACTCTTTGATCGTGTCAAGTTTGAAGGGAAAAACAGTAAAGAATGATATGTAGATTAAGGAATAGGGAAGTATAGTGGAATTGAAGAATATAGGCTTGCGGCTAAGTGTAGGGCCCGAGGGATCACTATTAGCTCAATTAAAGATCTGATTTGTGCTTAAGGACAAGGTCTTGGTGGCTCAACATGTGGATGGGAAAGCAAAAGAGATCAAGGAAAGGGTAAACCAGGGTATAGAGACAAAATTTCAAATGTTATCTGATGGGCTAATAGCTATGGGTAGGTAAATTTATTTGCTGGAGGATAAGACCTTTAAAGATGAAGTATTTAGAGAAGCTCGTAAACCCCGATTTGCTACTCATCCTGGAAGTAAAAAGATGTAGTAGAATTTGTGTCAAACTATAGGATCTGTCAACAAGTAAAGATAGAACATCAGAGACCTGCAGGGGAATTATAGTTATTATCAATTCCAGAATGGAAATGGGAGGATATTCTATGGATTTTGTGACTGGATTACCCAGGGGAAAGAAGGGGAATGATGCCATATGGGTGGTTATGGATTGACTAACAAAATCTGCTTTGTTTTTGCCTATGAAGATGACTGATTTGGTGGATAAGCTGACAAAATTGTATGTAAATAAAGTAATCAGACTTCCTAGGGTGCTAGTGTCAATTATATCAAATCGGGATCCAAGTTTCACATCGAGATTATGGCCTGGCTTACAACGGGCATTGGGAACAAAGTTGAATCTGAGCACGACATTTCATCCTCAGATGGATGGTCAATCTGAAAGGACCATTCAAACTCTTGAGGATCTCTTAAGGTCCTGTATGCTGGAGTTTGGAGGGAACTGAGAGTATCTCCTGCCATTGGTGGAGTTTACTTATAATAATAGCCATCAAGCTACTATTGGTATGGCTCCATATGAAGCATTGTATAGGAGGAAATGTCGTACCCCAATTTGTTGGGATGAAGTAGGAGAAAGGAAGCTTTTATGACCTGAAATGGTGCAACTGACAAGGTGAGGGTGATCAGAAAGAGGATGAAAGAAGCCCAGGATATACAGAAAAGTTACGCAGATAGCCGAAGAAGGCCTTTGAAATTCCAAGTGAGGGATAAGGTATTTTTTAAGGTGGTGCCTTGGAAAGGCATCATTCAATTTAGAGTAAAAAAGAAATTAGCTTCAAGATATATTGGCCTTTTCGAGATTAAGGAAAGAATCAGACCAGTTGCCTATCGATTAGAGTTACCTGCATATTTGGATAAGATTCACAATGTGTTCCATATGTCATTGATGTGAAAGGCCAAGATAAACCCTTTACGGGTATTGCCATATGTTCCTATGAAAATTAAAGGGGATCTAACCATGGAAGCTAAGCCTGTCAAGATCTTGGATCGAGATGTGAAGGTGTTGAGGAATAAGAGAGTTCCCTTGGTGAGAGTATTATGGAGAAGCTCTCAAATAGAAGAAGAAACATGGGAAAGAGAATCTGACATGAAGGAGAAGTTTTCGCGTTTATTCTCCGACATAGGTACATAACTAGAATTTCGAAGGCGAAATTTCTATTAGGAGGGGAGAATGTAAACCCTGGGAAAATAAGGTTGCGTAAATTGCAAACTAACTAAATGAAAATAAAGTGAAGAAATTCATGCATAGGGTTAAATTAAAAAAAAAGTGACTTCAAAAATTTTTGGGATATATATTTCTGGGCGAAATATTTTGAGAAATTATAATTAACCCGGAAATATTGAGGATTGGATTAAATTAAGGAAAATAAGCTAAACTAAAAGTTTTGGGGTGGAGTTATAAGAAATGAAAAGAGGTATAGCTTGATTATAAGAAGAAAAAGATGTAGGGCAAAAAATAATACATTTAAAGGAAATGGGGCCTAAGTATAAATAAGAGAAATTATAGAGTATAAATACTCCTCTCCTTTCCAAAAAATCTGCAGCAACCAAAAGGAAAGAAAAGATGGAGTTTTTGTATCCATTCTTACAAAATCAAGAGAGAAACACCAAAATTTCAAGAACCCATCCAAGATTAAGGGTTTATAGATGGAATAAACACTTGTGGGCAAGGGATTAACAAGAAAATTTGAACAATAAGAGAAGAAGGAGGGTCGACTATCATTAGAAAAAAAGGAAGGAAGGAGTCGAAAATCTTCAACTGGTTGGAGATCGAAACCTTAATTCTTACCGGGTAAGGTGTTCTAAACATGATCTTATAATTCATTTGAAATTCGATTATGAATTGATGCTTGATGTTGAATTATAGATTAAGGTTCTTAGACTTGAATTTGAGAAAAAAGTATTAGTTGTTAAAATTAAGTTGATTCATGTGTGGTATGTGATTGGGGGCGTGAAACCATGATAATTTACCCAGAAAATGTAGTTTGTGAATGTTATGCGTGAATGGAAGGGGGTGACGAATCTAGACAGGCTCGTCTCCTAACTTTTGATAAGATTTCAAGTAGAAGGATGAGGGAATTAGGATCAGGTTCCTTCATAGAAATTGTAGTTTTGGATGTTAGCTAACTAAGAAAATTGGTTTTTGCTCAATTTAGAGATTTAGAACTCCAGTTATGGGTCACCAACTGAGACTGGGTCATCAATGACTTTGTAGGGCAGTAAGACTGATTAGTTGATGAGCAGTTTTGACTATCTTGGGGGCAGAATTGGGCTCTTCTTCCTATAGAGGACTTGTAGCCTCATGTCTCAGCTTTCCAACAAGACCAACCTCACTTGAAACAGAGTTCTGGAACTCTAGATATAGTTAAAAATCTGAGGAGAGGTTGGAATGCGACCTTTGAAGACAATAAGAGTTCAAAAAAAAAAACAATAATAGTTCAAGACAATAACGGTTCAAAATAGTAACAATTGAATACAGTAACGGTTCAAAACAATAATAGTTTAAAATAGTAACAGTTCAATACAATAACAGTTCAAATATAAAGAAAAGAATGATAACCATGGTTGGACAAAGAATGATGATATTAATGAGTGTGATGAGAAGAAAAACGTAAAATATAAAAAAAAGGAATGATTGAAAGAAAGACCTATCAGCTATTGATATGGTTAATATAAAATGTATCCTTGAATGAGGAAAATTTACGAGATAAGCCTATGATTGCAAGAGGGACCATTGGCGTGGTGTAGCAACAATAGCAAGGGAGCATGAGTAGAGCTTCTACTGCTGGTAGGTGATCCTCACCCAAGCTTTGTAGTTAAATTTGAGAATTTAATATGTTAATAATGTGAGATGTGAACTTGCAAACGTTGGATGTTATGTGAAAGGATGGAAGTTGGTGTGAATTCGCCAAGTGATGGGAGGACCACTGATAAAGAAAATATGAGAAGTGTAAGACGTGATTTGACTAGCATACATTTAGTGTATGTTAGGATCTCGGGTAAGGGGATCACCGTGATTTTTTACTAGCATACATTTAGTGTATGTTAGGATCCCAGGTAAGGGGATCACCGTGATTTTTTTTACTAGCATGCATTTAGTGTACGTTAAGATCCCGGATGAGGGGATCATCAAGATTTTTACTAGCATACATTGGGTGTATGTCAAGGTCCCGGGTAAGGGATCTCCATACTAATGCCAACGGGATGATGATGATACCGATGAAAACAGTATTAGTAATGTGTTAGGTGAAATAGTTTCGGTTGGTTTTAATGGAATCTTAAATGGAAGTTGCTAATGAGAGAGGAAATAGTTTTTAGTAGATGAATGAAAAAGAGTTCTAATGAAAACAGAAAGGGAGAAATGAACAAAACAAGAATACTTATCTACCTTTTCAAATTATTAGATATTGGTATTATTGTACTTATTGTGATATTCATGTTTCAATAATATGTATTTTGTTTCAAGTCCATCGCATCGAGGCAGGAGCATATTTTAGCTTTTATTCACCTTTTGTTATGTGGTCTAGGGAGGATGACCTTATATTTTGTAAACATGGAAACATTTGTACAACTTAATTTGTATAATTAATGTTTAAACTTGATTAGATGAATTTAATTTTGTAGTTCATATAATCATGTTCCATGTATACATGTTTATATATGTTATCCATCCATAATGATAATTGTTGTTCAATGTATATCATAAATGTTGTGATTGATATGAATAATGATGTTTTATGGGATTGAGACCCAGGATGATTGGGTTGAATTAAGTTAGGAGATGTGGGATATTAGAAGTTAAAACAAGTTGTATGTCGATAACTTGCGATCTCTCAATACAGGGAAGACTCTGCCAAAAGTTTAGCGAAAGTTTTGGTAAATTTTAATATGAACACCATGTACATGTACATATATATAAGAAAAATTAATTACTCTGTTTATCAGTGAACATGAGATTTTTGTTTTATCCTGGATATGGGGATGTTACAGTGAGAAACTCAATGGTACAACTCTTAACTATCTCACTTATGACAAGGAGTTATATGCGGTAGTGAGAGCATTGGACACATGACAACAGTATCTATGGCCCCAAGAGTTTGTTATACATACCGATCACCAGTCATTAAAACATTTGAAGGGTCAATGTAAGCTAAATAGGCGACATGCCAAGTGGATTGAGTTTATTGAAACTTTCCCATATGTGATTAAGTACAGGCAATGTCAGGAAAATTGGGTTGCAGATGCTTTATCGCGAAGGTATGTTCTTCTTAATACTCTGAATACTAAATTGTTAGGATTCAAGTATATTAAAGAATTGTATCTTGATGATAATGATTTTGGTTCTATATATGATGAGTGCAAAGTTTCGGCCAAGGATGTGTTTTTTAGGCATGATGGATTTTTGTTTAAGGAAAATAAAGTGTGTGTGCCTAATTGTTCTATGCGTGAATTGTTTGTAAGTGAAGCTCATGGGGATGGTTTAATGGGGCATTTTGGAATTGCTAAGACTTTGGATGTTTTACGTGAACACTTTTATTGGTCTAACATGAAAAGAGATGTGCAAAAAATTTGTGATAGGTGCATAACATATAGACAAGCTAAGTCTAGAGTAATGCATCATTGGTTATACACACCTTTACTTGTTCCTAAGGAACCTTGAGTTGATGTTTCTATAGATTTTATTTTGGGTCTACCTAGGTCTAGGAAAGAAAGAGACTCTATATTTGTTATTGTGGATAGATTTTCTAAGATGGCACATTTTATTGTTTTCCATAAAACTGATGATGCAACAAATATAGCTGACCCACTCTTTAGAGAGGTCATTTGGCTACATGGTGTTCCTATGAGCATTGTGTCAGATCGAGAAGTTAAGTTTTTAAGGTACTTTTGAAAGGTTTTGTGGGGTAAGTTAGGGACTAAGTTTTTATATTCTACTACTTGTCATCCACAAAAAAGATGGTTAAATTGAACTTGTTAACCAAACTTTAACTCAGTTTGTAAGGGCTATCATTAAAAAAAATCTTAAAAATTGGGAAGATTGTTTGCCATTTATTGAATTTCCATATAATCATAATGTGCATTCAACTACTAATTATTCATCATTTGAGATTGTTTATGGTTTTAATCCTTTGACACCATTAGATTTGATTTTTTTACCCGTGGATGAAAGAGGTAGTGTTGATGGTACTCAAAAAGCACAAGTGGTGAAGGATTTACATGCAAAGATTTGACAACAAATAGAGAAAAAAAATGAACAATATGCACATAAGGCTAATAGAGGACGAAAATTGGTGAGGTTTGAACCAGGTGATTGAGTTTGGGTGCATATGAGGAAGGAAAGGTTCCCTGAACAAAGAAGATCAAATTTGATGCCTCGAGGAGATGGTCTTTTTTAAATCATAGAAAGGATTAATGATAATGCCTACAAAGTGGATCTACCAGGTGAGTATGATGTTAGTGCTATATTCAATGTTGCTTATCTTTCTTTATTTGATGTAGGTGATGATTCGAGGTCAAATCCTTTTGTGGAGAGAGAGGATGATGCGATCCAAGCACCAAAGAATCCATTAGAGGTTCTGATTGGTCCAGTTACAAGGCTTGGAGGTAAGAGGTTCAAAGAGGCTTTCAATGGACTTCTTCAAGATACGTGGGTTTGGTGGACTTTAAGAGAATATTAAATAATGAGGAGCAAATGGTGATTAATCTTATTCATGTTCAAGAGGGGCTTGTTGGTGGAACCAAGACCATTTCATAAGGATTGAGAGAAGAAG
Organism: Populus simonii; assembly: GCA_007827005.2. NCBI lineage: Eukaryota > Viridiplantae > Streptophyta > Magnoliopsida > Malpighiales > Salicaceae > Populus > Populus simonii. The sequence continues at coordinate 5,082,114 of CM017478.2, forward strand.
ACTAGATTTGGACAGTTTGAACTTTAGATACCTTTGTGATCATAACTGGAGCTTTAGGTTGAAACTAGACTTCCATATCTTTCCAACGGTATATGGAATGCCTTCTAATTCTTTGAGACAAGAGAGAACCATCCGTTTGAAATTGGGTTTTGCTGCTGCCAGATAGAATGCAGAAATAACCGAACTTGTTTTATTAAATTAGTTGGGCTATTAAACTTTCTTTATTTTATGAGGAGACACTTGTTTGGGTTTCAAACTTGTTTATTTTAATTACTTTGGGCTAGTTTTAGCTTGGGTCGATTATTATTTAAATTGGGTTTATATGTGACCTATTAGGAAAACTAGAGTTTTTGGCTTGGGGTATAAATACTCTTGAGAATAATTTTCAGCATATTTTTTTTTTGCTAATAATATTCTGATTTTTGCCGACTTTTGGTTATCAATCTTGGTTCTTGATTGAACTTTCAACTCTTCAAAGAATTAGCCAATTTTTATTGTGAATTTATACTCTTTTTGCTCGTCTCTAGATGTAGGTGTTGTGATTGAGTTGGTTTATAGTCTTGTTGCCTTGAAGCATGTCTTCCATTGTGATAAGCTCATCTTAATTTCAGCAAACTTGGGTTAGATAGATCTTGGGTTTGCGAATTCTATTCAATTCCGCTAGGGTTCGTATAAGAAGAGATAGTAATTTAAACATAAAATAAAAAAAATTAGAGAAAAAACCATAAAAACTCATTAATTTAAAAAAAATTGAAAAAAAAAAGAAGCAAAGGCCAGGCCAACCCACCTGACCCACAAAAAGCCCATGCACAAACCTGCCTTTATAGACCCATAAGATCGGACCCTTATTTTTTTTGTATGCAATTGGGGCGGATCAATTTTTTTTAAAAGAAAACAAATGACGTGTTGTCTGCCAAGACAAACTATATGTCGTCTAATTTGCCCATATTGCGACCACTATGGTGTTAGGAAAATCGAGGCTCAAGTTTTTTTGACATAAAAACCTGTTTTCCAACTCATTTTGACCCAAAACACCATAGAAACCGTAATAAACTTATCTATAGCCTAGAAAAACTGAATAAACCACTCAAAAAACCAAAATTAACTCAAAACCAAAAATCAACCCGAGTTCAAATCTATTTTTTCACGAACTTTAAAGGTAAAAAAACATATCAAACGAACTTTCCTCATCAAATGGAATCATTTGACACAAATATCATCCATTTTATGGTTTAAATCAGTATCAACAACATTTTTCTTTCTTTACTACTGGAATCCGGAGACCTCTCTCTACTCTCTCAATTAGGGATTAAAAATAACAAAAATAAATTTTTATACCAAAATTAAATTAAAAAAATATTGAAGTATTGAAATTATATAATTTGCGTGATTTTTAAAGTTTTAGAACCAAAATGCATCTTTGACGAAACTTATGGCACGTCATCCATATTTAAAATATGTCTTGTTTCAATTAATTTTTTTTAATTATAAGACATCAAAATCAATTGGTTTTCTATTAAAACTAAATTAGTGAAAAAAAATTTAAAAACCAAATAATTTTATTTTATTGCATAACCCATTCTAAATAATATGTATAAGAATAAACAATGAATTTTTGTATAATTAAAAAACTGACGCATTTTAAAATTACACGTAATATGGATCATCAAGTCTAGTGGACATCCAGTCATATAAACAAGGGTGCCAACTAACCTCACGTGTCAATCTTCGATTTGCTATAAAAATAAGGGTAGAAAGGTAACTTTAAAATCATACGCGATATTTATTATTAATAAACATAAAATTGCCGAAAAAGTAAAAACAAAAGAAGCAATGAGGAAATAAAACGTACGGCATTGGCGAACCTTCTTCCTTCAAGATTCCTTTCCTTCTCCAATCCAATCCAATCCAATCCAAGGGAAGCCCTCCTCACACACACTCTCACACGATATTCTTCAATTTCTTTCCTCTTCCTCTATATAAAACAAGCACATATTTATCATTATGTATACACATTCATTGAATTTGAAGATTTTATTTTAATTTGATCTTCAGATCTATGTAAAGAAGAGATTGCTTTTGAGTTTGGTTGAGAAGACACTGGAGGCAGCGGTTCATCGATCTTTTCCTGAAGATTTTTTTGTTTTACACGAACAACACGAACCGATCGATAAACCTCTGCATCCAGTGCTTCCCTTACTCCACTTTTTTTTCTTTTAATTTTTTTTCTCTTTCTAAACAAAACAAAACAGTTTGTTTTAGAAAATTGTATTGTATGCTAGCATCTTAAAATCATAATTATTTATATATATATAATTTGGATTTGTGAGAGGCTGGTTAGTTACAGGGAGAGCAAATGCAACAAAGCCTTATCGTTTTCCAGTCGCGGCCTTGACCCGCAGACGGTATTTTTTTTTTTTCCATCGTTAATTTAATAATCTTGCTTACACTGCTACTTGATTTGATTTTGATGTTGACTTTGCTGTTGCACTTTTTACCTTGGTGAAAAAAATAGTACGAAGAATGAATTTTATGATGTATGTATATATATTTTTTTTCTTTGAAGATTTTGTTGTTTTACAGTAACAATGCAAGTTTTCCAGGAAATGATGTTAAGAGTTTGTTTGGCATGATTTTTTATTCTGAATTATAATTTAGGATTTTTTTTATACATAATTTGTTTTTATAAAAATGAGTTAAAATATTTTAATTTAAAACATATTTGATAAAAATAAATCAAAGCAATTTTTTTTTGTGAAAAAAATTATATTATAATTATAAATTATAAGCTAAAAAAATTGATTAAATATAAAAAATTTGACTCAGTTTAATAATAAACTATTAATTTAAATAAAAATTATTTTTAACCAAATATATTTATAACTTTTCCTTGAATAAAAATTGAAAAAAAACACAACTTCCGTTATACTAAACATTGCCGTTATAAAAAAACTAGCTTCTAGTTGCTCTATGAATTTAATTTTGTTAAATTAGCAAAACTGATTTGAGTTAGCTAATATAGCTTAGAAGAAATTAATAATGATTATACACTCACTTGATTAACGTTAATTGTACATAATTTAAATCCATCTCTGCTGGACTTTCTCAGTGAATTAGCTGGTTAAAGCTTATTTTGCCATGTCATGTTTAAAGCAATTATCTTCAATGTTTTTATTGATGTTGGTTTTTTCTTTTCTTTTTCATTGTTATTAGTTAGCTCTTAATACAGAGGCGAATGGTTACTCTGGCTTTCATTATTTTTGCCCTACTTCTGGAAATTGTTAGTTTTGGGGTTCAGTTCCTTTCTGTAAAGGTCTAGTGTCTTTCAAAATAGTTTGTGCTCGGGCAGTTCTATTTCCACGCGCAAGGGGCCAGGTGTGGTCATTTTATGTTATCCTATAGATGATAGAAGAAAAAATGGTGGATTAAAATTTCTCTACTCACTATTTTGACTTATTTTCTGTAAAGCACTGGGTTTTTTTTTGGTGACTTGTGGTCCCACGGGTATTTTTTATTACTTCGCAGGAAAGCAATTCTATCAATAAATTTTTTGGTGCTCTTTTTCCTGTAGTCTGTTATGGAGTCTCCGTTCAGCGTGTGTTGGGTATTGTGTTTATGGTTTAAAAAATAGAGGTTAAAAAAATATTTTTATGTTTAATTAAAATTATTATGAAATAAATTTTTGTACGTAAAATAAATAAAAAACAAGTTTTTATGAATAAAAAATAAATTATTTTAACTTCTACATAATTAAATTTTGAAATATAATCATTTGTAAATCCATGTCAAAAGACAGAAAAACTATTTAGATAATCAAGCTGTAAGCTAAATTAATTTAATCTATTTTTTTGTTTTTTAAACTGTTTATTGTTTAAAAAAATATCAAATTAATATTTTTTATATGTTTTTTTTTAAGGTTTTGATATTTTAATTTTAAAAATAAAAAAATCTGAAAAACTATTATCTTAATATTGAAATCACTAATCACAGACTGAAAGGTAAAGCATCCTGATCTATGGTTATGTCAGCAGTTCATGTCTTTTGTATAGATGGGGAAAATGTTCATATCTCAACTCTTTTCTTAGGCACAATCACCCATCACCATTGATTGGAGAATTGAAAGCTGGCTAGATTTAGTCCCGAAACTAGAGGCGTGTTTTGCTTAGGTTTTCTGATTGTAGAAATGGCATCTGATGGAAGAAGTAATGGGAGTTACTAGTCATGAGTATCGGATTAAATGATTTGGTTTCGACCAAAAAAACCAACTAAACTATTTTTTATTTTGGTAATTTTGAATCGAGCTGAACAAAAAAACTAAATTGATTGGTTAGTTTGGTTTTATATTCATTGAAATTGATTAAGTTCTATTTGAATTAATGTATCTTTAATTGGGCCATTTTTGAAAGTGCTTGATTATATTAGTTTTTAGTTTATATTGATTTTTTTTTTATTTAATTATGTTTGGCTTGGTTTGGTTTGGTTTGGTTGGATCTTAAAATTTGGTTTTTATAATTTGAAATTGAATCAAATTATTTTTTTAATCTTCTAACTGAATTTATTCAACAAATTTGAAAAACCATTTGGTTCTATTAATTGTTTTAGGACAATTTTTATAGATATTTTGAATAATTTAATTAATTTGTTCACCTCTAAAAGTTATTTAGGTACTAATTATACATGTTAAAATTATTTAGGTACTAATTATGCATGGTTATAAGAATCGGGCATGTCCATGATCATCTTAAGACTTGTTTCATATGTTGGTGGATCAACTTGTTAATTAAGGGATTGACTTGACTTTTTTTTTTTAATTGTTATTTTTGTTTAAAATCATTGTTTTGGATAAATTATTGAAAAGAAATTGAAAAGATGTTGAATTACTTCTTGTTTTTTTTAGTTTCACTTGAGTTTAACTAGGTTAATTTTTCAAGTCATTTAATATCAAACTTGTCATGAGTCAGGTCCTAGGTCACATATCAACTTGTCGAGCTAGTTTTGATTATAGTTTTGAAACCTGACCTCGGCGGGTTGATCCAGAACCCGGCCGACCCGGGGCTAGAACTGGGTCGAGTTTAAGAAAAAAATAGGGAAATACAAAATCTGGCTGACCCGGCGACCTGGCAATACCCAGTCAAAAACTCAGTTTCAAATCGTTAACTTTTGTTTCTTTACTAAAATGACGTTTTGATTTTTTTAAAAAAAATTGATCCGGTCAAAACCCGGTGACCCGGTTAAAACCCGGAACCCGGGCCTTGGACCGGACTGGGTTTAAAAACTATGGTTTTGATACTAAGGAAATGATTGAGAATGTTGTTAATAATGCTTTTTCAAAAATTTTGATTTTTTTATTTAAAATTAATTTTTTTTTATTGTTTTGTTGTGTTAATATAAAAAAAATAAAAATAAAAAAATTATTACTTAGATGTATTTTTTATTTAAAAATACTTTAAAAAATAATTAAAACAAAAAATACTTTAAAATATGAAAACTAAATAAGCATTAAATTATGCATCTTTTTTTTCTTTCTTGAGCACGTAGTCGAAAAAGTTGTTGCTTGTTCCTTTCCTCGGTAAAAGGAGAAAAAGGTATATTTGAAAGAAGTTTCCAAGTGGGGAGACGTCATTGCTGCATGAAAGCAAAGGAAAAATTCAGTCATGGAGTACCAAGTTGGTAGAGAATCTGCTAAATTGATGTGTACTTGTGGAATCTGGTATCAAATTCCTTGTACAAAACTAGAATGGAAATCAATTCTAGAATACTAATGATTCTATGATCTACAAGGTGGACCAACCAAAGTAAAAATCATGCTAACGGGAGCATAACCATCAACTCAAAAGAAAGGAAAGAATCCTGGAAGCTGGAAGCTTAAGCAAGCTGAGGATATTCTGCAGTTTTGTTGCTTATTCTGATATATTGGTCTAAAAATCTGAAAGTGGATTTTTTTTTAATACAATCAATTCCCTTCTTACTGTCAATTCCATTTTTAGTTACTCGGTTTGACTGGTATAAAAGAATTCTCATGCCCCTTTCATTTCATGGTCCAAGTGGCTTCCTAGTTCCTGCTCCATAACAGATACGATGCATTACCCAATTCTGTCAACCCACTAACGAAAACTATGTTCCAGGTGCTTCTGTCATAATGATTCCTTCCCACAGTTTTCTTGAATACTCTTGAAATGCTTCACAAAGGGTTGAGAATTCGTCCCCATCTTAATGTGTCATGCTTCGCAAAACTTTGATTTTGGTTTTTTTTATAAAAGAATAGTTATATTCTTTATGTGTTTTAAATTTTTTGATGGAAAAATTCATTTTCATTAAATTAACAATTTTTTTTAATTTTTATTCCAAAAAGAAAAAGAAACATTGTTTCGGTTACTTAACACGCTCTTAATGATTCAAGCTTGAAGAAAAAAAAATTATAATAAAAATATTTCTGGAGTTAATTTTCATATATATATATATATATATATATATATATATATATATATATATATGGTGATAAACAAGGCACAGGTATCCCATCCACATCTAGATTGGCGAGTTATGAAATGTTTTTTATCCTTTTGTCTTCTTTAAGATTTAATTAATTACTTTACATGCCTTTTTTATTTTTACGTTTCAAAAATATTTTTTAAAAAAATTAATTTTTTTATTTTTTTTATTTTAAATTAATATTTTTTTATATTTTTAGATCATTTTAATACGTTGAAATCAAAAATAATTTTTTTAAAAATAAAAAAATATATTTTAATATATTTCTTAATAAAAATACTTTAAAAAATAACAACAATCACACTTTTAAACTCGCTAACTCTGACCTTTTCACAGCTCCTCACAGTCGTAGGCAGGGCGTTGTAGATTATGATTTTTCCTTCTCTAATTTATATTCATCTTGTTTGGTGTATCACCCATTTGTTGCCTATTCTATTTGATCAGTAACTTTCTTTTAAAAAACACAATATAAGCCCATGTTGAAATATTTTTTATTTATTTTTATATAAGTTACTAAAAAAAAAATTACTTGCTTCTAATAGTTAAGTTCGGTTGTCTGTCCTTTTACTTTGGAAGGAATTTAAAAGGCTCATAACAGGGTAGAATGAATATAATTAAAATTCCATGATTTTGTGAAGCTCACCACTGAAGCTAATCTGTTTCTTTTTACACAACATAACGCTCACCAAAATCTAACTGAAATATACTTTGACCATAACAATTATTTTTACTTAAATATACTCATTCTTTTATCAATTATATACCATAATCTCATATGCCATAACTCGATTACATTTGAATAGACGAGAAAAGTACAACTACAATCAATATAATAGACGAGTGCATGTGCATCTTCTCGATCCCACAACTCCACTTTTAGTAGAGAACTTGTAACCCTTTCTTATCAAAAACAGGAACGTATCCAAGTGTCCTCACCGTTCCATCATGCATTTTGATTTAACTTGTCTCAATTCTAGAAATCTTGAAATAGAGTGACCACCTAGTGAGAAAAAAAACCTCTACTAATAGACTAATATGTGGAGAACCGACTTTTATTAGAAGTAATGTGAAATGAATAATATTATAGTGTATATGTCTTATTGTTAATTGTAGTTGGTTATATGTGGCACTGATTTTGTTCATACAAAATATATTTATAATTAATAATTTTTTTTTTATCTTTAATGGTCATTTATTATTTATTAATAAAGCTAATGTTTTATTAATGAATTTAAGGTAAAGATAAAGTCATTAGGACAAAAATATTTTGTAAAGAAAATTATAAAGTTGTTATAATTATGAGATTCTTATTGTATTAAAGCAATGCTCCTAAATGTTCCTGGTCAATGCACCATAAAGACTAAAAATTAATTTGAGTTGTTGAGACTATTACATATTATATTTTTTTTCTTTATAAAAGGAAGTATGTGTTCTCATAATCTGATATATTAGGGATACCTAGAACTAATGTCTTGTTAGATGACATGTACACTAAACTAATCTGCATAAGAATTCCATATGGAGAGATCATATGTGTCTATGAAAAGGCTTATGTGAAAGTTGTATAAGTGATCCTCAAATTTAAGATCACTAAATTATCTTATAGAGGAAATGTTATTCTATAATCATGATTATATATTATCGTAATCAAATGTAACAAATCACATGTGTTGATGAGAGGGAGATGGGACAGTGTATGGGGCTGCTGGAGACGATGGGAGAAGGAAATTGTGAGCGGCAACTGGTTTAGGAGAATGGGTTGTTGGGTCTGTCGGGTGGAAGGTTGAAGATGAGAAGAAGTGGGGGAGCAGTAATGGCTGGCTTGGCAAAGGGAGAGGAAGAAAACCAAGAGTTGCTTGGAGAAAGACGGTGAGATGGCCCTAGGGAATGTGGGGATCTCAAATGGTGGAGGGGGGGGGGGTCCTTGGCTCTCTGGTTATGGGAGAGCAAAAGCCAAGGACCCCGGGGGGACGACGGCTATGTTTCAAAAGATATCAAAAGTGGGCGGCTGCGGCTCCTTTGGCATAAGAGGGAGCACGGCGGCTCTAGGAGAAAGGAAAAGGGTTTTTTAGGGTTAGGGTTTTTTTGTGTTTTTCTTTCTAAATGTGCCAAATTACCCTCCCCTTTTGTGTGTGTTGAAGGCTACTATTTATAGGCAAAATGTTGCTTGGGCCTCAAAATTGGTCCCTCAATTTCTTTTTTTTTTTTGTAAATTTTGATTTTTTTTCTTATTTTTTTTATTTTTCTTATCAACATCGCCTCGAATGAGAAAAATCGGTGATTTTTAAAAATAACGTGTTAAAAGTCGAACGCGTTCCCAAGATCTTTAAAAATTTAAATTCTTTTGAGACGATACTAAAAATGCTAAAAATGATGCAAATATATTAAAAAACCTATTTTTTGAATTTTCGTTGCTTTTCACTATTTTTTGATTTTTTCTTAAAATTCATCAAAACATGGGTCAAAAATTAGGTAGCAACAATAACTATGTTTTTACCTAGTTTGTTTATGTTTCTCTTCTTAATCATGTTTAGCTAAGTTTATCATGTCAAGGTGAAAATGGTACACTAATGGTGTAAAAATAAGTATAATATAAAGTCAACATGGACTTTAATGTTTGATAATAAGATTTTTGTATTTGTTATCTTATTGACTCTTAATACTTTGCTTGTTAAATGGTCAATCTAGATTTATGTTATTTATCCCTTGGTACAACAAATTCTTGGCACTTTCATAGCTCAACTGTATGGTATAACCGACACTTGTGCTATGAAAGGAACTGGATTTGTTGTTAACATAAATTAACATCATGAATACCTGACAACATTTACAAGTATTAGCATCATCACCACCACCACCATCATCATTGTCATTATTATTATTATTCTTGGTGAGTGTCAATGACTGTATTTTTAGGAGGCAGTCAAGTTTTGGGGGTCGTCCCCAAAGCTTTAGCAAAAGGGGACATCATTGGAAAAACAATTGGAGAGGAACTATAGGTCTCCATAATGTCTGATCGAATGAATGTGATGTTTAACCATGCTGATGCCTTCATTGTTTTACCAGGTGGTCTGGATACATTAGAAGAGCTCTTTCATATTTCCTCTTGGGCCCAATTGCACATTCACCATAAACCCATAGGTTTGTTAAATGTTAATAGTTTTTATGATAATTTGTTGTCTTTTCTTGATCAAGCTGTGGAACAGGAATTTCTAACATCTTCAGCACGACAAATCATAATCTCTGCTACTACTGCGGAGCAATTGATTGACCAACTACAATCTTTATCCCTGTACTTAATCCCTTCATGAGTCGCATAAATTGGTCAACTATGGAAAGTCGTAAAAAGCTTAAATTGGATTTGAGCCTTCATTTGTGAAACCTTGTGTCCTTTGGCCTATAAAAGGAGGCATTTGCCATGCATTTAGGCATCTTGGTTTTCAGATCAAGATCATGTTCTTGCTCTCTTTCTTTATATTTTTGTGATGCTTAAGTTTTGCTTTCATTAATCTCTTGTTTATGCCTTTCATTTCATTTACTATACTTATATAATCAAGTTCTCCTCTTGTTTATTTATGTTTCTATTCTTCATTATGTTTAGCTAAGTTTATTATGTCAAGGTGAAAAGGTTTCACTAATAGTGTTAGGATAAGTATAATATAAACTCAATATGGACTTCAATGATTATATCCTAAAAAACTTGCTATTAACATATCTTATCATTTTTATCTTATTAATTCTTAATACCTTGCTTGTTAAATGGTTAGTTTAAATTTGTGTTGTATAACACTTGGTACAACAAATGCTTGACACTTTCATAGCCAACCGTATGGTATAACCTACACCTGTGCTATGAAACGAACTTGATTTGTTGGTAACATAAGTTAGCACCATGAATTCCTAACAATATTTAAAAGTTTGGTGTTACTTAAATAAGATAATTAATATGATCATGTTAATAATTTATAATGAGCTATTAATGACAAATCATCCGATTTGGAACCTTCTTTGTGTGTGGTTTCCAGTTGAGTAATAAAAAGAGTTTATATTATACTTATTTGAAATACCATTAGTGGATCCTCTAATCTTGACAACTGTTTTTATCATTATTTAATTTTCACATTAATCTTACATCTTAAAGTCCTATTTAACTCATCATCACCATCATCATCATGGTTATTATTATTATTTATAATTTATATAGTTAACCTCTCTTTGATTCGATCCCGGTCTTGTCGGGTTATTTATTACTTCGACACTCCTACACTTGGAAAAAGACATCAATCTTTTAGTCATGTCAGCTGTCCTTACCCCCCATTTTTAAGGTTATCTTGGGCTGGTTTCTATTCCCATTCTCCCCTAGGATAGGCTGGTCCAATTCTAATTTTTGTTAGATCTTACACTATCATTGCCGATTCAGAAATCGATAGCCTACTATGCTGCTGTCGATTCAGACATCGACAACCAAAAATTTTACACTGCCGATTCAAAAATCGGCAGCAAAACTGTGTCGCTGCCGATTCAGAAATCAGCAGCCGATTGTGCCCAAAGCTTTGGGGGTGTGTCAATAGTTGTATTTTTAGGAGGCAGTTTTGGGGGTCGTCCCCAAAGCTTTAGCAAAAGGAGACATCATTGGAAAAATAATTGCAGAGGAACTACAAGTCTCTATAATGTCTGACGCTTTCATTGCCTTTCTAGGAGGTCTGGGCATATTGGAAGAGATCTTTCATATTTCCTCTTGGGCCCAACTGCACATTCATCATAAACCTATAGGTTTGTTAAATGTTAATGGTTTTTATGATAATTTGTTGTCTTTTCTTGATCAAGCTGTGGAACAGAAATTTCTAACATCTTTGAAATGACAAATCATAGTCTCTGCTACTACTGCTAAGCAATTGATTGACCAACTACAATCTTTCATCCATGTACTTGATCCCTCTATGAGTCGCATAAATTGATCAACTATGGAAAGCCGTAAAAAGCTTAGATTGGATTTGAGCATTCGTTTGTGAAACCTTGTGTCCTTTGGTTTTATTAATAGAATTTTATTTTGTTTTGTTATTTTTTATATTTGTTTAAGTGTGTTTCAGGTGATGTCTTTTATACTCTATCTTTTTACCTTAGGACATTGAGGACAATGTCTCATTTTGGTTGGAGGGAGAAGGTAGTAGTTGACATTAAAAAAACTAACTTACTAATTGTTTTTGCTATTATTAAAACCATTTGACAAAACTATTATTAGGATGGTAGAGTAAGGAGGAATTTTATTGACTCTTGAGACGCATCTTAGTAAATATTCTTATCAAGGTCTAAGTGGATGACCGGGATGAACAAATGATTAGATACGGCTAATGGCACCCTAATTAGATGACCAGGAAAAGTAAATGACTAGCTTTAGCCAATGGCATTGTAAGTGGATGACCAGGATGAATAAACGATTGTCTTCAGCTAATGGCATCCTAAGAGGATAGTCGGATTTAAGAGTTATGAGTTAGTTTTAAGAACTGATACATTCATGTATACTACGTTTTGTATATAATAAGTATATGAAAGAACTACGATTGATATGCTTTGAACAGAGAATAATATTAGTTCAGCTAACGATATTCGAGATGAATGATCAGGTTTGAGTATTGTAGTTAGCCTCGGTAATTGACGAATTATTAACGGTGGTATTTACATAAGTAAGGAGAAATGAAAGAATTACGCTCTTTTGGTCCATGAATAAAATGTAACATTAATATTGCTTTATTATGTTTTCTTAAATTGCATATAATGCTTGAAATTACCTTGTGTTGTAACAGGTTCATCATACCAACAGGTGCGTAAGGAAATTCGTTTCGCGGCTCACACATTTTGAAAAGAACTATACATTCGCATGTTTTGGGTGATATGAGTTCTGCATGAACAAACATGTTAATCACTCAATTAGTCGTCTGACCCCTTTTGTAAAGACTAGTAATGAAAAATTAAAATGGAATACGAATGTTAATGTACGAACAAGTTGATATGATGTGTATGAATATACATATGAGGTATTCATCTAATGAGAATGTCATGTTATGAAATTACATGAGGTCAGGATAACAAAAGTACTAGTTGTGTAACTTGTTGTTCGACACTCTTGTATGAACTCATGATGATAATGGGATTAGAACAAGAATGTGAATTTATGAGTATGTCGATATGATGTATTGCAAACCTATAGGTATGGAAATATAATATTATGGGCACGTGTATTGAGATTCATTCTATGGGAATGTCGACAATATAATATAATGTTCTCTTACATAGATTGTGCCTTGTTAATGAATAGAATGCAATGATAAATCTAAAGAATGATATGGTGAAAAACATCCAGAAACCGAATGATTTTTTTAAAAAAAATCCAGCGATTTTGGCCTTGAAAAAGTTGGGTCGCTACAGCTTACCTTAAGTAGAATGCTTTACAATGATAGTATCTTCCCTCTAGGATAACCAATCCCTTACCATAGATCTATGTTATCTGTTGGCCAATTAGGATTTTCTTGTGACCATAATACTAGGTGGTGACTTCTCTTTTTATTTTTACCCCATTTTCTAAACATAAAACAAGCTTTTTTTTTTTAAGGCTTTCCATGATGTCAATTGCAACAAGAATGATGAATCCTCTTTTGATCACTCAAATACCTTCATATAACTCATGTTATACTCAATGTAAACACCCAAAGGAAAATATATATATATATATATATATATATATATATATATATATATATATATATATATATATATATTTAGAGAGAGAGGGATGATGATGAATGCAGTTTTCGCTGCTGATGCAGAAATCGGCGGCGACGCAGTTCCGCCGCCGATTCTGGATCGGCAGCGACACAGTATTCGCTGCCGATACAGAAATCGGCAGCGACCTAGTTTCCGCTGCCGATGCAGAAATCGACAGCGACGCAGTTTTTTCTGCCGATGCAGAAATCGGCAGCGATGCAGTTTTCGCTGCCGATTCTGGACTTGGCAGCGACGCAGCCTTCACTACCGATACAGAAATCGGTAGCGACACAGTTTTCGCTGCCCATTTCTTGATCGGCAGCGACGCAGTTTTCGCAGCCGATGCAGAAATCGACAGCGATGCAGTTTTCGCTGCCGATTTCTCAATGAACAGTGACGCAGAGCTGGGAGGGAGGGGTAAAACTGGTTTTAGATAAACCAAACAAGGATAAGGACACACCTAAACCAACCCCCAAACAACCCATTTCATTGGGTGGGTAGTATAAATACAAAGAGGGGAGAGAGAATGACCCATCTTCTTCCAAATCCAGCAGCTGCATGCCGTTCTTCCCTTCCCCTTTCACAACAGAAACGTAAATCAGACCAGTAGAGATTACTTTGTGAACTTGTGAGGGAGAGATGAGACCTTGAGAGAGGAGTGGGCAGCTGCATAGAGGAGAGGAAAAAGAGAGCCGGAAAAACGTGAGAGGAAAAAGAAGGAGGAGAACCAGCAGCTGAATAGTGTCAAACCTTCCTCAAACTTAGTTAAATTCAGAAGGTATGGGTCATGAAACTCTCTTCCTCTCCCCCGTAAGATCAAAAACGAAAATGAAGAAGAAAAAACCCTAAGAAAAGAATTGATCTAAGACCTAAGCCAGCTGTGAAGGAAGCTGAAATTAACCAAGAGAACAAGCAAACAAAAGTGAAATAAAGTCAATTTCAGAACATCTAACAAATCATGGTAGAGGGCCGGTTTTAACTAGGGGGAATTAATGTGTTCTGCTGTGATGTTGTTGCTGGAATTAATGTGTTCTGCTGTGATGTTTGTTGCTGGAATTAATGTGTTATGCTGTGAATTAATGTGTTCTGCTGTGATGTTGTTGTTGGAATTAATGTGTTCTGCTGTGATGATTGTTGCTGGAATTAATGTGATGTTGTTGCTGGAATTAATGTGTTCTACTGTGATGATTGTGCTGAAATTGATGCTCCCGATTGTGTGTTGCGCAGCGAAATTCTGTTTCGCTGCCGCAACTGAACCTGCTGCAGCGAATTAATATTCGCTGCCGATTTGTATGTTGCGCAGCGAAATTCTGTTTCGCTGCCGCAGCTGAACCTCCTGCAGCGAAATGATATTCGCTGCCGAGTTGTGCGTTGTGCAGCGAAACTGTGGCGCCAACAGCGGTGCAGTTCTCGCTGCCGAACTGGCAGCCCGCAGCGAACCAGTTCTCGCTGCCGAATTGGGCAGCCCGCAGCGAACCGGTTCTCGCTGCCGATTCCTACAATAAGCCTCCTATGCAGGAATGACTTAAATGCTAATAACAATTTCATGATATGATGGTGTAAAATAGGGAACACTTTAATGTGAACATGTGAACTATTGAAATAAGTGTGATGATGAATGTGATTCAAAAATAAAATAAATACAACTGTGCTGAGTTGTAACCATTGATGTCTCAGGTGGTGCAATCGGGATTGGACCATCATCAAGACAGGAACGACCCACAGGTGGAACAGGTAGGTGACTTGCACCTTTCTTTTTCATACGTTGAATCTTGGAATATTTTAACTTGAGTACTACCATATTGTTAGAACCGATATTAAATTGTCGAACGCTTAATTGTTGATAAAAGAGTGATTAGCTTCGGCTAATGGCATCCAAACGGATGGCCGGGACAAAGAGTGATTAGCTTCGGCTAATGGCATCCGAATGGATGGCCGGGACAAAAGAGTGATTAGCTTCGGCTAATGGCATCCGAATGGATGGCCGGGACAAAAGAGTGATTAGAGTGATAGCTTCGGCTAATGGCATCCGAACGGATGGCCGGGACAAAGAGTGATTAGCTTCGGCTAATGGCATCCGAATGGATGGCCGGGACAAAAGAGTGATTAGCTTCGGCTAATGGCATCCGAATGGATGGCCGGGACAAAGAATGATTAGCTTTGGCTAATGGCGTCCGAATGGATGGCCGGGTTAAAAAGGGATGATTCGCTGCCGATTGTGGATCGGCAGCGACGCAGTTCCGCTGCCGATTCTGGATCGGCAGCGACACAGTATTCGCTGCCGATACAGAAATCGGCAGCGACCTAGTTTCCGCTGCCGATACAGAAATCGGCAGCGACGCAGTTTCCGCTGCCGATTTTGGATCGGCAGCGATGCAGTCTTCGCTGCCGATACAGAAATCGGCAGCGACCCAGTTTCGCTGCCGATTCCTTGATCGGCAGCGATGTAGTTTCGGCTGCCGATTTTAGGATTGGCAGCGACGCAGCTATCACTATGGAATCCGGATGGATAGCCTGGGACAAATAAACGACTAGTTTCGGCGAATGGCATTTGAAAACTTGTGTATCTATATGTACTACTAATTGTTACATCAAATACATGAAGAAACTATAAATGTTAATGCTTATTTAATTGCTAGGCCGTTAGTTACCATTATTATTATTATTATTAAGTATTTGTTTTCTCTTAAATGTTTTGTACTGCTGCAGGGACGTCACACCAACAAGATGTCTAGGATACCCGATACATGGGAACCTACTTTTGCAAAGAATTAAGTAGATGCATTCTAACTCACAATGTACTTTGTAGGGATCAATGTACTGAATGTATAACTTTTATTAGATCCTTTTTGTTTAAAATTTGTGATGGCTATTAGTAGTATAAGAATGCAAACTCATGTCCATGTATATATATTTTTAATATGAATTTCAAATCATGCAACATTAATATTATGTGTTTGTGTAAGATTCGCTTTTGAATGAACTGTTGATTGTATGGGTTGTATTTTGATGATGTAAGGATTCAAGTTCTTTGATTACCGGCACCAGGTGTATTAAATATATATATAAAAAAAATTTTTTTACTATTGTTGGGCTTAGAAATTCGGGTCGTTACAGTTGGTATCAGAGCCCTTGGTATGGATCCTGAGGATCATTAATAAATGTGTTGTTGCGATGAATTTCAGGATGGTACGCACCCGACAAGGGACACAAACTGAGCCGCCCTCCTTAGAAAGGAGGGGCATGAACCGAGGTGCCCAAGGTTGGCAAGACGAAGATCCCTTAGATGATACGGCATCTCATGCTCCGATAATACCGCCCGAAACCTTGCAGGGGGAAGATACGATGGCAGGAGAAGGCCCGAGGCCTCATCAGACAGAGGGAACACCCTCAGTCGCAACGGAGCAGCGAGAAAGACCAGAAGCACATCCATCTACTGTTCCAACTGGTGTGCCCCCACAATATGTAGATGCAGGACTCCTTGTACAAATAGTTAAAGCAGTGATGGAAGGCATGGCTAATTCAGCAGCACAAACAACCCCTACCACGCAGAATCCACCAGCAGCCCCTACGACCAGCATGACCATGGATAATGTGGTACCACTGGTGCGACTAGTCAAGAGTATGAGGGAAATGGGCTGTGAACCGTATATGGGGGAACAAGATGCAGAGATAGCTGGAAGATGGATCAGGAAGGTAGAAAAGACAATGATTCAAATAAGCATACCCGAGGGTTTGAGGGTAAATTGTGCATCCCAGTTACTATCTGATAGGGCCATGACATGGTGGGAAACAGTTCAGCTGAGGCGTGCGACTGAGACCCTAACTTGGAGTGATTTCAAGACAGAGTTTGAGAATCAGTTTTATTCCAAGTATCATCGCAAGGTGAAAGAACAAGAGTTCTTGGCATTAAGACAGGGTGATATGTCAGTATTGGAGTACGAAAGGAGATTCCATGACCTCTCATTGTTCGCCCCACATTATGTGCCGACAGAGGAACATATGATTGAAAAGTTGAGAGATGGTTTACGACAGGATTTGAGACAAGGATTGATCGCCTTGCGATTTAAATCGGTGAGGGAGTTGATTGAGGCTGCACAAGCTCTGGAGGCATGTATTGGAGAAAGCCAAGGGGGGTATCAGAGTATAAGCAAAAAGAGAGATGGGGACTATTTCAGCGGCAGACCACCGCACCCGAAGAAAGGAAAAAGTGGAGTGTTTGAGCAGCACGGAAAGAAGGGGAGTTTGATATTACCGCCTCACCAACAGTCAAGTGGGAGAATGATGGCGGGACAGTCTCACTCGAGGGCAAACTCTTCAACTGGGACCGGTGACCGCAGGGGAGTTGACTATCCTTTTTGTGAAAAATGTGGACAAAAACACCCTGGGGACTGCTCAGTTTCCCCTGGGCGATGCTTTGTGTGCAGAGGAGAGGGTCATAGGTGGAGGAACTGCCAGTATCTTAGCCAAGGGTGTCATTACTGTGGTGGGAAAGGTCATTACAAGAGGGACTGCCCCAAAAGAAACACCGGACAAGTACAGAGCTATAGACAGCCCAGTCAGAGCCACCAGCAGTCAGTCACCGTTAATAGGCCAGTGAGATCTTCTCAATCAGGGGCAAACTCCAGTCGAGGGAAGCCGAGGGCACAAAATGATCGGACCCCAGGGAGGGTCTTCCACCTGACACAGGAGGAGGCCAGGGCTGCATCGGATGTGGTGGCAGGTACACTACTGTTGAATGATTTTAATATGCATGTATTGTTTGATCCGGGTGCCACCCACTCATTCATTGCTAAGAGAAGTATCACTAAATTGAGAAAGGAAGTAGAAATAGTAGAGAAGGGGTTTGTAATTGGAACTCCAATGGGAAACATGGTTGAAACAAATATTGTATATGTGGATGTGGGGGTTAGTTTATCCGGGTATGAAACAGAAGTAGACTTGATTCCCTTAGAGCTGCATGATTTTGACATAATACTAGGCATGGATTGGTTGAGTAAATACAAGGCACTAATAGATTGTTATGCTAAAACTGTTACTTTCCAAACACCTAAGGGCGAGAAAATGACTTTTGAAGGAGAGAGATTTCCCAAACTGAATGCTCTAATATCGGTGGTAACAGCCCAAAAACTGTTAAGAAAGGGATGTATGGGATACCTCGCATACATCTTAAACTCTGATGATGAAGGTCCACGATTGAAGGATATTCCTGTGGTGAAGGATTTCCCAGATGTGTTTCCAGAAGAACTACCAGGACTACCCCCGGAGCGAGAGGTAGAGGTGTCTATAGACACTTTTCCTGGAGTCCCACCCATAGCCCAACAACCGTATCGGATGGCTCCAGCAGAACTGAACGAGTTAAAGACTCAATTACAGGAATTATTAGACAAGGGGTTCATACGGCCCAGTAATTCTCCTTGGGGAGCACCGGTCCTATTTGTAAGAAAGAAAGATGGAACCCATAGGCTTTGTATTGACTATCGACAGTTGAACAAAATAACAATGAAAAACAAGTATCCGTTACCTCGGATAGATGATTTGTTCGACCAATTAAAGGGAGCGAGGGCATTCTCGAAGATAGATCTGAGATCAGGGTACTATCAGATGAAGATTAAAGAAGCGGATGTAGCAAAGACCGCATTTAGAACTCGTTACGGACACTATGAATTTTTGGTGTTACCATTCGGGTTGACGAACGCCCCAGCCCTCTTCATGGATTTGATGAATCGGGTTTTCCAACCATACCTGGATAAGTTTGTGGTGGTATTCATTGATGATATACTGGTGTACTCGAATTCTTTCAAGGAACACGAAGAACACTTGAGACAAACCTTACAAACCTTGAGAGATCACCAGTTATATGCAAAATTGAGTAAATGTGAATTTTGGCTGAAAAGGGTGACGTTTTTGGGACATGTCATTTCAGCCGAAGGTGTTTTTGTCGACCCTCAAAAAGTCGAAGCAGTCTTGAAATGGGAAAGACCGACTTCAGTCACTGAAATACGTAGTTTCCTGGGACTTGCAGGATACTATCAGAGATTTATTGAAGGTTTTTCCCTGATTGCAACCCTTTGACCCAGCTAACTAGGAAGGATAAGAAGTGGGTGTGGTCGGAAGAATGTGAGGCTAGCTTCCAAGAATTGAAGAGGAGGCTCACCACTGCTCCAGTCTTAACTCTCCCCTCAGGGACTGAGGGTTTTGTGGTATATAGTGATGCCTCGGGGAAGGGATTGGGGTGTGTTCTGATGCAACATGGGAAGGTGATCGCCTATGCATCAAGGCAACTAAAGACTCATGAGGTGAACTACCCGGTGCACGACCTGGAATTGGCAGCTGTAGTATTTGCCTTGAGGATATGGAGACACTATTTGTATGGGTCTCGAACCCAAATTTTTACTGATCATAAGAGCCTGAAGTATCTGATGTCGCAAAAGGAGTTGAACATGCGGCAAAGAAGGTGGATAGAGCTCATTAAGGATTATGATTGCACCATAGAATACCACCCGGGGAAAGCAAATGTGGTGGCAGATGCCCTCAGTCGCAAAAATAAAGCCTCCTTGGGAAGCTTAACAGTGGGAAAGGAGCGGCAACTTGGCAGAATTAAAAGAGTTGGGTGCAGATTTGGGAATTGATGCAAGAGGTGGGTTAGTAGCCCAATTATTGGTGCGACCAACGTATCGAGAACAGATACTACATGCCCAATTCCATGACAAGGTGGGATCCAAGATTAGGAAGAATGTGGAGGCCGGGGTAGAAATGAAATTCCGAGTAGCGGAGGATGGATCCTTGATGATGGGACAACGGTTGTACGTGCCTGATGACGAAACAGTCAAACGTATGGTTCTGCAAGAAGCACATGAGTCCAAATTCTCCATACATCCTGGCAGCACTAAGATGTACCGAGACCTGAAACACCTCTATTGGTGGCCTAATATGAAAAGGGAAATAGCTGAGTATGTGTCAAAGTGTGGGATATGTCAACAAGTCAAGGTTGAACACCAAAGGCCTGCGGGACCATTACAGCCATTACAAATTCCAGAATGGAAGTGGGAGATGATCACCATGGATTTCGTGTCAGGATTTCCCAAGGGGAGAAAAGGAAATGATGCGATATGGGTCATTGTGGATCGGTTGACGAAATCCGCACTATTCTTGCCTGTAAAGATGACCGACTCGGTGGACAAGCTTGCCAAGATCTACATAAATGAGGTGGTACGACTTCATGGGATTCCGGTGTCCATTGTATCGGATCGAGATCCTAGGTTCACCTCTCGACTTTGGCCGAGCATACAACATGCCTTGGGGACAAGATTGGACATGAGCACTGCGTTTCACCCTCAAACGGATGGCCAATCGGAAAGAGTCATTCAAGTCTTGGAAGACCTATTACGGGCATGTGTGCTAGCATTTGGAGGAAACTGGGAGGAACACATGGCATTGGTGGAGTTCACTTATAACAATAGTCACCAAGCCACAATAGGGATGGCCCCATATGAAGCCTTGTATGGTAGGAGGTGTAGAACTCCTTTATGTTGGGAAGAAATTGGGGACCGGAAGTTATATGGCGCTAGAGTTAGTTCAAGTCACCACGGAGAAAGTGAGAATTATCAGGGATCGCATCAAAGCCGCACAGGATAGACAGAAGAAGTATGCCGATGTGAGGAGAAGACCTCTCGAGTTCAGTACGGGGGACCAGGTGTTCCTGAAGGTAGCCCCATGGAAGAACTTGTTACGATTTGGATTGAAAGGGAAGTTAACTCCCCGATTCATTGGACCCTTCAAAATCTTACAACGAGTTGGACCAGTAGCCTACAAGGTGGAATTGCCCCCACAGTTAGCCAGGGTCCATGATGTGTTCCATGTCTCCTTGTTAAGGAAGGCTAACGTAGACCCCGCCCGAGTTCTACCCCAGGTCCCAGTAGAGGTCAAGGAAGACTTAACATTGGAATTGAGGCCCATACGGATACTAGATCAAGAAGTGAAGGAGTTGCGGAGCAAAAAGATCCCCATCGTTAGAATCTTATGGCGAAATGCTCAAGTAGAAGAGGAAACTTGGGAGAGGGAGGCTGAGATGAGAAAAAAGTACCCCACTTTATTTGATCTACCAGGTATGGAGTGTGAAAACTTAAATTTCGAGGACGAAATTCATATTTAGGAGGGGAGAATGTAAACACCCAAAGGAAAATATATATATATATTTAGAGAGAGAGGGATGATGATGAATGCAGTTTTCGCTGCTGATGCAGAAATCGGCGGCGACGCAGTTCCGCTGCCGATTCTGGATCGGCAGCGACACAGTATTCGCTGCCGATACAGAAATCGGCAGCGACCTAGTTTCCGCTGCCAATGTAGAAATCGGCAGCGACGCAGTTTTTGCTGCCGATGCAGCAATCGGCAGCGAGGCAGTTTTCGCTGCCGATTCTGGACTGGGCAGCGATGCAGTTTTCGCTGCCGATTCTGGACTTGGCAGCGATGCAGTTTTCGCTGCCGATTCTGGACTTGGCAGCGACGCAGCCTTCACTACCGATACAGAAATCGGTAGCGACACAGTTTTCGCTGCCCATTTCTTGATCGGCAGCGACGCAGTTTTCGCAGCCGATGCAGAAATCGACAGCGATGCAGTTTTCGCTGCCGATTTCTCAATGAACAGTGACGCAGAGCTGGGAGGGAGGGGTAAAACTGGTTTTAGATAAACCAAACAAGGATAAGGACACACCTAAACCAACCCCCAAACAACCCATTTCATTGGGTGGGTAGTATAAATACAAAGAGGGGAGAGAGAATGACCCATCTTCTTCCAAATCCAGCAGCTGCATGCCGTTCTTCCCTTCCCCTTTCACAACAGAAACGTAAATCAGACCAGTAGAGATTACTTTGTGAACTTGTGAGGGAGAGATGAGACCTTGAGAGAGGAGTGGGCAGCTGCATAGAGGAGAGGAAAAAGAGAGCCGGAAAAACGTGAGAGGAAAAAGAAGGAGGAGAACCAGCAGCTGAATAGTGTCAAACCTTCCTCAAACTTAGTTAAATTCAGAAGGTATGGGTCATGAAACTCTCTTCCTCTCCCCCGTAAGATCAAAAACGAAAATGAAGAAGAAAAAACCCTAAGAAAAGAATTGATCTAAGACCTAAGCCAGCTGTGAAGGAAGCTGAAATTAACCAAGAGAACAAGCAAACAAAAGTGAAATAAAGTCAATTTCAGAACATCTAACAAATCATGGTAGAGGGCCGGTTTTAACTAGGGGGAATTAATGTGTTCTGCTGTGATGTTGTTGCTGGAATTAATGTGTTCTGCTGTGATGTTTGTTGCTGGAATTAATGTGTTATGCTGTGAATTAATGTGTTCTGCTGTGATGTTGTTGTTGGAATTAATGTGTTCTGCTGTGATGATTGTTGCTGGAATTAATGTGATGTTGTTGCTGGAATTAATGTGTTCTACTGTGATGATTGTGCTGAAATTGATGCTCCCGATTGTGTGTTGCGCAGCGAAATTCTGTTTCGCTGCCGCAACTGAACCTGCTGCAGCGAATTAATATTCGCTGCCGATTTGTATGTTGCGCAGCGAAATTCTGTTTCGCTGCCGCAGCTGAACCTCCTGCAGCGAAATGATATTCGCTGCCGAGTTGTGCGTTGTGCAGCGAAACTGTGGCGCCAACAGCGGTGCAGTTCTCGCTGCCGAACTGGCAGCCCGCAGCGAACCAGTTCTCGCTGCCGAATTGGGCAGCCCGCAGCGAACCGGTTCTCGCTGCCGATTCCTACAATAAGCCTCCTAGGCAGGAATGACTTAAATGCTAATAACAATTTCATGATATGATGGTGTAAAATAGGGAACACTTTAATGTGAACATGTGAACTATTGAAATAAGTGTGATGATGAATGTGATTCAAAAATAAAATAAATACAACTGTGCTGAGTTGTGACCATTGATGTCTCAGGTGGTGCAGTCGGGATTGGACCATCATCAAGACAGGAACGACCCACAGGTGGAACAGGTAGGTGACTTGCACCTTTCTTTTTCATACGTTGAATCTTGGAATATTTTAACTTGAGTACTACCATATTGTTAGAACCGATATTAAATTGTCGAACGCTTAATTGTTGATAAAAGAGTGATTAGCTTCGGCTAATGGCATCCAAACGGATGGCCGGGACAAAGAGTGATTAGCTTCGGCTAATGGCATCCGAATGGATGGCCGGGACAAAAGAAGTGATTAGCTTTGGCTAATGGCATCCAAGGATGCCGGACAAGATGATTAGCTTGCTAATGGCCGGGTTAAAAGGGATGATTTCGCTGCCGATTGTGGATCGGCTAGCGACGCAGTTCCTGCTGCCGATTCTGGATCGGCAGCGACACAGTATTCGCTGCCGATACAGAAATCGGCAGCGACCTAGTTTCCGCTGCCGATACAGAAATCGGCAGCGACGCAGTTTCCGCTGCCGATTTTGGATCGGCAGCGATGCAGTCTTCGCTGCCGATACAGAAATCGGCAGCGACCCTAGTTTCGCTGCCGATTCCTTGATCGGCAGCGATGTAGTTTTGGCTGCCGATTTTAGGATTGGCAGCGACGCAGCTATCACTATGGAATCCGGATGGATAGCTGGGACAAATAAACGACTAGTTTCGGCGAATGGCATTTGAAAACTTGTGTATCTATATGTACTACTAATTGTTACATCAAATACATGAAGAAACTATAAATGTTAATGCTTATTTAATTGCTAGGCCGTTAGTTACCATTATTATTATTATTATTAAGTATTTGTTTTCTCTTAAATGTTTTGTACTGCTGCAGGGACGTCACACCAACAAGATGTCTAGGATACCCGATACATGGGAACCTACTTTTGCAAAGAATTAAGTAGATGCATTCTAACTCACAATGTACTTTGTAGGGATCAATGTACTGAATGTATAACTTTTATTAGATCCTTTTTGTTTAAAATTTGTGATGGCTATTAGTAGTATAAGAATGCAAACTCATGTCCATGTATATATATTTTTAATATGAATTTCAAATCATGCAACATTAATATTATGTGTTTGTGTAAGATTCGCTTTTGAATGAACTGTTGATTGTATGGGTTGTATTTTGATGATGTAAGGATTCAAGTTCTTTGATTACCGGCACCAGGTGTATTAAATATATATAAATTTTTTTTTTTTTTTTACTATTGTTGGGCTTAGAAATTCGGGTCGTTACACTCAATGTCTGCTGATTTGTTACATTTGATTAAGATAATATATAATCATGATTATAGAATAACATTTCCTTTATAAGATAACTTAGTGATCTTAAATTTGAGGATCACTTATACAACTTTCACGTGAGGTTTTTGATAGACACATGTGATCTCTCCATATGGAATTCTTATGCAGATTAGTTTAGTGTACATGTCATCTAACAAGACATTAGTTCTAGGTATCCCTAATACATCAGATTATAAGAACACATACTTCCTTTCATAAAGAAAAAAAATATAATATGTAATAGTCTCAACAACTCAAATTAATTTTTAGTCTTTATGGTGCATTTTTGCCAAGCCAGCCATCACTGCTCCCCATTTCTTCTCATCTTTAACCTTCCACCTGACAGACCCAACAACCCATTCTCCTAAACCAGCCGCCGCTCACAATTTCCTTCTCCCATCGTCTCCAGCAGCCCCATACACTGTCCCATCTCCCTTTTCATCAACACAAAATCGGTGCCTCTCAGCCTCCTCTCTCGGCCAGCCGCCTCTCACCCTCTCCTGGCCGACCCAGCTTCCCCATAATCGAGAGCAGCCCCACAGCGGCAGCCCCCGTTCTCTAACAGCACCTACAGCAGTCGTCTCTCAGCTTCTCCACCCGACAGAACCACAGATCCAGCTCCATCAGCAACGCTCCCCTTTTTCCTAGTGTGGGTTCCCACAACCGCCAGATCCGCTGCCAGCAGAAATCAAATGGACTGAGAAAATGAGAGAGCAGAAGTGAAAGAGGTCTGAAAAAGGGAGGACCGAGAGCATATCTAAAAGGGAAAGAAAAATTAAAACCGACTGTTGTTTGTGCGTTTTTCTTCTTTTGCAGGTGACGGTGGGTGTCACCATTGGCGTAGGAAGACAGAGAAGAAGAAGACGTTCCCGATCCCACAGTTTCCCGATTCTTCCTTGCAGCGGCGTGTGAGCCCACACACCGCCAGTGGTGGTGGCGCGTGGAAAAGACGCGTTGCCATTGTTCCCGCGTCCAGAAACCTTCCTCAACACTGTACCTGCAGATTCCAGAAGGCTTTGGATTTTGTAGAGGTTGTTTTGTAATTTTTAAAGTGTTTAATGTAATTTTTGTTTAGTTTGAATTTTGTATAATTTGTAGTGTGTAAGAAAAAAAAAGAAAGAAAAAATATAGTAAAAGTGTATGTGTATGTTTGTATTTGTTTTATGGATGTTTTTTTTTATATTTATTTATGATAAAATTGCAAAGAATAAAGAAGAATTTAATATTTTGATTTGATCACGGTCAAGAATTATGAACTTACACGTAAGTCGTATTTCTAATATCCGATGAAAAGACAAAAATTTTAAAACTCCTTTAACACATCAAAGTCACGAAGCAGCTTACCTTAGGTAGGGTGCGTTAGGGGTGTTAACACCTTCCCTAACCACAACCAGTGCCTTACCCGTGAATCTCTGACAAGACCAGTACACCTGGGTTTCCTAGTAACCCTCAATGAAATACTAGGTGGCGACTCCAACGAACCAATCAAGCAATCAAACAAAATGAAAATTCACCGAACGACGCCGCGCGGGTGACGTGCGACAGTTATGATGAAAAGCATAAACAAGAGATTAATGAGAGCAAAACTTAAACATTACAAAAATATAAAGAAAAAGAGTACGAACATGATCTTGATTTGAAAACCAAGATGCCTAAATGCATGGCAATTGCCTACTTTTATAGGCCAAAATTCAGAACTATTGATTTGATGACTAATTGTTGAGTGGGTGACCACCTTTTAACTTGGTAACAATCCTTATCTTCTTGTCTGCTGAAAACATCATTTCTAATATTAGAATTTGAACTGATAGTCTTGATTAATGTTTTGGGAAATTGTCTCAGCTTTCCAACAAAACAAGAATCGGTACATTTGGACTTCTAGAACTCAAGATATGGGCTGAACACTAAACAGTGTCTGGGCTATAGGATGGATTCCGACTTCTCTGTTGTTGCTACAATTTGAACTTGAAAACAATCCTTTTGAATCTTGGACTCTTCATGAAAGTTTCAGGCCTATGTCTTAGCTTTCTATCCATATAAACCAGACCTAAATCCAAGTTCTTTAGCTTCAGTTATGATCCAATAATCGAATGATATTCTAGTTTGGACTGAACCAACATCTCTTCTTTAAGCTTAGCCCTCTCTTTGTCTTCTCAATTTCAGTAGTTAAACTCATCAGTCAATCCTTTGATTTATGTGATAGGCCTGCATTTAAATGAACATTTACCATAAATTAAAGGTATCTTATGTTATCAGACTTGTTATTATAAAACATGCTCTAGTAAAGGAGTTATTGATTCTTTAAGTGCAAAATGATGATATAAAACCTTGATAAAATTGCACTTTTAAGTACTAATCACACCCCTCAACGAGCTTATTACTAATCCCTAGTAATAAAAGAGTTAAAATAGAAAAACAATTTGCAAGTTCCACAAAGCAAGGCATTCATCATTCAACTTCCATTAATCTATCCAAATAAACAAACTCTCATTAAATTTATATATCTGCTTCATACTGTTGAAACAAGATATTAATAAACCTTCTTTTTATGTGCTCAATGTATGAAAACATAGATGATGGGGCTTTTATTGGAAGATAACAATATTTTGTTCTAATGTTTTTCTAAGGTTAACTTCCTTGGGTTGAGATTATTATCCTTTTCTTTTTTAATAGATATACATATAACTTAAAACACAATGCATCTTTAACCCATGTAACGAGCTTTTGGCTAATGAGTCTCAGACTAGTTGGTCTTAGGGCATTAGGTGTTGAGACACCACTACGAGCTTAGTAACTTGGATTGCAGATACTGATACGTTAGTGCAATGTTTGATTCCCTTAAGCTTTTCTCCTTAACCCATATAACAAGCACTAGGCCAATAGCTCCCAAGACAGTTGACTTTAGGGTATTAAGTGTTAAAACACCCCTTCAGACTTAATTGCTTAGGTTAGAGAGGCTACAAAACCAAACTTATCTATGTTTTTATTATCATCAATATTATTAATTTGTTGTTGTTTTTTTTTAACAAATTATATACTATCTCTTTCCCTTAGTTGTTACCTTTAACAAAAGAACATAAATAATGTAATAATCCAATGTGCAACCCACAATCATATGTTAAAGTATGTGTGTGTAAAAATGAAGGTTTATGAATACTTGTTAAATGAGTATATGAGCAGAATCAAGTGATAACAATGAGAGAGTTTGTAAACCTAAATATTTCAAGAAGTATTCTGATAGACCTTGTTAAGAATGTTTATTAAGATGCGTCTTAAGAGTCACTAAAATTCCTCCTTTACTTTGTCATCCTAGTAACAATAGTTTTGCAAATGGTTTTAATAATAGAAAACACAGTTAGTTAATTTTTATTTTTTTTAATATCAACTATTACCCTTTCCCGCAAACCAAAACGAGACATTGTCCTCAATGTCCTAAGGTAGAAAGATAGAGTATAGAAGGCATCACCTGAAACAACGAACAATGACAAACTTGAAACACACTTAAACAAATATAAGAAATAGCAAAACAAAATAATATGCTATTAATAAAACCAAAAGACACAAGGTTTCACAAACGAAGGCTCAAATCCAATCTAAGCTTTTTACAGCTTTTCATAGTTGACTAATTTATGCGACTCATGGAGGGATCAATTATAGGGATGAAAGATTGTAGTTGGTCAATCAATTGTTCAACAATAGCAGCAGAGATTATAATTTGTCATGCCAAAGATGTTAGAAATTTCTGTTCCACAACTTGATCAAGAAAAGACAACAAATTATCATAAAAACCATTAACATTTAACAAACCTATAGGTTTATGGTGAATATGGAGTTGGGGCCAAGAGGAAATATGAAAGATCTTTTTCAATGTGCCTAGACCACCTGGTAAGGCAATGAAGGCGTCAACATGGTTAAACATTGCATTCATTCGATCAAACATTGTGAAGACTTGTAGTTCCTCTCCAATTGTTTTTCCAATGATGTCCCCTTTTGCTAAAGCTTTGGGGATGACCCTCAAAACTTGACTGTCTCCTAAAAATACAGCTATTGACACACCGCCTATTAACCCAAGGCTGCCTCCCCCATACACTAAATAGATCTTTCTCTCAGCTAGTACCTAACCAAGGTGATTTGCTGATTCTAAGAACTCTGTTTCCTTCCCAAGACTTGATCCACCAAAAACACAAATATTTTTTATTTGATGACTTGAGGAACCTGCCATTTCTACACACTTATATATCTGTTGAATGTATGGGTTTGAGTAGAAATGAAGGGAAGGAGAGAAGATTTTATATATGAGAAATTGAAAATGCAATCATACCACCTATATGTAGGCCAGCTGGAGTCTCTCTCTCTCTCTCTTTTTAAAAAACATGTGTATGTACAAGTAGTTGTGATTGTGGCTCACATCTTCCCTTGGTTTTAATTCCAAGAACGGCTTAAACGCCCTCTATGGGTCGAGGATAGGCTTCCCATCCAATTTTCTAAAAAACTGACAAACATGGTCTTTTTTAGTCAGATTCCCAAGACTTATGAGCATGTTCTTTATGAAAATGGGGCCATAAATCGTGAATTGCACGATGCACATCTCTACTATGATGAGACTTAAGAGTCAATAGAAGATTATCTAAAGACTCTTTATGTTTTGAAATAAATCCCACCTTTTGACAATTTTCACAGGTTTTGCAGAATGCATGTGAGTCTTTGAACATGGTGGGCTAGTAAAATCCACTTTGTAAGATTTTTGCAGTTGTCTTTCTTGATGAGAAATGACCCCCATATGCCTCAGAATGACAAAATATCATGACACTACTTACCTCATTGTCAAGAATGCATCTTTGATATATTTGATTAGGACAATATTTGAATAAGTAAGGGTCATCCCAATAAAAGTTCTGCACGTCGTTCAAAAGTTTCTTTTGTCTTGGGTATCCAAATGAGCTGGCAAAAATCCTGAAGCAAGAAAATTATCAATATTAGCAGACCAAGGTATTGAACTAAGAGAAAGTAAAGATTCATTAGGAAAGTAATCCACAATTGGTGTGATGTCAGATGTCGAATCTGTTGTCAATTTTGACAAATGATCTGCAATAACATTTTCGGTGCCTTTTTTATCCTCGATTTCTTCTTGTTTGAAAGTTTCAAAGATTTTAGAATTGTGATTGACTTCCCTGTGTTTGGTCATGGCATGAGGAAATGAAAGTACTAGTGGGGAATCAGTCTTTTTTTTGCAATGTTCAGGTTTAACCCATTCCTTACCCTTAGAGATTGACTCATCATCTTTCTCACAATGTTCAAGAATGGATTTTGCAATAACCTTACCACTGTGGAGAGTAATGACTGATTGGATTTGATCCATGTTTTGGCTTTCGGAGCTACTTGCACTTGAATTGTATTGCCCTTTGGGATTTTGTTGTGGTTGAGATGGAAACTTACCTTTCTCCTGAAAACTGAGAGCAGATGTTAACTTTCCAAGAGTATCTTTAAAATCTGTCATGCTTTGAGTAAGTTGAGTGTTGATTGTCTCTTGCTTTTCAATGAATGCATGCAATGTTTCCTCAAGATTTCTTCTAGGAGAGGGAACATAAGAAGGTACAAATCTATGAGAATTTTGAAAATTATAGTGTGCTTGAAACGATGGCTGTGAAGTTTGTGCATTATTGTTCTCACTCTTTCAACTGAAATTTGGGTGATTTCTCCAACTAGGGTTGTATATTTGCGAGTATGGGTTATGATTGGGCCTTTAGAAACTGTTTAAAGCATGGGCTTGTTCATGGAGGCATTCCTTGAAAGAAGGCAAAGTTGGACAGTCATTGGTTGAGTGTTCATTGGTTTCACAGATTTGACACACAATGTCTTGAACAGATTTTAATTGACCAATCTTTTTAAATTCAAGTGCCTCGACTTTTCTAGCTAAAAATGCAAATTTGGCTTAGAGGTCATGATCTTCCCTAAGGTTGTACATTCCTCCACTAGATGTATGAGGTTGAGTTTTACTTGGTGCCTCATAAGTGCTTGTAGTGTCCCAATTTTGAGCATTTTTAGCTAGCAAGTCTAGGTACTCCATTGCTTCATTAGGGTCTTTATCTTCAAAAGTTCCATTGCACATCGATTCCACTATTTGTCTATCTTTAGGTGTTAACCCTTCATAAAAATGTGAAACCAATCTCCATGTTTCAAAACCATGATGAGGGCAAGTATTAAGCAAGTCTCGATACCTATCCCAACATTGGTAAAATATTTCTCCTTGTTTTTGAGTGAAAGTGATGATTTGTCTTTTGAAAGAGTTTGTTTTGTGAGACGGAAAAAACTTCTTAAAAATTATTGTTGCATTTCATCCCAAGCATGAATAGGTCATAACCTAAGATTTTGTAGCCATGTTTTAGCTTTATCTTTTAAAAAAAAAGGAAAAAGCTTTAATCTGATGGTGTTCATGCTACAATTTAAGTCATTATAAGTGTTACAAACTTCTTCAAATTCTCTCAAATGCAATGGATTTTCTAGATCTAAGCCATGAAAAGAAGGTAAAAGTTGAATAATGCCTAGCTTAAAATTAAAGTGAGATGCATCAGGAGGGAAAACTATACATGATGCTGCACTTATTCTTGTAGGATTCATGTGGTCTCTAATTGTTCTAACTCGATTATTCTCATTATTCTTATTATGAAGCGACTAGTTATCTTCTTCGGCTATATTTTCTGAAAATGATGAGGATACCCTACAAAGTCTACCACTTAATGTACGTGACCAAACTCTCATGCACATATAGGAAGAGAATAAAATGGAAGAAAAAAAGGAGAAAAATAAACAAAAGTTAGATAAAAGAAAAGTTAAAAGAGAAAATAAAATAATTATTATAATTTATATAAGAATTTACCTCCCCGGCAACGGCGCCAAAAACTTGACACGACCAAAAGATTAATGTCTTCTCCTAAGTGTAGGAGTGTCAAAGTAATAAATAACCCGGCAAGACTAGGGTCGAACCAAAGGGAGGTTAACTATATAAATTATAAATAATAATAATAACCATGATGATGATAATGATGATGATGGTGATGATGAGTTAAATAGGACTTTGAGATGTAAGATTAATATGAAGATTAAACAATGATAAAAATAGTTGTCAAGATTAGAGGATCCACTAATGGTATTTCAAATAAGTATAATATAAACTCTTTTTATTACTCAACTGGAAACCACACACAAAGAAGGTTCCAATCAGATGATTTGTCATTAATAGCTCATTATAAATTATTAACATGATCATATTAATTATCTTATTTAAGTAACACCAAACTTTTAAATATTGTTAGGAATTCATGATGCTAACTTATGTTAACAACAAATCAAGTTCCTTTCATAGCACAGGTGTAGGTTATACCATACGGTTAGCTATGAAAGTGCCAAGCATTTGTTGTACATAATGTTATACAACACAAATTTAGATTAACCATTTAACAAGCAAGGTATTAAGAATTAATAAGATAAAAATGATATGGCATGTTAATAGCAAGTTGTTTAGGATATAATGATTGAAGTCCATATTGAGTTTATATTATACTTATCATAACACCATTAGTGAAACCTTTTCACCTTGACATAATAAACTTAGCTAAACATAATGAAGAAGAGAAACATAAATAAACAAGAGGAGAACATGATTATATAAGTATAGTAAGGAAATGAAAGGTATAAACAAGAAATTAATGAAAGCAAAACTTAAGCATTACAAAAATATAAAGAAAGAGAGCAAAACATGATCTTGATCTGAAAACCAAGATGCTTAAATGCATGGAAAATGCCTCCTTTTATAGGCCAAAATTCAGAACTATTGATTTGATTACTAATTGTTGAGTGGGTGGCCACCTCTTGACTTGGTAACCATCCTTATCTTCTTGTCTGCAGAAAATGTCATTGCTAACATCAAAATTTGAATAGATATCTTCACGAACATTCTGGGATATTGTCTCAGCTTTCCAACAAAACAAGAGTCGGTACATTTGGACTTCTAGAACTTGAGATATGGGCTGAACACTGAACAATGTCTGGGTTGCAGGACAAATTCTGACTTCTCCATTGTTGCTACCATTTGAACTAAAAAATGACACTTTTGAATCTTCGACTCTTCATAAAAGTTTTAGGCCTATGTATTAGCTTTCCATATATATATAAACCAAACCTAAATCCAAGTACTACAGCTCCAGTTATGATCCAATAATCGAATGGTGTTTGAGTTTGGACTCAACCAGCATATCTTTTCTAAGCTCAGCCCTCTCTTTGTCTTCTCAATTTCAGTAGTTAAATTCATCAATCAATCCTTTGATTTATGTGATAGGCCTGCATTTAAGATGAACATTTACCATAAATTAAAGGTATCTTATATTATTAGACATGTTATTATAAAACATGCTCTAGTTAAGGAGTTATTGATACTTCACGTGCAAAATGAGGATATAAAACCTTGATAAAAATGCACTTTTAAGTACTAATCAACAGCCTTGGTCCCAAACACCCCAGCACACTTTGGGGGCTATAAATACAAGGAGAGAGAAAGGGTGGCTGCCCATTCTTCCCAAAACGAGTTGCATATTCTTGCCCCCTTTCCTCTTCCCAAAACGAGCTACATGTTCTTGCCTCCTTCCCCCTTCCTAAAATTAGCTGCATGCTCTTGTTCTTTCCTCCTTCCTAAAGAGAGCTCAACAACTCTGTTGCATGTGCCTCAGGCATGAGAGAGAGAAGGGAGAGCTTGACAGGAGGCTGGACAGCTGCAAACATGAAGGGAGTAAAGGGCTAAAATCGGTGGGAAACTGACAAAAGGACGAGAAAACCGAAAGAGAGGAAGATGAAGAAGCAAATCGGGAGCAGAAGGGGAGAAATGTTGTCAAACCCGTCCTAAAAATACTAAATCCGTGAGGTATGAACCATGTCCTTCTCCACTTGTTCTTGAGGCCTTGAAACCGAAAGGAAGAAGAAAACTATAGGTGCATGACCTAGAAACTTTACTCTAACTGTTATGGAAAGAACTAAACTAAAAGGTGGGACAAAAAACGGGGTAGAATGGGGGACCTAATTCCAGAATATTTAACAAAAGAAATATTACAAATTTGAACACACAAACTTGGAAAGTTGGCCGGCCATGGTGAGGGCTGAAGAGAATATGGATTAAAGGAATAAAATGCATAGATGACAACCTTATAAGAGATGTTAAATCATGCAAAAACCAAAATAAATTATACTTGTCTTAATTGTGTGCTTCAACATGTTTGGTTGATGTAGTTATATGAAAATATGTTGATAATAAATCTTGAAGAACATGCTGTAGCTGAAACAGAAATTGCCCCTTGACAATGCATTGATTTTGTTGTGTGATGAATGGATTTGTATAACTTGAGCTGATAGTTAGAAGAACCTAAATCAAATATGCATGTTGAGATTTGATGGTGCATTGTTCATGCTTTTGTGATACGAATTGGAGTATGACTATTGTCGTTATGTGTACAAGTTTCGGCTGGGAAGTGTTACAAAGGAGAAAAGCCTAGCGTAAGCTTTACGCTTAGCCAAAGGGAAGAAGTCGAATTAGAAACAATTCTGTCGCTGCTGCCCATTTGTGAATCGGCAGCGACAGAGGTTGCGTTGATGATTCCTGAGTCAGCAGCGACTCAATTCTCGTTAACAATTTCTGTGTCAGCAGCGAGTTAGTCTCGCTTTCGAATTGTTGTATCTGCAGTGAATTAGTTTTCGCTGCTGAATTCTGGTGTCTACGGCGAATCAGTGTTCGTTACTGAATTATGTCTCTGAGGCGAATCTGCTTTCGCTGCTGAATTGTGTTGTCCGTAGTGAATCAGGTGTTTGCTGTTCAATTATGTTTTCAGCAGTGAATCAGCCTTTTGCTGTCGAATTATGTTATCTGAAACGAATCATGTTTTGGTTGCTGAATTTGTGTTGTCTACAACGAATCAGGTGTTCGTTGCCGAATTATATTGTCTGCAGCGAATCAGGTTTCGCTGCCAAATTTGTGTTGTCCGCAGTGAATCAGGTGTTCACTGCCGAATAGTGTATTTTGATTAGTACTTAAAAGTGCATTTTTATCAAGGTTTTATATCATCATTTTGCACTTGAAGTATCAATAACTCCTTAACTAAAGCATGTTTTATAATAACATATCTAACTATATAAGATACCTTTAATTTATGGTAAATGTTCATCTTAAATGCAGGCCTATCACATAAATGAAAGAATTGATTGATGAGATGAAGTACTGAAATTGAAAGGACAAAGAGATGGCCAAACTTAGAAAAGAGATGCTGGTGCAGTCCAAACTGGAATACTGTTCGGTAATTGGGTCATATCTGGAGCTGTAGATCTTGGATTTAGGTCCATTTTATATGGATGGAAAGATAAGACATAGGCCTACAACTTTCATGTGGAGCCTAAGATTTAACAAGGCCGTTTTCAAGTCTAAATTGTAGCAACAAAGAAGAAGTCTGAATCTGTCCTACAGCCAGACACTATTCAGTGTTCAGCCCATATCTCGAGTTCTAGAAGTCCACATGATCTCAAATTTTTACCCTGGAAAGATGAGACAATTTCCTAGAACTTTCATGATTAAAGTCTGTTCAAATTATGACGTTATCAATGACGTTTTTGGCAGACAAGAAGATAAGAATTGTCACCAAGTCAAGATGTGGCCACCCACTCATCAATTAGTCAACAAATCAATAGTTCCAAATTTTGGCCTATAAAAGGAGGCATTTGCCATGTATTTAGGCATCTTGGTGTTCAGATCAAGATCATGCTCTTGCTTTCTCTCTTTGTATTGCTTATGCTTTGCTTTCATTAATATCAAGTTTATGCCTTTCATTTCCTTTCCTTTACTTAGTTAACTTTTATCTTACTTATGTTCTTATTTTGTTTATTTATGTTTCTTTCTTTCATTATGTCTAGCTAAGTTAATTATGTCAAGGTGAAAAGGTTACACTAATGGTGTAAGGATAAGTATAATATAAACTCAACATGGACTTTAATGTTGGATACTAACATGCTTTATATTTGTTATCTTGTTCACTTTTAATACTTTGCTTGTTAAATGGTTAATCTAGATTTATGTTGTATAACACTTGGTAAAACAAATACTTAACACTTTCATAGCCCATACTGTATGGTATAACCGACACCTGAGCTATGAAAGGAACTTGATTTGTTGTTAACATAAGTTATAATTATGAATGCCTGAAAACATTTACAAGTATTAGCATTATTCGAATAAGATAACTAATGTAATCATGTTAACAATTTATAATCTGATTGGAACCTCCTTTGTGTGTGGTTTCCAATTGAATAAAAAGAGTTTATACTATACTTGTTTTAAATACCATTAGTGGATCCTCTAACCTTGACATTTGTTGTTATCATTGTTGAATCCTTACATTAATCTTCCATCTCAAAGTTCTCATCAACTTCTTCTTCTTCTTCTTCCTTATTATTATTATTATTATTAGTATTATTGGTGTTATTACTACTACTACTACTACTACTACTATTACTATTGTTATTGTTGTTGTTATTGTTGTTACTATTGTTGTTGTAGTATTGTTGCTTATAATTTATACAAGTAACCTCCCTGTGGTTCGACCCCGGTCTTGCCGGGTTATTTATTACTTCGACACTCCTGCAATTGGGAAAAGACATCAATCTTTTGGTCGTGTCATATTTCACAGCGAATCAGGTTTTCGTTGCTGAATTTGTGTTGTCCGCAGCAGATCAGCTTTTTGCCATAGAATTGTGTTGTCTGTAGCGAATCAGGTGTTTGCTGCCGAATAGTGTATTTTGCAGCGAATCAAATTTTTGCTGCCGAATTTGTGTTGTCCGCAGCGAATCAGGTGTTCGCTGCTGAATTATGTATTCCACAGCGAATCAGGTGTTTGCTGCCCAATTATGTTGTCCGCAATGAATCAGGTGTTCGCAGCCGAATTATGTTATCCGTAGCGAATCAGGTTTTCACTGCCTAATTTGTGTTGTCCGCAGCGAATCAGCTTTTTGCTACCGAATTGTGTTGTCCGCAGCGAATCAAGTGTTCACTACCGAATTTGTGTTGTCCACAGCGAACCTGGTTTTTGCTGTCGAATTATGTTGACGCTAGCGAATCAAGTTTTGCTGCCGAAGTTGTGTTGTCTGTGGCGAATCTGTGTTTGCTGTCGAAGTTGTGTTTTCTACAGTGGAAGTGTGATTCGCTTTTGAAATCGAGTTGCCTGCATCGAATTAGTATTCGCTGCCAAAAGCGTGTTGGCTGCAGCGAAGTAGCATTTGCTGCCAAAATTATGGTGCCTATAGCAAAACATTTTTCGTTGTCGAATTATGTGGCCGACAGCAAACCAGTTTTCACTGCTGAAGTGTGCGGCCTGCAACGAACCAGTTTTTGCTGCCGAACTCTACGGCGTGCAACGAACCAGTTTTCTCTACCGAACTGTACGGCCTGCAGTGAATCAATTGTCGCTACTGAATTGTGTGGCCAGCAACAAATTAGTTTCGCTGTCGATTTTCTACAATAGACCCCTAGGCAGAAATGACTTAAATGCTTGTAACAATTTCATTGTATGATGGTGTAAAATGTGGAACACTTGAATGTAAACATATGGACTCTTGATATAAGTATGGTGATGAATGTGATTTAAAGATGCAAATGTATTGATTTGTGGCCATTGATGTCTTAGGTGATGTGGCCGGGATGAGATAATCGCCAGTACAAGGACAACACACAAGTGGAGCAGGTAGGTAGTTTAAACCTTTTTCTTGTATGATGTTTATGTTTTGAAATGATTTACTTATGATGATATTTTATTAAATCCTTGTTGAATGATGAAACGATGATGAAGTGTGCCATTGAATTCTTGATGATTGTCGAATCGAATAGGAAATGTCGATCGAGTTCTGGTTGAATGTTGAAACAATGATGAAAATGTTAATGTTCTAAAATGACCTGTTTGAGGTGGATATATTATTGTGTTGCGATGAATATTAAACTGACTATGAGATGTTGATTGGGCTATTATGAATTTGGGCTACTAATGAAGGGTAGCATGAGTATTACAAAGGATTTTCTGTTGTATTTTATTGAATGTAATTGTGACAAATAGTAGTATGAGTATGACGAAGGATTTTCAGTTGTATTTTATTGAATATAATTGTGACAAATGGTAGTATGAGTATTATGAAGGATTTACTGTTGTATTTTATTGAATATAATTGTGACAATGGATTGTATGAGTAATTACGAAGGATCTATGATTGTATTTTATTGAGTGTAATCATGATGAATGGTTGTATGAGTATTACGAAGGATCTACCGTTTTATTATATTGAATGTAATTGTGACTAATGGTTGTATGAGTATTACGAAAGATCTACCATTATATTATACTAAATGTTAATTAACATGAATGGTTGTGCGAGGATTACGAGGGATCTATTATTGTATTGTATTGAACATTAAGTGTCATGAATGGTTGGATGAGTAATACGAAGGATGTATTGTTGTGTTACTGAATGTTAAACTGTTGTGGAATGTTTGTTTGTGTATAACAAATGATCTATTATTGTGTTTATTGAAATGTTAAACTATTTTGGAATGCCTATACGAGTACCACGAAAGGTCTGCCATTATGTTGCAGTGACTGTCAAATTGTGATGAACCGTTTGAATAAGCAATTCAAGGGATATTACCATGTTATAGTGATTTCATAAGACGCCTATGGAACATTTGATTGGTTGATGATTAGCTTCGGCAAATGACATCCTAAATGGATGACCAGGATGAACAAATGATTAACTTTGGCTAATGGCATCCGAATGGATGATCGAGACAAGTGATTGATTAGCTTTGGCTAATGACATCCTAAGTGGATGACCAGGATGAACAAATGATTAACTTTGGCTAATGGCATCCGAATGGATGATCGGGACAAGTGATTGATTAACTTTGGCTAATGACATCCTAAGTGGATGACTTGGATGAACAAATGATTAACTTTAGCTAATGGCATCCGAATGGATGATCGGGACAAGTGATTGATTAGCTTCAGCTAATGCATCCGAATGGATGACCGAGACAAGTGATTGATTAGCTTCGGCTAATGCATCCGAATGGATGACCAGGATAAATGATTGATTAGCTTCGGCTAATGACATCTAAATGGATGATCGAGACAAATGATGATTAGCTTCGGCTAATGACATCCTAAACGGATGACCAGGATGAACAAATGATTAGCTTTGGCTAATGGCATCCGAATGGATGACCGGGACAGATGATTGATTAGCTTCGGCTAATGGCATCCGAATGGATGACAAGTAAACATAATAGATTAGCTTCGGCTAATGGCATCCTAAGTGGATGACCAGGATGAATAAATGACTAGCTTCGGCTAATAACATTCTAAATGGATGACTGGGATGAACAAATGATTAGCTACAGCTAAAGGCGTCCAAAGTGGATGCCCGGGGTGAACAAATGATTAGCTATGGCTAATGGCGTCCAAAGTGGATGACCAAGATGAATAAATGAGTAGCCTCGGTTAATGACACCCTAACTGGATGACCAGGATGAATAAACAACTAGCTTCGCCTAATAGCATCCTAAGTGGATGACCGGGATGAATAAATGATTGACTTTGGCTAAGGTCATCCTAAGAAGATAGTCAAATTTGAGAGTTATGAGTTAGTTTAAAGAATTGATGCATTCATGTAAACTATGTTTTATACATACCAAGTATATGAAAGAATTACGATTGTTGTGTTTTAGCAAAGAATAATGTTAGTTCGGCTAACGATATTCGAGATGAATGATCGGGTTTGAGTATTGTAATTAGCCTCGGTAATTGACGAATTATTAATGATGGTATTTACATAAGTAAGGATAAATGAAAGAATTATGCTCTTTTGATTCATGAATGAAATGTAACGTTAATATTCTTTACTATGTTTCTTTTAAATTGCCTATAATGTTGGAAATTATCTTGTGCTATAACAGGGACATCATACCAACATGGCGTATGAGGAAATCCGTTTCACATCTCACATATTTTGAAAAAGAACTATATATTCACCTGTTATGGGTGATATGAGTTCTGCATGAACGAACATGTTAATCACTCAATTAGTCGTCCGACCCTTTTTGTAAAGACTAATAATGAAAAGTTGAAATGGAACACGGATGTTAATGTACAAACAAGTTGATATGATGTGTATGAATATACATACGAGGCATTCATGTAATGAGAATGTCGTGTTGTGAAATTACATGAGGGATAATGAAAGTACTAGTTGTGTAACTTGTTGTTTGATACTCTTGTATGAACTCGTGATGATAACGAGATTAGAACAAGAATGTGAATTTATTGGTATGTCGATATGATGTAATGTAAACTTATGAGTATGGAAATATAATATTATGGACATGTGCATTGAGAATCTGTTCTATGGGAATGTTGATTTATGTTATCCTACATAGATTGTGCCTTGTTAATGAACAGAATGCAATGATAAATCTGAAGAATGATATGGTGAAAAACACCTAGAAACTAGATGATACAAAAAAAAAAAATTGCAGCGATTTTGGCCTCGAAAAAGCCCGGTCGTTACAACTCCTGATTAGGAAGACCTCACTGGCCTATTAACCATGATGGATTGTTGGTAACTTTGACTTGGCTGCCGCATACTCTATGCTTGCCCAATGTTTCTGCTAGGGCATTCCTTCTTATAATGGCCTCTTTCATCGCAGTAATGACATCTTTGCCCCAAATACTGACATTTTCTCCATCTATGACCCTCTCCTATACATATAAAACATCGTCTTGGTGAAACAAAGCAGTCTCCCCTGAAGGGTTCGCTCTTGAGTGAGTTTCTCCACTCATTACTCTTTCACTTGACTGTTGGTGAAATAGTACCACTATTGTTCCTTTCTTCTTGGATACCTCAAACATTCCATTTTTTCCCTTCTTCGAAAGCAGCAATCTATTGGTAAAATCATCCCCGTCTCTGTTTTTACCCGTTTTGGGATGCCCCTGCTAACCTTCTCCAATACAAGCTTCTAAGGCTTGTGCTGCTTCAATCAATTTTCTTACCTATTTAAACCGTAACGTGATTAACCCTTCTCTCAATTCCTACCATAACCCATCTCTCAGGTTCTCAATCATGTGCTCCTCTATCAAAATGTCGTGTGGGGCAAACAACGAGACATCATGAAATCACCTTTCATATTCCAACACATTTTCATATACTATCTTCAATCACACATGCAAAAATTAAGTCATT
This sequence comes from Populus simonii, assembly GCA_007827005.2. Lineage (NCBI taxonomy): Eukaryota > Viridiplantae > Streptophyta > Magnoliopsida > Malpighiales > Salicaceae > Populus > Populus simonii. The sequence continues at coordinate 5,122,922 of CM017478.2, forward strand.
AACATACACATGGATTCTTTTTTGGGTTTAAGCATGATTCTAAGAGTTTAACAAGGTCTTAATCCATGCATTTCATCATCAACTTTCACAATCTGCCTAATTTCTTCACTTGGTCAGCCCCTTTTAAGTTCACACATTCAAAATCCCTCAATTTTGGTCATATTTCTTTGGTAGGAGTCTGCACTAGTGTTCATCTATTCATTATACTACTTAGATCTTCTATTTTAAATCATTTATGAGGTTATATATGTAAGGGACTTTAAGCTTTCTACTTTGAGATTTCATCGACCCTTTGTCCCGAAATCATGAGGTAGTAACCAGCAAAGGAAAATACCTCTCTTACCTCATGTTTTTTGACAATTTTAGAGCAGGTTTTAGTGGTATGGTTCTTCCCTTAATCTAGGTTTTCTTCTTTTCCTATTCTGTTGTTTGTCTCCAGCCGGCCCTCTAAGCTCTCTCTTCTTCCATGTTTTTTATTTTCTCTTTTTTTTCCAACTCTCTGCTTACTCTAAATTTAAGAGGGTTTGCATGCAGGCTGGTCTAGTTTGATTTTCTTTTTTGGAGAGGAGTGTGTGTTGCAGTAATTGGCTACCGCCAGTTTTAGGGAGAGGTTTAGGCTCTTTCTACTTCCAAGGCTTCGGCCACCTCTGTTTTTCTCTAACTCCCCCTTCTTCTCCAACATCCAAGGGAGGTGCATGCAGTTGGGTTTGTTGGGTTTTGATTTGGGAAAGAGAGAGAGAGTTGTGGCAGCTTGTTGCAGCCAGTTTTGGGGAAGAGGAAGGGTCACCCCCTCTTCCTCTATTGCATTTAAACCCCTCTTAAATGAGGTGGGGGTGTTTGGGTGTTGGCCATGACTATTCTCATCCCTCTTTGGGTTATCTTAGGGCTAGTTTTATCCCCTACAAATCCTAATCTAGGATAGGGCGGTTCTTCACCATCATTTTTTCCTAGAGCAGGCCAGCCTATACTACCCAAAGTCATCCCAGCGAAGTTGGCCTAACACTAATTTTTGTTAGGTGTTACATAAGTGCCGATATCAATACAACCGATTGACATCATTAACTATTCCTACCCTAGAATAGTTAATCAATTCTTATCCATATCTGGTTTACCATCAAAGTTGCCCATGTAAGAACCCTTGACAATATTAGCCTCTTTACCTAGAGTAGCTAATCACACAAAAAATGGTTGTCGATACCAATTTGACCCATTGATATCATTAACTATTCCCGACCCAGAATAGCTAATCAACTTATCTTTTTCCCTTAACAAGGAGTAACAATGTCGATGTTAGAAATCTTTACTAACATCATTAGTCACCCAATTACTCGGGATCGACTAATCAATTTAAGGAATGCTAGCACTAATGGAACCTCATCGATACTATTAGCTATCCAAACCCAATAGCTAATCAATGTCATCTGAAATGCCAGTACCAATGGAACCCCATTGATACCATTAGCTATCCAAACCAGGATATCTAATCAATGCCATTTGAAATGTCGGTACCAATGGAACCCTGTTAATACCATTAGCTATCTAAACCAGGATAGCTAATCAATGTTTTCTCAACCTTCCATTTGTACCGATCCCCTTTCATTCTTTTTTTAACATCATATACATTGTAAACACCAAAAAAAAAAGAAGGGTAAATAAAGCCGGAAATGACTCCATCATCGTTGTTGATTTCTAAATCGGCAGCGACACAATTCTTGCCAATTTCTGAATCAGCAGCGACACAGCTTGACTGTCGATTTCTAAATCAACAGTGTCATAGTTTTCAGCTGCTGATTTATGAATCAATAGTAACACAATTTTTGACTGCCGATTTCTAAATCGACAGCGACGCAGTTCTTCATTGCTGATTTTTTAATCGGCAACGACATAGTTTGGCTGTCGATTTCTGAATTGGCAGCAACACAGTTTTAAGCTGCCATTTCTAAATCGGCAGCGACACCGTTCTTCATTACCGATTTCTAAATCAACAGCAACATAATGTTGGTGTTGATTTCTGAATCGACAGCGACACTAAAAACCAAACAAAAAATAGTGTTGAACTGGTCTATTCTAGGTGAGAATAATAGAGGACATGGCTAGCCTTAGAATGACCCAAAAGAGGGATGAGAACAACCTTATCCAGCCTTCCAAACACCTCTTCGCATTTAAGAGTGATATAAATGCAGCGAAGGAGAGAGGATGACCTGCTCTCCCTAAAAATAGCCAGCCAACAACCTTGGCTACAACAGCCTCTCTTCCCAAAGCAAAACCAGCAGACCCAGCTGCATGCATCCCATTGGAATATGGGAGAAGAAGGGAGGATTAGGGAAAAGTAGAGGTGGCCAAAGCTATGGAAGGAGAAGGAGTCTAGATCTCTCCCCAAAAACCAGCCAGCAAACGCCACTCAGCCGCCTCTTCCCCAAGAAGAAAACCTAGCAACCACTGCATGTACATTCTTTGAGTCACTACCAGAAATTTGCTAAATACCAACGAATTTACCGACGGAAACTTTCCGTCTGTAATTCAGTCTGTAATTACCGACGAAAACTTTTCCGTCCGTAATTCAATCGGTAAATACCGACACAAAATTTCTGTCGGTAGTTACCGACTGAATTACGGACGAAAAAGTTTCAGAAATTTAAAAAAAAGGCGGGTCGCTGAAGTGGAGGTTTTGGCTGGTTATTTTTTGCCGACGGCATCACCGACGGATTCAAAACGACAGCCCGTACAGTGCCCGTACAGTGATGCAACCGGTTCGCCATTTAAATTGCCGACGGACTCACCGAGGGATTTGAAATGGCAGATCCGTACGGTGACGTGTCTATGTTTCCGTCAGAATCACCGACGTAATAACCGATGGAGTTTCCGTCGGTGAAACCGTTGGAAAAAGTTAATATATGACAGCTCTGCCGACCTTCTCATCCCCTATTTCTCCTTCTTCTTCCTCATCCCAACTCTCCCCATCTGCAAACAACCAGCCCCCCACCCCCCCCAAAAAAAAATCTTCCTCATATCAGCACAACAAGTTATATTTCTTGAAGTTTTGTGGTCACAACATCCGTGTTCTGATTTACCGATGGATTTTATCAATTTTTGTAAGTAATTATATCTTTTTAAATTTTAAGATTTAATTAAATGTCAATTTTATTGTTTTTTTAGTATATGTATTTTGTTAGTAGATGTACATGTTTTATTGTTATTTCTCAAACAAACTTGTAGTATATGAATGTATAATTTTGTACCTGTTATGGTTTGTTTTAGATTTTGTAAGATTGTATTTGTTTGTAAATTGTTATTTCTTTATGGAATTACCGAATTACATGTGCTATTTTGAAATAATTAATAGCTTGCTTAATGGGCCCGTTTAAAGTTTTATCAATGGTATTGCGGAGTGGTAATTTTTGTAAATTTATATATTTTAATTCGTATGGACATTGATAAATGATAATGAATATTTAATATTTATGAGAAGTTGTGATTGGTTTGTTAGATAATCTCGAGGTAAAGTAATATTTTTACAAGTTTATTTACCTAACTTAGTTAATTAATACATGATGTCATCATAATTTTATAGAGGTTCGATATAAGTCATGGATGATCGTTCATGGATGTATCGAGATTCACCCCAAGGATTGCGGAGGATGGATTATTGTAATAGGGTTCAGGGTTTTATTAATTTCGCAACATCTATTCCCAGAAGTTTTACTGGAGGCGGTATTAGGTGTCTATGCAGGAAGTGTGAAAATAAAAAGTATCTGCATCTAGATGTTGTAATGATGCATCTTCTACACAAAGGGTTTATAGAGAATTACCAGTGTTGGTATGCACATGGAGAAGTATTTGTTAGTGAGAGTGAGAGGAGAATGGAAGAAACGGTGGTTGGGTCTACTTCTAGTGCTAGCAATGTGCATGAAACGGCAAATGACAACACTAATCCTTACAGAAATATGGTTATGGATGCAATGAGAATGAATCAAGGTAATGGCAGTCAATGTCCAATCGTAGAAGAAGAACCTAATGTAGATGCAGCTAGGTTTTTTGATTTGTTGAAAGATTCTGACGAACCATTATGGGATGGCTGCACGAACCACAGTAAATTATCGGCCGTAGCACAGGTGTTCACCATCAAGTCAGATCACGGGTTGAGTGAGGCCGGGTATGACAAGATTATTGAATGGGCAAGAAGCATTTTACCTGAAGGGAACAGGCTGAAAGAGAACTTCTATGCTGCGAAGTCCATGATGAAACCCCTCGGTTTAGGATACCAGAAAATTGACATGTGCCCTAACTTCTGCATGTTATACTACCTTGAAAATGCTGAGATGACCGAGTGCATGACATGCGGGCATTCCCGTTACAAACCTAGAACTGGCAGGGGAAAGACTCTAGTGGCATATAAAAAACTTAGATACTTCCCGATCACACCTAGACTGCAGAGGTTATTCATGTCACCAAGGACTGCTGAGCACATGACATGGCACCAAGCACACCATGCGGTTGATGGAGTGATGGTTCATCCTTTTGACGGCGAAGCGTGGAAACGCTTTAACAATGTCCATCTTCACTTTTCAGCTGAATCAAGGAATGTGCGTCTTGGGTTGTGTACAGACGGATTCAACCCATTTGGGTCATTTGCTGCTCCTTATTCTTGTTGGCCGGTCATACTCACAGTTTATAACTTGCCACCGGGAATGTGTATGAGGTCGGAGTTCATGTTTTTATCTACTGTCATACCCGGTCCAAGAAGCCCGGGGCGGAATATAGATGTTTGTCTTCGACCGTTGATTGATGAGTTGGCACAGTTGTGGTCCTCTGGAGCTCTGACTTATGATATATCGAGGAAACAAAATTTCATTATGAGGGCGACATTGATGTGGACTGATTGTGCATCAAAAGTATCATTAAGTCTCTTATTTTACATATGTATTTATTGTTTTTATTTGGGTTTTTTATAATAATTGATGTGCTTTTTAGTAATGAAGTTTCTTTTAATGTTTCGTAGGTTTTTGGAGCTTAAATGAATTATTTCAGAAAATTCAACGTCGGAATTCGGAACAAAGAATTGAAGAGAAATTTAGTTGAAGATTGAAGAAAATCTTGATTCAAATAAGTGCTTCAAATTTGCCCCAAAAATCAATTCTATTCCAATTCTAGAAAAGAATATCATATGATCTATTTCAAGCCCAAACTTGCCTTATGTTGTGTGCAAACTTCAACCATCAAACACTTAAGGTTTTAATGTCAATCTTAGCCCAAATAATAGGTACATTTGTATCCTTATTTGATGCTTAAATTCAGCCCCAAATCAGCCCCAAATCAGCCTCAAATCAGCCTCCAAATCAGCCCAAACACAATCCATGATCCTACATGTCCACACAACAAATAACATTTGATTTATTTTGGGTAATTCATTGACCCAAGAGGGCAAGCACATGGATGGAAAGCTGGAGGGGACATTGTCACATTATTTTGGGTAAAAAAGAAGAAAGAGACAGCTCATAAAGGAGGAAGAAAAACGTGCACCAAAGTGTTCTTCAAGCTGTCCTGATTTGATTTTTCAGAACACCTTTCGGTGTTATGTCCATAACTTTTGACTCAGATGTCCAAATGAGCTGTTCTTTAATGATCTGGAAAGATAACAGAATGGCCTATAAATATGTCTCTAATAGCCATCTACAGGGGAGGCTTCTAAAAGGGTCGAATTGCTGTCCAAAGTTAGAGTCAGATTTGTGTCCGAATTTTTACTGAAATTGTGTTGTGTTCTTCTTTATAGATTTCGGTTCTTTAGCTTGTAAAACTCATTATTTCAGTTTGATTCAAGTCATTTTATGTTTATTAAAGTGTTATTATATATAATCATGGTTGGCTAATCTTCTTCTTGGATCCAAATCAAGGATGATGGTGGTTGAGGTGAGTTCTTTAAGATATGAATGAATCTTAATGTCTATCTTTTCATTTTCTTCATGAATGTTTATTATTGCAAAGAAATTTTAGAAATCATTTAGGTAATGTTATAATCTTGAATTTTTATGCACAAACCTTAGTTTTGGTATAGAGATTGCTTGATTCAATGTCTTACTTAATATGAAAATACTTGTTCATTCTTAAGCAATAATCAATCTTCATCCTTTTAAACTTCATTGTAATATCTTCCGATCTAATATCACCATCGTTGATATTAGGTTGAGTTATCTTATATATGTTGAAGGAATCACCAATACATCACCATTAAAATTGATTTGGACCAAGACTTACTTTTTCTTGTCATTTAAAATCTATTTACACTTTTTCATCTTTGAAAACAAATCCATCAATCATTTTCAACCGAGTTATTGTTAATTTAATTTCTCTTGAGTTTTGTTTTGTTACCTAGCTTAATTTCCAGATCTAGCTCTCTGTGGATATGACCTCGATCTTACCGAGTTAATTGCTACATCGCACACTCGTGCACTTGCGAGTTAAAACAAGCCGAACATAAAAAGCGGTCAAGCAATTTTGGCGCCGCTGCCGGGGAGCTAGCAAGCAAAGGTAACAAATTTCTATTTGATTATTGGAAAACAAAAAAAATACATAAAAATAAAAAATCAAATGGCTGGTTTTACCGCCTAAAAAAAAAAATTAATTTGACCTCAACTTTTCGGATATTGGACTGTGGACTGGACTATTAATTGTTGGATTTTTGTTGGTTCAACCATTTTTCTTTTATTGTCTATTCTAATTAGTTTATAATATTTATTGTTTATATTATAAGGCTGGTTTTACCGTCTCTTGTTTATTTTATTTTATTTTGTTGTTTATTGTTGTTATTTTTCTTATATTTATTGTCTGAAGTGCTTGGCCGGTACTACCGCCTTTTGTTCATTTTATTTTATTTTGTTGTTTATTGTTGTTATTTTTCTTATATTTATTGTCTGAAGTGCTTGGCCGGTACTACCGCCTTTTATTCATGCTTGTTATAATTATCTTTTAATGTTTATTGTTGTTACTATTGCTTATTAGTTAGAGAGTGAATTTCTTAATTTGTTGTATTTTTATTTTTGAGCTATTACTTTATCTTTTACGTTTCATTTACTTTTATTTGCAATCTTTTTTTTCTTTTTCTTTTTCTTTTCCTTTCCTTTCGTATTCATATAATTGTTATATTATTGTTTTTTTATCATGGCTAATGTTGAAGATGTAGAGGGTGAAGGGAGTGTTCAAGGTAATGGACCTCCACAATTCAATGATCAACCTAATTTTCGAACTCTTAGAGAGTATCTTCACCCGGCTAGACAAAGTACACCTTCGTGTATTATCTTACCTCTTAACCAACAAGCTTTCAATTTGAAACCGGGCATGATTCAACTTCTTCCCACATTTCACGGTATGGATTCTGAAAATCCATACATACACATTAAAGACTTTGAAGAGGTATGTAATACTTTTATTGATAGAACATGCACCGAGGAAACTATTCGTCTTAAATTGTTCCCATTCTCTCTAAAGGATAAAGCCAAGCTTTGGCTAAACTCCTTGCGTCCTAGGTCTATAGGTACATGGAGAGAAATGCAAGCTGAATTTTTGAAAAAATACTTCCCCACTCATAGGACGGCAGCCTTACAACGTCAAATGATGAATTTTTCTTGTAGTCCAAATGAGTCATTTCACCAAGCTTGGGAAAGGTTCAAAGACTTGTTAAATGCATGCCCCCACCATGGTTTTGAGATGTGGAGGTTAGTGAGTTTCTTCTACGACTCTCTTACCGCAGATTTTAAAAAGCTAGTGTCAACCATGTGTAATGGTGAGTTTTATGACAAAGAACCAAGTGAAGCCTTTGATTTCTTTGATCAATTGGCTGAAAACACAAAGCAATGGGAGACTTCTCTCCCACTTCATGTTGAGTCTAGAAACACCATTTCTCATTCAAGTGGGAAGTTCCAATTGAAAGAGACTGATGACCTCAATGCTAGATTAGCCTCATTGGCTAGGAAAGTAGAGTCTCTTGAGATTAAAAAAGTGCATGTCATGAGTGAACAACAAGAGGAAAGTTGTGTTGTTTGTGAGAGCAAAGGGCATAGGACAACTGAGTGTCCTACCATTCCAGCCTTCAAGGAAGTGCTATATGGCCAAACTTCTGATTCAAGTAATGTTAGAAAGCCATTTTCAAACCAAGTAGGCAATCCCTACTCTGAGACCTACAATCCTGGATGGAGGAACCATCCAAATTTTGGATGGAGAAATGAGGGCCCTTCAGTACCTCAAACATTTCAACCTCCACCCCAACCATTTCATGCTCCCACACATAACACATACCAACCACCTCATAAGAGATCCCTAGAGGATACTCTTCAACAATTCATGCAAACACAAGGAGGAATCAACAACCAAGCTTATAAATTTCAAGACCAGACCAATAGGACCTTAGATGACATTCGAAGTCAACTAACCAAGTTGACTCAATCACTAAGCATTCAAGAGAAGGGAAAGATCCCAGCTCAACCAATGCCAAATCCTAGAGGTCAGGTACACATGAGTGAATCCTCATCTAGTGAACCTTCAAACCATGAACAAGTCCAAGCCATCACTACCCTTAGAAGTGGAAAGATTATTGACAAAGCTATAGGTTTTGGGATTCCTAGAAGTATTGTGGAGGAGGAATCTAGGCAAAGTGAAGAGGAAATCAAAACACAAGTGACAAATGAGAGCTTGAGTGACAAAGAAGGTGAGATAAATGAGAAAGAGATGAGTGAGAAAGGAGATGATTCAAGCAAAATTGGAGTCAAAGTGAGTGATTTAGAATTTGTTCCTAGAGCACCATTTCCACAAAGGTTAGGGAAACCTAAACATGATCTTATGAACTCAGAAATCTATGAATTGTTCAAACAAGTGAAAGTCAACATTCCACTCCTTGATGCAATTAAACAAGTCCCATCTTATGCAAAGTTCCTCAAGGACTTATGCACAGTCAAAAGGAGATTGAATGTGAAAGAAAGAGCCTTTCTAACTGAACATGCTAGTGCCATCATCCAGTTTAAGACCCCTCCCAAATACAAAGATCCTGGTTGCCCTACCGTTTCATGCATTATTGGAAGTCATAAGATAGACCAAGCTTTGTTGGATTTAGGAGCAAGTGTGAATTTGATACCCTACACTGTTTATGAACAATTAGGTTTAGGAGAAATCAAGCCTACTCGAATCACCCTTCAATTAGCTGATAGGTCAATCAAGATTCCCAGGGGTATTGTTGAGGATGTGTTGGTCCAAGTAGATAAATTCTACTTTCCTGTTGATTTTGTAGTGTTGGACACCGCACCTATTCAAAGTTCTAATGCTCCCATCCCAGTCATCTTAGGTAGACCTTTCCTAGCTACATCCAAAGCTTTAATCAACTGTAGGAATGGGGTGATGAAATTATCTTTTGGAAATATGACTGTGGAGATGAACATATTCAATGTCTCCAAACAAATTGGTGAACATGAGGACATTAGAGAGGTGGATTTGATTCAAACAGTTTGTCAAGAACACTTTGAGAGAGAATGGATCAAGGATCCATTGGAGAGAACTTTAATTCATGATGAAAGATTTTGTTCTTTGGAATGTGTTGATGAGGAAGTAAGAGAACTCGAGACTTATCTAGATCCAATGCCTATTATGTCAATAGGTCAATGGACCCCATCGTTTGAGCCTTTGATTCCCCAAGTGAAAGTTGAGGCATCTCTTGTCCAACCTTATAAACCAGAAAGGAAGCCTTTACCGAGTGATCTTAAGTATGCATTTCTAGGGGAAGATGAATCATATCCTATTGTGATTTCATCAAAACTTAGCATAGAGCAGGAACAAGAACTTTTGAGAGTGGTGAGAAAACACAAAAAAGCAATTGGGTGGACTATTACTGACTTGAAAGGAATTAGCCCTCTTTTATGTACACATAGAATCTATCTTGAAGAAGAGGCTAAAACTGTGAGGCAAATGCAAAGACGATTGAACCCAAACATGAAGGAAGTAGTAAGATGTGAAGTGCTTAAGCTACTTGATGCGGGTATCATTTACCCCATTGCAAACTCAAAATGGGTTAGTCCAACCCAAGTTGTCCCAAAAAAATCTGGAGTCACGGTAGTGAAAAATGAAAATAATGAGCTAGTACCAACTAGAATCCAAACTGGATGGCGTATGTGCATTGATTATCGTAAGTTGAACATGGTGACTAGGAAGGACCATTTTCCACTTCCATTTTTAGACCAAGTGCTTGAAAGAGTAGCCGGAAGAGCTTTCTATTGTTTTCTTGATGGATACTCAGGTTACAACCAAATTGAGGTTTCTTTAGAAGACCAAGAAAAAACCACTTTCACTTGTCCTTTTGGTACCTATGCTTATAGAAGAATGCCTTTTGGCTTGTGTAATGCACCAGCCACTTTTCAAAGGTGTATGATGAGTATCTTTAGTGACATGGTGGAAAATTTTTTGGAAGTTTTCATGGATGATTTTTCAGTTTATGGGGATTCTTATGAGTTGTGTCTAATGCATTTAGAAAAAGTTCTTGAAAGGTGTGAAGAGAGCAATCTTGTACTCAATTGGGAGAAGTGTCATTTTATGGTGACACATGGCATTGTCTTAGGTCACATTGTCTCTTCAAAAGGGATAGAGGTAGATAAGTCAAAGGTTGAAGTCATTCAAAAATTACCTACCCCTAGGACTGTGAAAGATGTGAGATCCTTTTTAGGACACGCTGGTTTTTACCGAAGATTCATTCATTCTTTTAGTACCATTGCCAAACCATTGTGTAACTTGTTGTCACAAGATGTTCAATTTGATTGGACATCAAAATGTCAAGAAGCTTTTGAAAAGCTTAAAGGGTTGTTGACCACTTCACCAATCATGCAAGCTCCTGATTGGTCTTTACCATTTGAACTGATGTGTGATGCTAGTGATTTTGCGGTAGGGGCTGTGTTAGGGCAAAGAAAAGATAAGAAACCTCATGTCATTTATTATGCTAGCAAGACTTTGAATGATGCTCAATTGAATTACACTACAACTGAAAAAGAACTTTTAGCTGTGGTCTTTGCATTGGATAAGTTTCGGTCTTATTTGGTTGGATCTCTTGTTATTGTTTTCACTGATCATGCAGCATTGAAATACTTGCTCACAAAACAAGATGCCAAGCCACGTTTGATTCGATGGATCCTCCTACTCCAAGAGTTTAACCTTGAAATTCGAGATAAAAAGGGAGTAGAGAATGTAGTGGCTGATCATTTGTCCCGTCTTTCAAGCTATGAGACCATAATTGATGAATCTCCAATAAATGAATTCTTTGCTGATGAAAATTTATTTTGTGCAGGTACTGTTTCCTACATTGGCTCTCCATGGTATGCCGACATAGCAAATTACCTAGCCACAAGTCAGATTCCTTCTCATTGGTCTAAACTTGACAAACAAAAATTCTTGCGCAACGTGCGTACCTTTTTTTGGGATGACCCCTACCTATTTAAATACTGCCCTGACCAAATTGTTAGGCGGTGCATCCCTGATCATGAAATTCCAAGTGTAATTAATTTTTGTCATGCATTAGCCTGTGGTGGGCATTTCTCTTCCAAGAAAACCACTGCCAAGATCTTGCAGTGTGGTTTTTATTGGCCCACCATGTTCAAAGATGTCCATGCCTTTTGTGTTGCATGTGACCGATGCCAACGACTAGGTAACCTTACTAGGCGTAACATGATGCCCCTAAACCCCATTCTTGTTTTGGAAATATTTGATTGTTGGGGGATTGATTTCATGGGACCTTTTCCAAGTTCATTTGGTTACCAATTCATCCTTGTAGCTGTTGATTATGTGTCTAAATGGGTGGAGGCCATTGCATCTCGAACCAATGACCATCGAGTTGTGGTCAAATTCTTGAAAGAAAATATTTTCTCTCGTTTTGGCATGCCCCGGGCTATGATTAGTGATGGGGGTAAGCATTTTTGTAACAAGCCCGTTGGGATTTTGATGAGAAAATATGGTGTAATTCACAAGGTCAGTACCCCCTATCATCCACAGACTAGTGGCCAAGCTGAGTTGGCAAATAGGGAGATCAAGAACATTCTAGAGAAAACAGTCAATCCAAACCGTAAAGATTGGTCCCTACGACTAGTTGATGTTTTGTGGGCATATCGCACTGCTTATAAGACCTCTTTAGGAATGTCTCCTTATAGGCTAGTTTATGGAAGGCCTTGTCATCTCCCTGTTGAGATTGAGCACCGTGCATATTGGGCCATCCGGCAATTCAATGACAATGAAAACGAGGTTGGCAAAAATAGAAAGCTTCAATTGGATGAATTAGATGAGCTGAGAAATGATGCATTTGAAAATGCAAAAATTTCAAAACATAAGATGAAAACCTTGCATGATAAACATATTCTTAGAAAATCCTTTCATGTTGGTCAAAAGGTTCTCTTGTATAATTCACGATTACATCTCTTTCCTGGGAAGTTGAGGACAAAATGGATTGGTCCATTTGTGATTAAATCCATATCTGAGCATGGTGCATTTGAGGTAGAAAATCCTAAGAATGAAAATGTTTTCAAAGTAAATGGTCATCGATTGAAACCTTATCTTGAAAACTTTGTGGCTGAAGTTGAGACATTGGATCTTGAAGATCCAATACCATTGTGGTATCAGAAGTAATGAGTTTTTATTTTTATTTTTATTTTATTTTTTTCATTTTTTTTCTCTTTCTTCCATCTCTTATATTTTCTTGTTCATGCATTAGGGACAATGCATTATTTTAAGTTGGGGGGTGTGAGGTTCTTTATTTTCAAAAAAAAAAAAAAAACAAACAAACATCAATGTTTTCTTGTAGTTGTGATATGCAGGTAAAAAAAAAAAATCAAGCAAGAAGTCAGCTCATGTCCAATTCAATCAGACATTCATCCTTGAGAACAAAAGGGGAGTAACAGTTTTCTAATCTTTATACTTTTCTTCTCTTTCCTTTTTTTTTTTTTTTTTACATTGAGGATAATGTAAAACTTAATTTTAGATATTTGATTATGTTGAATGCTTGAGATGACCATGCTTGTTAAAAAAAAAAAAATCACATTCGTATGTGAACGAGTCTTGTTTAGGATCAACATTACATTTTTTGGATTCATTATTGTGTTGAACATTGCATGCTTTAATTTGGGATAGATAATATCTTATAAAGCAAGATATAGCATACTTTTTTTTAAGATTATTGAAGTACATCTTTCCTTGTAAAAGTTGTGTGAGTTGTGTGATTATGCATGAAAGATGAGTGTGATGCTTTACTTGTGATCATCCCTTTTGATCTAGTCCTAAACAAGGTTTAAGTAAATAGAGTAATCAATATTACACAAATGTGTACAAAGTTCTATCTACTCCAATGTTTTGAGTTGCTCAGTAACTAGGGGTATTCATCACAAATGTTTATCTTTACGTCAAACGGCAGCTTGAAATATGAGTATGCAAAGCACTTTAAGTTTGTGACTTTGTGAGTAACCGGGTGCATTCATCACAAATGTTTGTATTCGCGTCAAAAGGGAAGTGACCACTTAAAGAAAAAGAATAAATAATATCATCAAAAAAAAAGAGAAAAAAAAAAAAGAAAAAAAAAATAGATAATTCTCTAGTTTGCTACCTTGTTTGTAGTAGTGAGAAGGGAAGATTACAAGTTGAGTTTTCGCGTGAATCAATTATGTTGGTTGCATGATAAATACGATTGAATTTGGAATTTTGTATGGATGTTTGATTTAGAGAATGTGAGTATGCTTATTTTTCTTTATTTGCTATTGTGTACACTAAGTTAAAGATACCAATGTTTGCATGATAGGTCCTTTAAGTGTGATGAGTCGAGCCTAATTATGTTGTTATTATTCTTTTTATTTCAAAGGTTTTATGTTTTGTTTTGCTTGAGGACTAGCAAAATCTAAGTTGGGGGGTGTGATTGTGCATCAAAAGTATCATTAAGTCTCTTATTTTACATATGTATTTATTGTTTTTATTTGGGTTTTTTATAATAATTGATGTGCTTTTTAGTAATGAAGTTTCTTTTAATGTTTCGTAGGTTTTTGGAGCTTAAATGAATTATTTCAGAAAATTCAACGTCGGAATTCGGAACAAAGAATTGAAGAGAAATTTAGTTGAAGATTGAAGAAAATCTTGATTCAAATAAGTGCTTCAAATTTGCCCCAAAAATCAATTCTATTCCAATTCTAGAAAAGAATATCATATGATCTATTTCAAGCCCAAACTTGCCTTATGTTGTGTGCAAACTTCAACCATCAAACACTTAAGGTTTTAATGTCAATCTTAGCCCAAATAATAGGTACATTTGTATCCTTATTTGATGCTTAAATTCAGCCCCAAATCAGCCCCAAATCAGCCTCAAATCAGCCTCCAAATCAGCCCAAACACAATCCATGATCCTACATGTCCACACAACAAATAACATTTGATTTATTTTGGGTAATTCATTGACCCAAGAGGGCAAGCACATGGATGGAAAGCTGGAGGGGACATTGTCACATTATTTTGGGTAAAAAAGAAGAAAGAGACAGCTCATAAAGGAGGAAGAAAAACGTGCACCAAAGTGTTCTTCAAGCTGTCCTGATTTGATTTTTCAGAACACCTTTCGGTGTTATGTCCATAACTTTTGACTCAGATGTCCAAATGAGCTGTTCTTTAATGATCTGGAACGATAACAGAATGGCCTATAAATATGTCTCTAATAGCCATCTACAGGGGAGGCTTCTAAAAGGGTCGAATTGCTGTCCAAAGTTAGAGTCAGATTTGTGTCCGAATTTTTACTGAAATTGTGTTGTGTTCTTCTTTATAGATTTCGGTTCTTTAGCTTGTAAAACTCATTATTTCAGTTTGATTCAAGTCATTTTATGTTTATTAAAGTGTTATTATATATAATCATGGTTGGCTAATCTTCTTCTTGGATCCAAATCAAGGATGATGGTGGTTGAGGTGAGTTCTTTAAGATATGAATGAATCTTAATGTCTATCTTTTCATTTTCTTCATGAATGTTTATTATTGCAAAGAAATTTTAGAAATCATTTAGGTAATGTTATAATCTTGAATTTTTATGCACAAACCTTAGTTTTGGTATAGAGATTGCTTGATTCAATGTCTTACTTAATATGAAAATACTTGTTCATTCTTAAGCAATAATCAATCTTCATCCTTTTAAACTTCATTGTAATATCTTCCGATCTAATATCACCATCGTTGATATTAGGTTGAGTTATCTTATATATGTTGAAGGAATCACCAATACATCACCATTAAAATTGATTTGGACCAAGACTTACTTTTTCTTGTCATTTAAAATCTATTTACACTTTTTCATCTTTGAAAACAAATCCATCAATCATTTTCAACCGAGTTATTGTTAATTTAATTTCTCTTGAGTTTTGTTTTGTTACCTAGCTTAATTTCCAGATCTAGCTCTCTGTGGATATGACCTCGATCTTACCGAGTTAATTGCTACATCGCACACTCGTGCACTTGCGAGTTAAAACAAGCCGAACATAAAAAGCGGTCAAGCATGGACTATCAATGATTTTCCAGCTTATGGAATGCTTTCTGGTTGGAGCACGCATGGGAAACTCGCATGTCCATACTGCATGGAAAACAACAAGGCATTCACGCTAGCAAATGGAGGTAAAGCTTCTTTTTTTTACTGTCACCGTCGCTTCTTGCTACTTCATCACAGGTACAGAAAGAACAGAAAAGATTTCTTTGTTGGCAGAGTTGAAAAAGATGTTGCATCCCGGCGTCTTTCTGGTGAAGAATTGCATGATGTTGTCTTAGAGTACGGTGACATTGTGTTTGGCCTTCAATCAGGTAAGCAAAAGTTTCCTGGTTTTGGTTTGACCCATAATTGGGTAAAGCGAAGTATCTTTTTTTAGCTTTCTTATTGGAAGAACAATCTGCTCCGCCATAACCTTGACGTCATGCACATCGAAAAGAACATGTTTGAGAATATTTTCAACACCGTCATGGATGTGAAGGGGAAGACAAAGGACAACATCAAGGCGAGATTGGATATAGCTTTATACTGTAACCGTAAAAATATGGAGTTGGTTTATGATGAGTCACGGGTCGCAAAACCAAGAGCAAGCTTCGTGTTAGAGAAAAACGCACAACTGCTAGTCTACAAATGGCTTAAGAGTCTGCGTTTTCCGGATGGACATGCATCAAACATATCAAGGCTGGTTAATATAGAGGACTGCAGATTGTATGGAATGAAGAGTCATGACTGCCACGTGTTTATGCAAACACTCATCCCATTAGCTTTTCGTGATTTGTTGCCAAAGAGAATATGGGATGCACTCACGGAGATAAGTCATTTCTTCAGAGATATATGCTCCAGCAAGTTGAATGTTGATCACATTGAGAGGCTTCAAACGAATATCGTCGAGACACTATGCAAACTTGAGATGATATTCCCTCCATCATTTTTTAACTCAATGGAGCATCTCCCTATACATCTACCGTTCGAGGCAAAAGCTGGAGGACCAGTCCAATATAGATGGATGTACCCATTTGAACGGTTAGATATTACAGTTGCACTGTAATTCATATATAAAAGTATTTTCTATGTTTTTCTTAATTGAAAATACTTAATTAATTCAATACAGGTACTTGTTTAATCTCAAGAAAAAGGTTAAGAACAAGGCGCATATTGAGGCTTCGATATGTGAGGCCTATATTGTTGAGGAGATCTCAACATTTATCTCGTACTATTTCGAACCTCATCTGAGAACGAGAATCAATCGCGTTCCACGGCATGATGATGGCGATGAAGTGCCTTCCAGTGGGAACTTGTCAATATTCTCCAATACTGGACGACCCACACCTAAAAATGTCGTAAGAGGAAGATATTTGTCGGAAATAGAGTTCAAACAAGCACACAACTATGTTCTATTTAACTGTGATGAGCTGAGACCTTTTATTCAGTAAGTTTATACTAATTAAACTTTGTTAGTAATATACTGTTAATTATATATTGTAATATCATACACTCATTATCACTTGCAGGCAACATCGTCAATATTTGCTCTCCAATAACTCACAGCTGACCGAATCCCAGATCTTTCAATTACAAGATGAGCAGTTTGCCACGTGGTTCAGAACACATGTAAGCACTATCACAAACTCATTCTAACTTGCAAAATTACTGTACGTATGCATGTCATTACGAGATTCTCGTTCATTTACTATTTATTGATGTACATTACATACAAGGTTTATCAAATGGAAAGGAGTGCACCTAAGTCATTGTCTTCACTAAGCCTGGGGCATGAAAGAAAATGTAAGTGCTACAACGGGTATTTTGTCAATGGATATGTTTTCCATACTGAAGAATACGGGCAAGGAATAAAGACATACAATAGCGGTGTTTGTGTTAAGGGATCCACTAGTAATGAGTTAGAAGTTGACTACTATGGTAGATTAGAAGAGGTCGTCGAACTGCAATATCATAACGAGCAGAATATAGTGTTTTTATTCAAATGTTATTGGTATGACACGATTGACAGAGGAATCAGAGTTGATTCGCACTATGGTCTGGTCGAAATCAACTCAAAAGCTAGACTCCGCAACATAAACGATGTCTTTGTTTTCGCAAAGCAATGTCAACAAGTTTATTACACATACACCCCTTCATTTAGAAAGGATCGATCAAGAGTGGATTGGTTGTCCGTTTTAAAAATGAAACCCCGGGGTTGTGTCGAGGTTGTTCAGGATGAGAACGAAGACACAAGTGTGCGAGATGAAGTCTTTCAAGTTAGTGAGGTGGTTGAACCATATCAAGTTGCTCCTTCGATTGAATTGGAAGAAAATTCAAATTTTCGTGTTTTCGATGATAGTCTTGTTGATGTTGACGCAGAGGAGTTAAATTTTGTTTTGAGCTCTAGCGGACAACCAAATATCTATGAAGAAGATGATATTCATATTGAAGATTGCGATGAAGGTGATGACAATTCAATTGATGACGAACAAGAAGAAAAATCTGACTAACTACCAAAATGAAGCCCTATGTAAAACCCTTTTTTAATGTAATTTAGATTATGAATGATATATATATTTTGAAACACAAAATATTTATTACTTGAAATAATTAATTCAAATGCCACAATTATGAGATAATTACTTGAAATAATTATTGATCATGGATGATATATTTTGTGACATGAAATAATTACTTGAAATGCCACCAAATCCCCGACGGCCATAAGTCCGTCGGCATTTCACAGAGAGTTCAAAAATAATTACTTGAAATGCCACCCAATCACCGACGGCCACCCTGACGGACTTAAGTCCGTCGGTATTTCACAAAGAGTTCGAAAGTAATTACTTGAAATGCCACCCAATCATCGACGGCCACACCGACGGACTTAAGTCCATCGATAAGCTATCGGCGGGTCAATTTTACCGACAACATTACCGACGGACCGCGCAAATTTCAAAGGGTTGCGCATTAAATGCGCCTCTGACCGCCTAATATTGCCGACGGAATTACTGACGGACCACGAAAAATATGGAGGGTCATTAAAAATTTTGGTTCGAAATTCAAAATTTACCGACAGATTTTTAACACATCACCGACGGAATAAATTAAAATAATAATTAATTTTATATCCGTCGGGGAATCAGTCGGGGAATCCGTCGGTAAAACTGCCATATAAGTTCAAGTGACCGCCCGTTCAGTTCATTTTTTCTTCTCCTTCGTTTCTCTCCTTCGGTGAATCCTCTCCATTCTTCAAAGCTTTGGCCTCCAATCTCTAGCAAGTTTTCTTCATCATCTTCATCAGTTTAAAAGGTTAGTGTTTCCTCTATTTCATTTTACTTTAATAGTTTCTTTTTGCTCTTTTTTTGGTTATTTTTTTTATTTGGTGTATTTTTTTGTAATGTAGATAAAGTCTATAGTTTTTTTTTGCATAATTCATTGCTAAAGTCTATAGTTTTTTTTTTTAATTTATTGAATATTTTTTATTGTTGTATTGGCATAATTATTATTAGTTAATTTGTTGAATTTTTATTGTTAATGTTGAATTTACCATAGAATTAGTAATTGAATATGTTGAAATAATTATTAGTTTTACTTTATTATTGCATGATTTGTGTTTAATTTTTTCCATTTATTTTGATTGTTATTCTAGAGTTTTTTTTTAATTTATTGTTTTGTTGTATTGGCATAATTATTGAATAATTACTTGAATTGTAATTGTTAATGTTGAATTTACCGTAGAATTAGTAATTGAATATGTTGGAATAATTATTAGTTTTACTCTATTATTGCATGCTTTGTGTTTAATTTTTTCCATTTATTTTGATTGTTATTCTAGAGTTTTTTTTTATTTATTGTTTTGTTGTATTGGCATAATTATTGAATAATTACTTGAATTGTAATTCTTAATGTTGAATTTACCTTAGGATTAGTAATTGAATATGTTGGAATAATTAGTATAGATTGGGTAAATTGGTTGTGGCTATTGTTAATATGTGCAGGTTTGTGGATTTGGGTAGTATCCGGTATAGGGGAGGTGCTGTCGAATTTTTTTTTTACATTTGAATTTAATTATATAATTATTTGTATCAAATTATGTAGATGCGTAGAACGAAAACCAGAGCTGATCGCTCAGGTGCGGTCGCAGCTAGTTCGTCTAGCAGCGAGGATGATATTTCCTTAGGTGCCTCTCAAGAAGAGGCACCTACACCACCTGCGCCGTCAACCGATGCTGCCTCTTCCAGCGGTACTTCACAGCGCAGAGGCGGCGTGCCTTCACAGCGGAATCAATTTACCCGCAAGTACGAGGCATAGTGGAAGGACGACCTTTCAATGTAAGTTTGTTAAGGTTTTAGTTTTTTTTAGAAAAAATTACAACATAATTTATGAAGTAATCACTATTGAATTTATTTCATTTATTTTCAGGTTCACAAACATTGAAGCCGCCCGAATAATATCATCGGCGTTTAAATCGTCGATGGAGATTCCATTGTTTCAATGGAGTCAGATATCCAAGCATCCTGAATGAATGCCTCAAATCAATGCATGGTTTAACAGGTTTGAGATTGGTATTAATTTATAATTTTCAGCTTATTAATATAATTGTAAATAAATTATTATTTTTATTTAAACTTGTTTATTTATACAAAGCACAAATTCTGCTGGGACATTGAGCATAACACTGTTGTGAGGAGGGTGTGGGAAAATCATGCGGCAACTAGGTAAGATCGAAAACAATACAGGATTTTTTTAGGCAAAAATTTATGTTTTGAAATGTAATTTTTGGTTGCATGAAGCAGGTTGCGTGATTTTTTGTATGAAGCACAGAAAAAGGCAAAAAAAACCGCGAGGGATAGGGGTTTCCAAGGCTGGAACGATATTGCGGTTTGGAGGGGTTTCAAACCGATATACATCCCGGAAGATATATGGCCGCACTATCTTGAGCACGTGACGTCTGAGCGGTTCACACGACGCTCACAGTCCGATGCTGGCAACCGGAATCGGCCAATTCATGGCGGGGTGACAACTCACATTGGCGGCTCCGTTCCGTTTGCTGCACATGCGAAACGGATGGTAAGATTAATTTAAATGAAATATATCGTTAAATTCAGTTGTTGTTAATATATCTTTTTCATTATAGGCTGCGTCTCTTGGACGTGAGCCGAGCCCGATGGAGCTGTTTGTGGAGACGCACGTGCGGAGTCAAGACCGCTAGAAGGGGGCGCAACAGTTCGTTGGTAACCGTGCTCAGCATTTCATGGTATGTTTGTTCAACCATTTTATTTTGTAAGTTATTATGTAAGTTATTATGTTTATTGTATTGAATATGATGATTACTTTTTTATTTTATTTTCAGGAGACCTATAATAATCGGTTGAGGGAGAGATACGAGGACGATACTTTGACCCATCCGGAATTCGATCCGGATTTGTGGATGGAGGTTGGCTCGTTAGGTGGACCCGATAAAAATCGGGTTTACGGGCTCTCCAACACTACGGCCGACAACTTGCGGTCGACCCGTAGTGTTTCAACCGTTGGGAGCTCCCAATCAATATCGAGCTCCCAATCTAAGGAGTTTGTGGCTTTGCAGCAACTCACCGAGAAATACGATAACCTACAAGCGGAGTACGCACAACTCAAAGTGTCTCATGCACAACAAAGAGCGGAGTCTGAGCAATTCAAAGCGTCTCAAGCACAACAAAAGGCGGAGTATGAAGCGGCTCAAGAACAGCAAAAAGCGGCTTATAACCAGCTTTACGAAATGATTATGAAATTGTCAAATAGCGGAACATGTGCGCCTAATCCTTTTTGGCCGTATAACCACCAGCCTCCGCCAGGATCTCCTCCTCCTCCTCCTCCTCAAGCTCCATCATCTTTATATTAATTTGTAATCAACATTATTTACCTTTAAAACTTCATTTATTATTTTTCTTGAAACATATTCAGTTTGTAATGAATATTATTTAACTTTGTTTTTTTTTATGTTTAATATAAATTTTATTTGCATAATTGGTTTGTATTACAATTAATTTATATAGTTTTATATTATATATCCTAAATAATTTTTTAAAAACAAATTAAGAAAAAAACTATTACCAAGGATTTTACTGACGGATGAATTCGGTCGGTATTTTAAACACTCATTGACAGAATTACCGACGGAATTAATCTGTTGGCATTTAACAATAGCTTCCACAATCACCGACGAATTTACAGACGGACATATTCTGTCGGTATTTCATACACTCACCGACAGATTTACCGACGGATAGTTTCCGTCGGTAAATCACAATATACCGACGGACTAAAAATCCGTCGGTATATTTCAAGCGGGAATTTTTTTTTTTTGGCGTGCAAATTCCGTCTGTAAAACCATCGGCAAATGGTTTTTTTGTTTTTCCGACCAATATAGCGACGGAATGGGGAATCACCGACAAAGGTAAAGCCGACAGAATTAATCCGTCAGTGAGTACGTCGGTAAAATAATCACCGACGAACTTCTAATCACACACCGACGGAATTTATCCGTCGGTAAAACTGTGAAATCTTGTAGTGAGTGTTAGAGAGGAAAAGAAAAACATCAATGGCCGAAACCATGGAGGGAGAGGGAGTGTAACAGACAGTTGAATAGAGGAAAAAGAAGAGGAAAATCATGAGTAGAAGGGAAGAAGTAGAAGAAGAAGACTGCGAGTAAAGGGGAAGAAAAACCTATTGAATCCCTTCCTAAAACTATCAAAAATAGTAAGGTATGAACCAGACCTCTCTCCCCACCTGTTCTTGAGACTTTAGGATCAAAATCATGAAGAAAAACCCAAAGTAGATGATCTAGAATCCTTACACCAGCTGCTAAGGAAAACTGGGCTGAAGAATGCATGTAAAATAGGGGTGAATGAGAGGCCAAATTCCAGAACACTTAATGAAGGAAATGGATAATTTAAATACACAAACTGAGCATGGTAGGGGCTGGATAGAATGCAAACATTATGAGAAGAAAAGCAGGAATTATGACCTTGTTAGAGCCTTAGACCATGCTGAAATCAAAACAGAAAACATGTTAGTGCTATTGACTTGATTTCTGATTGTGTTTGATGAAATTTTATAATAATGGGCTGAGAGTAAGGTTTTGTGCAAGATTATGTTATCCTTGAACTCTAGAAACATGCTTGAGCTGAAATAGAAATCGTGTCATGTGCTGGCTTGATTATATGGTGTGAATGATAGCACTACATATCTTGAGAACTAAGTGAATGATGGTGTGCTTGTAACATGTTATTGTGATTATGAGTTGTGTGGATGAATTGCCATTTTACAATCATGAATGTAAGTGTATAGTTGTAACAATGCTAAATGTTGATATTGGATGAAATGAGAAAACCTTGCTGATTAGTACTTAAAAGTGCATTTTTATCAAGGTTTTATATCATCATTTTGCACTTGAAGTATCAATAACTCCTTAACTAAAGCATGTTTTATAATAACATATCTAATTATATAAGATACCTTTAATTTATGGTAAATGTTCATCTTAAATGTAGGCCTAACACATAAATGAAAGAATTGATTGATGAGTTGAAGTACTGAAATTGAAAGGACAAAGAGATGGCCAAACCTAGAAAAGAGATGTTGGTGCAGTCTAAACTGGAACACTGTTTGGTAATTGGGTCATATCTGGAGCTGTAGATCTTGGATTTAGGTCCATTTTATATGGATGGAAAGATAAGACATAGGCCTACAACTTTCATGTGGAGCCCAAGATTTAAAAAAGTTGTTTTCAAGTCCAAATTGTAGCAACAACGGAGAAGTCCGAATCTATCCTGCAGCCCAGACACTGTTCAGTGTTTAGCCCATATCTCGAGTTCTAGAAGTCCAAATGACCTCATCTTTTTTTTTTATGGAAATTTGAGACAATTGTCTAGAACCTTCATGGGAGAATCTGTTCAAATCCTAACGTTATCAATGACGTTTTTGGCAGACAAGAAGATAAGGATTGTCACCAAGTCAAGATGTGACCACCCACTCATCAATTAGTCAACAAATCAATAGTTCCAAATTTTGGCCTATAAAAGGAGGCATTTACCATGCATTTAGGCATCTTGGTGTTCAAATCAAGATCAAGCTCTTGCTCTCTCTTTTGTAATGCTTAAGTTTTATTTATATTAATCTCTTGTTTATGCCTTTCATTTTCTTTTCTTTACTTAGTTAACTTCTTTCTCATTTATGTTCTTATCTTGTTTATTTATGTTTCTTTCTTTCATTATGTCTAGCTAGGTTAATTATGTCAAGGTGAAAAGGTTACACTAATGGTGTAAGGATAAGTATAATATAAACTCAACATGGACTTTAATGTTGGATACTAACATGCTTTATATTTGCTATCTTGTTCACTTTTAATACTTTGCTTGTTAAGTGGTTAATCTAGATTTATGTTGTATAACACTTGGTACAACAAATAGTTGGCACTTTCATAGCCAATACTGTATGGTATAACCGACACCTGAGCTATGAAAGGAACTTGATTTGTTGTTAACATAAGTTATAATCATGAATGCCTGACAACATTTACAAGTATTAGCATTATTCGAATAAGATAACTAATGTAATCATGTTAACAATTTATAATCCGATTGGAACCTCCTTTGTGTGTGGTTTCCAGTTGAGTAATAAAAAAGAGTTTATACTATACTTGTTTGAAATACCATTAGTGGATCCTCTAACCTTGACAATTATTTTTGTCCTTGTTTAATCCTTAAATCAATATCACATCTCAAAGCTCTCTTTAACTTATTATTATTGTTGTTGTTGTTATTGTTATTGTATTATTGTTGTTTATAATTTATACAATTAACCTCCCTATGGTTCGACCCCGGTCCTGCCAAGTTATTTATTACTTCGACACTCCTGCACTTGGGAGAAGACATCAATCTTTTGGTCGTGTCACTTGCTAATAAACATGTGCCAGTGCTTGTGTTGCTTGATGATGAATGATGAATGGAGTTTAATTCCAATGAGGTTCTATGTTCAGCTAGGTTGAGAAACATTGGTAGAGGGCCTTACACTTGGACAAGGGAAAGAAGTGAAGCCATAAACGACTCCATCGTCGCTTTTGATTTCTAAATTAGTTGCGACAGGGGTTGCGTGATGATTTCTGAGTTAGCAGCGACTTAGATTTCATCAATGATTTCTATGTCAGTAGTGAATCAGTGTTCACTGCTGAAATGGCGTGGTCTACAGTGATTCAGCAATTCCCTGCCATAATTGTGTTGCCTGCACTGAATCAGTGTCCGCTACCAGAATAGTGAGGTCTACAGTGAATCAGTCTTTGCTATCGAAATTGTGTTGTTCGTAGTGAATCAACATTCGCTGCTGAAATTTGTGTTGTTTACAGCTAATCTGTGTTCACTGCTGAAATTTTATGGTCTGCAACAAGTTAAAGTTCGCTGCCGAAATTTGTGTTGTCTGCAGCGACTCAATATTCGCTGCCAAAATTATGTTGTTCACAGCGAACCGACATTCGCTGCCAAAATTGTGTTGTCTATAGTGAACTAGTGTTCGTTGCCAAAATTGTGTTGTTTGTAGCAAATCAGCGTTCGGTGTCGAAGTTTTGTTGTTTGTATTAAGAATTTATTTTATGGAAATGTTGATTTACGTTATCCTACGTGGATTGTGCCTTGTTATTGAATGGAATGCAATTATAAATATGCAAAATAATATGGTGAAAAACATCCAGAACCGGACAAAAAAAAATTCCATTGATTTTGACCTTGGAAAAGCCGGGTCATTATAGTTGGTATCAGAGCACCTAGTTAGGATCCTGAGGGTCAATGATAATAAAGTTTGTGATCTATCTCATGATAGTGCACACTCGACAAAGGGCATGAACCAAGCCACCCTCCATACAATGGAGGAGTAGAGGCCAAAATGCCCAAGATTTGCTAGACGAAGACCTCTTGGATGACATGGTTTCTCATATCCCGATGAGTATCCATCTTATGGGAATGTGGATTTATAGAACTATATTCGTTGATGCCATAATAAAGAGGGAATGCCCTAACAGAAACGTTGGGCAAGCATAAAGGATGTGGCAGCTAAGTTCAAAGTTACCGATAGTCCGTCACAGTGAATAGGCCGGTGAGGTCTTTCCAATCAAGAGCAAACTTCAGCCAAGGAAGTCCAGGGGCACAAAATGATTGGACTCTAGGAAGAGTCTTCCACCTAATGTAAGAAGAAGTTAGGGATGTATCTAATGTGGTAATAGGTACACTACCGATGAAAAACTTTAATGTGCTTGTGTTGTTTGAACTGGGTGCTACCCATTTATTTAATACTAGGAGAATTTGCCAACAAAATAGAAAGGGAGTCATAGGGTATGAAACAAAAGTAAACATGATGCAACTTAGGTATGATTGATGTAATATAGGGCAGTGATCGCTTATGTGTCAAGACAAGTAAATACTCATGTAGAGAATTAACCGAAACACAACCTGGTATCGGTTCCTATGGTATTTGCTCTAAGAACCTAGAGGCACTATCAAGACGAGTCCCTTTAATTTCATGGATGAAATTTATATTAGGATGGGAGAATGTAAACACCTAAAAAGAGAAAAAAAATAGAGAAGTAAAGCCGAAATGACTCCACCATCACTACTGATTTTTGAATCAGCAGCGGCGTAGTTTTGGCTGTCGATTTCTGAATCGACAGCGGCGTAGTTTTTGGCTACCGATTTCTAAATCGGCAATGGAAATTTTTTGGCTGTTAATTTTTGAATCGGCAGCAGCATAGTTTGGCTGCGGATTTCTGAATTGACAGCGACGTAATTTTTGTTGTCAATTTTTTAATCGGCAGCAACACAGTTTTTGGATGCCGATTTTTGAATCAGAAGCGACACTGTAAAACCTAACAAAAATTTGTGTGGACTGGCCTATCCTAGGGGAGAATGGGAATATAAACTAGCCCAAAATAACCAAAAAGGGGGATAAGGATAGCCTTGGTCTAGCGCCCAAACACCCTAGCACACTTATTGGGGCTATAAATACAAGGAGAGAGAAAGGGTCACTCTTCCTAAAACGAGCTGCATGTTATTGCCCTCTTCCTCTTCCCGAAAATCTGCCTGCAATAGCTGCATGCTCCCCTTTTCTTCTCCTTTCCCCAACAGAAACTTAAACCCACACCCCCTGTTGTATCAGTTTTCGTTGCTAAATTATGGTGTCTGCAGTGAATTAACATTCATTGCCAAAGAGTGTTGTCTGCAGCGAATCAGTTTTCGCTGCCAAGTTGTGTTGTCTATAGCGAATCATTTTTCACTGATGAATTGTGTTGTCTGCAGCAAATCCATTTTCGCTGCCGAATTTTATTTGTCTGCAGCGAATCAGTTTTCACTGCTGAATTGTGTAGTTTGCAGCGAATCAATTTTCGTTGCCGAATTGTGTTGTCATCAACGAATAGGTTTTCGCTGCTGAATTGTGGAGTCCACAGTGAATCAGTTTTCGCTGCCGCATTATGGTGTCAACAATAAATCGTTTTCATTGTCGAATTGTGGTGTTAATAGCGAATCCGTTTTTGCTACTGAATTATGGAGTCACCAGTGAACTAGTTTCGCTGGCGATTCTGCATTCCAGTAAATCAGTTTGCTAGTGAATTTGCGTCACTAACGAACCAATTTTCGCTTACTAATTTTTGCAGCAGATTTACATATCTAAATTGGTCCAATGACTAAAATGGTTGCATTGAGTGATGGTGTAATATGTGGAACACTTGAATGTGAACATGTGAATTCTTGAAATATGTATGGTGATGAGTCATGTGATTTCAGCAATACAGAGGTGCTGATTTGTGACCATTGATGTGTTAGGTTGTGCGATTGAGACTAAACCTTCGACCGGGCAGGGACACCCCACAAGAGGAACTAGTAGGTGATTTCCACCCCCTTCGAGCATAACATGACTTTCTGAAGTGAATTTATTACAAATGATCTATTGTTGTGTTATATGGAATGCTAAACAGTCACTAATGATCGTACGAGTATTACGAAGGATCTATTGTTGTATTGTACCAAATGTAAATTGTCATGAATGTTTATATGAATATTGCGAAGGAGTTATTGTTGTGTTATACAAAATGTGAAATTGATACGAATATTTGTATGATTATTACGAAGGATCTATTGCTATATTGTACTGAACATTAATTATCACGAGTATTTATATGAGTACTACGAAGGATCTATTGTTATATTATATTGAATGTAAATTGTCATGAATGTTTATATGAATATTGCGAAGGAGTTATTGTTGTGTTATACAAAATGCTAAATTGTTATGAATATTTTTATGAGTATTATGAAGGATCTATTGTTGTATTGTACTAAACATTAACTATCACGAATAGTTGTATGAGTGCTACAAAGGATCTATTGTTGTATTATATTAAATGTAAATTGTCATAAATATTTATATGAATATTGCAGAGTTATTGTTGTGTTATACAAAATGCTAAATTGTTATGAATATTTTTATGAGTATAACGAAGGATCTATTGCTCTATTGTACTGAATATTAACTATCACAAATAGTCGTATAAGTACTATGAAGGATCTATCGTTGTATTATACTGAATGTTAATTGTCATGAATGTTTGTATGAGTATTGCAAAGGATTTAATGTTGTATTATGCAGAATGCTAAATTGTTACGGAATTCTTGTTTGAGTTTTATAAAGGATCTATTGTTGTGTTATACTGAACGCTAAACTATTATGGAACGTCTGTACGAGTATTACGAAGGGTCTACTATTATGTTATAGTGAATGTCAAATTGTTTTGAATCATTTGAATGAGCATTACAAATGATATATTATCATGTTATAATGATTTCATAAACCGCCTATGGAATGTTTGATTGGTTAATGATTAGCTTTGGCTAATGACATCCTAAGTGGATGACCGGGATGAACAAATTATTGGCTTCGACTAATGGAATCCTAAGAGGATGACCGAGATGAACAAATGATTAGCTTCGGTTAATGACATCCTCAGAGGATGACCGGGATGAACAAATGATTAGTTTTGGCTAATGGCATCCTAAGTTGATGACCGGGATGAACAAATGATTAGCTTCGGCTACTGGAATCCTCAGAGGATGACCGGGATGAATAAATGATATAAATGATTAGCTTCGGCTAATGGCATGCTAAATGGATGACCGAGGTGAATAAATGATTAGCTTCGGCTAATAGCATCCTAAGAGGATGACCGGGATGGACAAATGATTAGCTTCGGTTAATGGCATCCTAAGTGGATGACCGGGATGACTGAACAACTGGCTTCGACTAATGGTGTTCTAAGGGGATAGCCGGATTTGGAAGTTATGAGTTAGTTTCAAGAATTGATGCGTTCATGTGTACTATGTTTTGTATATACCAAGTATATGAAAGAATTATGATCGTTATGCTTCAAATAGAGAATAACATTAGTTCGGTTAATGGTATTTGAGACATATGACCGGGTTTGAGGTTTGTAATTAGCTATGGTAATTTACGTAAGAAAGGAGAAATGAAAGAATTATGCTCTTTTGGTCCATGAATGAAATGTAACGTTGATATTGCCTTATTATGTTTTTTAAATTGCTTATAATACTTGAAATTACCTTATGCTGTAACAGGGACATCATACCAACATGGTGCGTAAGGAAATCCATTTCGCGGCTCACACATTTTGTATATTTGCATGCTATTGTTGCGACGTCGCAGTCACATAAATTAATTACTCTAGCTTAAAACACAACACACAAGATAGTATAGAGTAAGCAAGGGGTCGATCCCACATGGAAGTTTCAAGTCAGATTTTTATGCTAGATGATATGCAATTTGGGGGGGTTTTAATGTTATCTAGTCCAAAGCAAAAGAAAACAAAAAACTATCAAGCGAAATTAAATAAAATCAGAAAATTATCAAGAGAATAAACCTTGGTTGCAAGTAAACATCCACCTACGGAAATCAGAACTAATCATGGAAACGAAACATCAATTTATATTCTGAATATTTATCTCTTCTTAACATTGATTAGTTAACGGATCCACCATATAACTAACCCTAACCATCAAACAACCATAGTGTCCGCACTAGTAATTTAATTCAATGGCAGCCTTAAAAACTAGATAAGTTGATTAATCAAGAAAACGTAATTGTTCGCAGTCTATGTTTGATTTGATTGAATGTTCTCTCTAAGATTAATAACGTAGATTCGCCACAATTATTAAACTCAGTTGCTTTACAAGTTCATATACCACAACTCCGGTTTAGATATCAAACTTAGCAATAGATTGTTTACAATAATAACTTAGAGTCCGCTCTAGCAATTAAATAAACAATCATACATAAACAATAAGCATAAGAGAACAAACATATTCATCATATAAACTGAAAAGGAAAGGTAAAATAGATCTTACAGTTCTTGAAATCCGAAGGTTTCTGTGTTCTTGTAACCAAGAAAAAGAGTTTAGCCTAGCATGTTTGTTGAACAACTAATCAAAAATAAAGAAGAAAACATGATTTCAAGTTTGTGGGGGAGAAGGAGCGTTTTTTCTCTCTTCTGGTCGGCTCCTCTTCTTTTTACTCTTTCCCTTCTCTCTTTCTTTTTATATGAAACAATAGTCTCTATTTTACAAAATAGTCCTCCCTTAAGTCGATAGTTTGCATTTAAGTACTTCAATAACTATTTTCCTAAAAAAGAGAAATTTCCTTGAATGAAATCTTCAAACTTTGACTTAGAGGAGCTAAATTGCTGAAATAAAAACTTGGATGTCGGTTTAGATGCTTCGGAACGTAATTTGGACTCGTTTCTTCATGAAACCTGTTTGCTGGCAAAATTCAGTTGTCATCTTTGAAAAATCATATCTCCCTTATATGACATCTGGTTTGGTTGAAATTGGGAGCGTTAATAGGTCTTTGAGTAAGGAATCCATCAAAATTGAGTTTGCATCAATTGGACGTCTGTATCTCCAGCTATTCAAGTTGGAATGGTCAAAGGTTAACATTGGCAGATTCAGAGATTTGACTTTAAAGGCTATGATTTCCATGCTCTTTCTTATTTTATTTTCTTGTCTTAGATGTCCAAAAAGGTATGGATGTTAGGGTTTTAATGCCACTTGAATCACTTCATTTCGACCTCTAGATCTTACGCTTTGCACAAAACATCAACTGAAAGTCAAATTTGACAATTACCTCCAATTTACTCCGTTTTGCATCTTTCTTCCAACAATGCCTTTAAAATATAAAACAAAGAATATCAAGACATTTTATATATAAAATATAAGCAAAACACTAGTTAAATGTGGGTGAAACTATCAAATAATATGGTTGCATCAACTATGGGTGATATGAATTTTGTATGAACAAACGGGTTAATCGCTCAATTAGTCATCTGACCCCTTTTGTAAAGACTTGTAATGAAAAATTAAAATAGAACATGTGATGTGTATGAATATACATATGTGGTATTCTTCTTATGAGGATGTTATGTTGTGAAATTACATGAGGTCAGGATAAACAAAAGTACTAGTTGTGTAACTTGTCGTTCGACACTCTTAGATGAACTCGTGATGATAACGAGACTAGAACAAGAATGTGAATTATGAGTACGTCAATACAATGTAATGTAAACCTATGAGTATGGAAATATAGTATTATGAGCATGTGTATTGAGATTCATTTTATAGGAATGTTGATTTCCATTATCCTACGTGGATTGTGCCTTGTTAATGAAAGAAATGCAATTATAAATCTGTAGAATGATATAGTGAAAAACATCCTGAACATAATGACTTATATATATTCCAACGATTTTAGCTTTGAAAAAGTCGGGTCGTTATAGTTTGGTTTTAGAATGAAACCCTCTTTGAAACAATCATGTTGATTTGATGATAATCGAAGTAGATGGACTCTTGATTCTTGATCTATGCTTGATTGCGAACAAAACCTTACCTTTTATTACTTGAAATCAGGTATAGTTTGATGTTTAAATTTGAATATTCTTCATTGTTCTATGTTTTTCTTAGTGTTTGATCTGTTTTTGTAAGAAAATTTTATGACTTTTGTGTTTTTTTTTAGTCTTGATTTTATTTTAGTTTAAATCTTTGTTTTGGATTAGTTTTGGGTTAAACCTTGATTTTTAGTTTGGCCCATTGTTGAACCTATGTTTTCAGGTCAACCCGGTCAGGTCAAAATCGGATCACTTGGTAAAAGGCCTATTTGGTTTGCTAATATTTTTGTGAAGGGATTTTTGGCCTAAGGAGTTGTTTCGCAAACACGCTCTAGACTTATTTTAACTGCTTTGTTTTTTAATAAAAATGGATTTTTCCAAACAAACCCCAAATAAATTCCAAAAAATTTAAAGACCAATCTAAAATTATTTATGGGTCCCTCACACCTTTTTCCAACAATGTTATTTAATATCGAAATTGAATAATTACATTGTAAGATGCAGACCTAATATTAAAATATTTGTTTTTCACTAAAATTTCAAAAACAATTAAAAAATCTTCTCATTTCAAAAATATAAAAATGTGTTTTATTTAGTGTGTGTATATGACCAAATCTCTCAAAACAATAATAAAAAATCATATTTTGAAAAAATAAAAATATATGGTGAGTTTTAGCATTTTTTTATATATACAAAAGTATTTTTGCATGTATTTTCAGATTTAATGATCAATTTATTAAATCCATGAGAACGTGGTCAATATTTCAATAACCCATTAAAAATTTTAATTCATGAGAATTAATGGTCAGCATTTTGGTATAAATATTGGACCTACAAGTAAGCTGATATTTAAAATATCAGGAGTTGGTCAGAAATTTCTTTCAATAATTCTGAATTTTCAACAATTGTAATTGGGCAGTATTTTGCACCATAGTACATGATTTGTGGAAAACTCTTTTGCCTTCCATAATAGTTAAACCTTATCAGGGCACCTACATGGACTCTTCCCATAAGAATTTATCTGGGTGTACGATCTTATAATAAATTCAAAATGCCATATTTATTCATAAGAGTAAAAAAATTTTGAGCCATAGATCGACTATCGGTGAGAAACCGATCAAAACATTTAAACCACATGAATACCACACAATGTAGCTTATCTCAGGTAAGGTGCGTTAGGGGTGTTAATACCTTCCCTTACCCTAAAATTTATGATAAGACCAGTATATCTGGGTCTCCTAGTGACCTTGAACTAAGCAACTAGGAGGCAACTCATTGACCCTTATGTCGTGCGACCTCATGCGACAATTATAATCCTAAATGGAAATCTTCAAGAAGATATGTATGTTGAAAGTTTTGAATATAAGGAATTCGCCAATAAAGTATACAAGCTATAAAAATTCATTTATGAACTTAAATAAACTTTAAGTGGTTGTATTATTCATTTTGATGAGATAATCAAACAATTTTATTTTATAAAAAAATGGATGAGACTTGTGTTTATAAAAAACGTTAGTGGGAGTAAAGTTGTTTTCCTAATGTTATATATAAAAGACAAATTATTATAGTAAACAACATTTATTTACTCAAGTGAGTAAATATATGGTTGTCCAAGAATTTCTCCACGAAGGATATGAGAGAAGCAACCTATATATTGCAAATAAATATCTATAAAGATAGATTTAAAGGGGTTGCTTGTATTGTCTCAATCCATGGAAATAGATAAGATGTTAAAACAGTTTAGCATGGAAGAATCTAAAAGAGGGACCTTACCTATTTCGTATATGATACGTCTCTCTAAGGATATGTGCCCTAAAACACAAATTGAGAGAGATATGATTGAAATGATTCCATATACTTTGGATATAGGATTCATAATATATGTGATGATATGTACAAGACCAAATGTATCTTATGCTTTGAGCATAACGAGTAGATACCAATCAAATCCAAGTGAGATTCATTGGAAGATAGTTAAAAATATTCTTAAATACTTAAGAAGAATCAAGAATGTTTTTTTTTGGTATTGCATGCTAGTTTTCAATAAGATATTGAAAATATAAAATTCAGTCTAGTTATATTTTACTATAAATAATGGTGTTATAAGTTAGAAGAGTTCCAAATAAAAGACCAAAGTAGATTCTACAAGTATACCTTTACATTTGAGGAGATAAAAGAGGTTGCTTAGATTAAGAAGTTCATCATTGAAACTAAGTGTGATTCCTAGCATTGTTGATCCAATAGCCTTATATTGTGATAACAATGGAGCTATTGCACAAGCAAAGAAACTAATGTAAACACCTAAAAAAAAGAAGAGAAAGATGGACTGACTTATTCTAGGTGGGAAACACGGGGGGACAACCGACCCTAGGTTAATCAAAAAGGGAGCAAGGATAAGAACAACCAATACCCAAACACAACCCATCACATTTAAAAGGGAGTAGAAATGCAAGGAGAGGAAAAAGAAATGACTTTTCCTTTCCCCTAAAGCCAACAACAACCCTAGCTACAGTAGCCCCCCCCTCTTCCAAAGAAACCTCATTTAAACCATCTTGCATGCCACCCCCTTAAATGCTTCAGTAAGAAGAGAGTTGGAGAATGGATGGAGAGCCGAAAACATAAAGAGAAAAAGAGTTTAGAGGGTCGACTGGAACAACAAAAGAAGGAGAGAAAAACCACTAAAACCTTCCTTAAAGCTTGCATAAAATCATGTGGTAAGAATAACATCACTTCCCTACTTGTTACTTTAAGATTTCGGGACAAGGGGAGGAGAAACCTTAAAAGGAAAAGACTTAGGTTTCTTACACTTATAGATTCAGAAAGACTAAATAAGAAGATTGAAGAAAAATAAGGGTGAAGAGAACAGAGTTTCAGAACCTTTAACAAAAAAAAAAATGATGATAAATATGGATGAATAAACCCTAACTAACAGCTGACCAAATTAAAAGAATGAAAGGAGATGAAATGTGTAAATTATGATCTTGTTAGGCTCCTAGAAACATGCTTGAGCTGAAATAAAATTTTGCTTATGTTATTGTCTTGATTTTGCATGTGTGATTGAAGAACTTGTGTGATTATGAATCAAGTGTATGAATGTATGATAATAGCATGTTAATATGAACATACTTGTCATAGAAATAATAAATTGCATGTGTAAACTAAAAATAAATGAGCTACTATATTCGGCCATGAGGAAGAACAATGAAGGAAACTTTGCTTGATAAACACTCTTAAAGTAACAAGATATAAGGTGGAAATTGAAATCTTGTGTTGATGAATTGGAATACTATAATTAAGGATAATGGAATGAACAATTGTTGACAATACTATGTTCAGACATGGAATAATGGTTAGGAGAACCCTTGAAAAAATATACGTGTTGGGACTTGATTGTGTATTGTTTGACAACCTTGTGATAAACTTGATAAGATTATGGAAAGTATATGATTCTTGCTTTTGTTCATGTTAGGTAGTACATAGTAAGCTAAAATGCCTAGGACACTCCTCACCATGCTATGATGAATGGAAATTGATGTAACATTTGAGGAAATCAAAGCAAGCTAAAAAGGGAAGTAACAAAATTTCAGCCATCTTAAAAAGTGGTGATGATTAATAGGTTATCTTTCATAATATTGATGAATATAAGTTATTGTCATGGAACAAGAACATTACTTATTGCCTTTACTTCATAAACTTGGATATGATTTGGTTGTGGTCCATATCCTAACTAGGTTGAAGTATGTTGTAAGGGGAAAAGCTTGGCATAGGCCTTATGCATAGCCTAAGGAAAAAGCAATGTCTGAAATAACTTAGTTTTTGTTGACAATTTTCAATGTCATAAATGACTTAGTTTTCGTTGATGATTTCCAATGTTGAAATGACTTAGTTTTCATTGATGATTTTCAGTGTCAGAAATGACTTAGTTTTTGTTGATGATTTTCAGCGTTTTTATTGATGATCTTCAGTGTCAGTTTGGCCTAGTTCTATTAAAGACCTTTAGAGTCAAACTATAAATTTTTCGTGGATAACCTCCATCAAAATTGAGGATAAATATATTGTTGTGATATTATCATTATACGATTATGAAAATATGATAGATGCCTGACTATGTACATGTGTGTTCTAGAATATGTATGGAAATAATCTTTGAAATTATTTTAGTGCAAATGTACTAATGACCACTTGGTGTATCAAGAGGTACGACCAAAATCGAATCTTCAGGTGAACGAGGACACTTTACGGGAGGAGTAGGTAGGTGGTCTCCACCTTTATCTATTTTATGTTAATCCTTGTTGTAAATTTTACATAATGTTGCCACTCGATTATGATTGAATAAAGTTACTCATGAAATAATTGATAAAATGATGTGATTAGCTTTGGCTAATGGTATTTATATCAGATAATTGGGATGAAATGATGTGATTAGTTTTGGCTAATGGTAACCATATCGAATAACCGAGATAGAATGATGTGATTAGTTTCAGTTAATGGTATCCGTATTGGATAACTAGGATAGAATGATGTGATTAGCTACGGCTAATGGTATTCATATTGGATAACCAGGATGAAATGATGTGATTGGCTCCAGCTAATGGTATCCAAATTGGATAACCGAGATTGAATGATGTGATTAGCTTCGGCTAATGGTATCCATATTGAATAACCATGATGAAATGATGTGATTAGCTTGGCTAGTGGTATCCATATCCGATAACTAGGATTGAATGATGTGATTAACTTCGGCTAATGGTATCCATACCGGATAACTAGGATTTAATGGCATGATTAAATTCAGTTTGTAGCATCTCAGGTTATAACCCAAGGGAGACCAGGGAGTTAGTCTCAGTCCTTAAAAATCCAAGTTGGGTGATCGGGATGAATGAATAAATTTAACATCGATCGACAAGGTCATTAATAACTTAGCTTGTGGGAAGTCAATGTGTAATGACCCTAACATTCAGAACTGGAATTGGTAAATTTTTTTATAAGCTATTATGTTCTCGATGCCTTTTACAATGATATTCCGGGAATTGATAGATAGATTCCATTCAATAGTATGGCACAATACACATATGATAGTGTAAATCAACAACTTCATAAAGTGTTCATAATGCATACTCAATGTAATGCCCCATACTTTCATATGCGTTTATAGTTACTTTTCTACGATTTGGTACGTAAAATACGGGTAATTTTTTTTATTCAGTTCTCATATAAATTTCCACCGAAATTTCAGCAGAGTCTCCCTTATACCGGGAAGTCTCAAGTTATCGACATATACCCTATTTACACTTCTAATATCTCACATCTCATAACTCAATCATAACCCAATCGTCCTGGGTCTCAATCCCATAAACATCATCATTATCACAACCACAACATTTATAACATACATTGAACAACAAATATCATTATAGAGAAATAAATGAGATAAACACACATACATGGAACATGATTATATGAATTTCAGAGTTAAGTTCATCTATTCAAGTTTAAACATCAATTATACAAATTAAGTTATATAAATGTTTTAATATTTCAAAATACAAGGTTATACTCCCTAAAACTAGATAACAAAAGGTGAACAAAAGCTAGGATCTACTCCTGTCATGCATGTGATGGTCTTGAAACAAAATACATATTATTGAAACTTAAATATCACAATAAGTATAGGAACACAAATATCTAACAATTTAAAAAAGTAAACATGTATTCATATTCTATTCACTTCTCCCTTTTTGTTTCCATTGGAACTCTTTCTCATTCAACTACTAAAACCATTTCATCTTCCATTCAAGATTCCATAAGATCAACCGTAACTATTTCCGCCTAACACATTGTCGATACCAATTTCACCGATATCATCATCACCTCGTAAGTGTTGATGCATAGTGATCCCCTTACCTAAGACCCTAACATACACTAAATGTATGTTAATCTATGCATGGTGATCCCCTTACCCGGGATCCTAACATACACTAAATGTATGCTAGTCCATGCCCCATAGGCATCGATGCATGGTGATCCCCTTACCCGGGATCCTAACATACATTAA
The DNA here is from genome assembly GCA_007827005.2 of Populus simonii. Lineage (NCBI taxonomy): Eukaryota > Viridiplantae > Streptophyta > Magnoliopsida > Malpighiales > Salicaceae > Populus > Populus simonii. The sequence goes on from CM017478.2 coordinate 5,160,441, forward strand.
GTGTATGCTAGTCCATGTCATATATCACACTTCTCATATGTCAGCGATACTTCTATCACTTGGCAATACACACAAAAGACCATTCACCTTGAACACATATACTTTTGGGATACTATCCGAAATAACAACATCATTAAGCAAACTTTTATTCTTTTATATAATATCCAACATTCGCTAATTCACATTTCACATTAATAACATATTAAATCATGGAATTTAACTAGAAAGTATAGGCGCAAATCACCTACCTGCAGTAGAAGCTCTACTCGTGCTCTCCTGCTTCTACTACTGCACCTCGTATATGGTCCCTCTTGAAATCACAAGCATATCTCAGAAATTATCCTCATTTAAGGATACATTTCATAATAACCATATTAACAGTCAACATAAGTCTTTCTTTCAATTATTCATTTTTTTATATTTTATGTTTTCTCATTTCACCCATTAATATCGTCATTCTTTGTCCAACCATAGTTATCATTACAAATTTCCATTTCAAACATGGCTCGTTTCTTTTGGAAGCTAAGATATAATATCACATGTTCCCAAAGGGAAAGGACCCAATTTTCACCCTTAATGCATCTAGATAGTCGCTTTAGCGACTTTCTAAATCTATCAGCAGAAGTCGCATTCCGACCTCTCCTTAGATATTTAACTATATTTAGAGTTCTAGGACTCTGTTTTAAGCGAGGTTGGTCTCGTTGGAAAGCTAAATGACGGGCTACAAGTCCTTTGAAGCAAGGAGAACCCAATTCTTCCCCCAAGACACTTGAAATTACTCGTTAACAAATCAGACCTACTGCCCTATAGGGTTTTTCATGACCCAGTCTTGGTTGGTAACCCATAACTAGAGTTTTGTGGCTCCAAATTGAGTAAGACCAATTTTCTTAGTTATTCAACATCCAAAACTACAATTCCTATGAAGGAAACTGATTCTAATTCCCTCATCCTCCTACTTGAATTTTTGTCTTTGGAAGTCAGGAGACGAATCTGTCCAGATTCGTCAACCTTTCCATTTACACATAACATCCACAATTCAAATTTCTCTCTCTTATCTCAACCCCTACCCATATCACATACCATAGAACATGTACTAACCTTTCAAGAACCCGACACTAAAGGATTTGACATTTATTCTTTAAATTTCCAAGGATAATAACAAGTTTTGTTTTCCAGTATTGTGTCATTGCACAAGACTGAAACTTATCAAGGCTACATTTATAAGTTTTCTTGAAGCAAGTCACACTATTCTTCTCATGGGAATTTCAAGCTTTCAACATAGAATCATGTTCTACATCATTACTCCACTAAACAAGCATCTGGCTGAATTATGGTGGCCATTTTCTTCAATTTCTTTCATTTAACCCACAACAATCTCATATTCACAATCATGTTATACAACAATTCAATACTACTTTCAAGTCATGTCCATGTACACATGTTTAAAACACATAATTTCTTTCTTTCATTTCTTTGTTTTGGTCGAACCCTCTAGCTCCCTTTTCACCCAATTCATTCATGAAATCCTTGAATTTTACTCACTAAAATTGTATGTTAACATGAATTTATTACCCATCTCTCAAGTTAGCACTTAGTATAATTACTATACTTGTATATTCATAATTGAAAGAAATACGCTGATATGCTTAAGTTTCAGTTTCAACCCTTGAATTAGTCTTAAGATACTCATCTAAAGTCATAATTTACCAAGGATTAGCATCAAATTTATATTCTCTCTCTTTCTTCTTCCATGGCCGGCTCTAGAGAGAGTTTTCCCCTTGGTTTACATTAAGTTTCCTTTTGTTTTATAATTTGAACCTAACATTTCTTTAACATAATTTCTATTTATTTTTCCTCAATTACCATAACTATACCAAAAACATGTTTATTTTCAGCATGCTTAAACAACATTTACACTTAAGAATATCTCCCCCAATTCTTTTTATTTGGGCCGAAACTTAGACCCTTCTCTCTCCATATGTTTTCTTACTAAATTGTTCAAATTTCCACCGATTTGCATTATAACATTCTTACATCATGTCAAAGCGAGCTTAGCACACCTCAAGTTTCCCTTTTTCATTCTTTTTAATTTGTTTTATGAACATTAATTTCAACATACATTTACAATATACGTAAGAATTTACATGGAAACACTTTCTAATAATCAATGCAAGCTATAATCATTTTCTCACATCATCATTGCATAATTTAGCATTTCACATATATGCTCACAAGAATTTCTAAATGTACTTGTCTTATACAATCAATAAATTTCAGAATATGTTTTGCATGTAAAATGATCAAACATCTATTCTTTTCAACATGTAAGCAACAAAGATCAAATTGGAGAAGTCCTCCTTTATCCTTCTTTTTTGGCTGAAACTTACATGGCCTTGGAACCCAATTATTATCATCAATTTCTCATAATTTCCTATATATTATATGTCAAATGGACCTCTATTTCTCACCCCTATTTAGAATTTTGAATTTCCCCAAATTATGTATGAACCCTAAAAGTTAAAATTTAGGGTTCTTTCATACTACTCACCAAAATCAACATAATAAAGGAAAAGGTTAAAGAATATGTCTTACTCTTTGAAGTTTATACCTAATTTGGAGTGTTCTTGAGAATTTCTTCTTCAAGCTTGTTCTTCTTCTTCAAGAACCCACACTTAATCACTCAAGCTTCTTTCCTCTAAACAAGTTGTCCCTTCATAAATTCCAGCCCCAACACTTTTCTCCTTCAAAATCACTCATAAAATTCTAAATCACTCTTTAGGAAGGTGTTTGTAAGCTCTCTAATGAAGAATTTCCAAAATGGTTCTCCCCCCCCCCCCTTATTAGTATTTAAAGGTGCATTTTTATCAAGGTTTTATATCATCATTTTGCACTTGAAGTATCAATAACTCCTTAACTAGAGCATGTTTTATAATAACAAGTCTGATAATATAAGATACCTTTAATTTATGGTAAATGTTCATTTTAAATGCAGGCCTATCACATAAATCAAAGGATTGATTGATGAGTTAAACTACTGAAATTGAGAAGATAAAGAAAGGGCTAAACTTAGAAAAGAGATGCTGGTTGAATTCAAATTGGAACACCATTCGGTTATTGGATTATACTTGAAGCTGTAGAACTTGGATTTAGGTCTGGTTTATATGGATAGAAAGCTAAGCCATAGGCCTAAAACGTTCATATGGAATCCAAGATTCAAAAGGACCGTTTTCAAGTTCAAATTATAGCAACAACATAGAAGTTAGAATCTGTCCTATAGCCCAGACACTATTTAGTGTTTAGCCCATATCTCGAGTTCTAGAAATCTAAATGACCTCATTCTTATTTTGTTGGAAAGCTGAGACAATTTTCCAAAACTTTTATGAAGACTATCTATTTAAATTATTATGTTAGAAATGATGTTTTCTGCAGACAAGAAGATAAGGATTGTTTCCAAGTCAAGAGGTGGCCACCCACTCAACAATTAGTCATCACATCAATAGTTCTGAATTTTGGCCTAGAAAAGGAGGCATTTACCATGCATTTAGGCATTTTGGTTTGTTCAAATCAAGATCTTGCTCTTACTCTCTTTCTTTGTATTTTGTAATGTTAAAGTTTTATTCCATGTTATATTTTCCTTAATCTCTTGTTTATGTTTTTCATTTCCTTTGCTATACTTATTTAATTATTTTCTCATCTTGTTTATCTATGTTTCTCTTATTCATAATGTTCAACTAAGTTTATTATGTCAATGTGAAAAAGTTACACTAATGGTGTAAGAATAAGTATAGTATAAACTCGACATGGACTTTAATGTTTGATACGAACATGTTTTGTATTTATTATCTTACTCACTCTTAATACCTTGCTTGTTAAATCGTTAATCTAGATTTGTGTTGAACAACCCTTGGTACAACAAATACTTGGCACTTTCATAGCCCAACTGTATGGTATAACCGACACCTGTGCTATGAAAGAAACTTCATTTGTTGCTAACATAAGTTATCACCACCAATACCTGACAACATTTACAAGTATTTGCATTACTCAAATAAGATAATTAATATAATCATGTTAATAAATTATAATCCGATTGGAACCTTCTTTATGTGTGGTTTCCAGTTGAATAATAAAAAGAGTTTATATTATACTTATTTGAAATACCATTAGTGGATCCTCTAACCTTGACAATTGTTTTACATCAATATCATATCTCAAAGCTCTATTCAATTCCTTTTATGTTATTATCTATTTTTTTATTTGTAGTTTATACAGTTAACCTCTTTGTGGTTCGACCATGGTCTTGTCGGGTTATTTATTACTTTGACACTCCTACACTTGGGAGAAGACATCAACTCTTTGATCGTGTCAAAGGTGTTTGTAAGCTCTCCAATGAAGAATTTCCAAAATGGTTCCCCCCCCCCCCCGCTTTATTTGTACTGTTCAACGTGAACAATAGAGAGGAATACTGAAATTCTACAAATTTACAAAAATACCCTTAATGAGTCCATGTGTAAATTTCTGTATTTTTTATCTTACCACCGTCCATATTGCAATACTTTTCCAAACTCTGATTGCTTTGAAATTTTTACCCAAGATAAAACAGTAAGTCTACAAATTCTCCGCACAATTTCAGCCCGATCCAACAGTCGGATTGGGAGATAGGATTGATACTGTAAAAATAGACAGTTGGTGTCTTTTACATCAAAACCCGAATTTCATGCTTTAATTTATTCATTTAGAACATCATGAAATTTTTCCTAAATTTTTACTCATTAAATTCAATAGTACCCCATCCATCACTGATTTATCAAAATAATTCTTCTATCCGTTGAGACTTTTCTCTGGTTTCACTAACGTTATGAATTTTAATTCATAACCCTCATTTCGACTTCCACCATACCTTAGATTTATTTATGGAGATTATTCTCTCCCTTACATATCACATTTATTATTATTTCTATTATTTATTAATTTCTTTTCATATTGAGTCTCCATTACTCATCGAGGTCTCCTTACTTCAATCTTACGTTTATGCGAGGGTCTACAATAGACCTTATGCATAACCTAGGGAAAAGTGATGCCAGAATGACTTAGTTTTGTTGATGAACTTTGTGTCAGCAGTTACTTAATTTTTGTTGACGAATTCTATGCCAGTTGTGACTTAGTTTTGCTGATGAATTCTGTGTCAATAGTGATTTAATTTTCGCTAATGAATTATGTGTTAGTTATGACTTAGTGTCTCTAACGAATTCTGTGTCAGCAGTGACTTAGTTTTCATTGACAAATTCTATATCAATAGTGACTTAGTTTTGCTGATGAATTATGTGTTAGTTGTGACTTAGTTTCGCTGACGAATTTTGGGTCAGCAGTGACTTAGTTTTCATTGATGATTTTATGTGCCAAGAATGACTTAGTTTTGCTGAAGAATTTTGGGCCAGTAGTGACTTAGTTTTTGTTGATGATTTTCTGTGTCGGTAGTGATTTAGTTTTCACTGATAAATTTTATGTCAGTAGTGACTTAGTTTTTGTTGATGATTTTATGTGTCAACAGTGACTTAGTTTTCATTGACGAATTATATGTCAGCTCTGACTTAGTTTTTGTTTATGAATTCTTGGTTGGTAATGACTTAATTTTCATTGATGATTTTATGACTTAATTTTCATTGATGATTTTTTATGCCAACAGTGACTTAGTTTCGCTAAAGAATTCTATGTCAGTAGTAACTTAGTTTTCATTGCTGAAATGTCATACCATAAATGATCTAGTTTTTTTGTTACAATCTCAGCATCAGCTTGACCTAACCCCACTAAGAGACTCAATAATTAAACCCTAGGATTTTCGTGGGTAACCTACATTTAAAATTAAGAGAATGGTTGGATATGATGACTTTCTTTGTATGATTATATGATATGAGGAACATTTGAATGTGAACATGTGTATTCTTGGAATATGTATGGTATTAGTTTATGAAATTATTGAATGCGAATGTATTGATTGGTGACCATTTGATGTAGTGCAACTAGGATCGAACCTTCGACTGGACGGAGACACCCCATAGAAGGAGCAGGTAGGTGATCTTCACCATTATCCGTATTTATGTTAAACATTTACAATGGATTTTATACATATTGTTACCACTCCAACATGGTTGTGTGATTACTTATGATATAATTGACCGAATAATATGATTAGTTTTGGCTAATGGTATCCATGATGGATAATCAGGATTGAATAATGTGACTAGCTCCGGCTGATGGTATCCATGATGGATAACCGAGATTGAATAGTGTGATTAGCTTCGGCTAATGGAATCCACAATGGATAACCGAGATTGAACTATGTGATTAGCTTCGGGTAATGGTATCCATGACAGATAACCGGGATTGAACTATATGATTAGCTTCGACTAATGACATCAATGATAGGTGATTAGGATTGAATAAAGTGTTTATCTTTGGCTAATAAAACCTAAATCAGATAATCAAAATAGAATATTGATTTTATATTTGGTTTATAGTATTTAGGTTTGCGAATCGAAGGAGACTGGAGAAAGGGTTAACCTCGAACAGATCACAAGTTGAATGACTAAGATGCACATATAAGATTAATATTGGATGACAAAATCATTAATGACCTTGCTTTATGAAGTTCACAATAAGAATTTATCTATCCAAGTTAATAGTAAAATGTTCAATCATATAATGTTGTTCATTATTATTACTACTATTTCAAGAATCATTCCTTTATTCTTATATTACAATTGAATTGTAACAGGGACGTCACACAACCAAGGCACATAGAACTCCGTTCCACGTGTTTTGTTATAAATTATGTAATCATGTAATTAGGTTATCTGCATTTTGTATAACAATATAATGACTAGGTATTTGTCGATCTACACTTTTGTAAAAGACTTGTAATGAAAACCATCTGGAAACAGGGTTGTGGATTTATAAGTATGAAGACATAATGATATGAATGCATTGCATTGTGTATTTTTTTTCTATTAAGATGTTAAATCATGTGATTATACGAGTATTGTGCCATATCAATTAATGAAACTCTTAGATTTGATCTATAAATACTATTGTGGAAAGTATCAATGGCCGAGATAATGTATATATACAAAAATAAAAAAAATTACCATCACTTTTGGGTCATTTTGAATAAACATCGAATCATGAAATGATATAAAATCTTACAGTATTACATGTTCTTATAAGCTGAGGTATGAGAAATACCTACAACTAATATGTAGGTGCTTGTTGAATGAAATATACATTGAACTGACCCGCATGAGAGTTCCACATGGAGAGATCACTTATGTCTATGGAAAAACTCACATGACAGCTGTGTAATATTTTTATCCTTAGACTTGAGATCACTAAGTTATCTTATATAAAAAGTGTTATATTTTGATCCTTGTACATGTTGTCTTAATCAAGGGTAACAAATAGGCAGTTATTGGGTATAACATGAACTATATAAAGGTATTTAAGTAATCAAGAGATGATTCGTCAACTTAGATGAATTTGGAAAAATGTTTCATTTGTTCCCAAATAGTATTGATTGTAAATCCTTATGTAAGATGGAACGAGACTTGAAAAGAGTTTCAAATCTTATTCAAAGCATCAATAACTACGGTATTGAGAACAAAAATAATTTGACAGAGTAGACACACTCTATATTATAATGTCTAAATTGAAACATTATTGATGAAGGGATAATAATTACACTGAGAAACTAATAACTGAAAGATTAAGTCAAACCATTTATGACTTTTCTAATATCTAGGGGATCATAACAGATTGTTAGACATTATACTTGATCTTCAAATATAAAATTAATCAATTGTTGAATTGATAATAAATTAATTTATTTAATCCTATTTTATTTAAGATTATGATTTATATTTGGAAAAACTTATTAGGGAACTTAATGGGTTATACACTTAAGAATCGTTGGTTAGAAATTAAAATGGGATGATTAATGAAGTGTGACTTGATTATAAATAAGTTTTAGAAATTGACTAGAGTGTAATTTATACAGAGAATTACAATTCTATACCTATAAAAATCAAGTAGGGACTTGATTGAATAAATTTTTAAAATTAACCTAAAATAATATATGTGATATTATTTAATAGTTAAATTGATATTTTACAATCTATAGAGTTTTAGGATTTTTTTTATAAATAGAATGTTATGCCTCTTATTTGCTAAGTGAAGTAAGAGGTGAGAAGAGTAGCATGGAAGCACCTAAAACACAAAAAAAAAAAAAAAAAGAGATAGTACTCTAAGATATAACAATGTTTTTTTTCTAAAAAGATTTATATTTTTATTATCATGTGCTCAATATCAAATTTTTAATAAATTTAACATTATCTATGGATTGAGCATAATGTTAATATTCGAACCTAATTTTGATATTAGGTGGTGTGTAATAATATATAAAAAATTGAGATGAGATTTTTTTCGACACTTAAACTAAATATTTAACGTAATTTTCCTTTCTCATTTTGCATATTTGTCCAGCCAATGAAAATGAATACGGCAAAAAGGATACTATGACATTATTTAATCATCCAAATTTGATGATAGAGTTCTCAACCTCGGAAAGGAGTATCAGGGTGAGGAGTTGCCTATACATAAAAATATTCATAACCCTTTATTTTAATTAATTAATTTGAAAGGTATAGTTTTTAATAGTGTGGGGTTCAAACTGTATATTACATTTTGATGACATACCAGAAAAATTAATCTAACCAATGTACTTTATGTTATTATCACATTAAGTAAAGCTATATAAATAAACTTTTCATACAAACCCAATGATTCTTAATTTTTTCATAAAAAACTAATTATTTAAAATTACTATTTAAAGATTTACATATGGAAATTTAGTAGGAAAAACATGCTTATAAATTCCGTTACTAACAAACATTATCCATCACTAATTATAACCCAAAATTATCTCTCACAACAAACTTGAATGAAAAACCTCTCTATAACACCCTCTCAAGAAAAAACCACCAAGCTCTCCTCCTTTCTACCACCACCATCATCGCCATAATGTTCATTGTTCATGTCGTGGATGCCATTGTTACCATTTTTAGCACAATTATAAGCATTGTTTATAACAAACCTTTTTTTATTTTTATTTTTTAGGTCATGAAATATAATTGTGCTAGCTAGGAACATCACGAATATATTGTTCAACATGACAGAGGCAGCCCTACATGTTGAACAACTGAATCAATTAAAGGAGATATTTGGTCGGTTTGACATGGACTCGGATGGCAGCCTGACCATTTTAGAACTTGCAGCTTTATTAAGGTCACTAGGACTCAAGCCCTCCGGTGACCAAATTCATGTTCTATTAGCCGACATGGATTCTAATGGCAATGGCTCTATAGAATTCGAAGAATTGGTCCATGCCATCTTACCTGATGTAAATGAGGAGGTTCTTGTAAATCAAGAGAAACTTTTGGAGGTATTTCATATATTTGATCGTAACGGTAATGGATACATTAGCGCTGCCGAGCTAGCAGGATCTATGGCCAAAATGGGGCAACCATTAACGTACAAGGAACTAACAGAGATGATAGAGGAGGCAGATACTGACGGTGATGGTGTAATTAGTTTCAATGAATTTGCAACTGTTATGGCAAAATCAGCCATGGAGTTCTTAGGCATCACTTAGCCAATGACCGTTTGAAGCATGGTATGTTAATTTTGGTGTCAAAATAAGATTATATTAACAGTCAGTTTGTCACCGTCATTTATCATGGTATGTTAATTGACTTGTTTCTAAAAACATTAGTTGTGGGAGATTATTTTTCTGGAATCCATGAAAGTTTTATGGTTAAAAGTTACATATCATAGAGGGAAAAAATGGAACATCCATTATATTGTAGAATAATGAAACCCGTGAATATTTGACTAGGCCTCCATATTATTTCCACGTTATATTTGCTTCAAAATTTTGTTTAAGATATGTGCGTCATCAGAGTAAATATCTAAGTTGTAACTGGTTGTAAGTTTGAATCTTAGCAAATGCATGCTCAATGCGGCATGTGGCATGAAAAAAAGAGAGAAAAGACACCCTAAAAATGCACCGGCAACCCTTGATCTAAAGCACATATGACAACAATTTTTGTTATGTAGTCATTTTAGCAACTATCAAGATCAAGTTTACAGCGGTAAGGCAAAAGGAGTGACCGATGTTGGAAATATGATACTGAAGATATTGCAGAATGTTGAGGCCTCTTGAATGCTTTTAGTTAACAGCATATGAGAATTCATGACCTTAACTTAAATTCCTCCTCAAGTCCAGGGAGATGCAATAGGTATTCCTACAGCATAGCAGTTTGTGGTGACATCCTCCCTTGGTTTAGGCATGGCTGATGTGTGATCGCTGGTGTATATATGTGGCAGGATAATACCATCATTAATGGAATTTTTCTTGAGAGTTCATGGCCATCGATTGCTGAATAGGAGTCTTGTATTTGGAATTAGCTTTATCTAGCAATGATGCATTGGTAGAATTACAATCAGTTTGAAGCAAGGGCATTGAGAAGAATCTGCTGTCCATGTTCTAGCTCTGATGTTTCCGTGAGCCTCAATTCGACAAGGAGGAGCGCAGAGACCAATAAAATTCTGGTGGGATGGCGCTACTAAAATGGGATCTATAAGTTTAGACTGGCCATGGTGGCAGTAAATATGTACGTACGTATATGCGGTTGTTATGCTTGGATTCATATGGAAATTTTTCTGTCAACGTTTTATCAAGCAATGGAAGCATCTAAGAAAGTTTTATCAAATGTGATATTTCATCTTCTCATATGAAACCATGTAATTAAGATCTCGTTAATCAACCTTGTGGATTAAGGGGAGAGGGTAGAAGCAATGCCACTGATATTTCTACAAAACACAAGAATATTCACATTTGATTGATGTATTATTATACATTTCATGAACACAACTACAACTAAAAAATTTGATTTGACCTAACCGCTGCCAAAACATCAGGATTACAGTTTTGGAGCTTATGAAACATTTTTCTCCTAACAGAATATTTGGATGCATGGCTGCTTCTCATCAGGTCACTTGATAATGTCATCTACCAGACATTCTCTTTTATCACGCGGGGCAACCACGCTTCTTTTCTCCGCGTTGCATATATATTTACATCCAAAACAACTTACCGTTTTTGCAAAAATCTACAAGAATATTTGACAATAATCTACGTACACAAATATACCCATCAACTATCCTGATGCTTCCTCTCTTTTAAGTGTTTTGATTTTGCTTCATAACGGGCTGTATACCCTACTGTTGTTGGCCGCAATGACCTTTGCCGTTCCATATTACAGTAATCAGGGTCCTCTGTATGTCCGTCAGTGTATCATCTGATGATACAAGGGGAAAAACCGCATTTGTATGGTCGAGTAAGTAAAATAGGGGAGGCGATGATAAATAACAACACAAGCAGTGTGATTAGCCAGTAAGACGGGGCTGCTGCACAGGGCGCTTCAATGAAAACTTTATAGGCAGTTGTTGATAGGTAAGGGTCCAATATTGCTCCGTATACCATGAGGAAAATGAACCAGAATACAATTCCACCTCAGATGAAGAGATGTTGTATGGAGGTGAAATAGTTGATGGATAGTACCATTTGGCAGTTAACCACCAACACGATGCATGTATACAGAGTGGCACCAAGGATCTCCAAGCCAATTACAACTTCTCCACCTTCGCGAAAGCCATTTACTGTTAGATTTCAATCAGATAAAACTCCATAACCAAATTCTCTTGATTTAAGCCATCAAGCATCACATGTTAGACAAAAGAAAATGCATTGAAACATTAAACATATCTTGAGGCAAAAACGGGCAGATACATCCTGGTCAAACACTCCAAGTGCAATCACAGGAAGTGAGTTGAAGAAGACGTTATAAAGAGATAGAAACCAATCATTATATGCTTGTTGGCCTGAGAATGACACATATGCCTCATAAAAGAAGAGAGTGAGCCCAAATGCAATGTTTTTGTAAAAGAAGTAGCATATCTGCCAAACAGCAAGAGAATTATGTCAACCATCTCGATTTCATTGGGTGGGGTTGGCATTGATATAGCACTATTAATTTTCAAGAAACAGCATATTCGATAGAACAGAAGAAGCATGTGCTTTTCGTTCGTCTCAACGTTATTCCAAAATTTTAACCAGCTTGACAGATATTTAGCAAAAGACCTGGGCATCATCATGCATGAGAAGACATTTTCCAGGGTTCGAGGTAAATTAAAGGAAGATGCCTCAAAAAAAGCTTGTGATGTAATATAGAAAGACTAAAATAGTACCATTGATGAGATCCTCCTGAAACACCGATGTCCATGAACAAGTAGAAAGCGCTCCAAATATCGGAATTGTGTAATTGTAATATCACTTGACATGACAGCCTGAAATTTTGGGAAGTCAATAAAATGGACAATGGAGAATGCGTTTTGCAAAAGGCATCAACAAATTGGATGCATTGATGAAGCTATTATTAGAACTTACCTGCATTATAAGGGGCGGAGCAAAAAAAAAAATCAAGGGGGCCAAATTAAAAGAAAGTAGGTCTTTTTTGAAAAAAATCAACATTGGTTCTAGATGATGCAGGGAGAGGCTGGGAAAAAGAGAAGAAGTAGGTCCCCCTTGAAAAAAAGAGAAGTAGAGAAGTAGTTAAAATTTTAATTATTTTATACAAGGGAGGGGCTAAGAAAAAGAGAAGAAGTAGGTCCCCCTTGAAAAATTTTCTTGCAGGGGCCAGGGCCCCTGCCAACCTCCCTGCCTCTGCCACTGCCTACATTCCTTCAACCCCACTGATACCATCACTAATATATGTTTCTTGAAGCATTCCAACATTTGCCCCATCAATTCCTAAGGTAAAAAATTCCTTTTTAAGTTTTTAAAATTTTGGGCTAACAAGGATGATTTTTAGGAATTTTTCAGGATGTTTGGCGTAATCCTATAAAGGTAACCCTATGTATAGGGTCACTACAAGATTGAGTTTGTTGAAGCCTAAGTTGAAGTCTCTACATCGTCATCACATGAGCCACATATCTAGCCGTGTGATAGAGATAAAGGCTCAGTAGGATGCAACATAGGTTCTACCTGATAGGTCTCCTCAGTCTCCTCAGTCTGCAGAGTATATGGATACTGAAAAGGGCCTTACTAGACAGTATGCTCAGTTGTGTAAGGATGAAGAGACTTTTTATAAACAGAGATCTTAGGTTCAGTGGCTAAACCTAGTTGATAAAAACACCAAATTCTTTCATAGATCACTACTTCATTGACAGGTTAGGAACAAAATTCATGGTTTGACTGATGAGCAGGAGCTCAAGTGAGAGATCAACAGGATTTGGGTCAATTGGCAGTCAAATATTTTCAGGGCTTGTTATCTACCCATTAGGCCACCCCTCTAGCTGATGCCTCCAAGTACTTTTCTAGTCGTATTTCACCTGATATGCTACCTACTCTGGAGACTGTCATTACAATTGATGAGAATATGGAGGCCTTGTTCTCCATACTGAATGACAAAGCACCAGGCCCAGATGGCTATACTTCACTATTTTTCAAAAGAAGTTGGGGGATTCTTGGTAGTGATTTTATTGATGCACTAAAGTATTTCTTTGAATTATTTACTTTGTCTAGATGTGTTAATGCTACTAGGATAGCTTTGGTGCCAAAAGTAGAGAATTATGTTACTATGAATGATTTTAGGCCTATATCTTATTGTTATGTGATGTATAAGTGCTTATCTAAAGTCATTGTGAGCAGGTTACAGTTGATATTGCCTGATGTTACAAGGCTTTCTCAAACTGCTTTTTTGCCTTAGAGACAAAAATCAAATGTCATTTTGTTGACATAAGAGCTCATACATAACTATAATTTACTTAATATTATGTCTAGATATGCTTTGAAAATAGACTTTAGGAAAGCTTTTGATATAGTCAATTGGGAACTCATGCTCTTGGGTTTGAGAACTATTGGAGTCCCTATATCCATGATTAGATGGATTGAGGTCTACATGTCCATTATACATTTCTCAGTGGCTATGAATGAGGAGTTACATGGGTTTTTTCAGTCAGCTAGGGGTATCCAACAGGGTGATTGTTTGTGTTGGCTATTGAGGGCTTGAGGGGGTATTCTTAGAGAGGTTGTTATAGATGACTTTGTTATGTTATCAAGGCTAGTGATCAACCTAAAGAAGAGTCATGTTTTCTTATCAGGTGTGGATGATGATTTGAAAGCATCTCTCTTGGATCTCTTGGGTTTTAGGTTAGGCTCCCTATCAGTTAAATACTTGGCTGAAACATAGTGACTGCATGGCTTTGGTTGAGGATTCTCTCTAAGATCAAGTTGTGGACCTCGATATCTCTTATATATGTTGGTTGTTAGCAACTAATTAAATATGTTCTTTTTAATCTAGGTATATTGGTCTACTATGTATAGCCTTCATTGTTCTATTATTATGAAGATTCAGTGCTTGTTTAGCTACCTTCATCCGGAAAGGTTCATGTATTTCCCCTTCAACAACAAAGGTGGCTTGAGCTTCAGTTTGTTATCCTTTGAAGAAGGGTGGGCTTAGGATTAAAAGGGTCAAGACTTGGAATAGACTAGTTATCCTTAAGCATGTTTGGAGGCTACTTTCAAATAGATCCTTAGTTTGGTCAACTTGGTTGTATTCTATATTACCTAGAGGTAGATCATTTTGGCATGTCAAGCTACCTTCAGTATCTTTTTAGTCATAGCAGAAGATTCTTCAAAGTTGAGATTGGTGTAGGGTTATGTTTGTCTCTTGCATTGGTGATGACTCTCTGACTTCTCTATGGATAGATTATTGGTTGCTAGATGGACATCGTTTATGTGACCTTTTTCCTTTTAGGACTCTATCATCTACTATATTGTCTTGGGATGCAAAGGTTGCAGACATTAATAAGGATGGTGGTTGGGACTTTCCTTTAGGTAGTCAAGACCTCCAGCAGATCTAGGACTGCATTAGATTCCACCCCCGGGTTAGCTCTCTGGATCACTATGTCTGGACAAGTTATTCTACAGGGAGGTTCACTATTGATTAAGCTTGGGAGGCACTTCAGGATACCAAACCCAAGAATACTATACACCATCTTCTCTAGTTTCTAAGACATATCCTACGACACTCCTTCATCTTATGGCTTGCCTCTTTGGGTCATCTACACACTATGGATAAACTACAGCCTTTTTCAGATCATCACCTCTGCGGTATGTATCTCATATGGTTCACATGTAAAGACACATGATCATTTGTTTTTTTAGTGCTCCTTCTCAGCTTCAGTATGGAAAAAGATCTCAAACAGGACTTTATTACATTAGCCTTCTATGTCATGATACCCTTTGCTTTAATGGGCTTCCCTTCAATTCCATGAAAATAAGGACTTCATGCATATTCTAGCATGATTGCCACTCTCTGCCACAATTTACCTCATATAGTATGAGAGGAATACTCATGTCTTCAGCCAGCGCTATCGATCACAGCATGATATGGTGGAAGAGATCTTTAGCTTGTTAAGATTATGGCTTCTAGACATAAAAGTGTGGTACCAGATATCTACATAGATTAGATCTATATGGTAGTTTTGATTTTTGTATTTATTTATGTTGTTTCATTTTGGTTTGATATTGTTTATCTTTTTTAGCTTTCTTGTAGTCTATTTGCCCTAATCATATAAGCTTTATGACTTTTGAATCCAGATAACGGATTCATTATATTTTTTAGGGTATGCCCCTTTGGATCCTTGTTCATATTTTTCCTTATATACATCTTAACTTCTCCAAAAAAAAAAAAATTGTTCCTTACCTTTTCTACTTTAACTCATTTGAGTGAGTTCCTACAAAAATCATGTTCTCCTCTTCCAATTTCCATCTTCTTCTCTTTGTTTTTCTCAAGCACTCAAGCTCTCTAACTCTCTAAATTTAGTCACTTAATTTATTTTCTTGGATATAACCCTCATAAGAATACTCCCCCTTTATTTAGCTTTGAAAAAATAAAAAGAGAAAAAAAAGGGAGAAAAGTTACTCTCCCTCTTGTTTTTCTTTTGCACTGAACATAGGTTGTCTTTAAAGGAGGAGAAGAGAATTTTTTTAATAAAATTACCAAAATGTCTTTATTAATGGCTCATGTGTCACTTCTTTAATTTACGACTGTTAGTACTCTTGCAAAGCCTTCCATTCTTTGATTGACTTGAAATTTTAACCTAGAATAAAACAATAAGTCTGGAGATTCCTCACAAAATCTTAGCTCAATCCAACAATCAGATTAAGAGATATGATCGATACCGTAAAACTAGACAGTCGGTGTCTTTTACGCCAAAATCTGAATTTTCTGCATTAATTTATTTACTTAGAACATTGATTAGTACTTAAAAGTGCATTTTTATCAAGGTTTTATATCATCATTTTGCACTTGAAGTATGAATAACTCCTTAACTAAAGCATGTTTTATAATAACAAGTCTGATACCATAAGATACCTTTAATTTATGGTAAATGTTCATCTCAAATGCAAGCCTATCACATAAATGAAACGATTGATTGATGAGTTTAAGTACTGAAATTGAAAGGACAAAGAGAGGGCCAAACTTAGAAAAGAGATGCTAGTTCAGTCCAAACTAGAACATTGTTCGATCATTGGGTCATTTCTAGAGCTGTAGATCTTGGATTTAGGTCTCATTTATATGGATGGAAATCTAAGACATAGGCCTAAAACTTTCATGGGGAGTCTAAGATTTAAAAAGGCCATTTTCAAGTCCAAATTGTAGCAACAACGGAGAAGTCTGAATCTGTCCTGCAGCCCAGACACTATTTAGTATTTAACCCATATCCCGAGTTCTAAAAGTCCAAATGACCTCAAATGTTTTTCCTGGAAAGCTGAGACAATGTCTTAAAACTTTCATGATTTAAGTCTATTCAAATTCTGACGTTATCAATGACGTTTTGTTCAGACAAGAAGATAAGGATTGTCACCAAGTCAAGATGTGGTCACCCACTCAACAATTAGTCATCAAATCAATAGTTTTAAATTTTGGCCTATAAAAGTAGGCATTTATCATGTGTTTAGGCATCTTGGTTTCAGATCAAGATCATGCTCTTGCTCTCTCTCTTTTTGTAATGCTTAAGTTTTGTTTATATTAATCTCTTGTTTATACTTTTCATTTCATTTCCTTTACTTAGTTAACTTATATCTTATTTATGTTCTTATCTTGTTTATTTATGTTTCTCTTCTTCATTATGTTTAGCTAAGTTTATTATGTCAAGGTGAAAAAGTTACACTAATGATGTAAGAATAAGTATAGTGTAAACTCAACATGGACTTTAATGTTTAATACTAACATGTTTTATATTTGTTATCTTGTTCACTTTTAATACTTTTCTTGTTAAATGGTTAATCTAGATTTATGTTGTATAACCCTTGGTACAACAAATACCTGGCACTTTCATAGCCCAAACCGTATGGTATAACTGACACCTATGCTATGAAAGGAACTTGATTTGTTGTTAACATAAGTTATAATCATGAATGCCTGACAACATTTACAAGTATTAGCATTATTCGAATGAGATAACTAATGTAATCATGTTAACAATTTATAATATGATTGGAACCTCCTTTGTGTGTTGTTTCCAATTGAATAATAAGAGTTTATACTATACTTGTTTGAAATACCGTTAGTGGATCCTCTAACCTTGACAATTATTTTTATCATTGTTTAATCCTTATATCAATATTACATCTCAAAGTTCTCTTTATTATTATTATTATTATTATTATTATTATTATCGTTGTTGTTGTTGTAGTATTATTGTTATTCATAATTTATATAGTTAACCTTCCTGTGGTTCGATCTCGGTCTTGCCGGGTTATTTATTACTTCGACACTCCTACACTTGGGAGAAGACATCAATCTTTTGGTCATGTCAAACATCATGACATTTTCCATTAATTTATACTCATTAAATTCAATATTACCCCATTTATCACTTATCTGTCAAAATAAGTTTTTTTAATGGGGTTTACATATCTTCTCATTATTCTTATTATTTTATCCATTGAAACTCGTCTCTGGTTTCGTCAATGTTATGAATTTTAATCTAAAATTCATAATCGTCATTTTGACTTCATTGATACCTTTAAGTTTATTTATGGAGATCATTATCTCCCCTACATATCACATTTATTATCATTTCCACTATTTATTCATTTTTTTTCATATTAAATCTTCATTACTCATTGAAGTCTTATTACTTCAATCCTATATTTATGCGGGGGTTTACAATTCAAAAGATGGTAATCACCTACAAAAATTGACATGAGATGTTGTCGTTTTCCCTTCACGCATAACACTATAGTCAAAACTTCAACAAGAACTACCTCATATTATTTGGTATATGAGATGGAGGAGGTGATGCCTTTGGAAGTGAAAACTCATTGCTAAGAGTATTGATAAATTCTATGCTAGAAGAGGCCAAGTGGGCCAAAGTAAGGTATGAACAGCTAAACCTGATTAGTAAAAAGAGGATAGTTGTGATTTGTCATTACCAACTATATCAGAAAAGAATGGCTAAGGCATATAATAAGAAAGTTTGACCTCGAGTGTTCCAAGAAGGAGATTTAATGCTGAAGAAAATATTTCACTTACTAAGGGAAGACTAGAGTAAATCGGTACCAAACTACAAGTGTCCATATGTAGTGAAGAAAATTTTCTTAGGAGGAGCTCTAATGTTGTCTACAATGGATGGAGAAGATCTAACTAGACCGTGAGTTTTGACTCTGTAAAGAAATATTATGTATGATGTACCCAGTTTCTTCCTAATTAACAAAGTAGAGTTTGGCCATGAATTCTGGTATAAAGAACCTTTCTTTATAAATTACATGATCTTAAAGTATTTGAAATTCTTTTTGTGAAAATCTTGAGATAATTGACTTTATGCATGATTACATGGAATGAATCACTATGCTCAAAATGAGATTCAAGCAATTCTCAATTAGGAGGTGACAAAACCAAACAAACCAAAACTAGCTATAAGATAAAACTTGTCTTTGAATAGCATTTTAAATTGCATGGATAAATGATTATTAGTGGCTCGCTCGAATTATCTCGAAAAAGGACAAAGTTTATCCATCTTAACGATGTATGTTTGAAATAAGGAAAGGTAGTCTTTGTCTATCATTATAAAGAGGTTATCCTTTATAGTCCTATTTTTTAGCTTGATCATATTCTTGAAAAGAAAAAATTTGACTTGAATGACATTCCATACTAGAGGCAAAAAACAATTTGAGAGAAACAATCCAGGCTTTCTCTTTTAAATCCAATACTTCTGAAGGCCTGATCCATAAACAAAACTAGACACCTTTTTTTATATATTTTTAAAGATCAAAACATGGAAAAGTTGTTCATGGACATTTGATAGTTTTTGAGGTTGAGTTGAATTTTATAGTGAACACTGCCCTTATCTATATGTATTCCAAATGCCAGAGGATGAACGATGTTGTAAGGGTTTCAAAGTTGATACCAGAGTTTAATTTGTTTTTGTGGACTGCTATTCTCTCCAAGTTGGCTCAAAACTTGAAGTTAATAGAAGTTGTAGTTGCATTTCAGGAGATGGAGGCCTGTAGAATTTTATTGAACAATTTTTCATGCCTGAGTATGTTAAATGCTTGCTTGTAAATTTTGTCTCTTGATTTAAGGAGATAGATCCATGCAAAGGTGATCATGACTGGTTTGAAGGATGATGTTCCTATTGAAAATGCACTTATTAATATGTATATGAAATGCTCTTATAAGGTAAAAGATGGCTGGAGAGTGTTTAAAGGCATAAAGTCGCTTAATATAATCTCTTAGAGATCTTTGATTGTTTGCCTTTTTTAACATGGTTTTCATCAAAATTCTTTAACTCATATATAGAGATGACAACTTTTAGACTTCAACCAAATTCTATTATACTATCAATCATCCTCAAATCCTCTAGGGCAACAAAATCTGCAAGTCAATCATTGAAGTTGCATGGACATGTAATCAAGTTAAATATTGATCATGATATTGTTTGTAATAATTTTGCATTGTGTTTGAGTTGGTTGTGGAATTATGGTGAAAATAGAAAGGAATTATTGAAATGTTATTTACGAGTTATGGTGAAAATTGATTGAGTTGCTTTGATGGAAAAGAAATGTGGAAGTTTACCTAATTTGATAAGTTTATTTCATCGAATTCAAGTGAAAAGAAGGGAGGATATGTTGGGGAAGATGATAGGGATGATACTGTATTTTTTGCTTGGTAATGCATGCTTGAAAATGGCTAGAAATATTGTAATTTATGGTATTTTTGTAATTAAATGTAGACTATCATCGACTTCTTTTCAAACAAAGTCGACAACTCTTTCTAAGAAAAATAACCCGATGACTCTAGTAGCATTTTAATTATTTTTAACTTTTAAAGGTTTTTTAGTCTTTATCATAAATATAATGACACTCTTATAAAAAAATATTTTTTTTATTGATTTTTTCCGGTGTCAACTTTTAAGGATATAAAATGCTATTTGCCGTTAAAGTACATTATGTAAAGTAAGAAAATATCAAATATTGAGGTGATCAGTGTACTTTTATCTATTTTTAATATAAAAAAACTTGACATCAACATAATTTTTTAATTAAAAAAAAAACAAATTAGATTTTATCTTGTCGACTAAGTTACAAATACATTTATAAAGTCATCTGAGCTATACCTAGTAAACTTTTATCGAGTTTACTTTGAGACCTATCTTAGCTTTCAAGCCAGGTCTATTAGGTTAAGAGAGGTCAACAGAACAGCATGTTAACTCACATAACTAAACTAAGTTAAATAAGTTCGTCGAAAAGTTTTTCATACCAAGACGCGAGTAACTGAGTAGTATAACATTAAAAACATGTAGTTTTAGCTTTTGGAGAAATGATTTGTGTTTTAAAAAAAAAATATTTTTTTAAAAAAACCACCATATCTCCAAGCCAAACACAGCCGAACACACACTAAATAGCTTTTTGAGTTTTATTAATCAATTTAGCTTTTTAAATTCCAATTTGATAAGGAACCGATCAGAAAGGGTTGTTGTGTGTGCATATTCATGGTAGTGTGGTGGGACTCATCCTAGAAGGTTTCACGGAGAATAATTAATTTATCAAGAACATCCAGGGCCATGTGAAATAACTTCTAAAGACAAAACTTAATTCATGATTCCACTTCATGATCCTTCCCCGCTATTCCTGTATTTTTTTCGTTTATCATAATCAACTTCGTCTTCTTTTATTTTATTCAGCATTTACTAGTAATTCATAAATGTTATGTATAAACAGAGAAGATGGTGGTTTTTTTTTTTTTTTGCATTTTCTTCATCCTCCTCTTTATCTTTTTTATTTTTTATTTTATTTTTTAATTTTATTCTTCAATATTTACTTAATTTTAAATTTATCTTCTTAAACTAATTCAATTTACTTTCTGTAAATATATTTCAATTTCAAATAAATAACTATATCAAATTTAATAACAATATTAAATAATTTCATGTAACCTCAACCTTTTTATTATAATGAAAATTTTTTATTCAAACCGCAACTTAATGCAATGCTCTAAAGTAGTACAATCTAATGTTCCATTTGGAAATGCGGTTGAAACCACATTATGTTAAATTTAAAAAAATTAATATTTTTATGTTTTTAGATCGTTTTGATATACTGATCTTAAAAATAATTTTTTAAAAAATATTATTTTGATATATTTCTAAATAAAAAACATTTTAAATCATAACCATCATCATAATTTCAAACATGCTCAATCAACCCAACAAAAGAGGATTGCCATGATCCAGGTGACAAGGAAAATAGCCTGCATCAAAAGATGATATTATTAAATATATTAAAATAATACATATTTTTTTATTTTTTTAATTTATTTTTAATAATTCAAAATACTAAAATTTAAAATAAAAAATTTAAAAATTCCAATTAAAAACAGGGGCTTAAAAACCTTATTTATTTTTGCATTTCAAAAATGTTTTTAGAAAAATTAATTTTTTTTATTTTTTTCTTTACTTGAAATTAATTTTTTTATGTTTTAAAATTATTTTAATATATTAATATTAAAAATTATTTTTAAAATATATAAAAAAATTATTTTAATATATTTTTAAATAAAAAATAATTTAAAAATAATTTTTACTAAATTCTCGAACATCTAATCTCAATTGAGGTCGTTTGTAAACCGCAATTCTTTCATTGGATGAACACGAGATACAAAATTAAAAAACATTAAAATTCAGACAAAAAAATATATAAAAAGCAAAGAACAATCCAAGACCTAGTTTACACCAAATGCACGCGTTGAGAACACGCACCAGCAAACCCAAACAGTCATTTTGTAATGAAAGCAAAACGCGCTTAAGTTAGCGCGTGATACAACGAGAGAGGAAGAGTTTGCGGGGTTGAGCAAATCGTATGCGAGCAGGACCTGGAAGTCTTATCGTGAAGAAGAGAGAAACAGACACCGAAATCAAATCATGACCTTAGTTGATGATAAATTGATCATATATTAACAACACCACCATGTCTCCTCTTCTTCTCCTTCTCTTGATCTCTCACTCGACGACGACGACAACGACAACGACAACAGTAGTAGTAAATACGTTACTGAATCGGTTGACTCGGTTTCTCCGCCCGTAGTTTCGCGCGATTCTATCTCCGTGTTTTGACTCGGTGAGTTAATTCTCTCTCTCGATTAATTGATATGGTTGTAGATCTGTGGGTTTATGTAATTCTTTGCCTTTTGTTTAGGGTTTGAAGGATTCAGCGATGGAACCGATGGATATAGTTGGTAAATCGAAAGAGGATGCTTCGCTTCCTAAAGGTAATTTCGGAAAAAAAAACTTTAAGATTTAATTTGTGCGTATTTTAATTCTAAGTTGTTTGGTCAGTTTTTATTTATATCTTTTGATTTTTTTTTCCTCTTGGCTTGTTAGTTTATTAATTTTTGCAGTTTGGCTAGCTACAGTTTTTTTTTGGAGGTGCTAGATTTAGTTTTTGAAAAAACCGTAGACAAAAAAATAAAATGAGTTTTACCTTAGGTTTTACTTTCGAGAGATTATGAAATGTACGAGTTGAGAAATTCATACACAGAGTGTTGTTAGAGTTAGTTATGGGTTAGGATCTCGACATCTGTTATTGTATTTGTGGTTAATTGCTATTGCCTTGCATAGTTTCAGTCATTTTTGAGTGATGTTGGGTCAAGTAGGAATAGCAATGGCCTGGTGCTGTTGTGATTTAGGAAATTATGTTTGTGGTATCAGCTTAGTGTAGTGCGTTTAACTTGTACGCTTTTGATTGAGGGCTTGCTGGCCTTGTGGTGTTGAATGCACATTCTCTGATGCCAGTTGTGAATTTTCTCTTACAGCAACTATGACCAAAATTATTAAAGAGATGTTGCCCCCAGATGTTCGTGTTGCCAGAGATGCTCAAGATCTTTTAATTGAGTGTTGTGTAGGTGAGATTTAAGTAATTTTGCATCTTTAATCTAACTTGAATTCTTTGCATATTATCATATTGATTGATTATCATTTTCTTTGCATTATTACCTCTAGGCAAAACTTTTCTTTGGGAAAATGATTTTATGTATGTGGAGAGAAAGAATGAGCATGGCCCTTTAGTCTATCTGCTGGTACTTTGTTTTATGGGACTTGTATCAGTTAGATCAATTGGAATTTAAATAGGGCAGCTGCATCAGACAATGTCATTGTTCAGTTCACGCACATGATTTTAACAAAAAAAAAGAAGAAGAAAGGCAGAAAGAAAAGGAAAAGGGAAGGCAAATAGAAAGAGAGGCATGACCTTAGGAGATAAAGCTCCAAATCCAATTAGAAAAAGCTTCATTTGTGAATTACTTATTCTTAGCATAAGATAAAATATTTATCGATAATATTTCTAAATTTCAATTTTGGCTTTTTGATTTTGCTATAGTTATCTCCGTGTGACACTTTCCAGAGATGTGCCATTATCAGTTGATTGTTTGGAGCTGTTGCGACCAATCAAATACCTTAACAAAAGCTTTGTGGTCCATTCTAAAAAAAATAATTAATAAATGTGCTCATAAGGGGGATTGTTTTTGTTTTCTTCTAAAACAATATACCTTCCATACAAATGTTTGCAGCTGCAGCTTGTCTTCAAAAGCTATTTCATGGCTAGAATTTGATTTATTCCAAGATGTGGTTCACCAGATGGTATCGGAACTCTTTCTCTAACAAACCCTATTAAAAGTTTCTTTTAAGTTTTTCTAATCTAAATGCTTGTTGGAATGTCATTGGTTGGAATCTGGAAAGGATGTTAGTTTTGGAAATGACACTGTTAATATGTACAAGTTTCCCTCCTTTTGGAAGCTAGCCTTCAAAGATTAAATCAACTTCCTATTACTACGCTATAGGTATGATCCTTGCCAAGAGGCAGAAAGCCATAAATGAAGTTACCATCTTGAATGGCATCTTTGTATCTTGCCCTTACTTTTGATAAGAGAACCTTTCAGGAAACTGTTGTTAAGATTGGCATACTTAAATATCAGGATAGAAAGGAAAAGGGTTAGTTGCAATATTATTTAAAAAGTTGTCTCCGGCACCATTTATTTTGAAGATAGCACATCCAAGAGAAAACTGTTTTCCTATATAATGTGCTCACCCTTTCATTTCCTTGAATCCTAGTTGCGGCCTGAGATTTTTTAATTTAATATTGGCTATATGATATAGGATGCTTAAATTAGAATTTTTAAGATGTGGCCTATTTAGTATCACATGCAAGGGCCATACATTTATTTGGTTATAAGTTAAGCTTTGTTCAATAGTATTTCATTGGTTGCTGATATAACATTTAAAACTAAGTCATTCCATCCACATAAATGTCGAATGTTTTTTCTACTGCCCCTATTTCTTTCTGCATCACTGCATTTTCTTCTCTCACTACCAGACAGTCAATACTTTTTCATATGGTTTTGTGATTTGTGTTTTAACAAATCTCTGAGGAACTTGTTTCTTTGCAGAATTTATAAACCTTGTATCATCAGAGTCCAATGAGGTTTGTAGCAGAGAGGACAAGCGTACGATTGCACCTGAGCATGTACTCAAGGCTTTAGAGGTCTTTGACCGATCCAATTTACTCTTAGTGTGGGTTTTTGACAAGCATAATTTCTTGTTCATCTTAGATGGAACCAACATTCTTTGCATGCAAACCATGGTTTATTTTCTTCCAATACTGTTTCGGGATGATGTGCAATACCTTTTCTTTTAATAATTTGAACCTAGGTTTTATTCCCTGCCTCACCCATCCCCTCAAAAAAAAAAAAAAAAAAAAAGAGGCCAAAAGTGCTTTTCATTTGTACTATCTGCTTTTAATCTCTTATGATTTTCAGAATTATTGGTGATGCTTATCTTTCCGTTACCAGTTCATTCACTGAGAAGTCTCATAGACCTTTTGATCCATGCATAATCCTCAGAGTTTTGTTTAATTAGTAGCTGCTGTTTTGCTGTAAATGCCTCAACGTCAGTCTGTTTCTATTTTCTATTTTTTGAAGCCAATCATGTATTTTTAATGGAATTGATTAACAATCTGCATTTGAAACCCATGTGCCTTTTCAAGATCTCCCTGGTTGCCCACTTGCAATTTTGAACGGGTCTAAGGTTTTGCAATTTTTATTAACAAGTACGATCTGATTGATTATCTGGTTCACAGGTTCTTGGGTTTGGAGAGTACATTGAGGAGGTTTATGCTGCATATGAGCAACACAAGCTAGAGACTATGGTAATTTTTATTTTTCCCCATCCTTTTTCATTTTCTGCAAGAAAGATTATTTTTAAAATCAGATCTCTCTATATGACAAAGCCATGTATTAAGATAGTCCAGTTGGTTCAGCACCTGCCTTGTTTTTATTTACTTTTGCCACAATGGATTGGTGTCATGAGCTTTATTGAGCCTTCAGGTTTTTGTTTATGTACATTCCCCGTTTTAGTTTAGTTGCCCGCTTAAAATTGAGCTTTGAGAGCACAAAATGATATATTATCTTTTGTTACAGTTGAGCTTTCAAAGCGCATAATATAAGTATTGTTTAACAAATCTCGCACTCTCTATCTCCTTCCTTTTTCCCTTCCAGCATGACTCTTTAAAAGGTGGTAAATGGAGCAATGGAGCGGCAATGACCGAGGAAGAAGCAGCCGCTGCGCAGCAAAGGATGTTTGATGAGGCGCGTGCTAGAATGAATGGTGGGGTCACTGCCCCAAAGCAACCAGAGACTAACCAAAGTTTAAAGAGCTAACCTTAGGGACTTTACTTTCGTGAACCATAGGCAATCATCACCCTCTTCCCTTGGCACGGCTAGAATTATCTTAGTGTACAAAGTCATTGGCAAGTGCAGTAGTGACTATGTGGATATGCACTTCGATTTGTACTCTTTTTATCGTATGGATCATGTTTATAAGTTAATTAGTGCAAGCTTGTCATTATCATATTTAGTTACGAAATGTATCATTTGCCTTTGCTTTGAGTTGAATTATTTCTTAACGTAAAATAAATTTCAAGTGTTGATAATGTATTTTATAATAAAAAAAAATTAATCTGATATATATATATATATATATATATATATATATATATATATATATATATATTGATTTAGGTTAATTTATTAAATTTGTAATTCGAAGACTAATAACTTTATAAAATAAATTATAAAGGTTAATTTTTAATTAACAAAGATAAAATTAAAAAATATATATTAAAAATAAACGAAACAAAAATTATTCGTGTTAATACAGGTTAATTTAATTTATTGAACCTGTGATTTGGATTATAACATCTCGAAAACTTCATGACAATTTTAATTTCTTCTAGTGTCGTTAACTTGTAAAATAAGCAATTATATTTTTATTCAAAGTTTTACTAATACAAAGTCACCCATTCATCACCCATTTAAATTTTACATTGTATGAATATTGCACAATAGGAGATATTTCTCTTTATTTGTTGCACCATAAGAGGTATTTCTCTTTATTTGTACTATCATTACTATATTTCAAACATCTAAGAACTAGATATATAAGATGTCTGATATATATCTTCTCACAATACTAGATGTAAAATCCGATTAAAACTTTTCTCAAGTAAAAAATGAAAATAAAGAATTAATCTATAAATAAAATGGGTTAAATTAGATAAAAGAAATTTAATTAATATGAGAGGGGTTGATACGAACCAAGTCAGGTCCGAATTTAGCCTTAAAATGTCTGCTGATTAATTTTACGAGATCAGACATATCTCTTAAATCGTACATCATATCGAAATGAAATTTTATAGGGAGATACTAGACACATGGAACTGTATTGTGGTAAATGTTCCGGTCACATGGATTTCAGGAACATATTATTTAAGAGGATCAAAGTTACTAGACGAATCTTGTCAAATCATAGGAGAGAATTGGAATAGAAACCAACCTCAAAATAACCCAAATGAGGGATAAAAACAACCCTTGTCCAACACCCAAACATCCCACCTCATTTAAGAGGGGGAATAAATGCAAGGTGACCTTCCTCTTTTTAAAAACCAACCAACAGCCTGTAACAACCTCCTTTTTCTCAAAGAGAAACCCCATAAACCCAATTGCATGTACCCCTCTTGAACATTAGAGAAGATAGGAGAGTTAAAGAAAAATATAAATGGTTGAAACTATAGAAGGAAGGGGAGTGAAGGAGGCTGATTGGTGCAGCTGGAGAAGGAAGGAAGAAAAACTAAAAGTAGAGAGGAAGAAGAAGAAGAACTACATAAGAAATCTACCTAGGACAACCTAAAATCATGAGGTAAGGAAAGAACACCTCATTACTTGCTTCTTGGAATTTCATGACAGAAAAGAGAAGAAAACCACAAGGTTTGGCTAGGGTTCTTACACCTATTATTTAAAGGGACTAGATAGAAAGATTAATGGGGACCTATTCAAAAAATATTGACAAAAAGAAATGGATGAACATGATGAACAAAACCTAGATTAAGGGCTAGCCAAGGAAGTAATGGAAAAGGATGAAATGAAATGATAAAACTTGAAATTTGTGACCTTGTTTAACTCATGGAAACATGCATGAGTTGAGGTAAAAATTTGTGTTCATGATAATGTGTGGATTTAAAATCTATGTTAATGTTAATGCTTTGATTTTGTTATGAGATTGATGAATTTACAAGAATATAGATCAAATGAATGAAGATATGGATTGTGGCATGTTGTTGTGATTATACTTGTGATAAAAGTGAAGAATGGCTTGTGTAAACTATGGAGAAAATGGACAACAATGTCCTATCAAAGAAAGAGGAAAAACATGAAGGAAACTATGCATGATGAACACAT
This sequence comes from Populus simonii, assembly GCA_007827005.2. Lineage (NCBI taxonomy): Eukaryota > Viridiplantae > Streptophyta > Magnoliopsida > Malpighiales > Salicaceae > Populus > Populus simonii. The sequence goes on from CM017478.2 coordinate 5,188,910, forward strand.
TTAAAATGACTTAAGATGGAATGGAAATAGAACCCTTATATGTTGTAAAATTGTTACGAATTGTGTTGATGCATTGCCATGATACAATTCAGTGTATATGAATGTATGATTGTGGCAACTCTAAATGCTGGTCTTGAAGTACTAACTAGGAGAGTATTTGGAAAGTGTATATGTTGAGATTTGATTATGTTTTGCTCGATAACGTGTGATAAATCGTATGTGGTTGATTATGGTCTATGTTTAATTTGGTTTGGGTGTGTATAAGATAAGGGGAAAGCCTAGCATAAACCTTATGCTTAGACGTTGGAGAGATTAAGGAAGAAATGACTTGATTGTCGTTGCCGATTTCTGAATCAGTAGTGACATGGATTACGTCAATGACTTTTGGGTCGACAATGATGCAATTTTCATCGACGATTTCTAAACCAACAGTGGATGAGCGTGCTGATGATTCCAGTGTCGGCCGTGGAATTCGACCGCTTAATGATTTCAAAGTCGGTAACGACTCAGTTTTCGTCAATGATTTTGGTATCAACAGTAGGATGTGTGCACTGATGAATTCAGCGTCAGTCGTAGAACAAGATCACGCGCTGATGATTTCTGGGTCGACAATGACTCATTTTTCATCAACAATTTCGGTATCAACAGTAGGATGAGTGTGTTGATGAATTCTATGTCAGCTGTAGTACTAGATCGCGTCGACAATTTCTGGGTTGGCAGCAACACAATTTCGTAAATGAATTCTGAGTCAACAGTAGAGTAAGTGCGCTGATGATTTCATGTGTCAGTCATGGGACTGAATTGTGCTAATGATTATGTGTCACCAGCGAATAAGTTTTTGTTGATGAATTCTGTGTAACTAGCAAATCTGTTTTTGTTGTTGAATTATGTGCCAGTGAGTCAGTTTTAGTTGCTAAATTTTATGTCACCAATAAATTAGTCTTCGCTGTTGAATTCTGTGTAACAAGCGAATTAGTTTTCGCTGCCGAATTCCGGGTCACCAGCGAGTCAATTTTTGCTATCGAATTCTGTGTAACCAGCGAATTAGTCTTCGCTGTCGAATTCTGTGTCACCAGCAAAAACTATGTCACCAACAAATTAGTTTTCGCTATCGAATTCTAAGTAACCAATGAATCAATTTTCGCTGTCGAATTTTATGTCACCATCGAAGCAGTTTTCACTGTTGAAGTCTGTGTAGCCAGCAAACAGCTTTGGCCAATGATTTTCTGCGACAAACTTCCATATTAGAAATGACTTAAATGCTTGTAACAATTTCATTGTATGATTGTGTAATATGTGGAACACTCGAATGTGAACATGTGTATTCTTAAAATACGTATAGTGACGAGTTATGTGATTTTCGAATACAAATGTGTTGATTTGTGATTATTAGCGTGTTAGGTGGTGCAACCGGGATTAGACCTTCGATCGGACAAGGACACCCCACAAGAGGAACAATTAGGTGACTTCCACCCCCTTCTAGCATAATGTTAGTTTTTGAAGTGAATACTAAATTATTACGAAATGTTTGATGAGTATTACAAATGATCTACTATTGTGATATAGTAAATGTTAAACTATTATGGAGTGCTTGTATAAGTATTACGAAGGACCTATTATTGTGCGATAATGAATGCTAAGCTGTTATGGATTGGTTGTACGAGAATTACAAATGAACTATTTTTATATTATATTGAATGTTAAACTGTTACGAAATGGTTGTATGAGTAATTTGAAGGATCTATTGTGGTGTCATACTAAATGCTAAATTATTATGGAATGTTTGTTGAGTATTATGAAGGATCTATTGTTGTGTTATACTGAATGATAAACTTTTACGGAATGATTGTATGAGTAATTCAAAGGATTTATTATGGTGTCATATTGAATGCTAAATTGTTACGGAATGTTTGTTGAGTATTATGAAGGATCTATTGTTGTGTTATACTGAATGATAAACTGTTATGGAATGGTTGTATGAGAAATTTGAAGGATCTATTATGGTGTCATATTGGATGCTTAATTGTTATGAAATGTTTGTTGAGTATTACAAAGGATCTATTGTTGTGTTATACTGAATGATAAATTATTACATAATGGTTGTATGAGTAATTTGAAGGATCTATTATGGTGTCATATTGAATGTTAAATTGTTACGAAATGTTTGTTGAGTATTACGAAGGATCTATTGTTGTGTTATACTAAATGATAAACTGTTACATAATGGTTGTATGAGTAATTCAAAAGATCTATTGTGATGTCATACTGAATGCTAAATTATTATGGAATGTTTGAATGAGTATTATGAAGGATCTACTATTATGACGTAGTGGATGTTAAATTATTATGGATTGTTTGAATGAGCATTACGAAGAATATATTACTATGTTATAGTGATTACATAAATTGTCTATGAAATGTTTGATTAAATTGGTGATTAGCTTCGGCTAATGGCATCCGAGACAAATGGCTAAGTTGTGATTGATGATTAGTTTTGGCCAATGGCATCCGAGAGGGATGTTCAGGTTGTGTTTGATGATTAGTTTTGGCTAATGGCATCCGAGACGAATGATCGGGTTGGGATTGATGATTAACTTCGGCTAATGGCATCTAAAAGGGATGGTCGAGTTGCGTTTGATGATTAGCTTCAGTTAATGACATCTTAGAGGGATGGTCGGGTAGTGATTGATGATTAGCTTTGACTAATGGCATCCAAGATGGATGGTCGATTTGTGATTGATGATTAGCTTTGGCTAATGACATCCTAGAGCGATGCCCGGGTTGAGTTCAAGGGTTAGTTTCGGTTAACAACATCCGAGATGGATGACCAAGTTTAAGTATTATAATTAGCCTCAGTGATAGACAGAAGGGTGGTATTATGTAAGTATAGGGAAAATGAAAGAATTATACTCTTTTAGGCTATAAATGAAAAACAACCGTTAAAATTGCTTTAATTATCTATTATTATGTTTTTAACTTGCTTATAATGTTTGAAATTATCTTGTGTTGTAACAGGGACGTTATACCAACAAGGTGCGTAAGGAAATTCGTTCGACGACCCACACATTTTGAAAAGAACTATATATATTTGCGTGATATGGGTGTTATGTATTTTGTAAGAACTAACGTACTAGTTGAATAGTTGTCATTCGACACTTTTGAAATGACTTGTATCGATAATTGTAATGGAACATAGTTGCGAATGTACGAATGTGTAAACATGATGTTATGAACATAAGTATGTGGTATTCTCTTTTATGAGAATGTTGTATTGTGAAATCACATGAGTATTGCACTACACTAAAAGATGAATTTTGTTACGATAAATCCTTGAATACTATTGCGAGAATGTGTACTGTCATTTTTTTATGGGATGTTGATTTACATTATCTTATGTGGATTGTGCCTTGCTAATGAATTAAATGCATTTATAAATTCATAAAATGATATTGTGAAAAGCATCAGGAATCTGACGACTTACAAAAAAAAAAATCACCACTGATTTTGGTTTTGAAAAAGTTGTGTTGTTACAATAGGACTAGTGCCCTCATTAATGGACTATTAGAAAAACTAGTAACTTTAGTTAATGGGACTAGTGCCCTCGTTAATGGGCAATTAAAGAAACTAGATATCCTGATTAATAAGACTAGGGCCATGGTTAATAGGCTATTGGAAAAACTAATTATCCTGATTAATGCTAGTCCAAATTAATAGGAAATCAAAGAAATTAGTTTCCCTGATTAATGGATTATTGGAGAAACTAATCATCTTGGTTATTAAGACTAATGCCCTAGTTAATGGGCAATCAACGAAACTAGTTATCCTGATTAATGGGACTAGTGCTATAGTAAATGGGCAAATAGAGAAAAGAGTTAATTTAATAATGGAACAAATGCTCGGTTTGAGCTATAGAGAACATTGGTATGTCTTTAAATTATGTTAATTGCACTAACTTGTAAGGTTAAGGGTAAAATAATAAATTAACTATTTAATAATTGATGTGGTAAATATATATAAGAGATAATCACAAATAATTATTATGTATAAAGCTGATTGTATTTGGTATTAAATAAATTTTCAGGTACCTCGTAGCATCATGTCGAGCAATAGAACATGTATTTGGTATTAACACTAACATGTAACGAAGCAATGTGTATATGAGTTTGGTTGTGTTGATAGATTAATGATTAGGTATTCAATTAGCCCCATCGACAAAATTTAACTAGAAAAAACATATGATTTGAGCATGTCTTACAAGTATAAGAGTATTGGAATGTTATATGATAAATTATAAATAATACAAAAGGACATGAAATAAGTGGAATGAATTATGAATCGAGTAAATTTCTCAATATAATAAGGGTGTTACATGGACTAAAGTACAATGTATCATAGATGACATAAATGTTAGGGAAGTAAAAGGCGACATAAATTAAATATGTTGTGAATTAATAACGATGTGAATTAGATAGGCTTACGCAATGAGTTACGATATGTATTAAAGATGGTTGAGAGAGGAAAATATCATATGATTTATATATGCTGAGGAAATAAATTGTGGGATAAATTCTGTGAGTTGTGAAATAATAATATTAATATAAATTGAATATATTCATAAAGTGGAAATAGTTATGAAATAACCTCGATGTGAATAGAGATACTACATGAAAGTGTTTGAAGGAGACCTATCAATTTTAAAGTTGTAAGGAATAAATTGTATGGTGATGAGTTAAACTAGACTATGAATGAATAATTATCATGATGCAAGGATTATAATTTGATGAATAAAATGTTGGGAATAAAAATTTATCGGGGAATAATAAAAAATGTAAGATGTTGGAAATTGATGTAAGATCAACGTTTTTTTTTAAAAATTATATAATTGGTTTTGATCATATAATTGTTTAATATAATTTATTTTGTAATTTTATGTATTTCTCAGGTAAATTCCTTTGAGAATATCCATATTTTAGGGTCACTGAGCTACCCATTATTATAGAAAAGAATATTTGTATTTTCAGAAAAAGAAAAACTTATAAATAGTTAATGTGGATGTAATTTTTAATAAGAGTTGTAATAAATTGTGTACATTTATAAAATTGTTAAAAGGTTGTTAGGACTTTCCTTTTATATATATATATATATATATATATATATATATATATATTACCACATTTTCGATGGGTTCAAACCTTATAAGGTTGTTAGAACACTAGGTTGTTACATCACAAACTTAATTGCATTTTGAATCTTAACAACTAAAATATTAATTTATTTCAAATCATCACACAAAATGAGGTTTATAATGTGTACACAATATCTATCATGCAAATGCTTATATATATGGATGTAATTTTTAGTCAGAGTTGTCATAAATTATGTACATTTATAAAATTATTGAATATATATGTACACACACACCACATTTTTGATGGGTTCAAACCTTATAAGTTTGTTAGAACACTGGGTTGTTACATCACAAACTTAATTGCATTTTGAATCTTAACAACTGAAACATTAATATATTTCAAGCCATCACACAAAATGAGGTTTACAATGTTTGCACAACATCTAACATTTAAATGCTTATTTGAAAATATATTAGTTGGCCAATCTTTCATCACATTGTTCAAAAATGAAATAGTCACATTATTAGAGTTTGCACTGTTTGCTATAATAGTCAAAACTTCATCAATCCCCCACTCTAATAAACAATTCTTAATAACTTGACTAATTTTCTCAGCTATATGATTGGAAACTTGACAAAAATTAAGAGTTATTTTATGCAAATTTCTCTCATTATCAATCCAATGAGCTATTATGCACATATAGTTAATGTTTTGGACTAATGTCCATATATCAGTTGTTAAGCACAATCGTTGACCCCTAAAAGCTGTCCTTAATCTTTCCTTCTCTTCAACATAAACTTTTTAAAATCTCTCATAACAGTGAAACAAGAAGGAATGTCAAATCTAGGTTGCATGGTCCTAGAAAATAATCTAAATAACTGACCCTCTATAAAATTAAAAAGCAACTCATCAATTATAACTATTTTTGCTAATGTTTGTTTATATTCATCATAATTATAACTTATTGCCTTAAGAGTTCTCATATTTTGGTCTCTCGATTCACCCTTTTTCTTTTTAGGTTCTAATACCAAAACTTTTTGCTTCATATCAACCACAAAAGAAAACTTTTTGCATACTATCAAATGACTCCATATATTACTTGTGCCATTAAGAATAGTATGACATATATAATCTTGTCCACAATACAGGATCAACATCAATTTTTGTAAAGTGATTCCAAATTTATAATTTTTTTTCTATCATCAGAATTTATTTTCCTTAATGTAAGGACTTGAGGCTAATGTTTAAAGTTGGGGTAATGCTAATGGATGATGCATTTTGATTTTGAAGGTTTTCCATCTATAATTACCAAATGAAAACATGTTAATAATTATAATTGATAATGAATCTGAAGTGTATTTTCATGCTTCTGTAATATATGTTTGACACTTAAATTTGGAAGGATGCAATTCCAAAAGTTCACATAAATCATTGATCAAATTGTTCATGGATATATGAGGCATAACATCTTCTATTCATTATTAAATGCTATAAAATAATAATATGATGCTAGTTAAATTTCAGTCTATTCCATATCCAATTTGGAGTGAATACTGTTAAAACACTTTAGATTGGAAAGTTACTTCATAGTAGTACTATGAATCTAGTTTACCAACTTTCTAGAAGATTACCGAATATTACCATCCATCTTGTAGGTAACAGTGAATGTCTAATTCATTTTTCTTTCTTCTTCGTATAGGAATGCTAGCAGCAGAAGCAACATTTGCTTCAATGCCTTATTTTTCTTACAAATAATGTTCTGTTTGTTCACCTACAAATAAGTCTATCTACTAGTGTGAGCTCTGTACTTAACTTATATGACTTTTTTAATTAATGAAAGAGCCTCAACTAAGCATACATATGTTACCTCAATTATTTATTTCATAGATTACTATAGCATGAAATTCATTTTTCTTTCTCGTGTGGACAATATATGCCATTTTGTTTTAAGTTGTTATCAGTTTGGCAGCCAAACACTAATGAAACCACTGTATGCTTAGTTTGCTTAAGGATGTGTTTATATAGTGCACAATGATTAATATGGTCCATTGATTGTACAAAAACTATTGGTAATATGGAGTTCGATTGAGTATATTGTCCATGGGTGTTTGTTTAAGTTGCATATATAGTGAACTCTTTCATTCTGAAATATGATTTTATTGTTGCAGGCTTTTGAATATGAGGTTATGCCTGGAATGGCCATTAGTGTATTAGAATAATAAGATTTCACCTCACTGGAAAAAATTCTCTTACTTTTTCCGACTTGAAAATATTAATATCAACAAATTATCCATATTTCAATCAATAATAAAAACCGATCTATCGAGAAATCAGAAACATGTGTTAAAGAAACTTACTTAATCATCAATTTCAAATACAAATACTCCACCTTGCAAGATTTTATGGATTTTATTTTAAAGCAACAATCATAATTCTCAATCCGATCATTGGATCAGGCTACAAATTTACCCAGAGTTTCTCAAAATATTATTCTATGTTGGAATAAAATTTCAGGTCAATCGAAGTTCGGAAAGACCTTGCAATATAGGTCAGAACAAACTATACAAGTTTTGTTATTTATTTATTTTTTTACTTGTGGACTTTCTTTTTGGCAAGGATCCTTTTCCTATAAAGATGTGACAACTTGTTTTGAGAATTTCCTAGTTTTACAAGAATTTTTAATGGGCTGCAACATAATTTTCAAGTGTGAAAAAGATTCATTAATATTCCAAAATCCTTTTCTTATAAGAATTTCTTATTCATCCTAACTACGCAAGGAAAGAAGAGCTAGTGGTATTTAATGATAGATTGGTTAACATATTTTGGAGAGTTTTCTAATCCTACAAGGAAGGTTAAAGGAAGACAATAAGGGTTTTCATGTTTTGTTAAGATTCTTTAAAACTACGCTTAATTATCCTAGACAAATAAGAAAACTAAAGGGGAGGCAACTTCAACAATCAATTTCCTAGCCTGTTTTGGATATCTATCGGTGGCAACAAAGACCTTAGTGTTTCTAGGATGAGAATCTCATTCATGATATTATTTAAACTAGAAAAATTATCTATTTTATGTTATTTTGTTTAATTAGATGCATTGACTTTAGTTTATACGTTAGATTTGTTATTTTTATCATTTTCTTCATGTTTGAGCTTAATTAACATACTTTAGATTTATTGTAAGTGTGTCAATATTAGCCCACAAGTTTTGGGTTTATTAGGGTTGCTAAATGAACCATTATACAAGGTTTTATAAGCTGAAATTTTCAGCAGTGATGGATTTATGAAATAAACTTATGTTTTGCATGATGCAACATGTTTTCTGTGTTGTTACAAAGAACAAATTTTATTTATCAAGATATAATTGACCATGTAGCGTCTTTCTTATACTTCTCGTTCTCAAATTGATATTCGTTTGGTGGGGGTTTCTTGTTCCAATAATGGTGGTGTCTTTAGATATATTTTCATTGTGTCACACTTCTATCAAACTTGATTTCTTGGCTTTCCGAGAGTCGTATCATCTTTGTTATGTGTTGCTTGACCATTTAATCAATAGGTCTGTATTATTGGGTGTGGCATGTGGGAGCTTGGGAGGGGGTGATTGGTTTGCTAATTCTGGAGATGATGGCCTGTAGGAGCCAGTGAATGAGAGATGGTGGCTAGTTTGTTAGGGCCAAGACCTAGGGTTAGAAATTAGAAAATATTTTTATATTATTTATATACCCCCTACTTTTTTATTTTTATCTAAATAGGTTCAATTCGATTAGAGTATTTTGGTTTCAACCTTATAAAATCAAAACCGAACCAAATCAAATGTTTTTTAAATTTTCTAATTAATTTAATCAGTTTTTTCAGATAATTTTTTTGTTCTCTTGGTTTAATTATTTTTCGGGTTTTTTTTTACCCCTGGGCATAATGTTATTTTTGTGATGAAACCTAAACAAATAGAGGGGCACTTTAGGGGTTTCCACCTAGTTTAGGCATGCGTCGATTTTCTTGTTTTAACAACCAAACAATTTCCTAGGTAGGTAAAATGTGGACACTTCACCCAAGTTACTCTTCAGAGCCCAACATCACCCTGGAGCACGTTCACACTGGAAAACATTGATGCAGAAAATGTCTATGGGTTTTTTTTTTGTCTACTCTTCTCACTATCGCTGCTGCTTTTGGATTCCAAGTCAAAAGAGTCAGTCAAGCCAAATCCCTCTCTCCCTGCCCCACAAGAAAGTGAAACAACACCCCCATTGTCCCCTCAGATTCCTTTCTTTTCTATTTCAAAATCTCTCTCTCAGTCTCATTCCTAGATCAGTTGGTGGGGCAGCCTATGTTTCATTTGTCAGGATTATCTTGCATGACAACAAGAGACCAGAAACAAAGAATTAAAATGGAAGTCCCACTTATAATAAAATATATAAAACCCAGAGAATCCTTACTCTCAACTACCTACCATACCATTCCATCTATAAGGACTAAGCTTCCCATTGATTTTGCTTTCTCATATTGAAGTCATCAGCTAGTTATGGCTAGAGCATCTCAAGACTCTTCCTCCAAGTGGCACTTCCACTGGACCAAAAAGGTTGGAAACGAAGATGATGAAGTTCCAATCTTTAAGTCCTCAAACACCACTGAAGAAGGAAAAAAGGAAAATGTTAAGAGCCATGTTGGAATATCAACCCCAAAGAAAAAACTACCAGCAGTAGCAGTTGCTAGGCTCCGATCGGTTCTTGCAGCCCTTGGTAAGAACCGATATTCAAGCCTCCCACTGGGGCTTGGATCCCGAGTTGTAGGTACCCTTTTTGGATATCGCCGTGGTCATGTCCATTTTGCATTTCAAAAGGATCCCAATTCACCTCCGGCTTTCCTTATTGAACTTGCTACACCAATAAGTGGATTGGTTAGAGAGATGGCATCTGGGTTAGTCAGAATTGCCTTGGAATGTGACAAAGAGAAAGAAGAGGAAAAGAAAGCTGTGAGATTGCAGGAAGAACCAATGTGGAGGACTTATTGCAATGGTAAGAAATGTGGTTTTGCTACTAGGAAGGAATGTGGGCCTAAAGAACGGAAGTTATTGAAAGCTGTAGAGCCAATTTCAATGGGTGCAGGGGTTTTGCCAGGGTGTGCAACTGAGGCTGGAGCTGATGGTGAACTCATGTATATGAGAGCTAAATTTGAGAGAATTGTGGGCTCTAGAGATTCTGAGGCTTTCTACATGATGAATCCTGATAGCAGTGGAGCTCCTGAGCTCAGTATCTATCTACTTAGAGTCTAAAGTCCAGTCATTTATATTTCCTTTTTTTGTTTTTTCCTTAAGGTAAGCTAGTGATACTTGTTTAGTTCTTGGGCATGAAAATGGAGGTCTAGCTCTCTCAAACTATAAATATTTCCTTTTCTGTTTGTTCTTCTACTTCGGAGAAACTGGGGAAGTGGGCTTGACCTGTATTTTGTTAGTTATAGGTGGAGGGAGAATACTTTAGATTAGAACATGATGGATATGGATAGGTGGGGTCATGATGGTGTGTATACATATAGTTTTTCTTTTATCTTTTTAGCAAGTTACTAGATTTGTTACATGTAAACCACCGCGGGGTATTTTTTGTTTTCAATGTAAAAAAATTACTAGATAAAAAATTAAAAGACCGTTATTGGTTTAATTAATAATTTAAATAATATCAAATGAAAAATGCAACAATAATAAATAAGTTGACAAAAGAAAAACAGAAAAATATAAATCAAACTTGAATTTCTTTAAATTATTAAACAATACAATATTTTAGGGTGAAACTATATATAAAAAAAGCAATTTAAAAAAAACCATATTAAATTAGATGAACTAAAAAACCTCGCGATCAATGGTATAAATTTGAGATAATCTTATAACAAGAAAATAATGAAACATTTAAAGAATGAAATTAAAATAAGTTAATTTTTTTTAAAAAAAAAAGTGAATCCACATTAACATTTGAAAACGGTGATCTTGGTTATAAACCTAAGGCTAACTCAATAGAAGACAAATCACAAAAAATAACAAAACAAAACTTCAAAAAAGAATAAAAAAAATAAGAAAACATCATATAAAAAAAAAAAACTAAGCAAACTTTAATGGACCTCCTAAACTTGGTCTAATTTCTACAACTTGCAATCCGTGAAATTCTGAACCCGGGTTCAATAAAAAAAATTTAATACTCAACTAATTTAATTTTCAAGAATGAAATCAATAGAAAAAACTTACAAAAGCAAAAAATAAAATAGCAACAAAAAGAATGAGAATTAAATTTGAAAGAAAAAAACCCAAGGAGAATGAAATTAAAAATGATCCCAAATAAAATAAATAATGATAAAAAAAAATAAGGACCAAATTTAAAAGATTAAAAAAATCATAGGAGGTGAAATTAAAAAACATTTGTAATCTGATAGATTATTTACATATTAAACAATGGTGGGGGTGAAATTGACAAACATTTGTAATTTGATATATTATTTATGTATTAAAAAATAGTAGTGGGTGAAATTGAAAAACATTTGCAATTTGATGAAAGAAATTATAATTTTATAGCTTATTCTAAAATTTTAAAAATAGTAATCAACATGACAAAGACTAAATGTGAAGGAAAAAAAAACTGAAGTGGTTGATCTTAAATTTTTCAGAGTTTGGGCAGAATTCGAGGAAAAAAGAAAAAAAAAGAAATAAATGGTTGTCGACGCAAAACCATAGACGCTTCTAGTACATGCGACACACCATCCTGTAGAGGGCATTGATATCTTCCAAACACCACTCTAAAAGGCATCGTTTGGTAGTTGGATGACCCTGTACTTGTTGCCTGAATGATGCGGGGACCGTCCATATACTGGCTCGTGTTTTTTTTTTTTTTAATAATATATAATATATATCAATTACAATAATATCTCTGAGCAACCTCCAAGTTTACAATTAAAAAAATATAAAATGACAAAAAAACCCTTATGAGAATTTTATTGTTTTTTTCTTAAAAGACATCAAAGTAATTACACTATTTCAAAACAATAAAAGGACTAAAACACTCCTGATTGAAAGACATTAGATTTTTTTTTATTTTAAGACTAAAGTAGTAATTTTACCATGAAAAAAAAAAGAAAAAAGAAAATGACAAATCTAATCCCATAAATAACGTTAAAAATAATTGTTTCATGGTGAAAAGACAACCTTGCCTGCAATACCTAATTTAATGGTTTTTGTTCCAAGAACATATTCATAATTATACGATTACAGTGAGTATTGTTTTGAGTCTTGTTTCATAGTAATTTTTTGAGGAGAATTATGTTTTTAATTAGCCCTTCATATTTTGTAGATTAAATATTTTTAAAAAATATAAAAAAATTATTCAAACATTGCTAACATATTTTCTAGTAAAATAATTAAGAAAAAATTACTCGTAATATCTTATAGTTTGGTTGAAATTATAATTGTCTACCGAATTTTAAAAAAATATAGTTTGCATCTTAAGTCTATTGTTTTTAACAAATAAGACAAATTAACCTCATTACTATTGTATGTATTAAATTAAAAAATCAACTAAAAAACACATTTGATTTTCTCTATCTTTAAGTAATGATTTCTCTCTCTTCCACACATCATTCTCTCTCTCTCTCTCTTTTTCTAAACACAAATCATCAAATCAACACAAAATTGTATGAAGATATGAAATTATAAAGTCTAGAAATCAACATGATTTTTATTCAAAATAAAAACACTTCACTACGTGGGAGTGAAAATTCCCTTTTCCCATAACAATCCACAATCTCTAATCCCTGTGCCCATAACAATCCCATAAAAAATTCATTTTAAAATTAACAATACATTAAAAATATAGAGAAAATACTGTAGCAATGAATAGTGATTTCCCTATATGTTTTGGTGTGACCTGCAAGAAAGCATTTGTCTTTATATTTTTTTAATTAATGTATTTTTATCCTTTAACATTAGATTTGTTTTTTTATTGGGTTATCTCACTCTCATAACACAAATTATAGGTTTGGTGGATTAACATGGTTGGTTAGGTTTGTATTTTCCTTATTTAACTTTTTTTTTCACTTTGATCCTTTAATATTGGGTTAATTAGGAATTAAGCTTCATGTTTTATTTTATTTGCTTTCTATTAGGTTAATTTAGTCTCATGATCTGAGAATAGTGCGTAATGGGTTAACCTGAGTTGACTCGGGTTGCTTTTTTTTTATGTTTTTTAATTGATTTTTAAAAATTTTTTATCATTTAATATTGTATTAGTTGGGAATTGAGATTATAATATGTTTTGATTTGTTTTCTATTAGAATATCTTGGTCTCATGATCAGGGTCACGAGTTTTGGTATTTTAACCCCGGTTAAATCAGGTTTTTTTTTTCTTTCAAAGAGGTTATCTCATTCTCATTTCCTTCAATTTCAGATTTTATTTTTATTAGGTTGTCCCCGTCTCATGAATCAGGTTACAGGTTTGACAGGTTAATCCAGTTGACTCAGATTTTTTTTATTTGACTTTTTTTCTCCTAATTTCATAATTTAATATTGTGTTTGATTGAGAATTAAGTTTCATGATTTATTTCGGTTTGATTTTTACAAGGTTATCCTGACTTCATGACTCGAGAATAGTGTTTGACAAGTTAACCATATTGACTTGACTTAATTTTTGTGTTATTTTTTAATTACTTTTTATATAAATTTTATCGTTCAACATTAGGTTTGACATGATCGATTAAGAATTGAGTTTTATAATTTGTTTTCATTTGCTCTTTATGGGGTTATCTTAGTCTCATGACTAGGGTCGTGAATTTGACAAGTTAATCTGGGTTAAGTCTAGTTTTTTTTTTTCCTATAAGGTTATCTCGGTCTCATGACTCAGGTAATGGATTTGACGAATTAACTTTGTTTGTTTTTTATGTTCTTTTTTTAATTGATTTTTTTTGTCTAATCTTTCAACATTGTACTAATTGGGGTTATCTTCGTCTTATGATATAAGTCGCGAGTTTGACAGGTTAACTTGGGTCATTTTTTTAGGTTATTTTTTAATTTTTTTTTAATTTCATCCTTCAACATTGAGTTGATTGAGAATTATGTTTTATAATTTGTTTTAATTTGTTTTTTATGAGGTTATCATAGTCTCATAACTTAGGTTACATATTTGACATGTTAACTTAAGTTGATCCAAGTCAATCTAATATGTTGTTATTTTAATATTAAAAAAAGATATCATCTTGAAATTTTTTTAGTTAAACTATGTTTTTACTATTCATCCGAGTTATTTTTGAACCAGCAAAGTCAACCAGGTCACATCGAGTTTAATCTCTACACTGTTTAAATTTTTTTCCCACTAAAAAACATTTACAATATCTAAATATATTTTTATATTAATTTTTTTTTACTTCAACCCTAAACATTACACAAGTTTATAATCTAGTTCTTTCTAAGATGGAGCAGATTGAGAAAGCAAATTTGGAGCCCAAACCTTTGAACACAATATGAGGCCCGCCGTCGCCCCTGTAATTATTGAGGAGCTTAACACATCACTGTTTGACTTTATTTCTGATGTTTAATCCATATTTTCTTGTTATGTGTTGTTTTCTTGTAACAAATTAATTATGATTTATGGTTCCATATCCTGCAATTTTTCTTTTATTTTGCATTTGGAAATTGAGAATATTTTTTTTTCTCAGTTGCTTCAAGATAAACTGCAACTATATATCCATATGATCCATGTGACAAGCTGATGTACCTCAGATACACACACACTCACATGCTGAGAAGTTTGAATTTTTGTGTGTTCCTAGAACGGTTCTGTTAATTTGAGTTTGGTTGTTGGGAAAATATGAAGATTTGTGCTTGCTGAGAAAATGTGGGAGTTTTTGAAGGGAATCGGTGTTTTGAGTTGTGGAATATCTTTTTTGTGATTTGAATTATGCCTTTGGCACACATTTCTTTTCAATTTAAAATTAATAGTTGAAGAAGCCCAAAATAATTGAAAAACAAATAGTCACCTTTATATATGTGCTTCAACACTGATGATTGTTAGATTTGGATAACTGAAACCCAGTAATCAAAGATATGACGGTGGTGGTTAGGATTTTTTAAAAAAATTTAATAGTAAAGTTGTGATATTTAAAACAAGAGCATTCTAGTTATTACATAGAAAATAATAATAAACTTATAAATAATTAGATGATTTTTGTTTATTTTTTTTTTGGTAAAGATGTTAAGTGTTAACACGAATATAAAGTTCAAGACGCAAATTCCAGCTTTTCAAAACTCGGTAAGTAAGTATGATTTCGATCAAAGTATATGATATTGGGGGTAATTTTTTTAAAAAACAATTATGAACTCAAAATCTGATATATATTAAATGATATTTTTTTTTTAAATACTGAGACGATATATATTAGACATACATCTTTTAAAAAAAAATATTGAGACGATATATTGGATTGACATAGTGAGTTAACCTATCAAATCTGTGACCTAGGTCATGAGAGCATGATAACCTCATAAAAAATAAATTAAAATAAATTATGAACTTGAAAGATGAAATTGAAAAAAAATTGAATTAAAAAAAAAAAGACAAAAAAATAACATAAGTTAACTCAAATTAACATGCTAAACTTGTGATCTGAGTTATGAGACCAAAATAACCCCCATATAAAGCAAATATAAAAAATTACGAAGCCTAATTTCCAACCACCCCAATATTGAAGGATGAAATTGAAAAAAAAATCAATTAAAATAATGACAAAAAACCAACTTGAGCCAACCCGAGTTAACTTGTCAAACCCGTGACTTGGGTCATGAGAGCAGGATAACCCCATAAAAAACAAATTGAAAAAAATTACAAAACTCAATCCCATCAAATTCATTGTTGAAGATTGAAATTGAGAAAAAAAAAACGAAATCCATGAGACTGAGATAATCCCTATGTAAATAAAATTGAAAAACAAATTTATAAAGTCTAATTTTTAAATAACTTAATATTAGAGAAGCAAAACACTGTTACAATGAATAATACTTTTTGAGTATAGTTATAATGATTTAGCCACATCTTTTTAGGCTTTGTTAATTTTAGATTGTTTAGCATTATGTTTTGAACTAGGTGTGTTTTAGGCGAAAAAAAAAATTAACTTAATGCTATTTTAGTGCTTTTTAATAGTTTGATAGTATTGATGTTAAAAATAATAAAAAAATCTAAAAAAATTATTTTAATATATTTTCAAGTAAAAAACACATTTAAAAAGCATCATACACTAAATTACCAAACCCAAAATTAAATGAGGGAAGGGGCTTAATGCAATTTATATTATTGTTTAATTTATATCAATTTCGATCCATGCTCATATTACTGTGGAATTTCGAAGTAAGGAAGACTAACAAAAACAGGAGTGTCGAAGAAGTGCTTTAACAAAACAAGACAGCAATTGCAGTAGGTTAATTTTTGAATCTGTTGATTTATGTGGTGAAATTTCATTTCGGAACTATTCCATTATGTTGCTCAATTGGAACTGAGTAGTGGGCCAATACATTGGTGTTTTTATTTCCCTTTCCACCTTTGAACCAAACTGCCTTACAAATTTACAAGTATTGTTTTTTCTCTACTGATAAAAACTATATGGATGGCATCTATCTTGCATTAGACAATTTTAAACCCAAGGGCCACACCTTTACAAGTCTTGCTGTATATTGTTTCATTTACTTGCATGTTATTTTGTGCTCTGAGAAAGCTATTAGGACTTGTGCATATGAAATGATTACTGTTTTTCTTTTTCCCTTCTTAGTAGAAAGGGCATCTCATTAAGGACTTGCACCAAGTTCGTTTCTTTTTACCCTTTCAATTTCCCTGTTTTGCTAGGATCCCTTTTGGAGCATATGTGTTCACTCATCCATCCCATAAATAAAAAAAATCAGCATTTGGTCTCAAAGAGTAAACTGCTTCAATCATTGCTTTTAGTGCATAAATTCTGTGTGGCTTGATCCCAAGATATTTTATTAAAGCCTAATCATAGAACTCATCAAAAGCAAAATATAAAAAGAAAATAAAAATCCAATCCCTGCAGCAGAATTAGGCCTTTGTCATTCGTTGACTGCTTTTTTCCCCTTGCCACTTTGATTCTTTCTGCTATACAAAATTTCTAAAGCATCACTGTTGCACCTTGCATTATTTTACAAGGATGGCATGTTTAACCCCAGGGAAAAAAAATAAAAAAATCTTTCACATGGGCATTTTGATCACCATGAAAAGTTTAGTTTCTAGTCTATGACACTGTTTTCAAGAGTTTTTTTTTTCTTTTAACATACCACACTGGCTAAAAATCTCAGAAAAAATAACATAACTAAAAACTTATTTGTTAAAGTAGCACAATTTATTGAGATGCACAGGTCTTATATACGCCATCATGAGACGCATAGGTCTCACTTGCACGACCAATCGAATTTAAACACTATAAAAAAAATATATATATTTTTTTTATTTCCTCCTTATTTCTTTCTTCTTCTTCCTCCTCCCCCACGCTGCCTTCACCCTCCCTATCTCCATCTCTCTCTCCAGTATGACAATTCTCTCTCTCTCTCTCTCCTCACCGCGTACTTTCTCTCTCCACATGTGATAGACACCATTGCCGCAGCCACTTTTGTGCACCAACATTATTCACAACTCCTCTCTTTCAACAATTTCAGTTATAATCCACCTTCACCCTCTATTAATTCGATGCTTTTTGAGCTAATATTTTATTATGTTAGTGTTAGGGTTTTTTTTTTCCTGTTAGTTTAGGGTTTTGTTGATTTTATTATATTAATTAGCTATAAAACACATCAATTGAGTTGATAAATTACATTATCTAGATAAAAAATTGATGAACTTGCAATATTGATAAACTAGCTCTAGGTTTTGTTGTGTTGTTTCCCAAAGCATGTGGAGTATGAAATTATTATGTTATTATGGTGGTACTATTGTCAGTACTGATAATGATATAACATATAATGAAGGAAGTAATGAGTTTCTTAGTAGTAGATTAGACATGTCACTTGCCGAACTAAAAAAAATAATATATGGAGGCATTAAATGAAATTTTTCTAAAATTAAAGTTGACTTTATTGGAGGATGAAAGTTGGTATGTTCAAATTGTTATGTTAGTGTGCCCATTTCTAGTGATAAAAGTTTGAATTCAATAGTTAGGTTGGCCACTTAAAATAACTTGCAGTTTTTAAAGCTTAACATGAATAGCAAACCTAAACGAGAAAGCTTCTCTAGTATGGAACTCACTTGAATCCCAAGTTACATTCAATGGATCTTATAAGCATCACAGGTACTTGGTCCATTTGGGGTAGGTGGTGATGTAATGAACCTAATATTGACATGAGAAATTAAGGATATAAAAGCTTGGTTAGGTATGACAACTACTACATATTATTATGATGATTCTAAACCAAGTGATGAGGAAGATGATCGTCATATCAATGATATAATTAAGAAAAAATGAGTTAGTTAATCTAATAAGCCAATTCATGAGACCTTCCATTCCTAAATTTGAGGATGTTAGTGGGTCTACTCAAATGATATATAATGAATAAGTTTTGAGTTGTAGGAATTCAAGCTTAACTACCGAGTTAGAGATTGGACAAACCTTTGAAACCAAGTCTTAATTAATTACTATAAATAAGCAGTATGCATGAACCAAGATGTTAATAGTATTTGCATGGGAGTATCAAAGAATTCTGATTCATTTGAAATCTTAAAATTATAAGAACCATACGCATGTTTCAACCTAATGATTATATAAGGACACTATCAAATTGACTTAGATCTTATTGCTAATGTGATGTTGAACATTATCCAATTCAATTAAGTATTAAAATTATGACCAATTAAGGTACTATGCATAGAGATTTTGAGTATGATGTTTCATATTACAAGGCGTGGGTAACTAAATAGAAAGTATAGGATCAATTGTTTGGTTTTGACACAATCATATTATTTGATAGTTTTACCCATATGTACCTAGTATTTTGCCCATGTTTTATATATAAAATGCCTTGATATTCTTTGTTTTATGCTTTGAAAGCACTTTTGGATGTAAGATTCGAAAAGAAGAAATTTGGATAAAATTCAGATCATGTTCCAGTTTGTGTCGAATATTGATAGATTTTGTCGCACGTGTGTGGCGTCGCAGCGATTGTTCACCACTCAGGAAAATGGTGTCTACCTGGCAAATATGAAGAGACAAGGAATTCTTGTCTCTTATCAGTAAAATATGGACTGGGAATCGCCACCTACTATTTTGTTCACTAGGAACCTTAATTGGTCTTAGAGATGGGGTACGGAGACTGGTTGCGTAAATGGAAGGTATTAGCACCCCAAATACGCCCTATCTAAGGTAAGCTACATTGTTTTATTGTCTGATAAAATCTAAGGTTTTGGTTGCGTTTTCTAATTGTTGGTCCGTCTAAAAGGTCAAGAAAAGTCCTCCTTTATAAGGAGATTTTTATCTTATCAAGTAAAACCTAACTATTCAATGTCATCAAAAGAAAAAAAAATTAATATCCGGAATACGTATTACGTGCAATGTCGTACCTCAGATACTAAAAGACAAATAAATTTTTTGTTGTTTTTGAAAATTTGGCCAATGTTCTCTTGAGTTTAATAAACTAGTTATTAAAGCCAAAATGCATGCTAAAACATTGTTTTTTGGTGTATGAAAAACACAATATGATTTTTTAGCTCTGAGACACTTGGCCGTATGCACAAAAACATTTTTTTTTAAATTTTTTTTGTATTTTGGAAGTTTTGACAAAAACCGGGTATTTTAATACCGGATTTTTATAATTTTACGACATAAACTACAGACCAATATTAAACAAAATAACGTAAAACAAAACGCGTGGAAATCACAAAATTTTAAACATATATATATGCAATTTGGTCAAATTTGGTCAATAAACTAAGAATTTATGCAATTTGACCCTCAATTGATAAATAAACTTCTAATTTCTTCAATTTAGCCCCTGATTCGGTTTAATTACAGCCCCTCTATTTACGCGTGTTTTTTCATTTTGGTCCTTTGTTTCAGATTTCTTCAATTAAGTCCCCAATTGGCCATCAAACTTTAATATTTATGTAATTAAGTCCATGATTTGACCAAATTAACTCTAAAAAATTATATTTTGACCCCAGAACTTTAATTTCTTCCAATTAAAGCCCAAATTAACTCCAAAATCAATTTTTTCTTGCAATCAAACTCTTCATAAACTCAATTAAACCTTTAAAAAATTTAATTGAGTCCAATAAACATCTAATTTTGGACATTTCTTTCTCAAATTGATTTTGTTTTGTCAACAAGGCTCTCATTAGTCAACAAAATACTATCAAATTTCAAATTTTGCATTTCTGAACCTCCTCAACCATTTTTTGATCATTTTCTGAGCGTTTTGTCATCCTTTTTTCACTGTTATATTTTTTGATAATATTTTTTATTTTTTTATCTTTTTTTGAAGAGACAAAAAAATGTGAATTGAGGAATAACCCAAAAATGGGTTATGACATATTTTACCAAACATTCATACATTTATATCCATATATGGCAAGGAAAGAAAGAAAGAGCATGGAAATCGTAGCTTCAAAGACAAGTCTCGTATTCTGTCAGTTTTGACCTTTGACCATTCCGACTTGAATATCTTGAGCTAAAGAAGTCCGTTTGTTGCAAACTAAAGTTTGTAGGATTCCTGACTTGAAGACCTATCAACCTATAAAAGTTTAGTATAAACAAAGCTCATATATGAGAGACATGATTTTTCTAAGACAACCCATAAGTTCTGCCAACAAACATGTTTTGTGAAGAAACAAGTCCAATTTAGTTTCCAAGCATCCAAATCGACATGGAAATTATTTCTTCATATGGAAAAGGTCTTTACATGGGCAAATTAACTTCACTAAGTCCATCAAAGCTTGAAGATTTCATATAAAAGTATTTTTTTTTCTTTATAGGAAAGTAGTTAATATATTACTTAAATA
Source organism: Populus simonii (assembly GCA_007827005.2). NCBI lineage: Eukaryota > Viridiplantae > Streptophyta > Magnoliopsida > Malpighiales > Salicaceae > Populus > Populus simonii. The sequence goes on from CM017478.2 coordinate 5,210,048, forward strand.
TAGATTGTCTACTTTGGAAATGATTCCTGTTTTTTTTTTATTTCCTGATAAAAATGAACTAGTAGGAAGGTGGGTATTAAGGTTTTTTTATCTGATAAAAAGGAAAGAAAGAGGTGAAGAAGGGGGCTGCCAAAAAGAAGAAGAAAAAACTCATTTTTTTTCTACACCCAAAATTATGTTTTCATCTTTTCTCTTCCTTAGTTTTTTGATAGTCATGCAAGGTTAAGTTATTTTTCTTGATTGAAAGGATATAGAAGCCTTCAAATTTCAAAAACTGTGAGATTTATTTTATTTTTTCTTTTTAGATTATATGATGAATATGAATGTTTTCATATGTTTATTTCTTATGATTATTTAGTTTGATTGTTAGAGTGGACTCTAAATTATTATTCTATATATCTATTGCTAAGTTTGCTATCAAAACCAGAGTTGTGATATTTAACTTGTGAAGTGACTTAGTTTAATAATTATGACGGATCTATGTTGAACATATACTACCGATAGTTATGCTGTCTAGATTTACCAACCTATCTAGTTCTTAAGGCTGCCATTAAATTAAATTACAAGCGCAGACACTGTAGTTTGTTTAATGGTTAGGGTTAGTTATAATATGGATCGACTAACTGTCTAATATTAAGGAAAGATAAATATTTAGAATATAAATTGATGTATTGTTTCAATGATCAGTTTTGATTTTTATCGGTGGATGTTTACTTGAGACCAAAGTTTTTCTCTTAATAATTTTAATTTATTTAATTTAGTTTGATTATTTTATTTTGTTTATCCTATCATAGCTTAGATAATCTCAAAACCCCTTCCATCTTTGAATCATTTAGCATAAAGACCCAAACTAGATCTTCCTCGCGGGATTGACCCTTTGCTTGCTTTATACTATCTTATTTGTTTAAACTTAGGTAATTAATTTGTGTGATTGTGACATCGCAACAAATTTTGGCTTCATTGTTGGGGAAGTGATTCTAGTTGATTCTTGTGTTGTGATCGTTATTTTTGTTCTTAAAAAAAGTTATTATTCGCCCTATTGAAAATGAAATTTTTGGTAGAATTAAGCTTCGACATTTAGTTTCCTAAAGGAAAACAATGTTCTGAGCAAGACTAGTTTGTTTTTGGCCACTTGCCCACCCTCTCGAGGCTATTACATTGTTTTCTAGGGTTTTTAGGCATTTTTATGTTTTAACATTAAATTTTCATTTACTTTCACTATTTTAAATCTTTCTTGATCGATTTATTTTTAGTTTATTAGAGTTTTCTTGACTATTTATGCTTGTAACTTGATCTACTAACCAAGCAAAAGTGCAGGTAGATCTCGAAATAAAAAACACTTTACGCAGGTTACAAAAGGAAGGCCACATCAACACCATGGTTTTTGCATGACAACAAATACTCAATGAGCTCGTTGCTCCCAATATGGAGAATCAACCATTGTGCATAAACATTGACAACAATGTCAACTTCAAGCTCAAGTTTGGGTTTGTACACCTACTACCAATATTTAATGGACTTGCCAGAGAAGACCTTCATACTCATCTCAAGGAATTCCACATGATTTGGGATGAAATTGCATGGAGTTGACGAAGAACAAGTTAAGTTGAAAGCGTTCCCTTTTTTTAAAAAAAAGGAGCAACAAAATCATGGCTTTTCTCCATCCTTCTCGGTTCCATTGGAACTTGGAATGGCATGAATTTTTTTTCCTTAAGAAGTATTTCTCAGCCTCTCAAGTTGCCAACATAAGGAATGAAATATATGGGATTTAGAAATCTCATGGGAAAACACTCTTCGAATATTGGGAAAGATTTAAGCAACTGTGCATTCAATGTGCTCATCATCAAATACCCGATCATCTACTCATTTAATAATTCTATGAAGAATTGATGCCTATTGACTGAAGTATCATTGATGTGGCAAATGGAGGAGCGTTGGTAGATAAAACACTTGAGGTTGCACGCCAATTGATCTCAAATATAGCAGCCAACTCGAAATAGTTTGGCACGCGTGGAGACTCGCAAACGAGGTAAGTATTGTTAACCTTGAGAATAAAGTTAATGATCTTACTTCTCTTGTGCGTTCTTTGGCTTATAGAGATATATAACAAGTGAAAATTTATAGCATATGTTCGTTACAAGGTCGTGCTTCAGATATATGCCCAACAATGCAAGAAGACTACATTCAACACACTAATATAGTTGATGGAGCATTCAATAACCATACCTAGCATAAAAATGATTCTTTTCTAACACGTACAATCCCGGATGGAGATATCACCCGAACTTATGTTATGAGAAGCTGCCACAATAAGGCAATCAAGGCCGACATTTCCACCCCCATGGATTTTTAGCCCCAACAGAATTATTAAGCGAGATAGCCCCCTGCACTTATAACTCCCAATGCTATGGGGTCATCAAGTGATGATCTTTGTGAGATGATGAAAACCTTAGCTTTTAACACAATGACTTTTTTTTAAAAAAAATCCATAGTTTTTTCAATAGGAAACAAGGTAATGTATTCATAACTTAGAGACGTAAATGGAGCAAGTAACTTCAAGTTTAGGGAAATTAGAAGCACAAGTTAGCGAAAAATTGCCCTCTCAAGCATTGAATCCAAAAGAGAATGTTAGTGCGATCACGCTACGAATTGAGAAAGAACTTGAAGAGCAAAGGTCCAAACAAATTGAGATGAAGGAAGAATAGGAGATAGAAACCGAAATGAATATAAATAAACTTGTGAATATCTTTGTGAGATGATGAAAACCGAAATGAATAGGGACACTCTCTCATTTTCAAATTTCCTAGCTACAAAGGAATGTGTTTCACCAAGTTCAATCAAAGTATAAACTTGTTAAGAATCTAATAACAATGTACCTACCATAAAATCTGGAGCATCTCTAACCTCCTCCTAAGTCATATGGGACACCCGCCCCTAAGTCCTCTCTTCCTTAAACCTGGGTCTACCTCTATGAGCACTTGCCCCTAACTACATCAGTCTATCAACTGTAACGAATTGCTGCTACCTCTAAGTAATAGTCCTTTGTCCTTGGCCAACTTGAGCTGCCCTGTAGGGACACTCTGTAAGGCCCGGCCCACTCCCCCTTGCAGAATATTGTCCGCTATGGCTCAGCCCAACCCGGCTTCCACGCCTCACGGTTTTGTTCCTGGCAGCCCACAGGCCCCAAAACACGTCCTACAAGAGTAGGTACCAACTGCCTTAAATATGCCTTGGCTCTGGACACTTTTCTTTCGATGTGGGATGTTTTGTTCCTGGTAGCCCATAGGCCCCAAAACGCGTCCTACAAGGGTAGGTACCAACTGCCTTAATATGCCCTGGCTCTGGACACTCTTCTTTCGATGTGGGATGTTATAATCCCCCCACCTTAAGAACGAGCCATCCTCGGCTTTGATACCATATGTAAGGCCCGGCCCACTCCCCTTTATAGAATATTGTCCGCTATGGCTTAACCCAACCCGGCTTCCACGCCTCACGGTTTTGTTCCTGGCAGCCCACAGGCCCCAAAACGCGTCCTACAAGGGTAAGTACCAATTGCCTTAATATGCCCTGGCTCTGGACACTCTTCTTTCGATGTGGGATGTTATACACTCTCTCATTCGATGAATCATCTCTCCACAACAATAATACCCTTTACCATGGTATTAACAATCTCCCCATCTATGCCTTTTTTTTTTATATAGATATAACATCTTTCTGGTGTAGCTAAACAATCTTTAGGTGCCTTAGATTACACCTAAAGCACAAAGGATACTTAGGCCCTCGTTGTTCCATAGACCCTCTTGCATCACTCATACCTTGGCGAGCTTGTCCTACAAAAGATCCTTTTGCACTAACCTATATTGATCCCCCTAAACTCCTTTCTAGGGTGAAATTCCCTCCCTTCTTAACAAATTGACCCAATGTTGGCCAACCCTTCCTTTTTAAAAAAAAGGGAGGTCTGCCTGTAGAGAATGCAACATCCCTCCTCTTTGTTCCAACTACTTGTCCCTATCCCATTTCTTCTTTATGATCATCCTGAATTACCTTTCTATAGCCACTGCAGCATAAACTAAATCTTGAATCGACTGAAATAACATTACTATCAATGCTCTCTTTAATTCTTGTCGGAATCCATCCTGTAACCTTTCAATGTGATGGCGCTCAATGGGAAGATATGCAAAAGCAAAAATCACCAAATCCTGAAACCCCATCGCATACTCTATTATCGTTATATCTCCCTGCCTCAATGCTAAAAACTCATGTTCTTTATCCCTCCTATGTTGCGAAGAATAATTCCTTTCTTCAAACTCTTTTTTAAAGTGTAACGCCCCACACTTTCATATGTGATTATAGTTACTTTCCTATGATTTGGTACAAATATGGGTAATTTTTTTTTCCAGTTCTCATAAACAAGTCTACCGAAATTTCCACTGAAATTTTGGCAGTCTCCCCTATACTGGAAGGTCCTAAGTTATCGATATATATCCTGTTTACACTTCTAATATCTTACATCTTATAACTCAATCACGACCCAATCATCCTGGGTCTCAATCCCATAAACATCATCATCAACATCACAACCACAACATATATAACATACATTGAACAATAAATATCATTATAGGGGAATAAATGGGATAAACACGCATACATGAAACATGATTATATGAATTTCAGAATTAAGTTCATCTATTTAAGTTTAAAAATCAATTATACAAATTAAGTTATATAAAACTTGTAATATTACAAAATACAAGGGTATACTCCGTATAACCTAGACTACAAAAAGTGAACATAAGCTAGGATCTACTCTTGTCGTGCATGTGATGATCCTGAAACAAAAATACATATTATTGAAACATGAAAAATCATAATAATATAGCAACACAAATATTCAACAATTTAAAAAGACAATCATGCATTCATATTTTATTCACTTCTCCCTTCTGGTTTTCATTAGAAACTCTTTCTTCTTCAATTACTAAAAACCGTTTCCTCTTCCATTATCAACTTCCATTCAAGATTTCATAAGATCAACCATGATCATTTTCGCTTAACACATTACCGATACCAATTTCACTGGTATCATCATCAACCCGTAGGAGTCGATGCAAGGTGATCCCCTTACCCGGGATCCTACATACACTAAATGTATGCTAGCCAATACGTGGTGATCCCTTTACTCGAGATCCTAATATATACTAAATTTATGCTAGCCAAGACATGGTGATCCCCTTACCCGGGATTCTAATATACATTAAATATATGTTAACCAATACGTGGTGATCCCTTTACCCGGGATCCTAACATACACTAAATGTATGCTAGTAAACACAAGCTGATCCCCTTACCTGGGATCCTAACATACACTAAATATATGCTAGTCCAAACACATACTACACTTCTCATATTTTCTTTGTTAGTGGTACTCCCATCACTTGGCAAAGCACACAAGGGTAGTTCCTCTCGAACACACACATACATTCAGAATACTATCCGAAATAACATCATTACACCAACTTCCATCATTTCACTTAATATCCAACGTTGCACATTTACATCTCACATTATTAACATATTAAATTCTTAAATTTAACTAAAAAGCTTAGGTGAGGATCACCTACCTGCAATAAAAGCTTTACTCGTGCTGCATTGCTGTTGTTGTTACACCACGCTTGTGGTCCCTCCTGCAAATCACAAGTTTATCTCATAAATTTTTCTCACTAAAGGATATGTTTTATAATAACCATGTCAACAGCCAATAAGTCTTTCTTTTAGTCATTTCTTAATATTTGAACTATTACTGTCTAAACCTTGAACTGTTACTGTCCGACCTCTCCTCAGATTTTTAACTATATCTAGAGTTACAGAACTCCGTTTCAAGCAAAATTGGTCTCGTTGGAAAGATAAGACACGAGGCTACAAGTTCTCTAAAGGAAGGAGAACCCAGTTCTGCCTCTAAGACAGTTAAAATTGCTCATCAACAAACATTGGACTGTTACTGTCCAACTATTACTGTCTTGATATTGAATTGTTACTGTCCGACCTCTCCTCATATTTTTAACTACATCTAGAGTTATAGAACTCCATTTCAAGTGAGATTGGTCTCGTTGGAAAGCTAAGACACGAGGCTACAAGTTCTCTAAGGAAGGAGAATCTAGTTCTACCTCTAAGACAGTCAAAATTGCTTATTAATAAACCATACCTACTGCCCTACATGGTCTGTCATGACCGATCTCGGTTGGTGACCTATAACTGGAGTTCTATAGCTTCAAATTGAGCAAGACCAATTTTCTTAGTTAGCTAACATCCAAAACTACAATTACTATGAAGAAACGTGATTCTAATTCCCTCATCCTTCTACTCGAATTCTTTTCAAAATTCAGGAGACGAATCTGTCCAGATTCATCAACCTTTCCATTTACACACAACATCTACAATTTAACTTTTTCTCTTTTATCTCAACCCCTAGCCATATCACATATCATTTAAGAGTGTAAAAAAAATATCTTTTTAAGAGCCAATTTATCTTATTTATTTCAATCTTCCCTCTTAACGTCAAAATAAAACATTCTTATCGATTTTACAAATTTTCCAAACAATATTCTTCTAAACACAATCCTTGACAACTGTTTCAATCAACTATAAATAACAAACCAATAATATTCCAAACAATCCATACGATAAAGTTATAATGCATTATTATGTGTATAACATATCCAAATATCAACTTCATCAAATGGTGAAATTTCCAGACATTTTGGTTTAACCGAATTGACCTCAAACTTGCAAACCTACTATGTGAGAAGCATAACTTTTATACCGAGTGTTTGTTTCTGATCTCCACCGTTCAGAATCTAGATAGCATCTAAAAGAACAACATAACCAAATTATAGCCTGATCCAATGGTGGCCGGAGGAGAAATTAATCAGTGAAAAATATTGTCCAAAAGTGTATTTTCCTAGAAATGTTCCTCCCGTGATATCTCTCAAACAAGGACTGATATAGAAAATCCCTTCGATGAAAATGTCAATGACATGGAGGAGAACAACATATCCAAATATCCTTCTAATCCAACGGTGGAAGGTGGAGTTATAGCTGTCGGATGTTCTGCCATCAATATGTCTTCTCTCCAGCCTCTCTCTAAACTCTCTCTTACTCTTGCAAGTCAATCTAAGAGAGAAAATAGAATGATATTTATAGTTCTATCATCATGTTAATTACACATTTATCCCTACCCCGTTTTATCATTTGTACATAAACTCCCAACCTTTTGTTATTTGAATTTGACCTTTTTTGGTCTTATGTATTTATTTTGTCCTCACAAATGTTTTTCTTTTCAACAATTTAGTACTATATTCACTTTTCCTTTCATTAATTTCACTATTTTTATTTGGATTTAGGTTTCTTTACTTTAATTTAACCCATTTTATTATTGGTTAAATTTCTCATATTTTAATAACCTAGAAAAATTATAACCGGAGGTTTACATAAAGTCCTTCCACATAAGAACATCATTAGATTTCCTCTCTCTGATTTTCTCCAACCAGGAGTGAGAACTCTCTGAAAGTAATTGAGTCATATAATCAACTTGTAACTCCTTAGATATCATCATCTTGTCAATCACTCTTTTCACTTTCCTCATCTAGTGTCTAGTCCCTTCTACATCTTCCTCTCCAATAAAGAATACACATCCCAACTCTCTTATACACTTCACCCATTATACTAGGGTGATAACCCTCTCAGCCCTGGGTGCTATACTAGTATCACCAACCATTCTGACAGCTACTACTCTTATCTACTGTATGAAAGCAAAGTCTAGATAAGGAATAGATGTAGCATCTAGAATTATTATTGGGGGTCTAACCACTGACCCTTGTCTCTCTAATGCCTTAGATCATGACATCTTAACATGTAATTATACTAAAGTATCTCACTGCCCAGCTAACTCTCATTTTTTAGAATGAATAGGTTTAAATGGTACCCTAAAGGCAATATTTGCTAAGAGATCATCCTCTAAACCAAACTCATGATGAGAATCTCATCCTTTACCCTGAATTGGCAAGGTATTAGTCCTAGTCCTTTGTCTATTCCAGACCATCTTGAAACATACATTGTTACACTTGCATTAATACCTTGTTCCCTAAACAACTAACCACACTTTGATACCAAATATGACATCTTTATTTTTTCTGGGAATACTTTCAAACAATTAAGTAAAATTAAACCAATGATTAAATTATTTAAATTACATTAGAGAAAATATGAACAATGTAAAGATAAATAAAAGAGGTGAATATAGCACTAAATTGCTAGAAAGCAAAGCTTAGTGGAACAAAATAAAGATATAAGACCAAGGGGAAGGCTAATATACAAATAATAAAATATTAGTGGTCAATGTACAAAGGACATAAAGAGGTGAGGGTTAATGTATAAATGATAAAAGATTAGAGGCTAATGTATAAAGGACAAAAAGGGTGAGGGTTAATGTACAAATAGCAATAAAATGGCACTATATATACTTCTCTTTCTCTCTAAGGCAGCCAACCACAAGAAGAAGAAAAAAAGGGATTAAGTTTTTGTGATTTCTTTCTTCATTCCTTGATGAAATGTTCAACAAAAGGCTAACTTGGAGTGATTAAAAGAGTCAACAAGCGATCAAAAAGGGGTATTTTGGTGGTTTTGAGAGTTTAAAGTTTGAGAGTTAGGGTAACGAAGATACTGAAGAAGACTTGTGTTGTTCTTACAATCTTCACTTGATTTATCATCCATTTAAGGTAAGAAACTCAAGTAAAGAGTTTAATTTGATTGAACATATGATTTATAGATGATGAGCATATTAGTGTTGTGAAGAACTTTGAATTTATGAAATGGGTTGTTTGGAATGTTGTTCTCATGATTAAATTATTTTTGTTTATGTATTAAATGATTGGGTAATGTTTCAATTGAAAGAATAAAAGAAAGGTCATGTTGGAATTTTAGTGGACAATTTTGTTGTTTGAGTTCCAGCTGAAAATTAAACTAACAAATGAGGGAATTTGAAACATAATCGTTGTAGTAAACATTGTTAGCTTTCAAGCAGGACTAGCCTTGATCAATTTGGAGTTATACAACTCTGGATATGGACTAAAAACTGAAGAAAGGTCATGTTCGAATTGTATTGGATAGATTTGTTATTCAAGTTCTAGCCAAAAATTGCTATAACAAATGAGGGAATGTGTAAACACCCAAAGGAAAATATATATATATATATATATATATATATAGAGAGAGAGAGAGAGAGAGAGAGAGAGAGGGATGATGATGAATGCAGTTTTCGCTGCTGATGCAGAAATCGGCAGCGACGCAGTTCCGCTGCCGATTCTGAATCGGCAGCGACGCAGTTCCGCTGCCGATTCTGGATCGGCAGCGACACAGTATTCGCTGCCGATACAGAAATCGACAACGATCTAGTTTCCGCTGCCGATGTAGAAATCGGCAGCGACGCAGTTTTTGCTGCCGATGCAGAAATCGGCAGCGAGGCAGTTTTGGCTGCCGATGCAGAAATCGGCAGCGATGCAGTTTTCGCTGCCGATTCTGGACTGGGCAGCGATGCAGTTTTCGCTGCCGATTCTGGACTTGGCAGCGACGCAGCCTTCACTACCGATACAGAAATTGGTAGTGACACAGTTTTCGCTGCCCATTTCTTTATCGGCAGCGACGCAGTTTTCGCTGCCGATGCAGAAATCGACAGCGATGCAGTTTTCGCTGCCGATTTCTCAATGAACAGTGACGCAGAGCTGGGAGGGAGGGGTAAAACTGGTTTTAGATAAACCAAACAAGGATAAGGACACACCTAAACCAACCCCCAAACAACCCATTTCATTGGATGGGTAGTATAAATACAAAGAGGGGAGAGAGAATGACCCATCTTCTTCCAAATCCAGCAGCTGCATGCCGTTCTTCCCTTCCCCTTTCACAACAGAAACGTAAATCAGACCAGTAGAGATTACTTTGTGAACTTGTGAGGGAGAGATGAGACCTTGAGAGAGGAGTGGGCAGCTGCATAGAGGAGAGGAAAAAGAGAGCCGGAAAAACGTGAGAGGAAAAAGAAGGAGGAGAACCAGCAGCTGAATAGTGTCAAACCTTCCTCAAACTTAGTTAAATTCAGAAGGTATGGGTCATGAAACTCTCTTCCTCTCCCCCGTAAGATCAAAAACGAAAATGAAGAAGAAAAACCCTAAGAAAAGAATTGATCTAAGACCTAAGCCAGCTGTGAAGGAGGCTGAAATTAACCAAGAGAACAAGCAAACAAAAGTGAAATAAAGTCAATTTCAGAACATCTAACAAATCATGGTAGAGGGCCGGCTTTAACTAGGGGGAATTAATGTGTTCTGCTGTGATGTTGTTGCTGGAATTAATGTGTTCTGCTGTGATGTTGTTGCTGGAATTAATGTGATGTTGTTGCTGGAATTAATGTGTTCTGCTGTGATGTTTGTTGCTGGAATTAATGTGTTCTACTGTGATGATTGTGCTGAAATTGATGCTCCCGATTGTGTGTTGCGCAGTGAAATTCTGTTTCGCTGCCGCAGCTGAACCTCCTGCAGCGAAGTGATATTCGCTGCCGAGTTGTGCGTTGCGCAGCGAAACTGTGGCGCCAACAGCGGTGCAGTTCTCGCTGCCGAACTGGCAGCCCGCAGCGAACCAGTTCTCGCTGCCGAATTGGGCAGCCCGCAGCGAACCGGTTCTCGCTGCAGATTCCTACAATAAGCCTCCTAGGCAGGAATGACTTAAATGCTAATAACAATTTCATGATATGATGGTGTAAAATAGGGAACACTTTAATGTGAACATGTGAACTATTGAAATAAGTGTGATGATGAATGTGATTCAAAAATAAAATAAATACAACTGTGCTGATTTGTGACCATTGATGTTCAGGTGGTGCAGTCGGGATTGGACCATCATCAAGACAGGAACGATCCACAGGTGGAACAGGTAGGTGACTTGCACCTTTCTTTTTCATACGTTGAATCTTGGAATATTTTAACTTGAGTACTACCATATTGTTAGAACCGATATTAAATTGTCGAACGCTTAATTGTTGATAAAAGAGTGATTAGCTTCGGCTAATGGCATCCAAACGGATGGCCGGGACAAAGAGTGATTAGCTTCGGCTAATGGCATCCGAATGGATGGCCGGGACAAAAGAGTGATTAGCTTCGGCTAATGGCATCCAAACGGATGGCCGGGACAAAGAGTGATTAGCTTCGGCTAATGGCATCCGAATGGATGGCCGGGACAAAAGAGTGATTAGCTTCGGCTAATGGCATCCGAACGGATGGCCGGGACAAAAGAGTGATTAGCTTCGGCTAATGGCATCCAAATGGATGGCCGGGACAAAGAGTGATTAGCTTCGGCTAATGGCATCCGAATGGATGGCCGGGACAAAGAATGATTAGCTTTGGCTAATGACGTCCGAATGGATGGCCGGGTTAAAAAGGGATGATTTCGCTGCCGATTATGGATCGGCAGCGACGCAGTTCCGCTGCCGATTCTGGATCGGCAGCGACACAGTATTCGCTGCCGATACAGAAATCGACAGCGACCTAGTTTCCGCTGCCGATACAAAAATCGGCAGCGACGCAGTTTCCGCTGCCGATTTTGGATCGGCAGCGATGTAGTCTTCGCTGCCGATACAGAAATCGGCAGCGACCCAGTTTCGCTGCCGATTCCTTGATCGGCAGCGATGTAGTTTCGGCTGCCGATTTTAGGATTGGCAGCGACGCAGCTATCGCTATGGAATCCGGATGGATAGCCGGGACAAATAAACGACTAGTTTCGGCGAATGGCATTTGAAAACTTGTGTATCTATATGTACTACTAATTGTTACATCAAATACATGAAGAAATTATAAATGTTAATGCTTATTTAATTGCTAGGCCGTTAGTTACCATTATTATTATTATTATTAAGTATTTGTTTTCTCTTAAATGTTTTGTACTGCTGCAGGGACGTCACACCAACAAGATGTCTAGGATACCCGATACATGGGAACCTACTTTTGCAAAGATTAAGTAGATGCATTCTAACTCACAATGTACTTTGTAGGGATCAATGTACTGAATGTATAACTTTTATTAGATCCTTTTTGTTTAAAATTTGTGATGGCTATTAGTAGTATAAGAATGCAAACTCATGTCCATGTATATATATTTTTAATATGAATTTCAAATCATGCAACATTAATATTATGTGTTTGTGTAAGATTCGCTTTTGAATGAACTGTTGATTGTATGGGTTGTATTTTGATGATGTAAGGATTCAAGTTCTTTGATTACCGGCACCAGGTGTATTAAATATATATATATATATACAAAAATTTACTATTGTTGGGCTTAGAAATCCGGGTCGTTACAGAATGTGAAACATAGTCCTTCATAAAAGTTGTAGTAAATAATATTATCTTTCAAACAAGGCAGACATTGCTTCATTTGGAGTTATAAAACTCCATACATGGATTAAAAACTAAAGAAGGGTCGGACTAGACCCTACTGGACAAATTATGTATATCACAAAAAGAGATAGTTTTGGGGTGTTAAGGGAAAAACTGGGTTTCTTTCCCTCACACGTATTGTAGCCCTATATCTTAACTTTCTAAAGATACAATCCAAGCCTAAAATTGAATTCTCAAACTTTTGTTATGGTTAAAATTAGAAACAACGTTCTTAAGAAAAGACTTAATAATAAAAGTTATCAGAATGAAACTTGAGAATATTAGAGTATACATGTATGAATGAATTATAAGAAGTTTATTTTATTAACTAGATTGAAAATATAGGTTGAATGAGAAGTTAAAATCAAATTTCAATACAAGTTGTGTAACGCCCCACATTTTCATATGCGTTTACAGTTACTTTCCTACAATTTAGTACGTAAAAATATGAGTAATTTTTTTTTTATTAGAGCTCATATAAAAGTCTATTGAAATTTCCACCGAAATTTTGACAGTCTCCCTTATACTGGGAGGTCCCAAGTTATTGACATATAACCTGTTTACACTTCTAATATTTCACATTTCATAACTTAATTGCGACCCAATCATCCTGAATCTCAATCCCACAAACATCAATAATAATTGTTATTTATAAACAAATATAAAATGCTTACTCATAAAGTGGAAATATATCAGTAACCAAAATGAGGAAGACTTGATATGTAATAATAAACATGAAATTTACTACTACTTATATTATAATCCTTCAAACAAGAGTCTAAGTTATACTAGTTACAAATAGTAGCATTATGCAATACGTTACAATTACATGCCAAAAGAGGAAGTCTATACATGCACAAAAGTCTCCCTAACATCTACAGGTCACACAGACAGAGAAACGAGCCTACCAAGTATGGGAAGTTCCTGCAGTTAATGAAAATAATACAATAAAATTTATTATATTTAGATAGTCATGAATATTCCAATAAAAACATTATTTCTATGATAATAAAATTTAGCGTAGTTCATCATTCTCTCTCTCTTTTTTTAAATTTTTTTGATAGATTTCCATGATTTGTTAGGTAACACAGGCACTTTAAACTTCTATCATTCAATATGGCGTTTCATTCTTAGACGCCTATCTCTCATCAAGATTCCTTAGTCACCCTTAGCAACCAAATCAATTTCCATAATTTCGGCATTCCATCTTAGAAAGCCAATTTCACTTGTGATTTAATAATCATTTCCAACAATTTAATCGATTGCTATACATCTAGCATCGCATTCTCGAAAGCCAATTTCATTTCGTGACTCAGCGATCACTTATATTAATTTAATCGATTGTTATACATCTGATGTTCCATTCTCGGAAGCCAATTTCATTCAGTGACTCAACAATCACTTCTAGCAATTTAATCGATTGCTATATATATCCGGCATTTCATTATCGAAAACTAATTTCACGCTGTGAATTTTCAATCACCATCAACGACTTTATTAGTTGCTATAAATCTGGCATTCCATTCTTGGAAGCCAATCTCATTCTGTGATTCAAAAATCACTTCATTCTAATATTAATCCATATCAAAAGTTTAATCTTTATGGCAATTAATACAACAACACAAATAAATTCATTACCGAATTTATATTGCTTAATAAGAGACATTTAAGTAATGTTGTCACCTACCTGGATTATGATGTGATGTTCCGACTGGGTACGATGGACTGCCTCGGGGCCCTCTCCTACACCATAACGAGATCAAAGTTTTTTTAAAGAAACTTTGGATCAGACCACAAATCTTAATTGACATATTCTTTCATCCAAAAATTTAAAATATATTAATTCATTCATGTTTTTCTCATTCAAAATCCCATGACCATTTCTTTTGAAATATCCATGGTTAAAGATTCATCTCAAATAGTTGTCATTCATTCATCAATGTGTTTTTACGACTAAACATTGTTTTGTGTTCCAATTAAAACTTAACTTGTTTAATTGAAAATGTGGTGTAATTCTATTTTCTCACACATTAACATGTTCCTTTTTTATTATTAAGAAAAGGGAGGTTGGATTTACCCATTAACACATCTAATTTTGCTCATTCTCTACACTCTTACAAAACTATCTTTTAGGTGGCAGTCTGACCTTCCTATGTCTTTTAGGCTTGACTTTTAATGTTAAATCTTCCCTGACTTCAACAGGAACTTGGGTCAACACTTGGGAGGGATCAACTTTAGTCTTACATAGTAAGGATGCATGGAGAACATCATATATGTTTGATAAGTGTGGTGGCAAGGCTAATCTGTATGCAACAGGTCTTATCCTCTGAATAACTTCAAAAGGTCCAATATATCTTAGTTCCCTTTCATCCTGAACCGAATAGTATTCTTTCAAGGTGCCACCTTTAAGTACACTTTGTCTCCCACTCAGAACTTCAAAGGTCTTCTTTGGTTATCTTGTTGCGATGTCGCGGTCGCACAAATTAATTACCCTAGCTTAAAACACAACACACAAGATAGTATAGAGCAAGCAAGGGGTCGATCCCACGAGGAAGGTTTAGTTCAGATTTTTATGCTATACGTTATGTAATTGGGGGGTTTGATTTGCAATGATCTAAACTATGGTAGAAATTAAACTAACAAACAAAATCAATTGAAACTGAAATATATCAAGAAAACAAACCTTGGTTGCAAGCACACATCCACCAACAGAAATCAGAACTGATCCTTGAAACGAAACTCCAGTTTATATTCTAAATTTTTTATCTTTTCTTAATATTGGTTAATTAACGGATCCGCCGTATAACTAACCCTAACCAACAAACAATCACAGTGTCCGCACTAATGATTTAATCCAATGGCAGCCTTAAGATCTAGATAAATTCATCAATCTTAACAACCAAGTTGTCAGCTTGTGTTGCATTTGATTTAATGTTCTCCCTAAGTTTAATAACGTAGTTCCGCTACAATTACCAAGCTTAGTTGCTTCACAAGTTTATATATCACAACTCCGGTTTTGATATCAAACTTAGCAATAGATTGTTCACAATAATAACTTAGAGTCCGCTCTAGCAATTAAGATAAACAATCATAGGAAATATGCATAGGAAAACAAACATACTCATTCATAATACAAACCGAAAATAAATGGAAGAATAAATCTCACAGTTCTTGAAATCTGAAGGTGTTTGCGTCCTTGCAACCAAGAAAACGAGCTTAGCCTTGCATATCTATTGAACAACTACTCCTAAAGATGAAAGAATACATGATTTCTGATTTGTAGAGGAGAGAGTTCGTGTTTCTTCTCTTATGGCTGCCACCCTTCTTTCTTTGATTCTACTGCACTCCCTCCCCCTCTCTCTTGGCTCTTGGCTCTTGGCTCTCTTAATAGCATAAACTTAGCTGCCTATTTATACACAAATTGTAAGTAAGAAAAATCAAAGTTCAAGTGTGAACATCAATAGATGGTGGTAGTGTGAAGGCGGCTAGCGGCTGGCGGCTGGTGGCTGGCAGCTGGTTTGTGGTTGGTGGTTTGAGGTTGGTGGCTTGAGGTTGGTGGATGCCTTCCTTGACCTTCTGGATTGATGTTCTTGAGGAGCTAAATTGCTGAAATTAAAACTTGGATGTCGGTTTTGATGCTTCGGGATGTAATTTGGATTCGTTTCTTCACGAAACCTGTTTGCTGGCAGAATTCAGTTGTCATCTTTGAAAACTCATATCTCCCTCATATGACATCGTTTTTTGCTGCAATTTGGAGCGTTTATAGTCCTTTGAGTCAGGAATCCAAAACAATTGAGTTTGCATCAATTGGATATCGACAGCTCCAGATATTGAATTTTGAATGGACAAAGGTCAACAATGGCAGAATGCGAGTTTTGACTTTGAAGGATGTGATTTCCATGCTCTTTGTATTTTTTTTTTTCTTGACTTAGATTTCCAGAAAGGTATGGATGTTAGCTTTCTAATTCCACTGGAATCACTTCGTTTTGACTTTTAGAGCTCACGCTCTGCACAAAACATCGACTGAGGGTCAAATCTGCCAATTACCTCCAATTTACTCATTTTTGCATCTTTCATCTAAAGGTGCCTTCAAAACATAAAACAAAGAATATCAAGGCATTTTATACATAAAACATAGGCAAAATACTAGTTAAATGTGGGTGAAACTATCGAATAATATGGTTACATCATATCTGCATAACATTTTTGCCTATCTTGAGTTGTCTTCATCTTATCCTTGATGATTTTCACTAGATCGACGGTAATTTAAACCAACTCAAGCCCAATAAGCTTTCGGTCTCTATCTTCTTCCTAATAAATTAGAGTTCGGCATTTCCTCCTATATAAAGTTTCATCATGAGCCATGCTTATAGTAACCTGATATATATATATATATTATTACATGTAAATTCCACCAAAGGCAATAAATCCTTCTAATTTCCTTTGGATTTCAGTACACTTGCCCTTAGAGATCTTCGAGAGTTTAAATAGTTTTAGACTGACAATCCATTTAGAAGTGAAATGTAGTTCTTAGGTTCAATTTGGTCCCTAAAGCATGCTATATAATTGGTCATAGCCTTGGAGTAAACCTTAGAACTCTATCCAACACAATTGATATTGGTACTCCATGTAATCTTATTACCTTATTAACATAAAAATTGGCTAATTTATCCATTACATTTGTCATCTTTACTGGTAAAAACAAAGTCGATTTCGTTAAATGATCTACGATTACTTATACAACATCACTCCTCTTCTTTCCCCTGGGTAATCCAGATACAAAATCAATAGTGATATCCTCTCATTTCCATTCTAAAATCAGCAACAACTGTAGTTTTCTAGCAAGTTTTTGTTGCTCCACCTTCACTTATTGACAAATTCCATACTTTGCCATAAATTCTGTTATTTCCTTCTTCATACTAAGCCACTAGTAAAACTCTTTCAAATCTCTATACATCTTTGTACTTCTTGAATGGATAACAAACTTGGTTTCATGAGCTTCCCTTAATACTTCTTCCTTAAAAGTCTTGTCATCCGGTAGATATATTCTTCTATACATTGTCACTAACCCATCATCTAGGACCTAAAAAGATGTTTCAACCCCCTGGTTTGCCTTCTCCTTTATCTTCTTTGCTTCCAAATCTATTTATTGAGCCTCCCTTACTTTATTCTAGAGTGTAGATAAAACTTTAAGATAAGCTATCAAGGATCCTTATGGTCTTATACTTAATTTCAAATTCAGCTTCTATAATTATACAAATTCCTTTCACTATCGTATCTCCATGTGACTCGCCACCGCTTTACCTTTTTTACATAAACCATTGGCCACCACATTAGCTTTTCCTAGGTGATAATCAATCACACAATCATAATCCTTTATCAGCTTCACCCAATACCTTTGTTGCATGTTCAATTCTTTTTGCAATATTAAATACTTTAAACTCATATGATCTGTGAATATTTGAACTTGAGATCTATATAAGTAGTGTCTCCATACCCGAAGAGAAAACACTATAACTTTCAATTCCAGATCATGTACAGGATAATTCACTTCATGCAGCTTCAACTGCCTTGACACATATGCAATTACCTTTTCATTATGCATCAACACACACCTCAAACCTTTCTTAGAGGCATCACTATAAACTATAAACCCTTCAGTTTCTGAAAGAAGAGTCAACACTAGAGAAAAAGTAAGTCTCCTCTTCAACTCCTGGAAACTTTTTTCGCATTTCTTTGACCACTCAAACTTAATGTTTTTACGAGTCAATCAGGTCAAAAGGTATACTATTATAGAGAACCCCTCTATAAATCTTCTATAATACCCTGCTAGACTCAAGAAACTACAAATCTCCGTTACACTAACTGATGCAACCATATTATTCGATAGTTTCACCCATATATAACTAATGTTTTGCCTATGTTTTATATATATAATGCCTTGATATTCTTTGTTTTATATTTTGAAGGCACTTTTGGATGAAGATGCAAAAAGGAGTAAATTGGAGGTAATTGGCAGATTTGACCTTCAGTCGATGTTTTGTGCAGAGCGTGAGCTCTAGAGGTCGAAATGAAGTGATTCTAGTGGCATTAGAAAGCTAACATCCATACCTTTCTGGAAATTTAAGGCAAGAAAATAAAATAAGGAAGAGCATGGAAATCGCAGCCTTCAAAGTCAAATCTTGCAATTTGCCAATGTTGACCTTCATCCATTCCGACTTGAATATCTGGAGCTACAGAAGTCTAATTGATGCAAACTCAATTGTTTTGGATTCCTGACTCAAAGGGATATAAACGCTCCAAATTTCAGCCAAAAATGATGTCATATGAGGGCGATATGAGTTTTTCAAAGATGACAACTGAATTCTGCCAGCAAATAGGTTTCGTGAAGAAACGAGTCCAAATTACGTTTCGAAGCATCTAAACCGATATCCAAGTTTTTATTTCAACAATTTAGCTCCTCTAAGTCAAAGCTTGAAGATTTCATGCAAGGCTATTTCTCCTTTTTTAGGAAAATAGTTATTGAAGTACTTAAATGTAAACAGTCTACTTAAGAGAGGACTATTTTATAAAATAGAGACTAGAGTTTCCTAGGATATAAAAAGAATGAGAGAAGAGAAGGGGGGCAGCCAGCCAAAATGAGAAAAACGCCCCCCTCCTCTAAGAAACTCAAAATTATGCATTCTTCCTTCTTTTTGATTAGTTGTTCAACAAATATGCAGGCTAAACACTTTTTCTTGGTTGCAAGGACACGAAAACCTTCAGATTTCAAGAACTGTGAGATTTATTTTACCTTTTCTTTTCAGTTTATATGATGAATATGTTTGTTCTCCTATGCTTATTTTTTCATATGATTGTTTATTTTAATTGCTAGAGCGGACTCTAAGTTATTATTGTAGACAATCTATTGCTAAGTTTGATATCAAAACTGGAGTTGTGGTATATGAACTTGTGAAGCAACTGAGTTTAATAATTGTGGCAGATCTACGTTATTAATCTTAGGGAGAACATTCAATCAAATCAAACATAGACTGCGGACAGTTATGTTTTCTTGATTAATCAACTTATCTAGTTCTTAAGGCTGCCATTGAATTAAATTACTAGTGCGGACACTGTGGTTGTTTGATGGTTACGGTTAGTTATACGGCGGATCCGTTAACTAACCAATGTTAAGAAGAGATAAATATTCAGAATATAAATTGATGTTTCATTTCCATGATCAGTTTCAATTTCTGTAGGTGGATGTGTGCTTGCGACCATGGTTTGTTCTCTTGATAATTTTCTGATTTTATTAAATTTCGTTTGATAGTTTTCTGTTTTCTTTTGCTTTAGCCTAGATAACGTCCAAACCCCCCCAAATTGCATATCATCTAGCATAAAAATATGACTTGAACCTTTCTCGTGGGATCGACCCCTTGCTTGCTGTATACTATCTTGTGTGTTGTGTTTGAAGCTAGGGTAATTAATTTGTGCGACCGCGACATCGCAACACTAACAGGTCTTTCCCATTTCAAAATTGTCTCTACTTTTCGCGCATCCATAAATATGCCCTCAAATGAGATCACATGCCCTAAAAATGTTGCTTCTTTTAACCAAAACTCGTACTTGTCAAACTTAGCATATAACTGGTTCTCCCTTAAGGTTTGTAACACTTTCCTTATGTGTTTTTCATGCTCCATATAGAAACTTGAATATACTAATATATCATCAATAAACACCACTACGTATTTATCCATCTATGGTTAGAAAAATCAATTCATCAAATCCATGAACATTGTTGGCATATTCATTAACCCAAAAGGAATCATCATGAACTTATAATGCCTATATCGAGTTCTAAAGGCCATCTTTGGAATGACTTGTTCTCTAATTCTCAACCGATGGTACCCAAACCTCAAGTCTATCTTAGAAAATACCTTTGCCCCTTTTAACTAATCAAATAGATCATTTATCCATGAAAGCAAATATATTTTCTTCATCATCACCTTATTCAACTACTATAGTCAATAGAAGTCTGAAAGTCCCTATTTTTATTTTTCACAAACAAAACAGGGGCTCCCCAAAGTGAGTTTTTAGTATAAACCCTTTGTCTAATAATTATTGCAGCTATATCTTTAGTTTTTCCATCCTGTAGGTGACATCCTGTAGGATGATTGAGCTATAGGGGTCGTACCCAGATATACATCAATAGCAACTTGAACTTCTCTTTCAGGAGGTAATCTTGGCAATTCTTCCGGAAACACATCAAAAAACTCTTTCACCATAAGAAGGTTGTTTAACTCTAAGCTACCCTTCTTAGAATTTACAAAATAAGCTAGATAAGTCATGCATGATTTCCTTAGTAAATTCCTAGCCATTATAACCAAAATTATACAACTCGATATCACCTTTATTTCAATATTTTTTTAAAGTGTCATTATTAGCACTTAGCCAGTGCATTCCTAAAATTACATCAAAATCACACAGCTCTAACGATATCAAATCTACTTTCATATTATATCCCTCTATAGTAACCTTGGCACCCTTATATATATAGCCCGTTGATACCGCATCCCCCAAAGGAGTACTAATTGGTTGTGTTCTTAGTCTATTTTCAAATTTCCTAGCTATAAAAGAATGTGTTGCACCAGGATCAATAAAAGTATAAACTTATTGAGAATATAATAGTAATGTATGTACCATAACATCTTGAACAACTCCAGCCTCCTCCTGGGTCATGTGGTACGCTCGACCCTAAGTCCTCTCCTATTGAAACTTGGATCTACCTCTATGAGCACTCACCCTCAACTATATAAGTCTCGCAGGTCTATCAATTATAACATATTATTGTTGGCTCTAAGTAGCAGTCCTATGTCCCTGGCCAACCCTAGCTGCCTTGCGGGGATACTTCTTCCTCTGATGACTCTTCTCTCTAGAATAATAACACCTTCTACCAAGGTATTAACAATCTCTCCATCTATACCCCTCTCCATCTCTCCATAATAACAACATCTTTTTGGTGCAGCTGAACAATCTCTAATGTGCCTTTGATTACACTTGGAGCACAAAGGGTACTTAGGCCCCTGTTGTTCTATAGACCCTTCTACATCACTGATACCTTGGTGAGCATGTCCTGCAAATGATCCTCCTTCACTAACCTATACCGATCCCCTTGAACTCCCTCCTACATTGAACTTCCCTCTTTTCTTAACAAATTGACCCGGTGTTGGCCAACCCTTCCTTTTTTTGGAAATGGAGGTTTGCCCATGAAGAATGCAAAGTCCCTCATCTTTGTTCCCACTACTTGTACTTGTTCCATTCCTTCTTTCTAATCATCCATAATTACCTTTTCCATGGCCATTATGACCTGAACTAAATCTCAAACCGACTGAAATTGCATTAGTATGAATACTCTCTTTAAATCTTGTCAGAACCAATCTTGTAACCTTTCAATGCGACGATGCTCGATAGGAAGATATGTAGAAGAAAAAAATAGTGAAATCCTAAAACCTCCCCTCATACTTTATTATTATCATATCTCCCTGCCTTAATGCTAAAGACTCATGTTTTTATCCCTCCTATGTTGCCAAGAATAATACCTCTCTTCAAACTCTTCTCTAAAGTCCTTCCAAATAAGGGCATCCCTAGATCTCCTCTCCCTGACTATCTCCCACCAGGAGCAGGCACTCTCTACAAGTAATTGAGTCACACAATCAACCCGTAACTCCTCAGATATCGCCATCTGGTCAATCACTTTTTCCACTTTCCTTGGCCAGTGTCCAGCCACTTCTTTATTTTCCTCTCCAATAAACAATAAACTTCACCCATTATACTAAGGTGATAACCCTCTCAACCCTAAGTGTTGCACTAGTGGCACTAGCCATTTTACAGCTATTACTCTAAACATCTTCTCTATAAAAGTAGGATCTAGATAAGGAATAGATTTAGCATCTGAAACTATTAGTGGGGGTCTAATTGTTGGCCCTTGTTTCTCTGATGCCTCATACTATGGCATCTCAGCACGTAATGATACTGAATCATTTTGCTGTCCAGCTGACTATCCTCTTTTAGAATAAGTAGGTTTAGATAGTACTTGAGAGGCAGTATCCGCTAAGGGGTCTTCTAACCAAACTCATGATGAGAATCTCATCCTCTACCCTAAATTGACGAGTGATCAGTCCTAGTCCACTATCTAGTTCAGACCATCCTAAAACATATATTACACTTGCATTAATACCTTGTTCTCTAAACAACTAACCATACTTTGTTACCAAATGTGACATCACTATTATCATGAATCCTTCTTTCTTAGCAAGGTTACATATTTTTGAAGAATATAAATCTATTAATTTCAAAGACAGTCCACGGTTAGTGATATTAGTCAACCGGTTTGTTCAACCAAAATCGACGGTAACTAGCTTTATTGTTCAATTCTTTCAAGTGGTTGATAGGTTAACCTAGTGATCCCAAGCGCTCGACTGGTTTACACATATTAATTTAAAACCTTTTATTTATTTACCAAACTATTTCACCCATTTTGGGTCACACAATATGATGTTTAACACATAGATCTTAACCTTTCAAATTTTATCCATTTACCCTAGATCTCAACCATTCACAAAAAAATTCTAAAGTGATATTTTACCAAACATATAATTCTACACATACACATAAAGATTTCAAGTTTAGTAATCTTAATGATGTATTATAACACAAACAAACTAATAATGTTCAAGTATTTAGTGAATAATATGTAGCTTACAATCTTAACTTAGAGCAAAATGAATATATATGTGTTCAAGTTAACATTACAATTCTTTAAATATCCTATACAATACAATTTTAATAAATACAATAATAAAATGAATGTGACTTCACATAAAAGCTAGTCTTTTTCCTAAAGTGATGCACCTAAAATCAACAATATTTCAATATAAATTTGAGTATGTACAACATTTATCAACGTTAAAGAAGTCAACCATAACAACAAATTTAACTATTAAATCGTTAAAAACTCCTTACTTTACATATCATTTTTGTTCCCTCAAGTCTTCGCAACTTAAGTCAACTAATCCATACCATAACTCAAATTCTAAAACATTATTTATTGTTGCCAACACCCGATAACAAGTCAAAACAATGTTGATACCACTTGTTTCGTATCATTAACATCCACTCAATGAATGTTCATCAATTTTCAAGCATTATCGACACTAAGGTAACCCCTACTAGTATCATTAGCCTTCATAACATGAAATGGATAATTAAATTAATTTAATATCAATATAAACAAAACCCTATTGATATGATAATGCTTCACAACCTAGAAGCTAAATCCAAACCATTTCAATTTCATTCAATAACAAACACATTATCCAAATGTCAAGGTCAATAATAACATATTGATATCATTGGCCTCCATATCTTAGAATGGCTAATCAAGTTCACCAATTCTCTTTTCTTTTCATGCATCACATATTCATTTACGGTTCACAATTTGCATATATGAAAAGATTGCATTCACTACAACTACAACAAACAACAATAAATAATTAGGTGCAGGTCACCTACCTGTCACACGAGAGGCCCTGACTCCCGCTCTAAACCGAGGCCTAGCTACAATCGTATACCCTGTCAACACAAGATAGTTCATCTTAATCATTCATTTCACTCACCCATATTCAATGTTTAATAACACATATATGCTCAATTTATATAACAATGGCCTTAAACCAATACACACCCTAAATCCCTATGTTATCAAACATCTCATGCATCCCAATTAAGCATAATTCTTTCATTAATTCACCTCAAACATTTATTTCCCTCCTACCACTACCTAGGTTGAAACTCTTTATCTCCTAAAGAGAGAGTGTCATTCTTCTTTCATTTATTTCTTAAATTTCCCTTTTATCCAATGATTAATTACATATAATAATATGCCCATAAGGTTAAACAATCCTAACTCATAAAACCATACCCTTCCATAACATACAAACACTTAACTTTCTTCAATTTGAACCTAAATGAAATCAATCATAGGAAACTTTTTACCTTTTTATCAAAAGAGATTAAGAAAGATTTGCTAAAGAAAGCTTAACACTTCTCTCTAGTTTCTCCTCTTTTTTCTAAGCATCAAAACCCTCAATAAAACTTGAATTCTTGTCTTTGATCCCTTAAAACCTTTCTAATTTATCAAATTTAACTCTTTTAGTGCTTTCTCTCAAGGATTGTTTAAAAGCTTCAAAACCCTTATTTCCTTTCTCCTTTTCCCTCTTTTATCTGCCACGGTGGCGTATTTAAAGAGGAAGAGGTAAATTCTCATGAAATCCCTATTTTACCCTCAATTCCATTCCTCTGGTAGCTGAATCGGTCTACCAGTTAAGAGTAGTCAAGCCATTCGGTCGATCCGTTCAAGTAGCACCTTATCCTAGAATTCCAAATGTCAAGGTCAATAATAACATATTGATATCATTAGCCTCCATATCCTAGAATGGCTAATCAAGTTCACCAATTCTCTATTCTTTTCATGCATCACATATTCATTTACAGTTCACAATTTGCATATATGAAAAGATTGCATCACATATCATTTTTGTTCTTCCTTCTCTTATCCATATTTTATCAACCCCATACTAATTTTATTTATTATTCTAATTCAAATTAGTTTTTAAAATTTTTAAGGGTTTACACATAACTTCTAGTACAAAACTTCAATGCATACATGGTTAGATAATCTGAAAAGATAACGTTCTAAAATTTAAAACTATATGTGATAAACTTATTTCCCATGCAATAAAAAATGTGAATTTAAACTCAAAGTTAGCTCATGGACTAATAATAAATAACATCAAGAACTTCATCCATTTGCATTGATAATCCAAACTCAAGTAGCCTAACATCAATAGAACCATTAAAGGACACTCACGTGTCAATAGCTCCAATAATTTAATACTTACCTATTTGGCTCAATTAATAGCTCTTATCCTCATCTTAAATAATATAATCAACCTTTTAATTAGCTCAGCTACCTACATAATGTATAAGGATTGATTTTACTTTGCATTATTTCATTCATGTTGGCTATTAAATTATTTTATTGGTGGAGATATCTATCCTAATCCCTTTAAATTTATAAGCATGATGGCAAGTAGAAGTTGTTTTTCTTTTGCAATACTAACACTAACGATCATCAATAATGGTCTTAGAAAATCCAATCTTTTTTAATTAAAACTACACAAAATGTCACTTTTCATATTTATTTTTATAATAGTTTAGACTTATCGAATGCTTCATAGCTGTATAAATTCAATAAGGATGTCCAAATACATTAACAAAAGGTTAGCAAACACTTTGATGATTCTTAAGTTAATGTACTTTTTAGAGATTCTAAAAAATTGATATGACCTATATTATTTTCTTTGACTAAAGTTATCACTTTGCATAATAATAATCAATTATCTACTATTAAAAGCGATTGATGCAACCATATTATTCAATAGTTTCACCCACATTTAACTAGTGTTTTGCCTATGTTTTATATATAAAATGCCTTGATATTCTTTGTTTATGTTTTGAAGGCACTTTTGGATGAAAGATGCAAAAAAGAGTAAATTGGAGATAATTGGCAGATTTGACCTTCAGTCGATGTTTTGTGCAGAGCATGAGTTCTAGAGGTTGAAATGAAGTGATTCCAGTGGCATTAAAAAGCTAACATCCATACCTTTCTGGACATCTAAGGCAAGAAAATAAAATAAGGAAGAGCATGGAAATCGCAGCCTTCAAAGTCAAATCTCGCATTCTGCCAGTGTTGACCTTTGGTCATTCAAAATTTAATATCTGGAGCTACAGAAGTCCAATTGATGCAAACTCAATTTTCTTGGATTCCTAATTCAAAGACCTATCCACGCTCCAAATTGCAGCCAAAACCGATGTCATATGAGGGAGATATGATTTTCCAAAGATGACAACTGAATTCTGCCAGCAAACAGGTTTCGTGAAGAAACGAGTCCAAATTACATTTCGAAGCATCTAAACCGACATCCAAGTTTTTATATCAGCAATTTAGCTCCTCTAAGTCAGAGTTTGAAGATTTCATGCAAGGCTATTTCTCCTTTTTAGGAAAAATAGTTATTGAAGTACTTAAATGTAAACTGTCAACTTAAGGAAGGACTATTTTGTAAAATAGAGACCTAGGGTTTCCTAGGATATAAAAAGAATGAGAGAAGAGAAGGGGGGCAGCCAGCCAAGAAGAGAAAAACGCCCCCTTCCTCTAAGAAACCCTAAATTATGCATTCTTCCTTCTTTTTGTTTAGTTGTTCAACAAACATGCAAGGCTAAACACTTTTTCTTGGTTGCAAGGACACGGAAACCTTCGGATTTCAAGAACTGTGAGATTTATTTTACCTTTTCTTTTTAGTTTATATGATGAATATGTTTGTTCTCCTATGCTTATTTTTCCTATGATTGTTTATTTTAATTGCTAGAGCGGACTCTAAGTTATTATTGTAGACAATCTATTGCTAAGTTTGATATCAAAACCGGAGTTGTGGTATATGAACTTGTGAAGCAACTGAGTTTACTAATTGTGGCGGATCTACATTATTAATCTTAGGGAGAACATTCAATCAAATCAAACATAGACTGCGGACAGTTATGTTTTCTTGATTAATCAACTTATCTAGTTCTTAAGGCTGCCATTAAATTAAATTACTAGTGCGGACACTGTGGTTGTTTGATGGTTAGGGTTAGTTATACGGCGGATCCGTTAACTAACCAATGTTAAGAAGAGATAAATATTCAGAATATAAATTGATGTTTTGTTTCCATGATCAGTTCTGATTTCTGTAGGTGGATGTGTGCTTGTGACCAAGGTTTGTTCTCTTGATAATTTTTTGATTTTATTAAATTTCGTTTGATAGTTTTCTGTTTTCTTTTGCTTTAGCCTACATAACTTCCAAACCCCCCCCCCAAATTACATATCATCTAGCATAAAAATCTAACTTGAATCTTCCTCGTGGGATCGACCCCTTGCTTGCTCTATACTATCTTGTGTGTTGTGTTTGAAGCTAGGGTAATTAATTTGTGCGACCGCGACATCGCAACAAATTTTGGCGCCGTTGCCGGGGAGGTAATTTTAGTTGATTCTTGTGCTTGTACTGTTATTTTTATTTGCTGTGATTAAAAAAAAAAAAAAAAGAGAAACAGAATTTTTGCTTGCGACGATACTGTTCCCTTGCGGCAGCGGTACTGTTCAAAACAGAGTTTTTGGTGGAATTAGGTATCGGCCTTTTGTTTCCTGAAGGGAAACGACGTTCTGAACAGGACTAGTGATAAATCACTAGCCCCACCTTATTGAGGCCAAATTCCGCTGTTTTCTAGTGTTTTTAGGCAGTTTTAGGTTTCTACCGTAGGATTTTCGTACAATTTGCATTGTTTTCGATCTCTTGTGTGGTTACTTTCTTTTGAGTTTTCTTAGCAATTTATGCCTGTGACCCGTTCTACTAATCAAATTCAAGTGCAGGTTGATCTTGAAATAGAAAGTACTTTACACAGATTAAGAAAGGAAGCTCGCCTCAACACCATGGCTATTGCACGACAACAAACACTCAAAGAGCTTGCTGCTCCTAACGTGGAAAATCAACCATTGTGCATTAACATTGACAATAATGTAAACTTTGAGCTCAAATCTGGTTTTATACATTTGCTACCAACTTTCAATGGTCTTGCAGGAGAAGATCCTCATACTCATCTCAAGGAATTCCATATGGTTTGCGTTGGCATGAAACCGAATGGAGTTGACGAAGAACAGGTTAAGTTGAAAGCTTTCCCTTTCTCTTTAAAAGGGGCAGCAAAGGCATGGTTTTTCTCTATTCTCCCAAGTTCCATTGGAACTTGGAATGCCATGAAGAAGATTTTCCTTGAAAAATATTTCCCAGCATCTCGAGTTGCCAACATAAGGAAAGAAATATGTGGGATTCAACAATCTCATGGAGAGACACTTTCCGAGTATTGGGAAAGATTTGAGCAACTGTGCATTCAATGCCCTCATCATCAAATACCCGATCAGCTGCTCATTCAATATTTCTATGAAGGATTGATGCCTACTGACCGTAGTATCATTGATGCTGCAAGTGGAGGGGCATTGGTAGATAAGACACCCGAGGCTGCACGCCAATTGATCTCAAACATGGCAGTCAACTCGAAACAGTTTGGCACTCGTGGAGACTTCGCAAATAAACGAGTAAATGAGGTAAGTATTTCTAACCTTGAGAATAAAGTTAATGATCTTACTTCTCTTGTGCGTTCTTTGGCTTGTGGCAATGTACAGCAGGTGAAAGTTTGTAGCATATGCTCCTTACAAGGACATGCTTCAGATATGTGCCCAACAATGCAAGAAGATTACATTGAACAAGCTAATGCAGTTGATGGAGCATTCAATGGACAGTCCCAGCGTAAATATGATCCCTTTTCCAACACGTACAATCCTGCATGGAGAGATCATCCCAACTTATGCTATGGGAACCCACCTCAACAAGGCAATCAAGGCCGACAGTTCCATCCCCATGGATTTCAATCCCAACAGAATTATCAAGCAAGACAGCCCCCTCCATTCACAAACTCTAATGTTATGGGGTCATCATCCAATGATGATCTTCGTGAGATGATGAAAACTTTGGCTTCTAACACTATGACCTTGCAACAAAATGTCATGTCTTTTCAACAAGAAACAAGGTCAAGTATTCACAACTTGGAGAAGCAAATGGGGCAAGTAGCTTCAAGTGTGGGGAAATTGGAAGCACAAATGAATGGAAAATTGCCCTCCCAAGCATTGAATCCAATAGAGAATGTTAGTGTGATCATGCTACGAAGTGGGAAAGAACTTGAAGAGAAAAGGTCAAAACAAATTGAGATGGAGGAAGAAGAAGAGATAGAAACTGAATTGAGTACAAAGAAGGAACATCCTCTTCCTCTACAAACTGAAATATTGACCAACACTCCAAAGGTAACTCCTCATTCAATGAATTCCAGTTTTAAAATAATTCCACCCTTTCCTGTGAGTTCTTCTAGGTCAAAGAAAGAGGACAAAGAAAAAGAGATTTTAGAGGTTTTCAAGAAAGTAGAACTCAACATTCCTTTGCTTGATGTTATCAAGCAAATTCCCAAGTATGCCAAATTCTTGAAGGAGTTGTGTACTACCAAGAGAGCTTTCAAACTAAAAGGTCATGAAATGCTAAGTATGGGTGAAGTTGTATCTGCTATTGTTCAAAAGAATATGCCTTTGAAGCAAAAAGATGCAGGAGTCATTTACCTCATCATGGACAGTGAATGGGTGGCGCCTATCCTTTTGGTGCCTAAAAAGATTGGAATTACGTTGGAAGAGATTCGAAATGATTCTTACGAGAATGCAAGGATTTATAAAG
This sequence comes from Populus simonii, assembly GCA_007827005.2. NCBI lineage: Eukaryota > Viridiplantae > Streptophyta > Magnoliopsida > Malpighiales > Salicaceae > Populus > Populus simonii. Next base: position 5,239,926 of record CM017478.2, read on the forward strand.
AAAAGACTAAGAGTCTCCATGACCAAATGATTACAAGAAAAGAGTTTAATGTTGGAGATAAAGTCCTCTTTTATCATTCGCGTTTGAAACTTTTTCCTGGAAAGTTGCGCTCTCGTTGGATTGGACCCTTTGTTGTTTCTAATGTTTTTCCTTATGGTGCAGTTGAAATTACAAGTTTAGAAACCAACAAAGTACTCAAGGTCAATAGGCATCGTTTGAAACCTTTCTATGAAGGTTGGACGGCAGAACTCACCGCTTTTGTAGAGTTAGCTGAACCAATCTATGAAGAATGAGCATGCCACATGTCAAGCCAATGACATAAAACAAAAGCGCTTACTGGGAGGCAACCCAGCACAAAAAAAAAAAAAAATCAGATTTGCTTTCTTTGTCCTTATCTTTTATTTTTTTTCGCATTTTAATTTTTTTTTTTTCTTTTCTGTCATTCTCTTATGTTCCTTTACTTTTATTTCAACATTGAGGACAATGTTGTGTTTTAAGTGTGGGGGTATTGGGAGAATTTTAGTTTTCTTTGTTGTTCTTTAAAAGAAAAAAAAAAAATTTATGTTTGATCTTTTGAACTCCCATTGGTTTTTTAGCATATGAGTATTATGTATGAGAATTAGTTGAGATAGATGAATAATATAAATCAAATGAAGGAGTGTGCATGCAAGTTTTAAGGTTTAATTGGTTTAGGGATTGACTTTGAGAATATGCCATGTTGACTTTATAGTGTTATACCAATGCAAGCTTTTGAGCCTTCAACATTATATTCTTTTATTCTGCCTTCTTTCAATGATATGTATCTCTAGAACTTGCTTCATATCTTGTTGAGATTACATTCACATTACATATATACATGAAGATGATAAAGGCATTAGGAATTTTAACCACTTGAGCCAAAAAGCCAACCTAAAGCATATTATCCTTAGTGAGCCCCTTTTGAGCTTGTTTATCTTTTCTTTGCTTTATCCATGTATAAGCCTTAACTTTTTATATGTTTTCCTTTTCCCCTGGCCAAGGATTAGTAGAGCGTATACTTATGATATCTTATGGAATTATGGTTGGAAATTATGTGAAAAGAAAGAAGAAATGATGTTTGATGAAAAGATGGGCAAAGTTGCCAAAGGTATAAAAAAAAAGGAAAGAAAAAAAAAAGAAAAAAGAAAAAAAGAAAAGAAAAAGAAAAAGAAAAAGAAAAAAGTGTTCCTTTATGTTCTTAAGATTTTATATTGAAAAAGCTTGAAATCAAAAGAAGTTAAGCATTGGTGATTAAAGATGGAAAATTTATGTGCTTTGATGGAATATCTTGTTTGAAATATCATTTTCAGAATGCTCTACTTTCTTTGGTTTGAACCTTTTCTTTTACTCTATTTTACCTCACCTTTACCTTAGCCCCATTACAACCAGAAAATAAGACCTTTTGATTCATGCATTGTTTGTAATATGTTAGTAATGGAGATGAGATTGAAGAGCAAGTTTATGGTAGAACATATTCATTGATTGAATTTGAGATATTTAAACACATAAGCCCTAAACACATGAGTGTTGGAGTGTATATCAATGAGAGGACCTATCACTTTGGCATGGCATAGATTTCATTTAAATCTCGACGATTAATTGAATTTTGAAATTTGCATGTAAATAAATTCATGAAAATTTATACTCTTTATCCTTCTTAATTGTGTTCTTGTTTATAATGCATATATTCTTAGATATTGATGGGAGATTAGAAGATTATTCATAGTGATTTCATTTAATTTAACTTCAATTTGATTTTACCTATCCTTTCTCGAGGACGAGCAAGAGCTAAGTGTGGGGGTATTTGATGCAACCATATTATTCAATAGTTTCACCCACATTTAACTAGTGTTTTGCCTATGTTTTATATATAAAATGCCTTGATATTCTTTGTTTATGTTTTGAAGGCACTTTTGGATGAAAGATGCAAAAAAGAGTAAATTGGAGATAATTGGCAGATTTGACCTTCAGTCGATGTTTTGTGCAGAGCATGAGTTCTAGAGGTTGAAATGAAGTGATTCCAGTGGCATTAAAAAGCTAACATCCATACCTTTCTGGACATCTAAGGCAAGAAAATAAAATAAGGAAGAGCATGGAAATCGCAGCCTTCAAAGTCAAATCTCGCATTCTGCCAGTGTTGACCTTTGGTCATTCAAAATTTAATATCTGGAGCTACAGAAGTCCAATTGATGCAAACTCAATTTTCTTGGATTCCTAATTCAAAGACCTATCCACGCTCCAAATTGCAGCCAAAACCGATGTCATATGAGGGAGATATGATTTTCCAAAGATGACAACTGAATTCTGCCAGCAAACAGGTTTCGTGAAGAAACGAGTCCAAATTACATTTCGAAGCATCTAAACCGACATCCAAGTTTTTATATCAGCAATTTAGCTCCTCTAAGTCAGAGTTTGAAGATTTCATGCAAGGCTATTTCTCCTTTTTAGGAAAAATAGTTATTGAAGTACTTAAATGTAAACTGTCAACTTAAGGAAGGACTATTTTGTAAAATAGAGACCTAGGGTTTCCTAGGATATAAAAAGAATGAGAGAAGAGAAGGGGGGCAGCCAGCCAAGAAGAGAAAAACGCCCCCTTCCTCTAAGAAACCCTAAATTATGCATTCTTCCTTCTTTTTGTTTAGTTGTTCAACAAACATGCAAGGCTAAACACTTTTTCTTGGTTGCAAGGACACGGAAACCTTCGGATTTCAAGAACTGTGAGATTTATTTTACCTTTTCTTTTTAGTTTATATGATGAATATGTTTGTTCTCCTATGCTTATTTTTCCTATGATTGTTTATTTTAATTGCTAGAGCGGACTCTAAGTTATTATTGTAGACAATCTATTGCTAAGTTTGATATCAAAACCGGAGTTGTGGTATATGAACTTGTGAAGCAACTGAGTTTACTAATTGTGGCGGATCTACATTATTAATCTTAGGGAGAACATTCAATCAAATCAAACATAGACTGCGGACAGTTATGTTTTCTTGATTAATCAACTTATCTAGTTCTTAAGGCTGCCATTAAATTAAATTACTAGTGCGGACACTGTGGTTGTTTGATGGTTAGGGTTAGTTATACGGCGGATCCGTTAACTAACCAATGTTAAGAAGAGATAAATATTCAGAATATAAATTGATGTTTTGTTTCCATGATCAGTTCTGATTTCTGTAGGTGGATGTGTGCTTGTGACCAAGGTTTGTTCTCTTGATAATTTTTTGATTTTATTAAATTTCGTTTGATAGTTTTCTGTTTTCTTTTGCTTTAGCCTACATAACTTCCAAACCCCCCCCCCAAATTACATATCATCTAGCATAAAAATCTAACTTGAATCTTCCTCGTGGGATCGACCCCTTGCTTGCTCTATACTATCTTGTGTGTTGTGTTTGAAGCTAGGGTAATTAATTTGTGCGACCGCGACATCGCAACAAATTTTGGCGCCGTTGCCGGGGAGGTAATTTTAGTTGATTCTTGTGCTTGTACTGTTATTTTTATTTGCTGTGATTAAAAAAAAAAAAAAAAGAGAAACAGAATTTTTGCTTGCGACGATACTGTTCCCTTGCGGCAGCGGTACTGTTCAAAACAGAGTTTTTGGTGGAATTAGGTATCGGCCTTTTGTTTCCTGAAGGGAAACGACGTTCTGAACAGGACTAGTGATAAATCACTAGCCCCACCTTATTGAGGCCAAATTCCGCTGTTTTCTAGTGTTTTTAGGCAGTTTTAGGTTTCTACCGTAGGATTTTCGTACAATTTGCATTGTTTTCGATCTCTTGTGTGGTTACTTTCTTTTGAGTTTTCTTAGCAATTTATGCCTGTGACCCGTTCTACTAATCAAATTCAAGTGCAGGTTGATCTTGAAATAGAAAGTACTTTACACAGATTAAGAAAGGAAGCTCGCCTCAACACCATGGCTATTGCACGACAACAAACACTCAAAGAGCTTGCTGCTCCTAACGTGGAAAATCAACCATTGTGCATTAACATTGACAATAATGTAAACTTTGAGCTCAAATCTGGTTTTATACATTTGCTACCAACTTTCAATGGTCTTGCAGGAGAAGATCCTCATACTCATCTCAAGGAATTCCATATGGTTTGCGTTGGCATGAAACCGAATGGAGTTGACGAAGAACAGGTTAAGTTGAAAGCTTTCCCTTTCTCTTTAAAAGGGGCAGCAAAGGCATGGTTTTTCTCTATTCTCCCAAGTTCCATTGGAACTTGGAATGCCATGAAGAAGATTTTCCTTGAAAAATATTTCCCAGCATCTCGAGTTGCCAACATAAGGAAAGAAATATGTGGGATTCAACAATCTCATGGAGAGACACTTTCCGAGTATTGGGAAAGATTTGAGCAACTGTGCATTCAATGCCCTCATCATCAAATACCCGATCAGCTGCTCATTCAATATTTCTATGAAGGATTGATGCCTACTGACCGTAGTATCATTGATGCTGCAAGTGGAGGGGCATTGGTAGATAAGACACCCGAGGCTGCACGCCAATTGATCTCAAACATGGCAGTCAACTCGAAACAGTTTGGCACTCGTGGAGACTTCGCAAATAAACGAGTAAATGAGGTAAGTATTTCTAACCTTGAGAATAAAGTTAATGATCTTACTTCTCTTGTGCGTTCTTTGGCTTGTGGCAATGTACAGCAGGTGAAAGTTTGTAGCATATGCTCCTTACAAGGACATGCTTCAGATATGTGCCCAACAATGCAAGAAGATTACATTGAACAAGCTAATGCAGTTGATGGAGCATTCAATGGACAGTCCCAGCGTAAATATGATCCCTTTTCCAACACGTACAATCCTGCATGGAGAGATCATCCCAACTTATGCTATGGGAACCCACCTCAACAAGGCAATCAAGGCCGACAGTTCCATCCCCATGGATTTCAATCCCAACAGAATTATCAAGCAAGACAGCCCCCTCCATTCACAAACTCTAATGTTATGGGGTCATCATCCAATGATGATCTTCGTGAGATGATGAAAACTTTGGCTTCTAACACTATGACCTTGCAACAAAATGTCATGTCTTTTCAACAAGAAACAAGGTCAAGTATTCACAACTTGGAGAAGCAAATGGGGCAAGTAGCTTCAAGTGTGGGGAAATTGGAAGCACAAATGAATGGAAAATTGCCCTCCCAAGCATTGAATCCAATAGAGAATGTTAGTGTGATCATGCTACGAAGTGGGAAAGAACTTGAAGAGAAAAGGTCAAAACAAATTGAGATGGAGGAAGAAGAAGAGATAGAAACTGAATTGAGTACAAAGAAGGAACATCCTCTTCCTCTACAAACTGAAATATTGACCAACACTCCAAAGGTAACTCCTCATTCAATGAATTCCAGTTTTAAAATAATTCCACCCTTTCCTGTGAGTTCTTCTAGGTCAAAGAAAGAGGACAAAGAAAAAGAGATTTTAGAGGTTTTCAAGAAAGTAGAACTCAACATTCCTTTGCTTGATGTTATCAAGCAAATTCCCAAGTATGCCAAATTCTTGAAGGAGTTGTGTACTACCAAGAGAGCTTTCAAACTAAAAGGTCATGAAATGCTAAGTATGGGTGAAGTTGTATCTGCTATTGTTCAAAAGAATATGCCTTTGAAGCAAAAAGATGCAGGAGTCATTTACCTCATCATGGACAGTGAATGGGTGGCGCCTATCCTTTTGGTGCCTAAAAAGATTGGAATTACGTTGGAAGAGATTCGAAATGATTCTTACGAGAATGCAAGGATTTATAAAGAAAAGACTAAGAGTCTCCATGACCAAATGATTACAAGAAAAGAGTTTAATGTTGGAGATAAAGTCCTCTTTTATCATTCGCGTTTGAAACTTTTTCCTGGAAAGTTGCGCTCTCGTTGGATTGGACCCTTTGTTGTTTCTAATGTTTTTCCTTATGGTGCAGTTGAAATTACAAGTTTAGAAACCAACAAAGTACTCAAGGTCAATAGGCATCGTTTGAAACCTTTCTATGAAGGTTGGACGGCAGAACTCACCGCTTTTGTAGAGTTAGCTGAACCAATCTATGAAGAATGAGCATGCCACATGTCAAGCCAATGACATAAAACAAAAGCGCTTACTGGGAGGCAACCCAGCACAAAAAAAAAAAAAAATCAGATTTGCTTTCTTTGTCCTTATCTTTTATTTTTTTTCGCATTTTAATTTTTTTTTTTTTCTTTTCTGTCATTCTCTTATGTTCCTTTACTTTTATTTCAACATTGAGGACAATGTTGTGTTTTAAGTGTGGGGGTATTGGGAGAATTTTAGTTTTCTTTGTTGTTCTTTAAAAGAAAAAAAAAAATTTATGTTTGATCTTTTGAACTCCCATTGGTTTTTTAGCATATGAGTATTATGTATGAGAATTAGTTGAGATAGATGAATAATATAAATCAAATGAAGGAGTGTGCATGCAAGTTTTAAGGTTTAATTGGTTTAGGGATTGACTTTGAGAATATGCCATGTTGACTTTATAGTGTTATACCAATGCAAGCTTTTGAGCCTTCAACATTATATTCTTTTATTCTGCCTTCTTTCAATGATATGTATCTCTAGAACTTGCTTCATATCTTGTTGAGATTACATTCACATTACATATATACATGAAGATGATAAAGGCATTAGGAATTTTAACCACTTGAGCCAAAAAGCCAACCTAAAGCATATTATCCTTAGTGAGCCGCTTTTGAGCTTGTTTATCTTTTCTTTGCTTTATCCATGTATAAGCCTTAACTTTTTATATGTTTTCCTTTTCCCCTGGCCAAGGATTAGTAGAGCGTATACTTATGATATCTTATGGAATTATGGTTGGAAATTATGTGAAAAGAAAGAAGAAATGATGTTTGATGAAAAGATGGGCAAAGTTGCCAAAGGTATAAAAAAAAAAGGAAAGAAAAAAAAAGAAAAAAGAAAAAAAGAAAAGAAAAAGAAAAAGAAAAAGAAAAAAGTGTTCCTTTATGTTCTTAAGATTTTATATTGAAAAAGCTTGAAATCAAAAGAAGTTAAGCATTGGTGATTAAAGATGGAAAATTTATGTGCTTTGATGGAATATCTTGTTTGAAATATCATTTTCAGAATGCTCTACTTTCTTTGGTTTGAACCTTTTCTTTTACTCTATTTTACCTCACCTTTACCTTAGCCCCATTACAACCAGAAAATAAGACCTTTTGATTCATGCATTGTTTGTAATATGTTAGTAATGGAGATGAGATTGAAGAGCAAGTTTATGGTAGAACATATTCATTGATTGAATTTGAGATATTTAAACACATAAGCCCTAAACACATGAGTGTTGGAGTGTATATCAATGAGAGGACCTATCACTTTGGCATGGCATAGATTTCATTTAAATCTCGACGATTAATTGAATTTTGAAATTTGCATGTAAATAAATTCATGAAAATTTATACTCTTTATCCTTCTTAATTGTGTTCTTGTTTATAATGCATATATTCTTAGATATTGATGGGAGATTAGAAGATTATTCATAGTGATTTCATTTAATTTAACTTCAATTTGATTTTACCTATCCTTTCTCGAGGACGAGCAAGAGCTAAGTGTGGGGGTATTTGATGCAACCATATTATTCAATAGTTTCACCCACATTTAACTAGTGTTTTGCCTATGTTTTATATATAAAATGCCTTGATATTCTTTGTTTATGTTTTGAAGGCACTTTTGGATGAAAGATGCAAAAAAGAGTAAATTGGAGATAATTGGCAGATTTGACCTTCAGTCGATGTTTTGTGCAGAGCATGAGTTCTAGAGGTTGAAATGAAGTGATTCCAGTGGCATTAAAAAGCTAACATCCATACCTTTCTGGACATCTAAGGCAAGAAAATAAAATAAGGAAGAGCATGGAAATCGCAGCCTTCAAAGTCAAATCTCGCATTCTGCCAGTGTTGACCTTTGGTCATTCAAAATTTAATATCTGGAGCTACAGAAGTCCAATTGATGCAAACTCAATTTTCTTGGATTCCTAATTCAAAGACCTATCCACGCTCCAAATTGCAGCCAAAACCGATGTCATATGAGGGAGATATGATTTTCCAAAGATGACAACTGAATTCTGCCAGCAAACAGGTTTCGTGAAGAAACGAGTCCAAATTACATTTCGAAGCATCTAAACCGACATCCAAGTTTTTATATCAGCAATTTAGCTCCTCTAAGTCAGAGTTTGAAGATTTCATGCAAGGCTATTTCTCCTTTTTAGGAAAAATAGTTATTGAAGTACTTAAATGTAAACTGTCAACTTAAGGAAGGACTATTTTGTAAAATAGAGACCTAGGGTTTCCTAGGATATAAAAAGAATGAGAGAAGAGAAGGGGGGCAGCCAGCCAAGAAGAGAAAAACGCCCCCTTCCTCTAAGAAACCCTAAATTATGCATTCTTCCTTCTTTTTGTTTAGTTGTTCAACAAACATGCAAGGCTAAACACTTTTTCTTGGTTGCAAGGACACGGAAACCTTCGGATTTCAAGAACTGTGAGATTTATTTTACCTTTTCTTTTTAGTTTATATGATGAATATGTTTGTTCTCCTATGCTTATTTTTCCTATGATTGTTTATTTTAATTGCTAGAGCGGACTCTAAGTTATTATTGTAGACAATCTATTGCTAAGTTTGATATCAAAACCGGAGTTGTGGTATATGAACTTGTGAAGCAACTGAGTTTACTAATTGTGGCGGATCTACATTATTAATCTTAGGGAGAACATTCAATCAAATCAAACATAGACTGCGGACAGTTATGTTTTCTTGATTAATCAACTTATCTAGTTCTTAAGGCTGCCATTAAATTAAATTACTAGTGCGGACACTGTGGTTGTTTGATGGTTAGGGTTAGTTATACGGCGGATCCGTTAACTAACCAATGTTAAGAAGAGATAAATATTCAGAATATAAATTGATGTTTTGTTTCCATGATCAGTTCTGATTTCTGTAGGTGGATGTGTGCTTGTGACCAAGGTTTGTTCTCTTGATAATTTTTTGATTTTATTAAATTTCGTTTGATAGTTTTCTGTTTTCTTTTGCTTTAGCCTACATAACTTCCAAACCCCCCCCCCAAATTACATATCATCTAGCATAAAAATCTAACTTGAATCTTCCTCGTGGGATCGACCCCTTGCTTGCTCTATACTATCTTGTGTGTTGTGTTTGAAGCTAGGGTAATTAATTTGTGCGACCGCGACATCGCAACAGCGATTCTTTATAAATATTTGATTAGTTTATTTACTTTTTGATGTGGTTAGGTTTATATCACTAAACCATATTATCTTGATAGGTTTAGTAAATAGTTTAGGTTTTGTTAAAATATTCCTCACAACATCAAAAGGAAATCTAACAGTCTAACTCTTTAGAAAGTGTTTCACCTCTAGTTTGGATTCACTAAACTTTATACTTAATTTAATGTTGAAATTTGCTTACCCTCGACTAATGGATTGACTTTAGTAACTAAATGTTATATGATATAGTAGACTAGTAGACTAAAAAGTGGCTCAAGATGCTTCCTCATAAGATAAAGATCAATATCATGAGTCTAATATTCCCCTACTTTAAGGTCTAAAAAAGAAAAAATAAATAAATAGGAAGATGAGCCTATCATGATGAAGAAGAAAAAGACTTCCTCCATAAGTACAAATGATCAAGTCAAACAAGTATCTAATATTATTTTGGTCCAAAAAAAAGGAAAGAAAATAGTATCCAAAAAGATGCATCTAAAAAAACAGTACTTGTGATTCCTAGAGTAAAGAAAAAAAGTGCTCCAAAAAGTTTCTCCAAAGATAAAGGAACCATCATTATCCTAGGATTAAAGGAACGAAGTGCATAGTCTTTCCTTTTATTATTGGTCCATTAAGATGAAAACTTACCTTCTCATCCTGTTCTTCTAACTTTGAAGTTAATAATATGAGGAGTAAGAAGATGAAAAAGAAATTGATGAACTTTTAATCTTGATGAAAACTTACCTCTTTATTTTATTAAGAGTAAAGAAAATGATTGTTATAAAAAATGCCTCTAAAAATAAATCCATTATTGTTACCCTAGGAGCAAGGGAAGGAAATGCATAATCCTTCCATATACAATTGGTCCATTAGGAGAAAAACTTACCTTTTTATCATATTCTACCAGCTACTAAAGTTAGTGATCTTAACTTTACTTGCAGAAGGGGTAAGGAGATGGGAATGACATTGATGAACTTTTAACCTCAATGATAAAGATTATAAGGACTTTAACCATCATTTTAAAAGTGTAACAAAGCACCTAAAGGTTTATTCCTAGCAACCTAAATTTTCTTGATGGTGTTCCTAATACATTCATTATGCTAGACAATATTGATGAATGAATTGGTTATTCTCCTTTTTTTTTTAATGGCTACTAATTTATCTTTTATCAAGTTATTTTGTCAGGTAATGATACTTTTCTTTCTTTGTTTTCTTTTGTTACAACTAGGTCAATAATATATAAGGGATGAATTCAATATATATGTTAGGTTTGAAATAAAGCTTTGCGTTTTATTATCAATCCTTATGAACTTCTTATTTTAGCTGTTTGATTTGAAAGTTTGTATCCCTTTATAATAGATCTATGATGTAATAACTTGAAACAAAAGGATTCCAATTCCCCACTCATGTATCCTCTTTATCAACATTTGGTAATATCACGACAAGTTTGCAAGCTATTAAGGCTTTTGATGTCTTTGACCTTTAGAAGCAATTAGGTTTTGCATTGATGATGTAGTGATTGAAATGAACTTCTATTATACTATAAAATGTTAGCAGAGCATCAAAGATAAGATTGTTTGAACCCATATTTGTTACGTTCTTGAGCTAATGGTAAAGCTAAAAAAATCTTCAAAGAAAATGAAATGCTAAAAGTTGATTATTTCATTGTCAAGAGAATAGCAAAAGAGTTTATTTAGGATGCTAAAAAGCTTACTGAATTGGATTATTTAATACCTTCTAGGATGACATTATATAGGCAATTATTAAAACTTGATAGGTTTAAAAATAATAATAAAAAACTCTTAAAAATGAAGACACCAAACATCTTGCTACAACTTGTATTGAATTGTCAATGATAGAAAAATAACTTAAGGAAAAGTAATGCCAAAAAAATGATTTAGAATATTCTTTTAAGATAGGTGAAGAAGAATTGTCTAAGATATATACCACAACCCCAAGTTTTAAAGATAAGATTAACATTGTGGAAATTTGCCTCATGATATATCTAGTTGAGGCATCCACTACTCAAATATTAAAAAAGTTAAAAGAAAAATCATTAAATGAGTTTTAAAAATATATAATTGAAAATCATAAGCTTTTAACTATTCTATTTGAGGATAGATATCAATTCAAATAGTTCGATTCAATTAAAAAAAATACAACTAAACTTGAATATAATTTTTTTTTCAATATATTAAACGAGACCAAATTGAATCAAAATGAAAATTGATCAGTTTGGTTTGACTCAATTCTATTTATTTATATCTAAAACATGATTAACCAAACTTGAATAAGCCTTTAATATGTTTATTTCTACCTAAATTAATATTTTTTTAATCATAAAAGAACTTTTAATTTACAAGTGGCCATTATTTAGAAAACAAACCCAATTAAGCTCAAATGAAGTTAGTTTAACAATGATAAACTATACAGATTTAGTTAGCTATGCAATTCAAAAAGATGAATATCTCAAAATATAATTTTTTTTACGTAAGCACATTCAAAAATAACATTTATATATTCAAACAATATGAACATCCTCTATTTTTCAAAAAAAAAAACAACAACAAAAGTATAATAAAATAATTGACATTATTATATAAATAATAAAAGATTAGTGGTCAATATACAAAGGACAAAAAGGGGTGAGGGTCAATGTACAAATGATAAAACATTAGTGGCCAATGTACAAAGGATAAAAATAGTGAGGGTCAATATACAAATGATAAAAATTTAGTGGCCAATGTATAAAGAACAAAAAAAAATGGTGAGAGTCAATGTGGAAATAACAATAAAATGTCACTATAAATACTTTTCTTTCTCTCTAGGGCAGCCGACCACAAGAAAAAAAAAAGGATTAGTGTTCTTTCATTTATTTCTTCTTTCCTTGATGAAATGTTCAACAAAAGGCTAACTTGAAGTGATTAAAAGAGCCAATAAGTTATCAAAAAGGGGTATTTGGGAGGTTTTAAGAGTTTAAAGTTTAAAAGATAGGTTATTGAACATAATGAAGAAGACTTGTGTTGTTCTTACAATCCTCACTTAATTTATCATCCATTTAAGGTAAAAAAAACTCAATTAAAGAGTTTAATTGGATTGAACATGTGATTTATAAATGATGAGCATATTAGTGTTGTGAAGAACTTTGAATTTATGAAATCGGTTGTTTGGAATGTTGTTCTTATGATTAAATGATGTTTGTTGACATAATAAAAGATTGGGTAATGTTTCAATTGAAAGAATAAAAGAAAGGACATGCTGGAATTTTACTAGACAATTTTGTTGTTTGACTTCCAATTGAACATTTAACTATCAAATGAGAGAATTTGAAATATAGTCCTGCATGAAAGTTGTATTAAGAGATGCTATCTTTCAAATGGGATTGACCTTGATCAATTTGGAGTTATACAACTATGGATATGGACCAAAAACTAAAGAGAGATCATGCTAGAACTATACTGGACAATTTTGTTATTTGAGTTCCAACTGAAAATTAAACTAATAAATGATGGAATTTGAAATATATTCCTCATGCAAGTTGTATTAAAAGATGTTATATTGCAAATGGAACTGAACTTGCTTAATATGGAGTTATAGAACTCCGGACATGAGTTAAAAACTAAAGAAGGGTTGAACTAGACCTTGCTAGACATATTGTATGTCACAAAAAGGGTAGTTTTTGGGGTGTTAAGGGAAAACCTGGGTTTCTTGCCCATCAAAAATATTGTATCCCTATATCTTAACTTTTAAAAGAGACAAGCCACACCCAAAAATAAATTCTAAAACTTCAATTATGGTTAAAATTAGAAACAGTGTTCTTAAGAAAAGACTTAATGAAGAAGTTATCAGAATAAAACTTGACAATATCAGAGTATACATGTATAAATGAATTATAAGAAGTTTATCTTGTAAACTTGTAACATCTTCATATCTGAGATAAAACAACAATATCACGTCAACTAAAAAACAGAGTAATTATATATATATATATGCATGGTGTTCATATTAAAGTCTATCAAAATTTCGGGGGAGTCTCCCCTATATCGGAAAGTCCCAAGTTATCGACATTTAACCTATTTACACTTCTAATAACCGCATCTCCTAACTCAATCACGACCTAATCATCCTAGGTCTCAGTCCCACAAACATCATCATTCATATCAACCATAATATTTATGATATACATTAAATAACAAATATCATTATGGATGGATAAAAGATATAAATACGCATACATGAAACATGGTTATATGAACTACAGAGTTAAGTTCATTTAATCAAGTTTAAATATTAATTATACAAATTAAGTTATACAAACATTTCCATTTTTACAAAAATACAAGGGTATACTCCCTCGAACCTAGATTACAAGAAGTAAACATAAGTTACGATCTACTCCTGTCGTGCATGCGATGGTCCTGAAACAAAATATATATTATTGAAAACATGAATATCACAATAAATATAACAAAAATATCTAACATTTTAAAAGGGGCAACATGCATTCATATTTAGTTCACTTCTCCCTTCTGGTTTTCATTAGAATCTATTTCTTGTTCAACTACTAAAAATCGTTTCCCCTCCCATTATCAACCTCCATTCCAGATTTTAAGATCAATCATGATTATTTTTGCTTAACACATTACCGATACCACTTTTACTAGTATCATCATCATCACCTCGTAGGAGTCGATGCAAGACGATCCCTTTACCCGAGATCCTAACATGCACTAAATGTATGCTAGCCAATACATGGTTGATCCCCTTACCCGGGATCCTAACATACACTAAATGTATGCTAACCAATACACGGGTAATCCCCTTACCTGGGATCCTAACATACACTAAATGTATGTTAGTTCACGCCCCAAATCACACTTCTCATATTTCTTTGTCAGCAATAATTTCATCACTTGACAATTCACACAACAACCTTTCACCTAATATCCAACATTCGGTAATTCACATTTCATATCAGTAACATATTAAATCATGAAATTTAACTAGAAAGTATAGGTGCGATTCACCTACTTGCAATAGAAGCTCTACTCGTGCTCCCCTACTGCTGCTGTTGCACCATGCATGTGGTCCCTCCTGCAAATCACAGGTTTATCTCATAATTTTTCCTCACTCAAAGATATATTTTATAATAACCATATCAACAGCCAACAAGTCTTTCTTTAAGTCATTTCTTTATATTTTATGTTTTTCTCGTTACACCCATTAATACTGTTGTTCTTTATCCAACCATAGTTATCATTCTTTTCTTTATATTTGAATTGTTATTGTTTAAATCTTGAACTGTTATTGTCCAACTATTACTGTCTACACATTGGACTGTTACTGTCTGATCTCTCCTCACATTTTTAACTATATCTAGAGTTATAGAACTTCGTTTCAAGCGAGATTGGTCTTATTGGAAAGCTAAGATAGAAGGCTACAAGTTCTCTGAAGGAAGGAGAACCTAGTTGTAAACCCCGAGAAAATAAAATCAAGGTTGGATTAAATTAATGAAAATAAACTAAACTTAAAGTTGTGGGGTGAAATTATAAGAAAAGAAAAGAGGTATAACTTAATTATAAGAAAAAGAAAAAGATGTGGGGGCAAAAATGATACACTTAAAGAAAATGAGGCTTAAATGCAAATAAGAATAATTATAGAGCATAAATACTCCTCTTCTCACCAAAAATTTGCAGAAATTGTAAGGAAAGAAAAGAGGGAGTTTTTGTATCTATTTTTGCAAATCAAGAGAGAAACACCAAAATTTCAAGAATTCATCCAAGATTAAGGGTTATAGGTAGAATAAACACTGGTGGGCAAGGGATTAACAAGAAAATTTGAACAAGAAGAGAAGAGGGGAGGGTCGCCTGTCATTTGAAAGAAAAGAAAGGAGTTAAAGATCGAAACCTTGATTCTTACCGGGTAAGGTGTTTTAAACATGGTCTTATGAGTCGTTTCAAAGTCGATTATAAATTGATGCCTGTATGTTGACTAACTAAGGAAATTGGTCTTGCTCAATTTGGAGTGATAGAACTCTAGCTATGGGTCACCAACCGAGATTAGGTCATGATAGACCATGTACGACAGTAGATATGGTTTGTTAATAAGCAATTTTGACTATCTTATAGGAAGAACGGGGTTCTCTTTCCTTGAAGAACTTGTAACCTCGTGTCTTAGCTTTCCAACGAGACCAATCTTGCTTGAAATGGAGTTCTATAACTCAAGATATAGTTAAAAATCTGAGGAGAGATCGGATAGTAACAGTTCAATATTAAACAGTAACAATTGGAGAGTAACAGTCCAATGTTTGTTGATGAGTAATTTTGATTGTCTTAGAGGCAGAACTAGCTTCTCCTTCTTGTAGAGAACTTGTAGCCTCGTGTCTTAGCTTTCCAACGAGACTAATCATGCTTGAAATGGAGTTCTATAACTTTAGATATCGTTAAAATTCTAAGGCAATGTCGGATTGTAACAGTTCAATATCAAGACATCTATCCAACATTTATTGATGAGCACTTTTGACTGTCTTACAGACAGAACTGGGTTCTCTTTCCTTAGAGAATTTGTAGCCTCATGTCTTAGTTTTCCAACCAGACCAATCTCGCTTGAAATGGAGTTCTATAACTCTAGATATAGTTAAAAATCTAAGGAGAGGTCGAACAATAACAATTCTAAAGTTATAGACAGGGGGCAACAAGTTCTCTAAAGAAAGGAGAACCCAATTGTGCCCCCAAGAAAGTCAAAATTGGTCATCAAGGAACATTAGACTGTTACTGTGCAACTATAACTTTCTTAACATTGAACTGTTACTGTCTGACCCCTCTTCAGATTTTTAATTATATCTAGAGTTATAGAACATCATTTCAAGGGAGATTGGTCTCGTTGGAAAACTAAGACACGAGGCTACTAGTTCTTTGAGGAAATAGAACCCAGTTCTGACCCCAAGACAGTTAAAATTTCTCATCAACAAACATTGGACTATTACTGTCCAACTATTACTGTCTTGACATCAAACTGTTAGTATCCAACCTCTCTTCTAATGTTTAACTTTATTTAGAGTTATAAAATTCCGTTTCAAGCAAGATTAGTCTCATTGGAAAGCTAAGACACGAGGCTACAAGTTCTTTGATGGAAGGAGAACCCAGTTCTGCCCTGAAGATAATCAAAATTTCTCGTCAATGAAAATTCGACTATTACTAACCAACGGTTACTGTCTTGACATCGAACTGTCAGTGTCCGTCCTCTCTTCAGATGTTTAACTGTATCCAGAGTTATAGATCTCCATTTCAAGAAAGACTGCTCTCCTTGAAAAGCTAAGACACGAGGCTACAAGTTCTTTGAAGGAAGTAGAACCCAGTTCTGAACCTAAGACAGTCAAAATTTCTCATCAACAAACATTGGACTGTTATTGTCCAACTGTTACTGTCTTGACATCGTACTGTTACTGTCCGACCACTCTAGAGGTTTAACTATATCTACAGTTATAGAACTTCGTTTCAAGCAAGATTAGTCTTGTTGGAAAGAAAGAGATGAGGCTCCAAGTTCTTTGAAGGAAGGAGAACTCAATTCTGCACCCAAGACAATCAAAATTGCTCATAAATGAACATTGGAATGTTACTGTCCAAGTGTTACTATTTTAACATCGAACTGTTTCTGTCTGACCTCTCTTCTAATGTTTAACTTTATCTAGAGTTATAGACCCCATAGACAGTCAAAATTTCTTGTCAACGAACATTCGACTATTACTAAACAACAATTACTGTCTTGACATCGAACTATTATTGTCCGACCTCTCTTTAGATTCTTAACTATATCTAGAGTTATAGAACTCCGTTTCAAGCGAGATTTGTTGCATTGGAAAGTTATGACACGAGGCTACAAGTTCTTTGAAGGAAGCATAACCAAGTTCTGAACCAAAGACAATCAAAATTGCTCAACAACAAACATTCGACTGTTACTGTCCAATTGTTACTGTCTTGACATCGAACTTTTACTGTCCGACCTCTCTTCAGATTTTGAAGTTTATCTAGAGTTATAGAACTCTGTTTCAAGAAAGATTGGTCTCTTTGGAAAGCTAAGACACGAGGCTACAAGTTCTCTGAAGGAAGGAAAACCCAGTTCTGCCCAAAAGACAGTCAAAATTTCTCATCAACGAACATTCGACTTTTACTGTCTAACTGTTACTGTCATAACATCTAACTTTTACTGTCCGACCTCTCTTCAGATTTTTAACTTTACCTCGAGTTATAGAACTCCATTTCAAGAAAGATTGGTCTTCTTAGAAAGCTAAGACACGAGGCTACAAGTTCTTTGATGGAAGGAGAACCCACTTCTGCCCCAAAGGTAGTCCAAATTTCTCATCAACGAATATTCAACTGTTACTGTCCAACTGTTACTGTCTTGACATCGAACTATTATTGTCCGACCTCTTTTCAAATTTTTAACTTTACCTCGAGTTATAGAACTCCGTTTCAAGAAAGATTGGTCTCCTTGGAAAGCTAAGACAATAGGCTACAAGTTCTCTGAAGGAAGGAAAACCCAGTTCTGCCCAAAAGACAGTCAAAATTTCTCATCAACGAACATTCGATTGTTACTGTCCGACCTCTCTTCAGATTTTTAACTATATCTAGAGTTATAGAACTCCGTTTCAAGTGAGATTTGTTGCGTTGGAAAACTATGACATGAGGCTACAAGTTCTCTAAAGGAAGCAGAACCCAGTTCTGAACCAAAGACAATCAAAATTGTTCATCAACAAACATTCGACTATTACTGTCCAATTGTTACTGTCTTGACATCGAACTTTAATTGTCCGACCTCTCTTCAGATTTTTAAGTTTACCTAGAGTTATAGAACTCCGTTTCAAGAAAGATTGGTCTCCTTGGAAAGCTAAGACAGGAGGCTACAAGTTCTCTGATGGAAGGAGAACCTAGTTATGTCCCAAAGATAGTCAAAATTTCTCATCAACGAATATTCGACTTTTACTGTCCAATTATTACTGTCTTGACATCTAACTGTTACTGTCCGAGCTCTTTTTAGATTTTTAACTTTACCTCAAGTTATAGAACTCGATTTCAAGAAAGATTGGTCTTCTTGGAAAGCTAAGACACGAGGCTACAAGTTCTCTGATGGAAGGGGAACCCACTTCTGCCCCAAAGGTAGTCCAAATTTCTCATCAACAAATATTCAACTGTTATTGTCCAACTGTTACTGTCTTGACATCGAAATGTTACTGTCCGATCTCTTTTCAAATTGTTAACTTTACCTCGAGTTATAGAACTCCGTTTCAAGAAAGATTGGTCTCCTTGGAAAGCTAAGACATGAGGCTACAAGTTCTCTGAAGGAAGGACAACCCAGTTCTGCCCAAAAGACAGTCAAAATTTCTCATCAACGAACATTCGATTGTTATTGTCCAATTGTTATTGTCTTGACATCGAACTGTTACTGTCCGACCTCTCTTAAGATTTTTAACTATATCTAGAGTTATAGAACTCGTTTCAAGCGAGATTTGTTGCATTGGAAAACTAAGACACGAGGCTACAAGTTCTCTGAAGGAAGCAGAACCCATTTTTGAACCAAAGACAATCAAAATTGCTCATCAACAAACAGTCGACTGTTACTGTCCAATTGTTACTGTCTTGACATCGAACTTTAACTGTCCGACCTCTCTTCAAATTTTTAAGTTTACCTAGAGTTATAGAACTCCGTTTCAAGAAAGATTGCTCTCCTTGGAAAGCTAAGACAGGAGGCTACAAGTTCTCTGATGGAAGGAGAACCTAGTTCTGCCCCAAAGATAGTCCAAATTTCTCATCAACGAATATTCGACTGTTACTGTCGAACTGTTACTGTCTTGACATCGAAATTTTTTCTGTCTAACCTCTCTTCAGATTTTTAACTTATCTAAAGTTATAGAATTCCATTTTAAGAAAGATTAGTCTCCTTTGGAAAGCTAAGACACGAGGCTACAAGTTCTCTGAAGGAAGGAGAACCCAGTTCTCCCCCAAAGATAGTAAAAATTTCTCATCAACGAACATTCGACTGTTACTGTCCAACTGTTACTGTCTTGACATCGAATTGTTACTGTCCGACCTCTCTTCAAATTTTTAACATTATCTAGAGTTATAGAACTCCGTTTCAAGAAATATTGGTCTCTTTGGAAAGCTAAGACACGAGGCTACAAGTTCTCTGAAGGAAAAAAAACCCAGTTCTGCCCTAAAGATAGTCGAAATTTCTCATCAACGAACATTCGACTTTTACTGTCCAACTGTTACTGTCTTGACTTTGAATTGTTACTGTCTGACCTCTCTTCAGATTTTTAACTATATCTAGAGGTATAGAACTCTGTTTCTAGCGAGATTGGTCTCGTTGGAAAACTAAGACACGAGGCTACAAGTTCTCTGAGGAATGAGAACTCAGTTCTGCCCCTAAGATAGTCAAAATTGTTCTTCTATAAACATTAGACTTTTACTATCCAACTATTACTGTCCGACCTCTCTTCAGATTTTTAACTATATCTAGAGTTATAGAACTCCGTTTCAAGCGAGATTGGTCTCGTTGGAAAGCTAAGACACGAGGTTACAAGTTCTTTGAAGAATGAGAACCCAATTCTACCCCTAAGATAGTCAAAATTGTTCTTCTACAAATATTAGATTGTTACTCTGCAACTGTTACTGTCTTGACATCGAAATGTTACTGTTCGACCCCTTTTTAGATTTTTAATTATTTATAGAGTTATAGAACTCTGTTTTAAGCGATATTGGTCTCGTTTGAAAGCTAAGACACAAGGCTAGAAGTTCTCTAAAGGAAGGAGAACCTAGTTCTGAACCCAAGACAATCAAATTGCTCATCAAAGAACATTGGACTATTAATGTCCAACTGTTACTGTCTTGACATCGAACTGTTAGTGTCCAACCTCTTTTCAAATTTTTAACTTTATCTAGAGTTATAGAACTCTTTTGAAGCGAGATTGGTCTCGTTTGAAAGCTAAGATAGGAGGCTACAAGTTCTCTGAAGGAAGGAGAACCCAGTTCTAAACCAAAGACAATCAAAATTGCTCATTAATGAACATTCGACTATTACTGTCCAACTGTTAATGTCTTGACATCTAACTGTTACTGATCGACCTCTTTTCACATTTTTAACTTTACCTCGAGTTATAGAACTCCATTTCAAGAAAGATTGGTCTCCTTGGAAAGCTAAGACACGAGGCTACAAGTTCTCTGATGGAAGGAGAACCTAGTTCTGCTCCAAAGATAGTCCAAATTTCTCATCAACGAATATTCGACTGTTATTGTCCAACTGTTACTGTCTTGACATCGAACTGTTACTGTCCGACCTCTCTTCAGATTTTTAACTATATCTAGAGTTATAGAACTCTGTTTCAAGCGAGATTGGTCTCGTTGGAAAGCTAAGACACGAGGCTACAAGTTCTCTAAGGAATGAGAACCCAGTTCTGCCTCTAAGATAGTCAAAATTGTTCTTCTAAAAACATTAAACTGTTACTATGCAATTGTTACTGTCCGACCTCTCTTTAGATTTTTAACTATATTTAGAGTTATATAACTATGTTTCAAGCGAGATTTGTTGTGTTGGAAAGCTATGAAATGAGGCTATAAGTTCTCTGAAGGAAGGAGAACCCAGTTCTGAACCAAAGATAATCAAAATTGCTCATCAACAAACATTCAACTGTTACTGTCCAATTGTCACTGTCTTTACATGGAACCGTTACTGTCCGACCTCTCTTCAGATTTTTAACTTTACTTAGAGTTATAGAAATCTGTTTTAAGAAAGATTGGTCTCCTTCGAAAGCTAAGACACGAGGCTACAAGTTCTCTAAAGGAAGGAGAACACAGTTCTGCCCCTAAGATAGTCAAAATTGTTCTTCTACAAACTTTAGACTATTAATGTCCAACTGTTACTATCCGACCTCTCTTCAGATTTTTAACTTTATCTAGAGTTATAGAACTCTTTTTAAGCGAGATTGGTCTCGTTTGAAAGCTAAGACACGAGGCTACAAGTTCTCTGAAGGAAGGAGAACCCAGTTCTGAACCAAAGACAATCAAAATTGCTCATCAATGAACATTCGACTATTACTGTCCAACTATTAATGTCTTGACATCTAACTGTTAATGTCCAACCTCTTTTTAGATTTTTAACTTTACCTTGAGTTATAGAACTCCGTTTCAAGAAATATTGGTCTCCTTGGAAAGCTAAGACACAGGGCTACAAGTTCTCTGATGGAAGGAGAACCCAGTTCTGCCCCAAAGATAGTCCAAATTTTTCATTAACGAATATTCGACTGTTACTGTCCAACTGTTAGTGTGTTGACATAGAAATGTTATTGTCCGGCCTCTCTTGAGATTTTTAACTATATCTAGAGTTATAGAACTCCGTTTCAAGTGAGATTTGTTGCGTTGGAAAGCTATGAAACGAGGCTATAAGTTCTCTGAAGGAAGGAGAACCCAGTTCTGAACCATAGATAATCAAAATTGTTCATCAACAAACATTCGACTGTTACTGTCTTGACATCGAACCATTACTGTCCGACCTCTCTTTAGATTTTTAACTTTACCTAGAGTTATTGAACTCTGTTTCAAGAAAGATTGGTCTCCTTGGAAAGCTAAGACACGAGGCTACAAGTTCTCTGAAGGAAGAAGAACCCAATTCTACCCCAAAGATAGTCAAAATTTCTCATCAACGAACATTGAACTGTTATTGTCCAACTGTTAGTGTGTTGACATCGAACTGTTACTATCCGACCTCTCTTCATTTTTTTTACTATATCTAGAGTTATAGAACTCCGTTTCAAGCTAGATTGGTCTCATTGGAAAGCTAAGACACGAGACTACAAGTTCTTTGAGGAATGAGAACCCACTTCTGCCCCTAAGATAGTCACAATTGTTCTTCTACAAACATTAGACTGTTACTGAGCAACTGTTACTATCTTGACATCGAAATGTTACTGTCCGACCCCTCTTCAGATTTTAACTATATCTATAGTTATAGAACTCTGTTTAAAGCAAGATTAGTCTTGTTTGAAAGCTAAGACACGAGGCTACAAGTTCTCTAAAGGAATGAGAACCCAGTTCTGAACCCAAGACAATTAAAATTGCTCATAAAAGAACATTGGACTGTTAATGTCCAACTGTTACTATCTTGACATCGAATTGTTACTTTCTGGCCTCTCTTCTAATTTTTAACTTCATCTAGAGTTATAGAACTTCATTTCAATCAAGATTGGTCTCATTGAAAAGCTAAGACACTAGGCTACAAGTTCTCTTAAGGAAGGAGAACCCATTTCTGCACTTAAGACAGTCAAAATTGCTCATCAACAAACATTGGATTGTTACTGTCCAAGTGTTACCATCTTGATATTGAATTGTTACTTTCTGACCTCTCTTCTAATTTTTAACTTTATCTAGAGTTATAGAACTTCATTTCAAGCAAGATTGGTCTCGTTGGAAAGCTAAGACATGAGGCTACAAGTTCTCTGAAGGAAGGAGAACCCAGTCCTGCCCCCAAGACAGTCAAAATTGCTCATCAATGAACATTGGACTGTTAGTGTCCAACTGTTAGTGTGTTGACATCGAACTATTACTGTCAGACCTCTTGTCAAATTTTTAACTATATCTAGAGTTATAGAACTCCATTTTTATCAGTCTCGTTAAAAAGCTAAGACATGAAGTTACAAGTTCTCTGAAGGAAGGAGAACCCAGTTCTGCCCCAAAGACAATTAAAATTGCTCATCAATGAACCAGACCTACTGCCCTACAAGGTCTGTCATGACCCAGTTTCGATTGGTGACCCATAGCTGGAGTTTTATAATTCCAAATTAAGCAAAACCAATTTCCTTAGTTATTCAACATCCAAAAATACAATTTCTATGAAGGACGGACTCATAAGACCATGTTTAGAACACCTTACTCGGTAAGAAATCAAAGTTTTGATCTTCAACTTCCTCTTTTTCTTTCTAATAACAGCCGGCCCTCCCCTCTTCTCTTCTTGTTCAAATTTTCTAATTAATCCTTTGCCGACAAGTATTTATTCTACCTATAACCCTTATTCTTGGATGGGTTCTTGAAATTTTGGTGTTTCTCTCTTAATTTGCAAAAATTGATACAAAGACTCCTTCTTTTCTTTCCTTACGGTTGCTGCAAATATTTGGTGAGAAGATGGCTATTTATGCTCTATAATTATTCTTATTTGCATTTAGGCCCCATTTTCTTTAAGTGTATTATTTTTGCCCCCCCTCCACATCTTTTTTTTCTTCTTATAATTAAGTTATACCTCTTTTCTTTTCTTATAATTTCACCCCACAACTTTTAGCTTAGTTTATTTTCTTTAATTTAATCCAGCCTTGATTTTTTCTGGGGTTTACAACGTATGCATGGAACATGGTTATATGAACTACAGAGTTAAGTTCACCTAATCAAGTTTAAACATTAATTATACAAATTAAGTTATACAAATGTTTCAATGTTTACAAAATATATGGTCATCCTCCCTAGACTACATGACTAAAAGTGAATAAAAGCTAACATCTACTCCTATCGTGCATATGATGGTCCTGAAACAAAATATATATTATTGAAATATGAATATCATAATAATTATAGTAACACAAATTTCCAATAATTTAAAAAGGTAGATATGTATTCTTATTCTATTCCTTTTTCCCTTTTCGTTTTCGTTAGAACTCCTTCTCATTCATCTACTGAAAACTGTTTCATCTCTCATTTCCAACTTCCATTCAAGATTCCATTAAAATCAACTGCAACTATTTCACCCACACATTACAAATACCCTTTTCAGTGGTATCATCATCATCCCATTAGCATTAACGTAGGAGATCCCCTTACTTGGGATTCTAACATACACTAAATGTATGCTAGTACAAAAAATACAGTGATCCCCTTACCCGGGGTCCTAAGATACACTAAATGTAAACCCCGGGGAAAAATAAAGGTTGCTTAGATTGCAAACTAACTACATGAGAAATAAAAGTGAAGAAATTCATGCATATGGTTAAATAAAAACGGGAATTTAGAAATTTTTGGATATAAGTTTATGGACGAAATATTTCGAGACAA
Source organism: Populus simonii (assembly GCA_007827005.2). Classification (NCBI taxonomy): domain Eukaryota; kingdom Viridiplantae; phylum Streptophyta; class Magnoliopsida; order Malpighiales; family Salicaceae; genus Populus; species Populus simonii. Next base: position 5,264,252 of record CM017478.2, read on the forward strand.
TATAAATCAACCTGAAAATATTGAGGGTTGGATTAAATTAAAGAAAATAAGATAAACTAAAAAGAAGTGGGGGCAAAATGAATACATTTAAAGAAAATGGGGTCTAAATGCAAATAAGAATAATTATAGAGCATAAATACTACTCTTCTTACCAAAAATAGATCTGCAACTATCGTGAAGAAAGAAGAGAGGGAGTTTTGGTATCTATTTCTACAAATCAAGAGAGAAACACCAAAATTTCAAGAACCCATCCAAGATTAAGGGTTTATAGATGGAATAAACACTGGTGGGCAAGTGATTAACAAGGAAATTGAACAAGAAGAGAAGATGAAGGGCTGGCTTGATAGATAAGAAAGGAGGAAGTTGAAAATCTTCAACTAGTTGAAGATCAAAACCTTAATTCGTACCGGGTAAGGTGTTCTAAACATGATCTTATAAGTCATTTTAAATTCGATAAGGAATTGATGCCTTGATGTGAATTATAGATTAGGATTCTTAGACTTAAATTTGGGGGAAAAGTATTTGTTGTAAAAATTAAGTTAATTCATGTGTGGTATGTGATTGGGGACGTGAAACCATGATAATTTACCCAGAAAATATAGTATGGGAAATTTATGTGTGAAGGGAAGGGGGGTGATGAATCTGGACAGACTCGTCTCCTGACTTTCAGTAAGATTTCGGATAGGAGGATGAGGGAGAACCAGTGTCTCTCATAGAAATTATAGTTTTGGATGTTAGCTAACTAAGGAAATTGGTCCTCAATTTAGAGCTGTAGAACTCCAGTTATGGGTTATCAACCGAGACTAGGTCATGACAAACCCTGTAGAGCAGTAAGTTTGATTTTTTGATGAGCAATTATGACTATCTTAGGGGCAGAACTGGGTTCTCCTTCCTCAGGGGACTTGTAGCCCCATGTCTTAGTTTTCCAACGAGACCAATCTTGCTTGCAACGGAGTTCTATAACTCTAGATATAGTTAAAAATCTGAGGAGAGGTCGGATAGTAACAGTTCAATGTCTAGACAGTAACAGTTCAAAAATGAGACAGTAACAGTTCAAGACAGTAATAGTTCAATGTCTAGACAGTAACAATTCAAAAATGAGACAGTAACAGTTGGACAGTAACAGTCCAAGCATCTGTTAATGAGCGATTTTGACTACCTTAGAGGCAGAACTGGGTTCTTCCCAAAACATAGAACTTGTATCCTCATGTCTTAACTTCCCAACGACACAAATTTCACTTGAATCAGAGTTCTATAACTCCAGATATAGTTAAAAATCTGAGGAGAGGTCAGACAGTAACAATTCAAAAATGGACAGTAACAGTTGGACAGTAACAGTCCAAGCGTCTGTTAATGAGCAATTTTGACTACCTTAGAGGCAGAACTGGGTTCTTCCCAAAGCATTGAACTTGTAGCCTCATGTCTTACCTTTCCAACGCCACAAATTTCGCTTGAATCGGAGTTTTATAACTCCAGATATAGTTAAAAATCTGAGGAGAGGTCAGACAGTAACAGTTCAAAAATGGACAGTAACAGTTGGACAGTAACAATCCAAGCGTTTGTTAATGAGCGATTTTGACTACCTTAGAGGCAGAACTGTGTTCTTCCCAAAACATAGAACTTGTAGCCTCATGTCTTACCTTTCCAACGCCACAAATGTCGCTTGAATCGGAGTTCTATAACTCCAGATATAGTCAAAACTCTGAGGAGAGGTCAGACAGTAACAATTCAAAAATGGACAGTAACAGTTGGACAGTAACAATCCAAGCGTTTGTTAATGAGTGATTTTGACTACCTTAGAGGTAGAACTGGGTTCTTCCCAAAACATAGAACTTGTAGCCTCATGTCTTACCTTTCCAACGCCACAAAGTTTTCTTGAATCGAAGTTCTATAACTCCAGATATAGTTAAAAATCTGAGGAGAGGTCAGATAGTAACAGTTCAAAGACGAAGCAGTAACAGTTGGATAGTGAAAGTCCAAATATAAAGAAAGGAATGATAACTAGGATTGGACAAAGAACGATAGTAATAATGAGTGAAATGAGAAAAACATAAAGTACTATGAAATGACTGAAAGAAAGACTTATTGGTTGTTGATATGGTTATTATAAAACATATCCTTGAGTGAGGAAAATTTATGAGATAAACTTGTGATTTGCAGGAGGGACCACAGACGTGGTGCAACAGCAGCAGCAGGGGAGCACGAGTAGAGCTTCTATTGCAGGTAGGTGATTCACACTGATGCTTTCTGGTTAAATTCCATGATTTAATATATTTTGATGTTAAATGTGAATTACTGAATGTATGTGTATTCAAGGTGAAAAGTTGTTATGTGAATTGCCAAGTGATGAAATTATCACTGAAAAAGGAAAATATGAGAAGTGTGATTTGAGGCATAAACAAGCATACATTAAGTGTATGTTAGGATCCCGGGTAAGGGGATCGTCACGAATGGACTAATATACATTTAGTGTATGTTAGGATCCCGGGTAAGGGGATCACCATGGAATAACCAGCATACATTTAGTGTATGTTAGGATCCCGAGTAAGGGGATCACCAAGTATTATCTAGCATACATTAAGTGTATGTTAGGATCCCGGGTAAGGGGATCACCCTGTATTGGCTAGCATACATTTAGTGTATGTTAGGATCCCGGGTAAGGGGATCGTCATGAATGGACTAACATACATTCAATGTATGTTAGGATCCCAGGTAAGGGGATCACCATGGAATGGCCAGCATACATTTAGTGTATGTTAGGATTCCGGGTAAAGGGATCGCCTTATATCGACTCCTATGGGGTGGTGATGACGATACCAGTGAAATTGGTATCGGTAATGTGATAAGCAAAAGTAATCACGTTGATGTCTGGAATGAAGGTTGATAACGGCAGAGGGAACGATTATTAATAGTTGAATAAGGAAGAGATTTTAAATATAAAAAAACTAGAAGGGAGAAGTAAATGAAATATGAATGCATGTTGCCCTGTTGAAATTTTTAGATATTCATATTGTTATATTTATGGAAATATTCACCTTGCAATAATATGTATTTTGTTTCAGGATCATCGCATGCACGACAGGAGTAGATCCTAGCTTATGTTCCCTTTTTGAAGTCTAGGTTCTAGGGAGTATACCCTTGTATTTTGTAAACATGAAAATGGTTGTATAACTTAATTTGTATAATAAATGTTTAAACTTGATTGGATGAATTTAACGTTGTAGTTTATATAACCATATTTCATGTCTATGAATTTATATTTATTTAAAGTATCCATCCATAATGATATTTTTGTTATATCATGCATATCATAAATATTATGGTTGATAGGTGTGAGTATAATTGTGGAATTGAAACCCAGGCTGATTGGGTCGGAAATTAAGTTATGAGATGTGAGCTGTTAGAAGTATAAACAGGTTACATGTCGGTAAATTGGGACCTTCCGGTATAGGGGGGACTCCGTTGAAATTTTCAGTAGATGTTAACACGAAGACCGTGAATATGTATATAAAAAAAAATTAACTACTCTGTTTTTCTATTGACATGAGATTGTGGTTTTATCCCAGAAATGGGGGATGTTACACTAAATATATGCTAGTAAAAAACATTATGATCCCCTTACCCAGGATCCTAACATACATTAAATGTATGCTAGTCAAAAACACGGTGATCCCCTTATCCAGGATCCTAACATACACTAAATGTATGCTAGTCGGAACACATATTGCACTTCTCATATTTTGTTTGTTAGTGGTACTCCCATCACTTGACAATTCACACAAGGGTCGTTCACCTTGATCACACATACATTCGAGATACTATCCAAAATAACAACATCATTACATCAACTTCCATCATTTCATATAATATCCAACGTTTGCAAATTCACATCTCACATTATTAACATATTAAATTCTTGAATTTAACTAGAAAGCTTAGGTAAGGATCACCTACCTGTAGTAGAAGCTCAACTTGTGCTCCCGTACTGCTGTTGCAACATGCCTGTGGTCCCTCTTACAATCACAGGCTTATCTCATAAATTTTCCTCATTCAAATATATGTTTCATCATAACCATATCAACAACCAATATAGATCTTTCTTTCTTTCAATCATTCATTTCTTTATATTTTATGTTTTTCTCATTACACCCATTAATATCATCATTCTTTGTCCAACCATAGTTATCATTCATTTCTTTATATTTGAACTATTATTATTTAAATCTCAGACTATTACTGTCCAACCGTTACTGTCTAGACCTTGGACTGTTACTGTCCAACCGTTATTGTCTTGAATTGTTATTGTCTAGACCTTAGACTGTTACTGTCCAAGTGTTACTGTCTAGATCTTGAACTGTTATTGTCTAGACCTTGGACTGTTACTGTCCAACCGTTACTGTCTTGATCTTGGACTATTACTGTCTAGACCTTGGACTATTACTGTCCAACCGTTACTGTCTTGAATGTTACTGTCTAGACCTTGAACTGTTACTATCAGCAGAGGTCGCATTCCGACCTCTCCTCATATTTTTAACTATATCCGGAGTTATAGAACTTCATTTCAAGCGAGGTTGGTCTCATTAAAAAGATAAGACATGGGGCTACAAGTCCTATGAAGGAAGGAGAACCTAGTTCTACCCCCAAGATAGTCGAAATTACTCATCAACAAATCAGACCTACTGCCCTACAAGGTTTGTCATGACCTAGTCTCGGTTGGTAACCTATAACTGGAGTTATATAACTCCAAATTAAGTAAGATAAATTTCCTTAGTTATATAACTATAATTTATATGAAGGAACCTTATCCTAATTCCTTCATCCTTCTACCTGAAATCTCTCTGAAAGTCAAGAGATGAACCTATCCAGATTCGTCAACCTTTCCATTCACACACAACATCCACAAACAACCTACTATAATAGATTCCATAAGGAAAAACCATTATTTCCCCCTTTTCTCTTTATATTGTTGGCCATCCTTTACTTAATTACCCATTCATTTCCTTTGACAAATCATCATAATTTCACGCCCTTAATCACATACAACACATGAATTAACTTAATTTTAACAACTAATACTTTTCCCCCAATTAAAGTTTAAGAACCTTAATCTATAATTCAACATCAAGGCATCAATTCATAATCAAATTTGAAACAACTTATAAGATTATGTTTAAAACACCTTACTCGGTAAGAATCAAGGTTTCGATCTTCAACTAGTTGAAGATTTTCGACTCCCCCCCTTTTTGATTGTCAGCCCTCCCTCTTCTCTTCTTGTTCAAATTTTCTTGTTAATCTCTTGCCCACAAGTGTTTATTCTAGCTATAAACCCTTAATCTTGGATGGGTTCTTGAAATTTTGGTGTTTGTCTCTTGATTTTGAAAGAATGGATACAAAAACTCCCTTTTTTATCCTTATAGTTGCTGTAGATTTTTGGTGAGAAGAGGAGTATTTATGCTCTATAATTACTTTTATTTGCATTTAGGCCCCATTTCCTTTAAATGTATTATTTTTCCCCCCACATCTTTTCCTTCTTATAATTAAGCTATAGCTCTTTTCATTTCTTATAATTCCATCCCACAACTTTTAGTTTAGTTTATTTTCTTTAATTTAATCCAACCCTCAATATTTTCGGGTTAATTTATAATGTCTTGAAATATTTCTTCCAGAAATTTATATCCAAAAATTTTTGAATTCCCATTTTTATTTAAACCTATGCATAAATTTCTTCACTTTAATTTCCCATTTATTTAGTTTGCAATTTACGCAACCTTTATTTTCCCGAGGTTTACATAACTAGATTGAGAATATGGGTTGAATGAGAAGTTGAAATGAAATTTCAATACAAGTTGAATTATAAAGGATAATCAAGTTGAAAGAAATTGACTTAGATTATATTATATGAAATGATTATTGAACGAGAAAAATTGATATGGTAAACGTATTGATACAAGAGGGGCCGCAGGAGTTGTACAATAGTAGGGAGGTACATCTAGAGTGCAGCTAACATGTAGGTGACTCTCACCTTGCCTGAAATTTTTTAAATTTATTACATTGCTTTATTTCAATTAGTTTGTTAATAGTTGTGTATTTGATAGTGAGAATGAAAATCAATGGAAAAATGATATTATGAATAATTAATAACCATAAATGGTTACCAAATTATTGGTAATTCAATGAATTGATGGATTGTTAACAATCAAAAGGATTATCAGATTAATTAGCATCCTTGAGGGGATTGTCAGATTTTCTGACTATCAGAAGGATCGTCAGATGAATTGACATGCATGAGGGGATTGTCGGGTTGTGACAGTTAGAAGGATTGTCGGATTAATTAGCATATGTGAGGGGATTGTTGGGTTGTGACAATCAAAAGGATTGTTGGATGAATTGGGCATTCATAAGGGGATTGCCGGATTGGGGCAGTTAGAAGGATTGTCGGATTAATAGGCATCCATAAGGGGATTATCAGTGAAAGTATTGTCGGATGAATTGGCATCCATGAAGGAATTGCTGGATTGTGGATAATCAGAAGAATTTTTGGATTAATTAGCATCCGTGAGGGGATTGTTAGATTATGGACAACCAGCAGGATTACCAAATTAATTGGCATCCATGAAGGGATTACTAGACTGTGGATAATCGATAGGATATTAGATTAATTTGTATCCGGAAGAAGATAACTGGAATATTGATGATTAAATGAATTGTCGAAGTTATGACATGTACGAGGCAATGTTGTTGAAATGAAATAATTAATGTTGGATAGTTGAAAATGTGATTAATAATTTAATGAATTGATTTGAATTATTTGTGTTAAAAGTAGTATTAAGAATGATATTGAATAATAAGTACATAGGTGAAATAGTAATTAAATTTTATATTATAATTGTATAATTACAGGGTCATCACAAGTCAAACAAGACTAGTAAGGAGAAGGATTTGTATCATCTAGTTAGATATGGTGAATCGTTTTCATATTATAAATTTATAGATTTATGTTAATAGGTATGTATTTTGAATAGTGTTTATAACATGTAAATTAAATACTTTTATTTAGGAAAATTGTAATAATTAGAAGAATTGATAGTTAAATTTTTATTTGAATGTATATCAATATGGATACTAGTGTGATATGCCAAGTAATTAAAAATAGGTGGTCGTTGTTTATATATATTTAATTCCTTTAAATGAATATGTGTTGTTCATATTTTAATTGTCTTTAAATACTTATGTCATATAATGGTTCAATGTATGTTTCGATATATGGTGAATTGGATAGTATGGTTAGTCTAAAACGAGACATGATCTATGATAATTGGATCAAGAATGAAATTTGAAAATTGATATTAGTGATTGAGAGTATGCATGTCAATAACTTGGTATGTAATATTGCGAGGGAAACTATATCGAAATAAATAAAAAGAAATTTCCTTGGTTTTTACTAATAGAATATAATTAGATAAATCTGAATGTTATTATTAACATTAATGTTATTACAGTTGGTATCAAAGTGTGGTTTATGATTTGATAGACTTTTTAAATGCGAGTGATAAGAAAAGTACTAATAAGGAAATGTTAGTGCTAATGATAGCATTATAAGAAGGAACATATGAAGGTTTGGGGGTTGTTTCATAAAAAAAGGTAAAAGAGGGTTGTTGTAACAGCCCAATATTTAAGTGTTTGAGGGTCGTTTGATACCTAAAAGTGTGTGAATATGGGTTGTTGTGATAGCCACCAACTGAATTATTTTGATGACTCAAGATATGTGAGTATGGGTTGTCATGGTAGCAATAGCTGTGGAGAATGAGTGAGGGTTGTTTTGATAGCTCAAAAAAAGGTTTAAATGGGGGCTTTCCTAGTCCTTAAAGGTGTGTAATGTAGATTAATCAATTAGAATAAATTGTGGAATTGATATTGATGAAGATTTGGCTTAAAATCATTTACTTAAATTGTGTTGGGAGCAATGTATGACTGAGGACAAATTATGTGTAAATGAGATTGGTTTAATAATGTTAAATATTGTAAGGACTCGAAAATCATGTAATCTTGCAAGGGAAAATGTTGAAGGACTTGTAAATTAAAAATCCAAATTTTAGCCAATCAAAGAAAATGTGGGAAAGAATCTTACATGATGTATTATCTAACATCCTCAAATTATAATGTCATGAAATCTCAAATATTTCTTTACGAATGTCAAGTATTAAATAATATGTTTAAGCTTATGGAATTATTTTTATTATTTTTTTGAAAATTTCGGCAAAGTTTTCTCTATTTTTGTTGGTATCAAGTTATCGACAACACTTCTATTATATGTCATTACACTTCTATTATCTATCTTTCGTAACTGACACAACCAAAAGATTGATGTCTTCTCTCAATTGTAGGAGTGTCGAAGTAATAAATAACCCGGCAAGACTGGGGTTGAACCACAGGGAGGTTAACTATATAAATTATAATTAATAATAATAATAAGTTGAAAAGAGCTTTGAGATGTGATATTAATATAAGGATTAAACAATGATAAAAACAATTGTCAAGGTTAGAGGATCCACTAATGGTATTTCAAACAAGTATAATATAAACTCTTATTACTCAACTGGAAACCACACACAAAGGAGGTTCCAATCAGATTATAAATTGTTAACATGATTACATTAGTTATCTCATTCAAATAATGCTAATACTTGTAAATGTTGTCAGGCATTCATGATTATAACTTATGTTAACAACGAATCAAGTTCTTTTCATAGCACATGTGTCGGTTATACCATACGGTTTGGGCTATAAAAGTGACAAGTATTTGTTATACCAAGGGTTATACAACATAAATCTAGATTAACCATTTAACAAGCAAAGTATTAAAAGTGAACAAGATAACAAATATAAAACATGTTAGTATTAAACATTAAAATCCATATTGAGTTTACACTATACTTATTATTACACCATTAGTGTAACCTTTTCACCTTAACATAATAAACTTAGCTAAACATAATGAAGAAGAGAAACATAAATAAACAAGATAAGAACATAAATAAGATATAAGTTAACTAAGTAAAGGAAAGGAAATGAAAAGCATAAACAAGAGATTAATATAAACAAAACTTAAGCATTACAAAAATATAAAGGGAGAGCAAGAACATGATCTTGATCTGGAAACCAAGATGCCTAAATGCATGGCAAATGCCTCCTTTTATAGGCCAAAATTTGGAACTATTGATTTGATGACTAATTGTTAAGTGGGTGGCCACATCTTGACTTGGTAACAATCCTTATCTTCTTGTCTGAACAAAACATCATTAATAACGTCAGAATTTGAATAGATTTTTGTCATGAAAGTTTTAGGAAATTGTCTCAACTTTCCAGCAAAAAAAGAATTGGTGCATTTGGACTTCTAGAACTCGAGATATGGGCTGAACACTGAATAATGTCTGGGTTGCAGGACAGATTCTGACTTCTCCATTGTTGCTAAGATTTGACTTCCAAACAGCAGAATTGAGTCTTGCATTCCCATGAATGTTTTAGGCCTATGTCTTAGCTTTCTATCATATAAACCAAATTGAAATCCAAGATCTACAGCTCCAGATATGACCCAATGACTGAACAATGTTCTAGTTTGGACTGAACCAACATCTCTTTTCTAAGCTTAACCCTCTCTTTGTCTTCACAATTTCAGTAGTTAAACTCATCAATCAATCCTTTGATTTATGTGATAGGTCTACATTTAAGATGAACATTTACCATAAATTTAAGGTATCTTATATTTATGTCTCACTACTATGGAAAGCCGAAGTAGATCTTTCTTAAGTACTACCCCAGTTTCCTTTAAAAGTTAAGGAAGACCTAACTCTGGAAGTAAAACCAATAGGGGTGTTAGATCGAAGTGAAAAAGAGCTTAGAAATAGAAATATCCTTATGATAAAAGTATTACAGAGAAGCTTCCACATCATGGAAGAGACCTAGAAAACAGAACAAGAGATAAGGGGGAGGTATCCCAAACTATTTGTAAATTTAGGTACAGGTTTAAATTTTGAGGATGAAGTTTTCATTAAGGAGGGGAAAATGTAACACCTTAGTAAAAAAAATAAAATTAAACCAATGATTAAATGGTTTAAATTACATTAGAGAAAATATGAACAATGTAAAGATAAATAAAATAGGTGAATATAGCACTAAAGTGCTAGAAAGGAAAGCTTAGTGCAACAAAAAAAATATAAAACCAATAGAAAGGTCAATGTACAAATAATAAAAGATTAGTTATCAATGTACAAAGGATAAAAAAGGGTGAGGGTTAATGTGCAAATAACATTAAAACGACACTATAAATACTTTTTTTCTCTAGGGCAGTTGACCACAAGAAACAAAAGAAGAGGTTAGGGTTCTTTTCTTTCTTTCTTCATTCCTGATGAAATGTTCAACAAAAAGCTAACTTAAAGCGATTAAAAGAGCCAATACATGTTCAAAATGGGGTATTTAGGTGGTTTTGAGAGTTTAAAGTTTAAGGGTTAGGTTATTGAAGAGATTGAAGAAGACTTGTGTTGTTCTTACAATGTTCACTTGATTTATCATCCATTTAAGGTAAGAAAATCAATTAAAGAGTTTAATTTGATTGAACATGTGATTTATAGATGATGAGCATTTAAAGTAAGATTAAATGATTTTTGTTGACATATTAAATGATTAGGTAATGTTTCAGTAACATTGTCGGATTAATTTGTATCCGGAAGAAGATAGCTGGAATATTGATGATTAAATGAAATGCCAAAGTTTTGACATTTATAAGGGAATGTTGTTGAAATGAAATAATTAACGTTAGATATCTGAAAATGTGATTAATAATTTAATGAATTGATTTGTATTGCTTGTGTTAAAAGTAGTATTAGGAATGATATTGAATAATAAGTTAATGAGTGAAATAGTAATTAAATTTTATATTATAATTGTATAAATACAGGTCATCACAAGCCAAACAAAACTAGTAGGGAGTATGATTTGTAATAATTAGAAGAATTGATAGTTAAACTGTTATTTGAATGTGTATCAATATGGATACTAGTCTGATGTGCCAAGTAATTGAAAATAGGTAGTAGTTGTTTATATATATTGAATTCCTTTAAATGAGTTTGTGTTGTTTATATTTTAATTGTCTTTAAATACTTATGTCATATGGTGGTTCAATGTATGTTTGGATACATGGTGAATTGGAAAGTATGGGTAGTCTTGAATGAGACATGATCCAAAATAATTGGATCATGAATGAAATTTGGAAATTGACATTAGTGATTGAGAGTGTGAATGTCAATAACTTGGTATGTAAAATTGCAGGGAAAACTCTACTGAAATAAATAAATAAAATTTCTTTGGTTTTTACTAATAGAATGTAAACATATAAATATGAATGTGATTATTATCATTGAGGTTGTTACATTTAAAAGGCTTGTCAAAGTTCGCTTGTTTTTTTTTTTTTTAAGGTGATGTTTTTATTTATTTATTTTGTAAACACCTTAAAAAATATTATTATGAAATTAATGAGGGAATAATTATCCCAACAAATTAAGGTGAATACTTACCTTATAGGGAAGATAATAGATGGAGAAAATAAAATAAAAGGTTTGTGTATGTATTTTTAAAAATTAAGTTATGAAAATACCTGGAAAAAAACATAAAAACCTGGATTAAAACCAAATGAAAGGAATAAATAATGAAAGGAATATGGTGAAATGTAGTATAATGAAATTCAAAATAGTATGGTCTAAATTTAACAAAAACGGGTCTCATGATTAGGTAAAACAACAATTAATTAATCAGGAACATGAAAGGTTTAAAGTTATGATGTAAAGGAAAATAAGAAAGTTGTTATATATATGACCATGTTGGCCGATCAAAGAGAATGAAAAAGGGAGGTAATTGTCTTAAAGATTCTATCAAATTCTAGAGAGAAAGAGAGGAAACAAAAGAAAGGAATGCTTAGGAAAGTGTAGAGAAAGGAGAGAAATCTTTCAAATTTATGAGAATTCAATACTTAGGACACTAAATAAAGAGGAAAAGAAGTGAGAGGAGGAGGCGAAAGAGAGGAGGAAGTCAACCAAGGAAGGAAGGAATGAGGGAAATCTTGAAATTTAATTGGAGCACATTTCAGGTTGAAACAAGTACTTTGGCAAGGTGTTTTCACTTAATTTTAACATGTTGATATGAGATTTAAATGATTTTTTTAGTTGAAATTTTGTAAATTACATATAGGGATGATATGAATGAATTTAAGGTTTTTGGAAAGATTAGTTCAAATTGTTATTATTGGAAAGTGTTTTTATGGTGAAACTAATGAATTGATGGAAAATTTGACAAAGATTATGGTGTTGTGAGTAGGCTTATGGACGGTCATGGAAAGGAAGTATAGAGATGGATTAGAGTAGTTTATTTTTGTTTGTGTAATTGTGTTATGGTGAAATTAAGAAAATTAAAGAATGAATCATGGTGATTTGAAGAGGGGAAGAAGCGACCATTATAGATGATGATAGGAAACATTCAATACAATTAGGTATTGGAAGAGATTGTATGTAAATTGTGTTAGAGGAAAGTAAGAAATAGTTTAAGTAGAACTTTATTGATGCTAATACAAAAAAAAAGAAAAAGTGTAATTTTACCTGGGAAAAAAAAGTGACATTATGAAATTTTATGAATGAATATGTAATGGTATGTGTTTAATGAAATTAGAAATATTTGATGATTTATACAAGTTTTACATAAGATAGAATTATGTGGTAAAAGTAATGAAGAAATGCATAAATGGTTAAATTGTTGTTAGTGTAGATATAAGATGATGAATTATGGTCTAACTATGGCAAAATCATTTTTATTTAGGAAGTGTAAACATGTTGATGGTGTGTTGTAATTAATTACAATGTTTAATTGAATTGTAATATATTGATTTATAATCAAATGTTTTTTTTAGTATGTTGCAAAATGATGATTTGAGTTTGAATGGAGTTTTTGGTGTAATGTAACTACTGAAATTTAATGTATCTCAAAATAAGGCACGTTAGAATTATAGACAAGGTTATAACAAAAAGAATCTTGTTTGTTATAAAGGAGGTTGCTAGGAAGGAACAAGATTGTCACAAATAGGAGGTAAGTGTTCTGTATTACACTTGAATATTTCTTTTCTTTTTTTACGTTTGAGATAATGTTTTATTTGTAGTATCTTATTTATGTGTTAAGTAAAAGTGAATAAGGATGAGAAATTAATTAAATGAATAATAATAAGAAATGTTGGTAACATGAGAAGTTACTAATTTTGTTGGCATATGTGAGGGGATTGCAAAATTAATGACATTTGAAAGGATTGTCAAATTTATTAGCACCCATGAGGGGATCGCCAAAATAATGACAATCAGAAAAATTGTTGAATTTATTGGCATTCGTGAGGGGATTGCCAGATTAATGAAAATCAAAATGATTGTCAAATTTATTGGAAAATTTATTGGCATCTGTGCAATGATTGCTAGAGTAATGATAATCGAAAGGATTTTTGGATTTATTAGCATCCATGAGGGGATTGTTAGATTATGGATAATCAAAATGATTATTGGAGTTTATGGCTTCCGTAAAGGGACTGCCGGATTTATAACATTCAGAAGGATTGTAAAAAATGGTGGTAATCATGGAAGGATAATCAAAATAATATTAAAGTAATGTGTTCTTCAATTAAAGATGATTATAAAGAATTACCAACGTAAAAAAAATGGTATTTAGTAGTATGTGATATAAATGTTAGCTTGATGAATTGACCTTATCAAGTGGCATTAAATATAGTTCTAGAATAGTTTATGAATAATAAATTTCATGGGTTAAGTAATTAATAAATTTTGATAAATTATTTGTTTTATTATAGGTTCATCATAGTTCAGACAAGATCAATATGGTATAGGGTATAAATTCTTTTAGTAGATACGATGTTTTGATGTAATATTGTAGGTTTTTGATAACTTAGCATGTAAATTTAATGGTGTGCAGAGCTTGTAAATATATAGCATTTAAGGTAGGTGTCATGTTCTTGTAGGTACATGTGCTTGTTGTGGTGTGAACTTTTGAATCTTTTTATATATTCATAGTTGTTAATTATATATCTTTTTTCAAATAATTATATGTGATTGTATAAATAGATGGAATTGTGTGAATGCGATATTTAGAAGAAGAATGACATTGGTTGAAAAGTGATCCGGGATTAATGAATTAGGATATAAAGATGGAAAATTGATGTGTTGGTAAATACATGAAAAAATGTCGATAACTTGATATACAAAAATATAAAAGAAACTCTGCCAAAAACTTATTAAAAAAAATGCCATGAATTATCATTGAGATATATATAATTGGTTGAATTTCCTTGGTCTAATAAAGAGTTGTGACTAATTGATTATATTTGATTTGTAAATAGTTGAGTATATTAATATTTTTTTTATTTATTCTTTTTGTTTTGTTTTGTTTTTGTGATTTAGCTATTATTGTTTTTCAATTCATCCCTTGCTATTTTTTAATCACTGAATGATCCATGAAATTATAAATATTTTTCAATTTCACCTCTAATATTTTTTTATCTTTCAAATTTGACTCTTATTCTTTTAATTACAATTTATTTTGTTTGTGTTTATTTTTAATTCTTTTTTTTTTCAAATTTCATTCTCCTTGAGTTTTTTTTTTTAATCAAATTTTATCCCTATATTTCTCTTTGCTCTTTTTTTCTTTCTTTTGCAAGCTTTTTTTCATAAAATTTTTCAACAATTTCATCCTTCAAAATTCAATTAGTTTATAATTGAGCTTCTTGATTTATTCTAGGTCCAATATTTCACGGTTTATGATTTTTAGAGATTAGACAAGATTTAAGAGGTTTGTCTAGGTTTGTTTGTTTTTGTTCCTTTTTAAGATGATATTTTCTTATTTTTATCCTTCTTCTTTTGTTGAGTTGTCCCCTTATAATTTTTTTCAATTTAACCCCTTATCATTTTTTAATCTATAAAATTATAAATGATTTTCAATTTCATCCCTTATGATATTTTAATCTTCTAAATCCAATCCTCATTATATTAATTGCTATTTATTTTGTCGATGATCATTTTCATTTTTTTTTCTCAAATTTCATCCTCCCTACTCTTTTTCTTGTTAAATTTTATCCTCGTTTTGTTTGTTGCTTTTTTTTCTTTTGCAAGTTTTTTTATTGATATTTTTTACCAATTTCATAATTCAAAATTAAATTTGTTGAGAATTGAGTTTCTCGATCCAAAATTTCATGGGTTGTGAGTTTTAGAGATTAGATCGAATTTAAAAGCTTAATCCGAGTTTTCATGATTTTTTTCCCCTTTTATCAAGCTGATGTTTTCTAATTTTTTTAAATTTTTTTTGGCATTTTTTTTTCTTATTTTTATGATTTTATTACAATGTTTTTCAGTTTCACCCCCTACCATTTTTTATTCTACAAATAATCTATCAAATTATAAATATTTTTCAATTTCACCCCCTATGATTTTTTAATCTTTCAAAACTAGTCCTCATTCAGTTAATTGCTATTTATTTTGTTTATGATCATTTAAAGTTTTTTTTTAAAATTTAATCCTCCTTGTGCTTTTTTCAATTAAATTTTATCCTCATTCTTTTTGTTGTTATTTTTTTCTCTTGCAAGTTTTTTTTTTTACATTTCATTATTCAAAATTAAATTTTTTTATAATTGAGCTTCTTGATTGAACTCGGGTCTAATATTTCATGGGTTGTGAGTTTTAGATATTATACTAGGTTTAGGAGGTTCACTCGAGTTTACTTGTTTTTTTTTTTTTTTAAGATTATGTTTTCTTATTTTCTATCTTTTTTTAGGTTTTTTTAAATGCTATTAGGTTATCTCTCTATAATATTTTCAATTTCAACACCTTATCATTTTTTAATCTATAAATAATCTATCAAATTATAAATATTTTTCAATTTCACCTCTATGATTTTTAAATTTTTCAAATTTGGTACTCATTTTTTTAATTGTTATTTATTTTGTTTTGGACCATTTTTAATATATTTTTAAATTTTATCATTGTTAGGGTTTTCTCTCTCAAATTTTATACTCATTCTTTTTGTTAATTTTTTTTTTACTTTTGCAAGTTTTCTTTATTAATATTTTTTTCATCCTTCAAAATCAAATTGTTAAGCTTTTTTATTGAACCTGAGTCCATGATTTAACAAGTTATAAATTTTAAAAATTAAATCAAGTTTAGAAAATTTATCTTACTTTGCTTGTTTTTTTTTTATAAGCTGATATTTTTTTTGAAATTTTGCTTTATTTTCTTTTACGATTTACATTTTATTTGGTTAGTATTAGGTTGTTTTAGATAGGTTAGTATTAGGTTGTTTTAGATAGATTCATCTAGTTTTTTTAGCTTTTTTTCAATACTGTTTTTTTATTTTTATTGTTACTATATTTTTTTTATATTATTTAAATTATTCAATTAAATCAATTAAACCAATAACTTGTATTTTTAAAAAACTTAAATAATTTGGTTAAGCAAGATCCTGAGAGAAAGAATAAGGGTGAAGGGACGGACGGGCTTTAAGTACGTAGTCAGTCCATCTCATGGTCTGGGCAAAACTCGGGCTAGAAACCAAACCAAACCAAATCCGGACCCAAGTCCTCGTGACCGGCTAACAACTCCCTCCGAGCCTATGTTCTTTCTAAAACCCTAACCTGAGAAATTCACTCACTCGTTCTTGAAAATTTGCAAGCAATCATGTACGGTGGTGGTGAGTTTAAAAAACCCAAACTACTCTACTCTACTCTACTTTACGTTTGTCTCGGAATTTGGTTCTTTTAAGTTTTTTTGTTTTGTTCTGTTGGTGAAAACAGATGAAGTATCAGCTATAGTCATTGACTTGGGCTCACACACTTGCAAAGCTGGTTATGCCGGCGAGGACGCACCGAAGGCCGTCTTTCCTTCTGTTATTCTCTTTCTCTCTCGAATATTATTTATCCTACATTAACAGCATTTTAACCTTTTTTTTAATTTGCTTTAGAAACAAGGAATTCCTGTTTGGAATTTCGAAATTGGCAAAATGCCTGTGACTATCAGCTAGGGTTTGAAGACTGTTATTATTTTAATTTTTCCTTGTTTTAGAGGTTTTGTTGGTACATGTTACTCAGGTTGTTGGGTCGACGGATCAAATGGACGTTGATGACACTACAAGCATATGTAAGTTATATGTAGGATCTCAGGCTTTAGGATTTCGTCGAGACCATATGGAGGTCAGTTTTCTAGTTATTTTCTTGTCATGTTTTTGAGAGACTAGACGGGATTTGTTTAGGCTATGTAATAAATTCAGGTTTTTTCCATCAGGTGTTATCACCTTTTAAGGATGGGATCGTTGCTGACTGGGATATGGTTGACAGCATATGGAATCATGCTTTCAGGTAAGATTCATTATCAAACACCCTGATTTCATTAACAAAAAAAAAAGATAATTTTTTTTTCTTTTATTCTGTAATATCTCTATATCTAGAATTTTACTGTCTTTAGAGAGTGTCTATTGATTGACCCAAAGGAGCACCCGATGCTACTTGCAGAACCTTCATCCAACAGTCAACAACAGAGAGAAAGGTAAGCTGGCAATGCATGATATTCTCTACTTTAATGGCAGCTGCATCTGTTATCTCTGTATTAGCTGGAAGTAACCCTCTTGATCCAATAAATGATTTCTTGCTTGTTGAGATTCTATGAGAATGACGACTACTAATGCCATTGATTAGTTGAATACTACTCATCTTGTGGTATGGACTATGAAGTTTTATCAAGGTCATTCTCTGAAAATTAGAAATAATTAAATAGTGTGATTTATTCCCAAAGGAAGGAAGGAGGAAAAAGCTCCTAGTTTTGCAATATGTTCTTCACTTATGGTTGCCATGGTAATCATATGATTTATTCCTTGTTTCTAAGTGATGCAAGTTACTTCCTGTCCTGCAAGGCTTTGTTCGTCAGTTGTTTAGATTGACATTATTTCTTTGCTTGAAGTTAACTTTTTTTGTGATCTTGACCTTAAATAATTATTCTTTAGCTTGTTTTTGTGCGGGCAATGAATCTTCATAAAAATATTCTTTGTTTGTGTTATTGAAATTACTCTTTGCTTGAAGTTAATTTCAGTTTGTGTTATTGAAATTTAACTAAACTTCTTGGTTTCAGCTTATTTCATCATGCTGCTTTGATGTTTGCTTATTATGGTTGGGTTGCATAATTGACAGGACAGCAGAGCTTATTTTTGAAAAGTACAATGTTCCTGCATTATTTTTGGCCAAGAATGCTGTATGTCCCTGTTCCATCTTATGCCCACCTCTCCAACTTGCACCTTAATTTTTTTTAATATGATTGGAGAATCTCATTCAATTTGGTGTGACTCAAGTTCTTCTTGCTGCCAGGTTCTAACATCTTTTGCATCAGGACGTGCTACCTCGCTAGTTGTTGATGGGTAGGAGTTATATAATTGTCGAGTCATAAGTGTATAACATCTTCAACTGGCAGTGTCAGTGCTTTTCTGCATTTATTTTGCACTTAACTTCAATCTTCTTACTACTTACACTATTTTAGTTGAGGTAACCACTTTGTCCCTTATCTCCACAATGCATTTCTTGCCATGCACATTTAGTGAAAAGGAACAAAACACAAGGAAACAAACTTGCTTTTAACTTTATAATGTGAGGATGCAATGGCATTTGTAAAAAAAAAACAGTTTGGAACTGGTGCGTTTTTCATCAATGAGCTCTATGCGAAAACTTAGAACATTAAAGTTGTGACTATGGTGGATAACATAATTTGAAATTGGTGCTCTCCTCACCATGATAAGTTGATAGCAACGTGCTAAACCTAGAAGATTGAAATATTCTATGGAATAAATTGGCAATTTATCTCCTTAGATTGATGCTGGCTCTAATCAATGTTTTGAGACTACAACATGGATGTTAACATATTTGGATGTTTGAAGATTGCTTCTAGAACCATCTTATTTGCAATAACAGATTATGATGTGCCCATTATTTTCCTTACATTCTATTTGCCTTCTTTTTGCTAAACTTTTTGCTGGATTTTTTGCTTAATATAATGCTGAAAAAAATGGTATCTGTGCCAGTGGTGGAGGATCAACTACAATTGCCCCAGTCCATGATGGTTATGTTCTTCAAAAGGTACCGCTCTTTGCCTGATCAATTGGCATATGTTACTTGCAATAATTGCTTTGGCTATGGTGTCTGTCTTTAGATTTTCAATAATAAACCAATCAATATCAGTCTTGCATTTTGTACGTGTTTGTATTTTTTTTTTTAATTCTGTTGAAATCTCTTAACTTAAATCATTAGTAAAATTCTGGAATCTTGACATGTTCAATTTTCATTGGAAGATACTGGATAGTTCCATTGGAAATTATCGAATTTGGAGGGATTTGAAAGGACCATCATGAAATCCCTTTAAAATGAACTGAGAATTTGTGAAATGTTTTAGAGTCACTGTGCTTGCATGTGAGTATGGAGGTCTCTCCTTCAGTTTTTCTCTTGGTCATTCCTTTGTATCCCATCAAACATTATGAATGTGTCCCTAAACTGCCAGATATCTGCAGAAATAATCTGTCTTCAGCATGCCAAGAGATAACACTACTGATATCTTTAATTGGAATTTGTGGTTGTCAAGCAGTAAAAGAAATAGTACCTTTGATATTTTTGTTTTTGTTGGAGAAAGTCTAGAAATTCATTAGAAAAGAAGCATTTAGAAGAATTGCTTTGGGAATGAGACATGCTCCTAAAAGATAAAGGAAAAGGGACTCCAAGCAAGAAAGCACTCCAAGCCTGTTGAATAACTGCTGGAGGAAACTCTTAATTGGAACTTTATTAAAAACTATCAACCTCTTTCACCAATCACTTGCCAGCAGCAGATTTAGTGCTGCTCTCTTCCTCTTTCCTAAAAGTTTTAAAACAATAAAATTTAGCTAGGATCATGCCCCTGTTAATATCTCAAAGGTCTAATGCCGAGTTATCTGCCCATGACAAGCTGACAGCCCTTTTCTTTTCATTGCTTTTGTTATTATAGGCAGTGGCCTCTTCTCCTATTGGAGGAGAACTTCTTACTGATTGCTTGCTGAAAAGCTTGGAGAGCAAAGGTGTCATGGTGAGTGAGTATAGGAATGAATTTGTGCTTTGAAAGGCCTAGTTTTTTTGTCAGAACTAACTAAAACATGCTCTCTTTTTTCTTTTCAAAGTAATCTCTTTATTTGGCTATGCAGATAAAACCAAGGTACTCTTTCAAAAGAAAGGAAATACAGCTGGGTGTGTTTCAGGTAATTTTTAAATGTCACTGGAAATTGTTTTGGGTTGTTACCTGTTGTGATGACAATTCCTTTTTCCATGTTTCTGCTTGATATCCCTCAACATTTCTTTTGCTTTGTGATTCAGATCTAATTTCCATAGTTGCATTTTGTTCATTTGGATATTTTTTTTAATATATGCCATTGAGACCTCTTTCATTTTTTTGAATGTCGTAGACGGTGGATCTTGATTGTCCAAGTACAACTGAAAGCTATAGACTCTACTCTCAGGTCTGTGATTGGCTAGACAATTTTCCTCCTTGTGAAGTTGAGAATCTTTTTATATCTGATTGTTTGTTTTGGAAACAGAGAGTGATTGCAAGTGATATCAAGGAATGTGTGTGTCGAGCCCCAGATACACCATATGATGGTGTGTATTCCTTCATGTTGTAATTGCAATGATTGATTACTTGTAGGTTTTATCCGTTAAGATCGCATGATCTACTTAATAGAATTTCTGGATTGTATATATTTTTGTATGTGGATATGGTTTGTGGTGCAACCAATTTGTCTTGTTCTTGTAGTTTGAAAACATTAGAGCTGCTGTCAACTTTCATTAATGTTGCGGTTCATTTAATTCAAGGCATCAGATTTACCACCAATATCTGTTTGTTCCCACACAAAATGTGACCTTATTTCCTTTGAGGGGTCGGAGCACTGGTGATGTTGAATTAATAAAGCAAATGAAACTTGTACTGTAAAACCTGCTCCAAATTTTCTATCAAAGCTTCTACTTCTCAATGCATCCCAAAGTTCTGAAAGCACCTTTTTCTGAAGTACTGACAGAGTTGCTTAACATTTTCAAAATTGATGAAATAGAATACCAGAAAATGTGCAAACTTTAGAAGCCAAGGGACACGCCTTCTCAACCAATTCATGACGATGACTGAATGATTTCCTTGACAGATCATGACAATCATGCTGTTTATTTGTAAACTGAATCTCTTGCATAATTATGGTGGTTGCACCCTTGATATATCACATATAACAAGTTGTAATTTGTATTGAGTGTAGTGTTACAAGCATTCATTTATGCTAACCTTTCTGTTTCTTTTTCTTTCCTCTACAAATTCAGAAAGTTCATACTCAAACATTCCAATGACTCCATATGAGCTTCCTGACGGCCAGTAAGTCCCATGCAATTCAATATTATCCAGTTTGAATGCTGTTTGGTTTGCTTTTTACATTTAGAAATTGAATGCTATGTTTTTCTATCTGAACTTCTGCTCTTAAATGCAAACAGGACAATTGAAATTGGAGCTGATAGATTCAAGATTCCAGATATTCTATTCAATCCATCCTTGGTTCAGGTTCATGGCTCACAAATACTCACAATCCCTCTTCAATGTTCTGTTCATTGCATCTTCTGTAACTCTGCAATATTTTCACTTTTTGGTTTTTTTTTTTTTTTTTTTTTTTTTGGGGGGGGGGGGGGGGGGGGTGTCCATTTGTTTATTCACTCCATGGGACAACGTGTCAGTTGCTATAATTTTCTCCAAGTACTGCTATTTTCTTCTTTTAACTGCATCAATGGAGGGCAATTCTATAAAGTCTATGCTCACTTTCTTTTTTACCACCACAAGTACATGTTAAAAATTCATGGTGGGCAAGAATTTCAGGATTTTCCAAAATAAAGTGGATAAAATGTTTACAATTCAGGGTCACTTCTTTTATATGTTTGGTGTATCTTTACCATAACTATTTTTTCATTTAACTTTGTTTCTTCTTGTGGTTATTGAATGGGTCTTTTCAGAATATCTTAGGAAGTATTCTTGAAATCTTTTGTCTCTTCCTGAATTTTGATGCTTCTTGTGCTTTAAATTATAATTTTGTTAAACATAAACACACTTCAATGATCATTTAATTTGTATATTTAACCAATTATTATCCTTTTCTTAGTACTTGTGAATTTGATGTTCATATGAAATATTCATGAGTTGATTTATCTGTGTAGTGCAATTGGTTTGTGTATTGTAAGTCTATGTGGTATTTTACTGGTGAAAATCTTCAGCCTGTGTTCACATACAACAAATTGTTTTGTGACTAAAATCAGACAATTCCTGGTATGGATAATTTTGTGGAGATTGCTTCTAGTGCTCGTGGTTTGCCGCAAATGGTAAATTTACTCTTTTTTACATGACAAATTTTTTGTTGAACTTAAAAATAACTAGTTACCTTCTATCACTTCTATATAAGTAGTTCTTTCTCAATGTTTGCAGGCTATTGAAAGCATTAATAAGTGTGATGTTGATATCCGAAGAGAACTGTTTAGTAGTATACTGGTAAAGTGAACAAGCTCATTGTCAACTCTGATTGTATTGTTGGAAAAAAAAAAAAAAAACTAGCAAAATGTGTGGATGGCATGATAACTGATTATAATGGCAGATTATCATATCATAGTGTTAGTTCGATGAATTTCTTCAATGAGAAAAAGAAATAAAGAAAGAAATACATGGATTTTAGTTCACTAGATTTGTTTAAAATTTCAATGTTGATGTGGTTCCTTTTCTTTACTGTTTGATTTAGCTTGCTGGTGGAACAGCATCAATGCAACAGTTGAAGGAACGACTTGAGAAAGATTTGCTTGAGGTACTTTTTTGGCTGAAAACTTGATTTGTTTTTTACCCTTTGAAATCATTGGGAATCCTTTTTTAGCTTTCTCCATTTCAAGACTTCAACACTAGATTTATCATCTCAACCATCTCGCTTTACTTACGACATATTTTTAGTATTCAGTGACCTGAAGTAACAAGGCAAAACTTTACCATGCCTTACACTATCAGTTCCATACCATCATACACTTGGAATGAAGCATTTTTACTTGCAATTCTATTATTTGGTGCCAATAGTATGGAAAAGCTCATTGTATTACTGTAGCCCTTTGTCACACTTCTGCATGCATGCACTTTTTTTTGTTGAGACTGATAATACATTAATATTTGCATGATAGAACTATTCTTATCAGAAATCATCTAGATATGAATACAAATTTCATATGAGAACAAACTCTGTTTCCACAGTTCAAAAAGAAAGAACACAGGAACTTCTGTTTCAGACTAAGTTACAAAATAATGGAATGATCATTCATCCATGTGCAGGAGTCTCCTCCAGCCGCCAGAGTAAAAGTGCTGGCTAGTGGAAATGCAACTGAAAGGAGATTCAGGTTTGATTAACTTGCTTAACCCCAAACAATCATGGTATCTTGGTATCTAGTGGCTTCTAGTGTATATTGTATTGGCAAAAAAAAATGTGAACTAAACAATAATGCATTCTCATTATTTGTAAGGTGGTTGACAACTGAAAAATGGTTTTGGGGGTTTGCATTAGAGATAGATGTGTTGAAGTATTGAGAATCCTGAAGATGAATTTAGAAACAAAGATAAGTCTAATAACTCAATAATTGAATGTTTTATGGATAGCCAGATATTCCAAAGAGCACAGACAGTAGTGGTGGAAAACTCACTGCAAACTTGAAACTTTGAGGAGTAATGGCAGTCTAAAGTCAGCTTATTACCATTCATTTAAAGTATGATTTGGTGATTGCCACGTGTTTAGTTGATATTGTTTGTAGTGTTCGCCACATATTCTTTCATGTACAAGCACTTGGTAGAAGAGCTGATAGTTTCTTTATGTTGTGAAGCATTTCAAGTTTAATTAACTGTGATATTTCTCTAGCTGAAAAGTCCTTTTTTTGAATAATTTCTTTAGAATCCGTTTGTATAAATAAAAAATAAATGGTTGTTTTTCAAATGATTATTTGAGCAGTGTATGGATAGGAGGTAGTATACTGGCATCTCTTGGTTCATTCCAGCAGACGTGGTTCTCCAAGTCTGAGTAAGTTTCATCTTTCAGAACTCTCTGTTATATGGATGCAGTTAATTACTGAGGTTCAAGGAGCATATTTTCAAGTTTTGCTCCTTTTTTCCTAAGATTTCCAGAATTTAAATTTTAGATTAAGCTTTACGAATTCAAGTTTGAACAAATATATCATCCTCAAATTTAAGCACGTGGAATTGACAGGTATGAAGAGCATGGGGTGTCTTATGTACAAAGAAAATGCCCTTGATACTATATTTATGAAGGTAGCTGCGCAGAAGTATCAGTTGTCGGGGAGGATAATTTTATGGTTGGTGGAGATTTCTTCAAAGTCATCTGAGCTCTAACATTTCTGGGATCATATAGCTTTCCAGCAAGTTTGCAGCATCTACTGTCACCACGAAACATTAGCTTAGATTATATCATTATCTTCTGGTTAGCATTTGCTTTGTATCAGCATTTTCCATTCACTCATTCCGTGACAATCTGATCCTGTAGCGTAGGTTGATGCCCTTTTGTGTACTATTTACAAACATGTATTAGGTTGTTAATGCGAACAATCTGTACTATTATTACTCTGACAGAAAAGATGCAATTGAAAAAAAAGAGGATTTTGGTACTCTTTTTTGTTTAAGCAAAACCGATAATATATGATTAATTAAAGCAGAAAATTACAGGCCTTTTAATCTACCCTCTTCCCATTTCATTTGGTGTTTTTTTGTTTCTACCTGCATGCCGCCTCCCATCCAATTTTTTCCTTGGAACATCTTTTAAAGTTTTGTATTGATTCCTCGACAAGATTAGTATCATTAGTGTAAATTATATCATCTATCTGTTATCAGAAACCAAATCATAGAACTATAGAACTTCAACCTCGAGTCTCACAAATGGAGTTTCATGACTTTGTCCATAAATAAAACTTGAAACCTCTAGTCTTGCTTTGGATGTTTTGATCTTGTTGCTATACCCCTTAACATGGTTGCACCATGATAAACTTTGTTTCAATCTCATGATGGTGGTTCTTGGAGCACATTCTAGACCAAGATGGTAATTGTCACAGGTCTAGGTGCATCACTGTTGAAATCTTGGTAATGTGCATGAGTAGTGGCAGCATGCGTGGACAATGAGAGATTTGACAACAATGCATAACGGGTTCGTGTGAACACAATTGATTGGTTTGATGGTTCGTTAGATGGCAGATCAAGAGAAGTTACAACAGCAGGTAGTTAGAGACAATTTTCAGTAATTATTGTTTTTAGACAATTGTCTAGATTTGGTTAGATCTATCTTAGGATAGTTTTCTATGTAACATCTATATTCTTTTGTAATAAATAGAGGCTAGAGTTTTTTGGCATGCAAAAGAATTATGCATTGCATGCAATTAGTTTTGTGTATCCTTTGTTATTGGTATTAATAAAGATTGATTTTTTTCCTGTAAATTATGCTTGTGATTCTTATTTTTGTTGATGTAGTTAGTCTATAACTTGCTGGAGTTTAAGGGAAGCCTCCTTTGGGTGTGTAAAACACCTTAGTTTATTGGCCAAACAAGAGTTAAGATTGTGAGATAAGCTGAGTCTGGTGTGGGACGAGACTGTCGTGCTGGATCAAAATTGTGTTGGAAATTTTGTCCTTGTGTCAAGTGGTATCAGAGCGTTGGTTCATTCTGTTTTGGAAATTGTTGGTTTGATGTCTAATGCCATTAGGTATGGAGACAATTTGAGAGAGACTCATCTCGAGAATGTTTTGAGTCCCATAGATAAAAACGAAGGCCAATCCATAAATGACAAACTTGTGTATGCTGTTGAAATGGCATAAAGGTCTGCTGGGTAATATGTGGATCTTGCGGCATGTGTAAGTCACAAAATGCAAGTTCTTGAGGATGAGATTGTTTTCTTGAAGAGGGTAGTAGCGAGTGTCCCTAGGGGTGATAGCTCATCCAAACCAAAATTGCTAGAGCCAAAGTTATTTGGTGGTGCGAAAAGTTCCAAGGAATTGAGAAACTTTCTTCGAGACATGGAATAATGCTTTAGTATGGCTAAAATCGGGGCTGATCAACAGGTAAACATCACAACAATGTATTTGTCAGGTGATGCAAAGTTGTAGTGAAGAACTAGAATCAAAGAGGATATGAACACAGGGTGTCTTAAGATTATGACTTGGGATTGTTTGAAGCAAGAACTGAAAGAACAGTTCTTACCGAACAACACGTCCTGGCCGGATAAAGAGGATTTGAAGAAACTAAAGCAGGACAACTTGGTGAGGGATATGTCAAAGATTTCAGTTCTTTGATATTGGACATTGAGAACATGTTTGAAGAGGATAAGTTGTTCAATTTTATGTCGAGATTGAAGCCTTGGGCTTAGGCTGAATTGCAAAGGCATAAAGTTAAAGATTTATCTTCTACCATTGTTGTCGCAAAAGTTTGGTTGATTTCAAGATAGTGACGCGAGATGAGTCTGTTATTGTTCCTTTAAAATTCAAGACTAAGGATAAAATGGATGAAAATAGGAAGAAAAATAAGTTTTGGTGGGGGAGTATTCAAGCCTTCCACTGGTAAAGCTAAGCAAACAGATGCATCAATGAAAGAAACCAAGTCGGATGTTGGCTGTTTTATATGTGGGAGACCGCACTATGCTAGGGGATGTCTGAAAATGGAGAAATTGAATGCTATTCTGGCCAATGACAATGAACACGAGGAAACAGTTGTCATAACCCAATTTTTGACCCCTTATTTTTTAAAATATTTTCAAAATAAAAAAAATAAAAAAATATTCTTAATGTATTTTTGTCCTTTTCAAAGTCTTTTCAAAAGAATTTAAAATTCAAAATTTTTTTTGACGCGTTCAACTATTAACGCATATATTTCAAAATCATTGATTAATTCTTCTTGTTGAATCGACATCGATATTGTTTTTTTTTTTAAAAAATCAAAATACAAAAAAATTAAGAAAAATAAAAAAAAATTTAATAAACGGGTAAAGGGACCAAAAGTGAAAAGGAAAAAAATGAGGCACCGAAAATTTAAGTTGCTTGGAACCAAGCAATTGGGAGGAAACATTCAAATCATTTTGCCTATAAATAGATGGTTATCTCACACACAATAAAAGAGAGGAGACAAAAAAAAAAAAAAAAAACCCAAAAAACTCTTTCTCACTTTCTCTCCCCATATACAAAAAAAAAAAAAACAACTCCGAATAACAAACTATTGTTGTGGGATTTTTTTAATTTTGGCCAAATCTTAATAGACAATTATAAATTTTTTACAATATCTATTTTTATATTTTTAAAACATTATAAAATGCATTTTCTTGTTTTTATTTAGAAAATATGCATGAAAAACTTGTAGAACTTGGTCGTATGCAATTAAAACATTTGGGGTAATTAAGCTTTTTTCTTTGATCTTTTTTCTTTTTTTATCATCTATTTAACACAAGATAAAAAAAAAGTAATAAAAAAAGCAACACACACACATTCTCTTTTTACTATATTTGTTTTACTTACACACCCCACAATTACAAGTTTGCAAACAATAAAAACTCAATTTAAAAATAAATAAAACACACATCAAACTTCTAAAATTTGCTAAATAAACCTCCCAAAATTCACAAAATAATCTAGAGAAATCTCTGGAACTCGGGAACCAACTAAAAGCTTTTGAAATTGCTGGAAAAGTGGTGGCGCGTGGATCTTATGCGCCATCGTCACTGGTGGCGCTTGGAGCCACGTGCCACCCATGGTGAAGATGGAAAATTGGTGGATCAGGA
This sequence comes from Populus simonii, assembly GCA_007827005.2. Lineage (NCBI taxonomy): Eukaryota > Viridiplantae > Streptophyta > Magnoliopsida > Malpighiales > Salicaceae > Populus > Populus simonii. Next base: position 5,292,202 of record CM017478.2, read on the forward strand.
TCACCTCCTCTTTCTCTTTCTTCCTGTACTGAGGGATGATACTATGATGGGAGGAGGAGATGTTGATATCAGGTTGGAAAGTGATGCGTTTTAGCTTATGGTTTGGCCTTGGGTTACTTGTGATGAGGATTCAGTTAGGAGCTTGGGTTCAGATTATGACTTCTAGGCAGAGGAATGAGAAAGGCTTATAGATACATGAGCTGATATGAAGGCTTTGATGAGGAAGTGATTCGTACTGAGTCACTACTATAGGAAGTTATATCAGAAATTACAGAGTTTGAGTCAGGGTTCTAAAAGTGTTGATGAGTATCATAAGGAGATGGAGATCATGATGATTCAAGCTAATGTAGTGGAGGATATGGAGACCACTATGGCTAGGTTTCTTAAGGGGCTGAATCACGAGGTCTCAAATGTTGTGGAGTTACAACACCATGTAGAGTTGGAGGACATGATGCATATAGCCATGAAAGTGGAGATGAAGATTAAGAGGAGAGGGGGAGCATAGCCACCATTCATTTTGAGAACTTCTTCATCTTGGAAGCCTAGTTCGATGAGATATAGGGCTGCTCAAGTTTAGCCTACTATGAGAGGGGGTTCTGAGACTCCTAAATAGAAGAAAAACACCTTCGCGGATGGTAAAGGTAAAGTTAAGGCTCCTACCTCTTGTAGTCATGACATTAAATGTTATCATTGTTTGGGTTTTGGTCATATGAGTTCATTGTGTTCAAACAAAAGGGTCATAATTACAAGAGCCCATGATGAGATTAAGTCTGAAGAGGAGGATAATATTGAGGTGGAGATGCCACTGTTGGCGGATGTTAGTGATGAGTGTATCAAGTATCCCCTTGACGGGGAGGTGCTTGTGGTAAAACGAGCACTTAATATGCATGTGGAGGTAGGAGGCTTGAAGGAACAAAGTGAAAACATATTCCATACGAGGTGCCACGTGCAAAATAAGATATGTAGCTTGATTATTGACAATGATAGTTGCACTAATATAGCTAGTGTGGATTTGATGGATAAGTTTTATTTACAAACTACTAAACATCATGTTCCTTATAAATTGTGATGGTTGATTGATTGTGGAGAGGTGAAGATGTATAAACAGGTTCTTGTATCTTTTTCCATTAGAAAATACTGCGATGAAGTGTTATGTGATGTAGTTTTCTATTCATGCTAGTCACTTATTATTGGGTAGGTCTTGACAGTATGATAGGAAAACTATGCATGATGGATTTCAGAATAGGTTTTTGCTTGTGAATGATGAGAAATCTATAGTTCTTGTTTCTTTATCTCTTAAACAAGTTTATGAGGATAGTTGAAACTTAGAGAGGATAAAAGAGCTGAAAAAGAGAGTTTGTATTTGAAGGAGGGATTCATAACATATTCTTTGTGGATAGGGTTTTATAGGGTTTTGATGATTATACATTGTTTCGGCCTTATAATGATGATGTGCTTTTAGTTTATAATTTTCATATTTTAGATTCGAGTTTGAATCCTTAAAAAAAAAAAAAGGAGGATGATACGGTGCCTATGGTTCAACCTTGGGTTACTTATGATGGGGATTCAATTGGGAGCTTATGTTTGAGGGGAAGACCATTCAACCAAGTGAGGATTTTTCCTTGGGTTTTAGCTTGTATTCCATTCAACTATGTTGGGTTTTCATATTAGAATGCATTAGTCCAAATTGGGTCTGTTGGTGTTGATGAGTTCAACCTCATTATGGAGGAGTATGTTTCGGCCAGATCTAACTTGGGCCTTGTGGATGTGCATGGGCTTGAGCTACATGGGGTCCAAAAGTGGCTAAGATTGATTAGGGTGTTGGGATCCTTTTCCTACAAGGATTTGTCAAAAATCATAGTTATGTTTGGTTCATGATGGGGGATTACAAGGTTGAATTGGGGAGGGGTTATTATGTCTCCATATTGGGCAAGGATTCTATATCTAACTTGGAAACCAAAGGGCAGAAGCATGCAGGAGTAAATTCCCCTATTTATTTGTCCATTACAAGCAAGGATTCCTTTCCTTATAAGGAGAACAAGAGGCATCCAGATTTAGAGGACTTTCCTTATTGTTTTCTTTCCTTTCTCTTATAAAATTTCCTTACTAAGAGAGATTGTGGAAGGCTTTTAAAAGGGAAGAATCCAGTAACTCTCTTCCCTATTTTATAAAGCATTAATTCCATCAAACAAGGGAAGAAGATCAAGCATTGAAGGCAGCATGTTCCAAGCATGGAAAGAGGTCTAAAAAGGATGGCAAGCACACATTATTCCTACATAAGTCAAACCCGGCTACATAAGGAAATTAATCAAGTTAGGGATGGTTTTGGGGACTGATTGTTTCCTTGTATTATGCTGAATATTTTACTTCATTTTTATGTTGTTTTAAGTATTATTTTAATCATAATATTTTAGTTTAGGTTTTTATGTTCAGTTGGGTTTGTTTTGGCCCAAATTAAGTGTTTTAGATCTATTTTAGGCATTAAGCTTGAGTTAGTTGAAAGCTCAATGGTTTGCAACCCAATATGGGTCCATTAGGGTTAATTATCTTAGGATTATATAATGTTTTCCTTGCTGTGAATTTCATTTGCCTTCAAATTAATAATATTATTGTGTTTTGCTTGAAGCAAACATGTTCTTTACTATGACAAACTTATCAAGGTATAACTAATCTTTTGGCATCAATTCATGAATTTCAATACCTTTAGTTCTTAATTACAAGTTAACTCCGAGTCAAGGTTCTCAAACCTGATTTTTGACTTTCTTGGGAAATCATCATTTTTGTTTGAGGTTACTTGACCACGTGGTCAAGAGGTCCATATCAGAGAAGGAGAAGGGTTGTCGTGAGTGTTTTTTTAATAGCTAGTGGCAAGATTTAGGTTTAATGGGGCTAGGTTTTTTTTGTTGTATGTGGGGAGAAAATGTGAGAAAGAGTTTTTTGGGTTTTTCTTTTCTTTTCTTTTTTAGCAGCCTCCCTTTTTTTGTGTGAGATAACTATATTTTTTTTATAGGCAAAATCATTTGTCTTTTTCCTTCCAAATGTTTGGTCCTTAAACAACTTATATTTTTTGGTTCCTCCTTTTCTTCCTTTTCACTTTTGGTCCCTTTGCCTATTTTTTTTTAAAGCAACATCAATGTCGACTCAACAAGAAGAATTAATCAATGATTTTGAAATATGTGTTAGTAGTTGAACACATCAAAATTAAATTTTTAATTTTTAAATTCTTTTAAGAAGACACTGCAAATAACACAAATACATCAATAACATAATATTTTTATTTTTTGTATTTTGAAAATATCTAGAAAAACAGTGGGTCAAAAATTGGGTTATGACAACAATCATGCATGTTAACCCAATGCATATGCTGAATTGTTTGGTTGTGAAATTGGAGGATTCGATGGACAAATTCAACATTGTTGACACTAATTTGGTGTATCTGGATGCTTTGTGTCATGGAAAGTTGGGTGTTATGGGCACTCTAATGTATGTGAAAATTAGAGTGAAGGATAGGGAAATTATTGTAATGTCAGATTTTGGTGCTACAAACAACTTTATTATTGATAGATTGGTGACAGTGTTAGGTCTGCGATTAAGCAACAATAATACAATAATTAAGGCAATGAAGGAGAGAAAAGACTATATTTACATGTCCATTTGGTACATATGCATATAGGAGAATACCCTTTGGTCTCTGTAATGCACCTGCAACTTTTAAAGATGCATGATGAGTATTTTTTTTTACTATGTTGAAAGAATAGTTGAGGTTTTCATGGATGATTTCACGGTGTATGGTGATTCATTTGATAAGTGTTTAGACAACTTATCTTTAGTCTTGAAAAGATGCATTGAAACTAATATAGTCTTGAACTATGAAAAATGTTATTTTATGGTAGAACAAGGAATAGTTTTTGGGCATGTTGTATCTTCACATGGATTAGAGGTTAATAAAGCTAAAATAGACGTTATTTCATCATTGTCTTACCCTTTATGCATGAGGGACGTTCGTTCTTATCTTGGCCATGCAGGTTTTTATCGATGCTTTATTAAAGATTTCTCGAAGATTACAGTACCCTTGTGCAAATTATTAGCTAAAAAAGTGGATTTTGTGTTTGATGAAGCATGTAAAGATGCCCATGATGAGCTTAAAAGGCGTGTCACATTTGCCCCTATCATCCAACCACCAAATTGGGATGAACCTTTCGAGATAATATGCGATGCGAGTGACTATACGATAGGGGATGTAATTGGGCAAAGAATAGGGAAGAATTTGCATGTGATTGATAAAAGAATTTTTAGCATGTATATTTTCCACTATTCATGCTTGATTTTTAAATATTTTGGATATGTTGCACAAGACAATTAGAATGTTGAATCTCTTTTTGAACTATTGACCTCGTGGGAAATTAATGTGTTTTCAGATATTAGATTACTGAACAGGCAGAGCCCGGCAGTGAAACTGAACAGTGATTCATTATGTGTTGCAAAAGAAGCTATACAACTTAGTTCCAGATGTTTGTCATCATTTTCAAATAGCTGAGATGAAGGTCTACAAAACATATGAAGGGCATATAACTCAGTTTTGTTGTTTTGAAGCCCAAAAAGCGAGTTGAAAAACGAGGATTGAACTAACCCGAAATTCCTGCACTGCAAAGACTATTTTGGTTTATGGCCCTTATCTCAACGCACAGACGTCCAAAAATTGCAAGATCAATGTTGTTGGAAAGAAAATTTGATTCTCTACAATTTCTCCAGAAATAGAGATCTTTGAATTCGCACGTTTCCTACCTCAAATCTGGCCCGCAATGTCTGGGTAGGAAGGAATTGAATGCAGAAAAGGAAACTTTCCTCATTACTGTAGGGGTAGAACAACCACAATATAAAAGAAGAGAAACGGGATCTGAAAAACAGAGTGGAGACACTTAGAAACCCTATAACATAGCAAAGAAAAACAGAGGAGGCGGCACCAACAGGAACAAAAATAACAGAGGCAAAAATATTGAAGACCGGGAGGACATTTTATCTACTCCACTGAAATTCTCTGCTTTTGAGTGATGTTCATCGTATCAAGTTTGTTTCTCTTTAATTTAACTATGGAGTAGACTTTTATTCTGGGATTTTTGATGTAACCTTACTATGAATATGTGAACAATTTCTTCGATTGAATTATTAGATTAAGATGTTGAGTATTTCGTTCTATATGTAATGTTTGCGTGTGTTTGGCCAACATCTGCATGATTTAGAATTCAATTTGAAACTGAGAAGTGATAATTGTTTTAGCTATTGTTTGAAATACCTTAAGAAATCTATAGGATAGAGATATCCTAGGAACTTTTGTAATCGTTACAGGTTTTACAGTATTTAATAAATTTCGAGAAGTTCAGAACTTTCGTAGAGTATATGAAATTTGTTTGTCGAAATAATTTATTGATGCTCGAGAGAGATTAATATTTACATTAGGAAAACCTGATTATCAACATTAGGAGTAATTAATTTAATCGAGAAAGTTCACATAGGCATAGTTACGATAAGTCATAAATCCTAGAACCAGTACAATTGAATTCATTAATATTTAATCATTTGGTTGTTTGTTTTTTAATCATTAATTTTTGTTTCATAAACTATCTCATTCGATTCCTCAAATAGATCATAATTTAAAAGACTTTGGTAATTAGTAGTAATTTTTACAAATCCTCGTGGGACGTACTCTACTCATCACTTTATTACTTGTTACGATTCGTGCACTTGCGAAATTAACCAACAAGTTTTTGGCGCCGCTGCCGGGGATTTTAGATAAAATTACTAATAATATCAATATAAATTAAATTTGATCTAATTTGATTGCCTTTTGTCTTCAGCTCTTTAGGTGTGTTGTCTAGTGCATGAGAAGCAACAAAAACTAGCCGTTGCTACCTTATAATCCTGAGATTGAGAGAACTGCAAGGGGATTGAGAAAGAAAACGCGAGAGACTCAAAACAGTTCAGGCATCATGGTAGACAATGAAAATCCTGAGCAAGACACACGGGCATTGAGAGATTTTGCTCTCCCACAGGTGACAGGAATCCGTTCTGTTATCAGGAAACCAAGGATTGAGGCCAATAATTTGGAGATCAAACCAACAATATTGCAGATGATTCAGACCTCAATTCAGTTTTATGGGTTGCCAAGTGATGATCCTAATGCCCATATTGCAAGTTTCTTGGAAATTTGCGACACATGTAAGCATAATGGCGTTATTGATGATGCCATTCGTCTCAGACTGTTTCCATTTTCTCTGCGAGATAGAGCGAAGAACTGGTTAAACTCCATGCCTGCAGATTCAGTTATCAGCTGGGAAGATTTAGCTCAGAAATTCCTTGCTAAATTTTTTCCACCAGCCAAGACAACAAAAATGCGCATTGAGATATCTAACTTCGCCCAACTTGAGAGTGAACCATTGTAAGAGGCATGAGAGAGATACAAGGATTTGCTCAAGCGATGCCCCCACCATGGACTACCGAAGTGGATGTAGGTGCAGAATTTTTACAATGGATTGAATGCCTCCACAAGAACACTAATTGATGTAGCTTCAAGAGGAGCTTTTATGAGTAAGTCACAGGATGATGCTTACAACTTATTGGAAGAAATGGCTATGAACAATTACCAATGGCCAAATGAAAGAAGCATACAGAAGAAGACTGTTGGGGTGCACGAAATTGATGCAATCACGGCATTAACAGCTCAAGTCCATTCACTATCAGCAACTGAAAACCACTCAACTGTCAGCAAATGCCATCCATACAACGTGTGATTTTTGCCATGGAAATCACACAAGTGAAGAGTGTCAGGTTGGGAACCCATTCTCTCAAGTAGAGCATGCTCATTTTGTGTCAAACTACAGCCGGCAGAACAATCCCTATAGTGCAACATATAATCCCGGTTGGAGAAATCATCCTAATTTCTCGTGGAACAATCAAACTGTCATGAAGAATCCAGCCATGCCATCTTCAAGTGAGCACATGAAAGAGAAATCAAAACTTGAAGAAGCTATGACACAATTAGCAAACAACACCAGCAGATTCATGACTGAAACAAATACCAATCTGTAGAACCAAGCAGCTTCAATTCAAAATTTGGAGGTTCAAGTTGGTCAGTTAGCCAACATGCTCACGAGTAGACAACAAGGAAATCTACCAAGCACAACTGAAATGAATCCTAAGGAGCAATGCAAGGCCATAACTTTAAGAAGTGGAAAAGAAATGGAGCAGACCGCTGGAAACAAGAGTGCAGGAAGAGAAGAGGAGGAGCAAGTGGCCAAACCACTTCAGAATATGAAAAAATCTGATCCTCTGCCAGAACCAATGCAAGAAATAATGCAGAGAATTCCATTTCCACAACGTCTCAAGAAGAATAAACTTGATAAGCAATTTTCTAAATTTCTTGATGTGTTTAAAAAATTGCAGATTAACATTCCTTTTGCAGATGCTCTTGAACAAATGCCAAGCTATGTGAAATTTTTGAAGGACATCCTCTCAAACAAAAAAAGCTAGAGGATATGAGACTGTTGCTCTTACTGAGGAATACAGTGCCATTTTGCAGAAGAAACTGCCTCCTAAACTTAAGGATCCAGGGAGTTTTACTGTACCATGTTCCATTGGAAATTCTATATTTGAAAAAGCTTTATGTGATTTAGGTGCAAGTATTAATCTCATGCCTTTATCTATCTTTAAGAAGCTTGGTTTAGGTGAAGCAAAGCGAACTACAGTAACACTGCAGCTAGCTGACAGGTCATTGAAGCATCCAAGGGGAATAATTGAAGACGTACTGGTGAAAGTGGGCAAGTTCATCTTTCCAGCAGACTTCATCATTCTGGATATGGAGAAGGATAATGAGATTCCTATCTTGCTTGGCCGGCCATTCTTGGCCACTGGAGGTGCGTTAATTGATGTGAAGAAAGGGGAGCTGTGGTTAAGAGTGAATGAAGAGAAGGTGATTTTTAATGTGTTCAAAGCCATCAAACAACCAGATATGAGGGAGAGTTGTTTCAGCATTCAAGTGGTGGAATCCTTAATTAATGACAAAGTCAAGCTTCCAACTGACCCGTTAGAAGCATGTCTTTTAAATAAGGTATGGGAGGAGGATGCTGAGATAGCAGAATATACATGTTGGATGGACTCTTTTGAACCTAATCGCAGAAGATACTTTGAAGATTTGGGACAACCAGCACCAAAAATAAAATCAACCAGTGAACAAGCACCGGTTCTGGAATTGCAACCTCTGCCAGAACACCTTCGATATGCATATCTTGGAGAAGCTTCCACCTATCCTGTGATAGTCTCTGCAAAGCTATCCAAAACAGAGGAAGAAAAATTGTTGAGGGTGTTGAGAAAACATAAGGCAACTCTCGGGTGGGTATTGGCAGATATCAAAGGCATCAGTCCCTCTATTTGTATGCATAAAATTCTGTTAGAGGATGAAGTTAAGCCAACAGTAGAACATCAGAGAAGGCTTAACCTGACCATGAAAGAGGTAGTCCGAAAAGAAGTTCTGAAATGGTTAGATGCTGGTTTTATTTATCCAATCTCTGACAGCTCATGGGTGAGCCCGGTCCAAGTTATGCCAAAAAAAGGAGGAATGACAGTGGTAAGGGAAACAGATAACAAATTGATACCTACTAGACCAGTAACTGGATGAAGGATTTGCATGGATTATCGAAAGCTCAACAAGGCAACACGCAAAGATCACTTCCCCCTACCATTCATTGATCAGATGCTGGACAGGTTAGCTGGGCATGAATACTACTGTTTCTTAGATGGTTATTCGGGATACAACCAAATAGCCATTGCACTTGAGGACCAAGAGAAGACCACTTTCACCTGCCCTTATGGTACTTTTGCTTTCAAAAGAATACCTTTTGGGTTGTGTAATGCACCAGCTACCTTTTAGAGGTGCATGATGGCTATCTTTTCAGATATGGTGGAGCAGATCATTAAGGTCTTCATGGATGACTTTTCTGTATTTGGAACTTCTTTCGATGATTACCTTGCAAAGTTGGCATTGGTTTTGGAGCGTTGTGAAAAGACAAATGATTAGTACTTAAAAGTGCATTTTTATCAAGGTTCTATATCATCATTTTGCACTTGAAGTATCAATAACTCCTTAACTAAAACACGTTTTATAATAACATATCTAATAATATAAGATACCTTTAATTTATGGTAAATGTTCATCTTAAATGCAGGCCTATCACATAAATGAAAGAATTGATTGATGAGTTGAAGTACTGAAATTGAAAGGACAAAGAGATGGCCAAACTTAGAAAAGAGATGTTGGTGCAGTCCAAACTGGAACATTGTTCGGTAATCGGGTCATATCTGGAGTTGTAGATCTCGGATTTAGGTCTACTTTATATGGATGGAAAGGTAAGACATAGGTCTACAACTTTCATGTGGAGTCCAAGATTTAAAAAGGCTGTTTTCAAGTCCACATTATAGCAACAACGAAGAAGTCCGAATCTGTCCTGCAGCCCAGACACTGTTCAGTGTTCAGCCCATATCTCGAGTTCTAGAAGTCCAAATGATCTCACATTTTTTCCCTGGAAAGAGAGACAATTTCCTAGAACTTTCATGATTTAAGTCTATTCAAATTATGACGTTATCAATGATGTTTATGGCAGATAAGAAGATAAAATTGTCACCAAGTCAAGATGTGGCCACGCATTTATCAATTAGTCAACAAATCAATAGTTCTGAACTTTGGCCTATAAAAGGAGGCATTTGCCATGTATTTAGGCATCTTGGTGTTCAGATCAACATCATGCTCTTGTTCTCTCTTTTGTAATACTTAAGTTTTATTTATATTAATCTCTTGTTTATGCCTTGCATTTCCTTTTCTTTACTTAGTTAACTTCTTTCTCATTTATGTTCTTATCTTGTTTATTTATGTTTCTTTTTCTCATTATGTTTAGCCAAGTTAATTATGTCAAGGTGAAAAGGGTACACTAATGGTGTAACAATAAGTATAATATAAACTTAACATGGACCTTAATGTTGGATACTAACATGCTTTATATTTGTTATCTTGTTCACTCTTAATACTTTGCTTGTTAAATGGTTAATCTAGATTTATGTTGTATAACACTTGGTACAACAAATGCTTGGCACTTTCATAGCCCATATTGTATGGTATAACTGACACCTGAGCTATGAAAGGAACTTGATTTGTTGTTAACATAAGTTATAATCATGAATGCGTGACAACATTTACAAGTATTAGCATTATTCGAATAAGATAACTAATGTAATCATGTTAACAATTTATAATCTGATTGGAACCTCCTTTGTGTGTGGTTTTCAATTGAATAATAAGAGTTTATACTATACTTGTTTGAAATACCATTAGTGGATCCTCTAACCTTGACATTTGTTGTTATCATTGTTTAATCCTTACGTTAATCTTCCATCTCAAAGTTCTCATCTTCTTCTTCTTCTTCTTCATCTTTATTATTATCATTATTAATAGTATTATTGGTATTATTATTATTACTACTACTATTACTACTATTATTACTATTACTACTACTACTACTACTACTAGTATTATTATTATTATTATTATTATTGTTATTGTTACTATTGTTGTTGTTGTATTGTTGTTGTTTATAATTTATACAATTAACCTCCTTGTGGTTCGACCCTGGTCTTGCCGGGTTATTTATTACTTCGACACTCCAGCACTTGGGAGAAGACATCAATCTTTTAGTCGTGTCAAGTTTTTGACGCCGTTGCCAGGGAGGTAAATTCTTGTACAAATTATAGTATTTATCCTATTTTCTCTTTTCACTTTTCTTGTATCTAATTTTGTTTGTTTTATTGTTGTTTTGTTTCTTTTTGTTTTGTTTTCTTCTTCTTTTTCTTCTCTTTTTACACGTGCATGAAAGTTTGGTCACGTACATTAAGTGGTAGACTTTGTAGGGTATCCTCATCATTTTCAGAAAATATGGCCGAAGAAGATAACCAATCGCTTCATAATGAGAATAATGAGAATATTCGGGTTAGAACACTTAGAGACCACATGAATCCCACAAGAACAAATGCACCCTCATGCATAGTTTTTCCCCCTTATGCATCTCATTTTAATTTTAAGCCAGACATTATTCAGCTTTTACCTTCTTTTCATGGCTTAGATTTAGAAAATCCTTACTTGCATTTAAGGGAATTTGAGGAGGTCTGTAACACCTATAATGACTCAAATTGTAGCATGAACACCATTAGATTAAAGCTTTTTCCTTTTTCATTAAAAGATAAAGCTAAAACATGGCTATAAAATTTGAGACCTGGATCCATTCATGCTTGGGATGAAATGCAACAACAATTTTTAAAGAAGTTTTTTCCATCTCACAGAACAAACTCTTTCAAAAGACAAATAATCACTTTCACTCAAAAACCAGGAGAAACATTTTACCAATGTGGGATAGGTATCGAGACTTGCTTAATACTTGCCCTCATCATGGTTTTGAAACATGGAGATTGGTTTCACATTTTTATGAAGGGTTAACTCCTAGAGATAGGCAAATGGTTGAATTAATGTGCAATGGAACTTTTGAGGATAAAGACCCTAATGAAGCAATGGAGTACCTAGACTTGCTAGTTGAAAATGCACAAAATTAGGACACTAGAGGCACTTATGAGACACAAAGTAAAACCCAACCTCATACATCTAGTGGAGGTATGTACAACCTTAGGGAAGATCATGACCTCCAAGCCAAGTTTGCATCTTTAGCTAAAAAAGTCGAGGCATTAGAATTAAAAAAGAGTGGTCAACTAAAATTTGTTCAAGACATTGTGTGTCAAATCTGTGAAACCAATGAACATTCAACCAATGACTGTCCAATTTTGTCTTCTTTTAAGGAATGTCTCCATGAACAAGCCCATGCTTTAAACAATTTTCAAAGGCCCAATCATAACCCATACTCGCAAATATACAACCCTGGTTGGAGAAATCACCCAAATTTCAATTGGAAGAGAGATAACAATAATGCACAAACTTCACAGCCACCGTTTCAAGCACACCATAATTTCCAAAATTCTCATGGATATGCACCTCCTTATGCTCCACCTCCTAGAAGAAACCTTGAGGAAACATTGCATGCATTCATTGAAAAGCAAGAGACATTCAACACTCAACTTGCTCAAAGCATGACAGATTTTAAAGATACTATTGCAAAATTGACATCTGCTCTCAGTTTCCAAGAGAAAGGTAAGTTTCCATCTCAACCATAACAAAATCCCAAGGGGCAATACAATGTGAATGCAAGTAGTTCTGGAAGCCAACATGTTGCGATGTCGCGGTCGCACAAATTAATTACCCTAGCTTCAAACACAACACACAAGATAGTATAGAGCAAGCAAGGGGTCGATCCCACGAGGAAGTTTCAAGTCAGATTTTTATGTTGTACGTTATGTAATTGGGGGGATTTGGTTTGTGATTATCTAAACTATGACAGCAATTAAACTAGCAAACAAAATCAATTAAAATCGAAACTTATCAAGAAAACAAACCTTGGTCGCAAGCACACATCCACCAACGGAAATTAGAACCGATCCTTGAAACAAAAATTGCAGTTTATGTTCTGAAATTCTATCTTTTCTTAACGTTGATTAATTAACGGATCCGCCGTATAACTAATCCTAACCAACAAACAATCAAAGTGTCCGCACTAATGATTCAATTTAATGGTAGCTTTAAGAACTAGATAATTTCATCAAGATTAACATACAAGCTGTCCGCAGCTTGTGTCACTTTGTTCTAATGTTCTCCCTAAGTTCAATAACGTAGTTCCGCCACAATTATCAAGCTTAGTTGCTTCACAAGTTCATATATCACAACTCCGGTTTTGATATTAAACTTAGCAATAGATTGTTCACAACAATAACTTAGAGTCCGCTCTAGCAATCATCAACAACAATCATAGAAAATATGCATAGGAAAACAATCATACTCATTCATAACATAAACTGAAAATAGAAGGAAGAATAAATCTCACGGTTCTTGAAGTCCGAAGGTTTGTTGTGTCCTTGCAACCAAGAAAAGAGCTTAGCCTTGCATAACTATTGAACAACTACTTCTAAAGAATGAAAAGAGCATGATTTTTGGGTTTGTAGAGGAGAGAATTTGTGTTTATTCTCTGCTGGCTGCTGCCTCCTTCTGCTCTCCCTCTTCTTTTTATATCCTAGGAAACCCTAGGTCTCTATTTTACAAAATAGTCCTTCCTTAAGTTGACAGTTTACATTTAAGTACTTCAATAACTATTTTTCCTAAAAAGGAGAAATAGCCTTGCATGAAATCTTCAAACTCTGACTTAGAGGAGCTAAATTGCTGATATAAAAACTTGGATGTCGGTTTAGATGCTTCGAAATGTAATTTGGACTCGTTTCTTCACGAAACCTGTTTGCTGGCAGAATTCAGTTGTCATCTTTGGAAAATCATATCTCCCTCATATGACATCGGTTTTGGCTGCAATTTGGAGCGTGGATAGGTCTTTGAATTAGGAATCCAAGAAAATTGAGTTTGCATCAATTGGACTTCTGTAGCTCCAGATATTAAATTTTGAATGACCAAAGGTCAACACTGGCAGAATGCGAGATTTGACTTTGCAGGATGTGATTTCCATGATCTTTCTCCTTTTATTTTTCTTGCATTACATTTCCAGAAAGGTATGGATGTTAGCTTTTTAGTGCCACTGGAATCACTTCATTTCGATCTCTAGAACTCACGCTCTGCACAAAACATCGACTGAACGTCAAATCTGCCAATTACCTCCAATTTACTCCTTTTTGCATCTTTCATCCAAAAATGCCTTCAAAACAAAAAACAAAGAATATCAAGGCATTTTATATATAAAACATGGACAAAACATTAGGTAGATGTGGGTGAAACTATCGAATAATATGGTTACATCAAATACCCCCACACTTAGCTCTTGCTCGTCCTCGAGAAAGGATAAATAAAATCAAATTGAAAAAAACTATGATCAATCTCTTAATCTCCCATCAATGTCCAAGAATATATGCATTATAAACAAGAATACAATCATGAAGGATAAATAGTATAATTCTTATGAATTCATTTACATGCAAACTTCAAAACTCAATCAACCGTCGGGATTTAAATGAAATCTATGCCATGCCAAAGTGATAGGTCCTCTCATTGATATACACTCCAACACTCATGTGTTTAGGGTTTATGTGTTTAAATCTCTCAAATTCAATCAAAGAGTATGTTCTACCATAAGCTTGCTTTTCAATCTCATCTCCATTAGCAACTTATTACAAGTACTACATGAATCAAAAGGTCTTATTTTCCGGTTGTAATGGGGCTAAGGTTAAGGTGAGGTAAAATAGAGTAAAAGAAAAGGTTCAAACCAAAGAAAGTAGAGCATTCTGAAAAATGATATTTCAAACAAGATATTCCATCAAAGCACATAAATTTTCCATCTTTAATCACCAATGCTTAACTTCTTTTGATTTCAAGCTTTTTCAATATAAAATCTTAAGAACATAAAGGAACACTTTTTTCTTTTTCTTTTTCTTTTTCTTTTCTTTTTCTTTCCTTTTTTTTTTTTTTTTTACCTTTGGCAACTTTGCCCATCTTTTCATCAAATATCACTTCTTCTTTCTTTTCACATAATTTCCAACCATAATTCCATGAGATATCATAAGTATACGCTCTACTAATCCTTGGCCAGGGGAAAAGGAAAACATATAAAAAGTTAAGGCTTATACATGGATAAAACAAAGAAAAGATAAACAAGCTCAAAAGGGGCTCACTAAGGATAATATGCTTTAGGTTGGCTTTTTGGCTCAAGTGGTTAAAATTCCTAATGCCTTTATCATCTTCATGTATATATGTAATATGAATGTAATCTCAACAAGATATGAAGCAAGTTCTAAAGATACATATCATTAAAAGAAGGCACAATAAAAGAATATAATGTTGAAGGCTCAAAAGCTTGCATTGGTATAACACTATAAAGTCAACATGGCATATTCTCAAAGTCAATCCCTAAACCAATTAAACCTTAAAACTTGCATGCACACTCCTTCATTTGATTTATATTATTCATCTATCTCAACTAATTCTCATACATAATACTCATATTCTAAAAAACCAATGGGAGTTCAAAAGATCAAACATAAATTTTTTTTTTCTTTTAAAGAACAACAAAGAAAACTAAAATTCTCCCAATACCCCCACACTTAAAACACAACATTGTCCTCAATGTTGAAATAAAAGTAAAGGAACATAAGAGAATGACAGAAAAGAAAAAAAAAATTAAAATGCGAAAAAAAATAAAAGATAAGGACAAAGAAAGCAAATCTGATTTTTTTTTTTTGTGCTGGGTTGCCTCCCAGTAAGCGCTTTTGTTTTATGTCATTGGCTTGACATGTGGCATGCTCATTCTTCATAGATTGGTTCAGCTAACTCTACAAAAGCGGTGAGTTCTGCCGTCCAACCTTCATAGAAAGGTTTCAAACGATGCCTATTGACCTTGAGTACTTTGTTGGTTTCTAAACTTGTAATTTCAACTGCACCATAAGGAAAAACATTAGAAACAACAAAGGGTCCAATCCAACGAGAGCGCAACTTTCCAGGAAAAAGTTTCAAACGCGAATGATAAAAGAGGACTTTATCTCCAACATTAAACTCTTTTCTTGTAATCATTTGGTCATGGAGACTCTTAGTCTTTTCTTTATAAATCCTTGCATTCTCGTAAGAATCATTTCGAATCTCTTCCAACGTAATTCCAATCTTTTTAGGCACCAAAAGGATAGGCGCCACCCATTCACTGTCCATGATGAGGTAAATGACTCCTGCATCATGGAGTACAATTTGCAAAGCTTGTAAATCCAATGCTGAGTCATGCACATTTTGGAGAACACATATATGCCTCTCCATCTCTTTTATCTTGGTAAAATCATAGCCACAGCTCAAAGCTACGCTTAATCCATCCTCACTATCAAAATCACAAACTTGCTGCATACACTTATCAACTTGGTCATAACATGTGATAGAATAAACATTGCTATAAGGATATGTCATTGCATCATGAAAATTAAATTCAATTTTTTCATCTCCTACCTCCATAGACAAAGTATCCTTACCACAATCAATTTTTGTATTGGCAGTTTTCAAGAATGGTCTCCCAAACAATATAGGAGTGTTGTTTGATGAATCACAAGAATCATGTTCCATATCAAGAATATAAAAGTCGCATGGAATGACCAAACTGTCAATCTTGACTAGGACATCTTCTATCACACCAAGTGGGTAAACAAAACTACGATCCGCAAGTTGTATTACAATGCTAGTTTTATTCAAAGGCTCAAGACTAAGAGAATCATAAACATGTTTAGGCATAACACTAATGGATGCACCTAAATCGCACAAGGCCCTTTTGAAACTAGCATTACCAATAACACATGGGATAGTAAACGCACCTGGGTCTTTTTGCTTCAAAGGCATATTCTTTTGAACAATAGCAGATACAACTTCACCCATACTTACCATTTCATGACCTTTTAGTTTGAAAGCTCTCTTGGTAGTACACAACTCCTTCAAGAATTTGGCATACTTGGGAATTTGCTTGATAACATCAAGCAAAGGAATGTTGAGTTCTACTTTCTTGAAAACCTCTAAAATCTCTTTTTCTTTGTCCTCTTTCTTTGACCTAGAAGAACTCACAGGAAAGGGTGGAATTATTTTAAAACTGGAATTCATTGAATGAGGAGTTACCTTTGGAGTGTTGGTCAATATTTCAGTTTGTAGAGGAAGAGGATGTTCCTTCTTTGTACTCAATTCAGTTGCTATCTCTTCTTCTTCCTCCATCTCAATTTGTTTTGACCTTTTCTCTTCAAGTTCTTTCCCACTTCGTAGCATGATCACACTAACATTCTCTATTGGATTCAATGCTTGGGAGGGCAATTTTCCATTCATTTGTGCTTCCAATTTCCCCACACTTGAAGCTACTTGCCCCATTTGCTTCTCCAAGTTGTGAATACTTGACCTTGTTTCTTGTTGAAAAGACATAACATTTTGTTGCAAGGTCACAGTGTTAGAAGCCAAAGTTTTCATCATCTCACGAAGATCATCATTGGATGATGACCCCATAACATTAGAGTTTGTGAATGGAGGGGGCTGTCTTGCTTGATAATTCTGTTGGGATTGAAATCCATGGGGATGGAACTGTCGGCCTTGATTGCCTTGTTGAGGTGGGTTCCCATAGCATAAGTTGGGATGATCTCTCCATGCAGGATTGTACGTGTTGGAAAAGGGATCATATTTACGCTGGGACTGTCCATTGAATGCTCCATCAACTGCATTAGCTTGTTCAATGTAATCTTCTTGCATTGTTGGGCACATATCTGAAGCATGTCCTTGTAAGGAGCATATGCTACAAACTTTCACCTGCTGTACATTGCCACAAGCCAAAGAACGCACAAGAGAAGTAAGATCATTAACTTTATTCTCAAGGTTAGAAATACTTACCTCATTTACTCGTTTATTTGCGAAGTCTCCATGAGTGCCAAACTGTTTCGAGTTGGCTGCCATGTTTGAGATCAATTGGCGTGCAGCCTCGGGTGTCTTATCTACCAATGCCCCTCCACTTGCAGCATCAATGATACTACGGTCAGTAGGCATCAATCCTTCATAGAAATATTGAATGAGCAGCTGATCGGGTATTTGATGATGAGGGCATTGAATGCACAGTTGCTCAAATCTTTCCCAATACTCGGAAAGTGTCTCTCCATGAGATTGTCGAATCCCACATATTTCTTTCCTTATGTTGGCAACTCGAGATGCTGGGAAATATTTTTCAAGGAAAATCTTCTTCATGGCATTCCAAGTTCCAATGGAACTTGGGAGAATAGAGAAAAACCATGCCTTTGCTGCCCCTTTTAAAGAGAAAGGGAAAGCTTTCAACTTAACCTGTTCTTCGTCAACTCCATTCGGTTTCATGCCAACGCAAACCATATGGAATTCCTTGAGATGAGTATGAGGATCTTCTCCTGCAAGACCATTGAAAGTTGGTAGCAAATGTATAAAACCAGATTTGAGCTCAAAGTTTACATTATTGTCAATGTTAATGCACAATGGTTGATTTTCCACGTTAGGAGCAGCAAGCTCTTTGAGTGTTTGTTGTCGTGCAATAGCCATGGTGTTGAGGCGAGCTTCCTTTCTTAATCTGTGTAAAGTACTTTCTATTTCAAGATCAACCTGCACTTGAATTTGATTAGTAGAACGGGTCACAGGCATAAATTGCTAAGAAAACTCAAAAGAAAGTAACCACACAAGAGATCGAAAACAATGCAAATTGTACGAAAATCCTACGGTAGAAACCTAAAACTGCCTAAAAACACTAGAAAACAGCGGAATTTGGCCTCAATAGGGTGGGGCTAGTGATATATCACTAGTCCTGTTCAGAACGTCGTTTTCCTTTAGGAAAAAAAAGCCCGATACCTAATTCCACCAAAAACTCTGTTTTGAACAGTACCGCTACCGCAAGTGAACAGTACCGTCGCAAGCAAAAATTCTGTTTCTCTTTTTTTTTTTTTTTTTTGAATCACAGCAAATAAAAATAACAGTACAAGCACAAAAATCAACTAAAATTACCTCCCCGGCAACGGCGCCAAAATTTGTTGCGATGTCGCGGTCGCACAAATTAATTACCCTAGCTTCAAACACAACACACAAGATAGTATAGAGCAAGCAAGGGGTCGATCCCACGAGGAAGTTTCAAGTCAGATTTTTATGTTGTACGTTATGTAATTGGGGGGATTTGGTTTGTGATTATCTAAACTATGACAGCAATTAAACTAGCAAACAAAATCAATTAAAATCGAAACTTATCAAGAAAACAAACCTTGGTCGCAAGCACACATCCACCAACGGAAATTAGAACCGATCCTTGAAACAAAAATTGCAGTTTATGTTCTGAAATTCTATCTTTTCTTAACGTTGATTAATTAACGGATCCGCCGTATAACTAATCCTAACCAACAAACAATCAAAGTGTCCGCACTAATGATTCAATTTAATGGTAGCTTTAAGAACTAGATAATTTCATCAAGATTAACATACAAGCTGTCCGCAGCTTGTGTCACTTTGTTCTAATGTTCTCCCTAAGTTCAATAACGTAGTTCCGCCACAATTATCAAGCTTAGTTGCTTCACAAGTTCATATATCACAACTCCGGTTTTGATATTAAACTTAGCAATAGATTGTTCACAACAATAACTTAGAGTCCGCTCTAGCAATCATCAACAACAATCATAGAAAATATGCATAGGAAAACAATCATACTCATTCATAACATAAACTGAAAATAGAAGGAAGAATAAATCTCACGGTTCTTGAAGTCCGAAGGTTTGTTGTGTCCTTGCAACCAAGAAAAGAGCTTAGCCTTGCATAACTATTGAACAACTACTTCTAAAGAATGAAAAGAGCATGATTTTTGGGTTTGTAGAGGAGAGAATTTGTGTTTATTCTCTGCTGGCTGCTGCCTCCTTCTGCTCTCCCTCTTCTTTTTATATCCTAGGAAACCCTAGGTCTCTATTTTACAAAATAGTCCTTCCTTAAGTTGACAGTTTACATTTAAGTACTTCAATAACTATTTTTCCTAAAAAGGAGAAATAGCCTTGCATGAAATCTTCAAACTCTGACTTAGAGGAGCTAAATTGCTGATATAAAAACTTGGATGTCGGTTTAGATGCTTCGAAATGTAATTTGGACTCGTTTCTTCACGAAACCTGTTTGCTGGCAGAATTCAGTTGTCATCTTTGGAAAATCATATCTCCCTCATATGACATCGGTTTTGGCTGCAATTTGGAGCGTGGATAGGTCTTTGAATTAGGAATCCAAGAAAATTGAGTTTGCATCAATTGGACTTCTGTAGCTCCAGATATTAAATTTTGAATGACCAAAGGTCAACACTGGCAGAATGCGAGATTTGACTTTGCAGGATGTGATTTCCATGATCTTTCTCCTTTTATTTTTCTTGCATTACATTTCCAGAAAGGTATGGATGTTAGCTTTTTAGTGCCACTGGAATCACTTCATTTCGATCTCTAGAACTCACGCTCTGCACAAAACATCGACTGAACGTCAAATCTGCCAATTACCTCCAATTTACTCCTTTTTGCATCTTTCATCCAAAAATGCCTTCAAAACAAAAAACAAAGAATATCAAGGCATTTTATATATAAAACATGGACAAAACATTAGGTAGATGTGGGTGAAACTATCGAATAATATGGTTACATCACAACATATGGATCAAGCCAAATCAGTCATCACTCTTCGTAGTGGTAAGGTTATTGAAAAACCCATTCTTGAAACTTGTGAGAAAGATGAGTCAATCTCTGAGGGTAAGGAAGAGGTTAAATCTAAACATTGCGAAGAAAAGACTGATTCCCCGCCAGCACTTCCATTTCCTCATGCCATGACCAAACAAAGGAAAGTCAATCACAACTTTGAAATCTTTGAAACTTTCAAATAGGTAAGGATCAATATACCTTTATTGGATGCTATTAAACAAGTTCCTTCTTATGCTAAATTTTTGAAAGATCTGTGCATTGTCAAGAGAAAACTGAATGTGAAAAAGAAAGCCTTTTTAGTCGAACAAGTAAGTGTCATTCTTCAGAACAATAATGCATTGAAATATAAAGACCCTAGTTGTCCTACAATTTCTTGCTTTATTGGAGAACATAAAATTAAAAGAGTTTTACTTGATCTTGGAGCTAGTGTGAATTTACTTCCATATTCAGTTTTTCAAAGTCTCAATCTAGGTGAGTTAAAACCAACTTCTGTGACTCTTTTACTTGCCGATAGATCTGTAAAAGTGCCTAGAGGAATAGTTGAAGATGTGTTAGTACAAGTCGATAAATTCATTTATCTTGTAGATTTTATTGTCTTGGATACACAACCTGTTGAAGCATGTAATTCATTTCCTGTTATTTTAGGACGTCCATTTCTTGCAACTTCTAATACATTAATTAATTGTAGGAATGGACTGATGAAGCTATCTTTTGGAAACATGACATTGGAGATGAATATTTTCAACATGTGCAAGCAACCTGGAGATGATAATGATTTACAAGAAGTGGACTTTACTGAAAAATTAGTTCATGACCAATTTCAAACCACTTTCAGTGAAACTAAGATTGATGAATCTGGTGATTTGCAAATGGTTTATTTTCAGGAAGAATCAAAGGCAAATAGTTGGAGACCGAAAATTGAGGAATTGCCACCACGATCAATTGAGTCCATACCTTCAAGTGTTCAACCACCAAAACCGGATTTGAAGTCGTTACCATTCAATCTCAAATACTCATTTTTGGGAGAAAATGAAACTTTTCCGATAATAATCTCTTCCAAACTTAATGCACATCAAGAAGGTAAGTTATTACAAACTCTGAAAATGCACAAAAATGCATTAAGATGGACCATAGCTAACATAAAAGGAATTAGTCCTTTGATTTGCACACACAAGATTTATTTGGAGGAAAATGCTAAACCTTCTAGAGAAATGCAACGAAGGCTTAATCCTAATATGAAAGAAGTAGTGAAAAATGAAGTCATTAAGCTTCTAGATAATGGAATCATTTATCCTATTTCTGACAGCAAATGGGTAAGTCCTACCCAAGTTGTACCCAAGAAGTCTGGAGTCATTGTGATAACAAATGAGAAAAATGAGTTAATTCCAACTAGGACTATTACTGGTTGGCGCATGTGCATTGACTATAGGAAACTTAATTCAATGACTAAAAAAGATAATTTTCCTTTACCTTTCATGGATCAAATCCTAGAAAGAGTTGCAGGTCATGAATTTTATTGTTTCCTAGATGGCTATTCAGGTTATAACCAAATTGAAATTGCATTGGAAGATCAAGAGAAGACTACTTTCACATGTCCATTTGGTACTTTTGCATATCGAAGGATGCCTTTTAGATTATGTAATGCACCAGCCACGTTTCAAAGATGCATGCTCAGTATATTTAGTGATATGGTTGAACGTTTTCTTGAAATTTTTATGGATGATTTTTCTGTTTTTGGCGATTCATTTGATGATTGTTTGACTAACTTAGAAAATGTTTTGAGCAGGTGTGAAGAGAAGAATCTTGTACTGAATTGGGAAAAAGTCACTTTATGGTAACAAACGGCATTGTACTTGGTCACATTGTTTCATCAAAAGGAATTGAGGTTGACAAATCTAAAATTGAGTTAATTGCTAATTTGCCAACACCAAAATCTGTTAAAGATGTTAGATCATTCTTAGGACATGCTGGTTTTTATAGAAGGTTCATCAAAGATTTTAGTGTGATATCTAAGCCCTTGAGTAACCTTCTAACAAAGGATAATATTTTTGAATGGACTGAACATTGTGAAGAAGCCTTTGTTAAACTTAAAAACTTGCTTACTTCTGCTTCTGTCATTCAACCTCCTGATTGGTCTTTACGTTTTGAAATAATGTGTGACGCTAGTGATTATGCCGTGGGTTCTGTCTTGGGACAAAGAAAAGATAAGAAACCTTATGTGATTTACTATGCAAGTAAAACTTTAAATAGTGCTCAAATGAATTACACCACCACTGAAAAAGAATTACTTGCAATAGTATTTGCATGTGAAAAATTCAGGTCTTATCTTGTTGGCTCACCTATTGTTGTTTTTAGTGATCATGCAGCATTGAAATATCTTCTTTCTAAGAAAGATTATAAGGCTAAATTGGTTCGGTGGATTTTGTTACTTCAAGAATTTGATATCACAATCAAAGACAAGAAAGGCACCGAAAATGTTGTCGCAGATCACTTGTCAAGATTGACAACAAATTCGAGTACTGACATCACACCAATCGATGACTACTTTCCTAATGAATCTTTATTTTCTGTCTCTACAATGCCTTGGTATGCTAATATTGTTAATTTTCTTGTTTTAGGACAATTACCAGCTCATTGGAGTACCCAAGACAAAAGAAAGTTCTTGAACGAAGTAAAGAACTTTTATTGGGATGACCCTTATTTATTCAAATATTGTCCTGATCAAATATTTCGAAGATGCATTCCTGACAATGAGGTAAGTAGTGTCCTTAAATTTTGTTATTCTAAGGCATGTGGGGGTCATTTCTCATCAAGAAAGACCACTGCAAAAATCTTACAAAGTGGATTTTACTGGCCCACCATGTTCAAGGATTCACATGCATTCTGCAAGACTTGTGAAAACTATCAAAAGTTGGGATCTATTTCAAAACGTCACATGATGCCTTTAAATCCTATTCTTGTCATTGAGATCTTTGACTGTTGGGGTATAGATTTCATGGGTCCATTTCCTCCATCATTTGGTTTCTTGTACATATTAGTCGCAATAGATTATGTTTCAAAATGGATAGAGGCAATTCCAAGTCGAAACAATGACCACAAAACAATGATAAAGTTCTTGAAAGAAAATATTTTGAGTCGATTTGAAATCCCTCGAGCCATGATAAGTGATGGTGGAACACATTTCTGCAACAATCCATTTGAGTCTTTAATGAAGAAATATGGAATCACACACAAAGTTGCCACCCCTTATCATCCTCAGACAAGTGGACAAGTAGAGCTTGCTAATAGGGAGATCAAACAGATCTTAGAGAAAACGATGAACCCTAATAGGAAAGACTGGTCTTTAAGACTTAATGATGCACTTTGGGCTTATCGAACTGCTTATAAAACAGCATAGGTATGTCACCTTATAGACTAGTCTATGAAAAACCTTGTCACTTGCCTGTGGAACTGGAACATAAAGCTTTTTGGGCTATCAAAGCTTTCAATTCAAACCTTGATGATGCTAGTCAGCTACGTAAGTTACAAATAAATGAGCTTGAGGAAATAAAGAAATGATGCATATGAGAATTCAAAAATTCATAAAGCAAGAATCAAAGAATTTCATGATAAGAGAATCTTGAGAAAAACATTTGATGTTGGTCAAAAAGTTTTGCTTTATAATTCTCGACTCCATTTATTTCTTGGAAAGCTAAGATCAAGATGGAGCGGTCCTTTTATTGTGAAACATGTGTATCCATACGGGGCCTGTGATATCGAGAATCCAAAGAATGGCAATGTTTTCAAGGTAAATGGACATCGTTTGAAAGTTTACTTTGATAATTTTTCAGTTGAAAATGACTCTATTTAATTGAGTGATCCTGTATATAAAGAATGATTCTTTTTCTCGCATTGTTTTGTGTTTCATTTTGGTGTGAAATTTGTTTTGCTAGTCTCTCTCACCCTGGTCAAATGGCGGATAACGGTACTCCGTGACTTCAGTCGGTTCTTTCAGTTTCCTATAATAACTGATATCTGTATATATTTGTGCAATACTTTGCTCTTTCTCCCTTCTTTGAGTCTCTTCTCCAATTCCCATTTGAAAATGGACACCACTCTTGAAAAATTGAAAAAGTACTTTCCCGCTCTGCCTCAGAATGCGATTACAAAAATTTACCGTGCTAGGTGTGCAAGATTGAAGTTGTTAATGAATCATGGAATTCCCGAAGATATTCGCTGGTTGATTGAAGCAAAGGTCCAATTATCAGGTGAGTCCTCCAATTCTTTCATTTCACACATGCCTGGAACAGGTAAAAGCACTTTTGCAAAGAAACGTCGTGCAAAACGACTGAAAGTCTGTCACAAATGTGCCAGATGGACTTGTAATGCAACATGTCGTTCTTTAGAAATGGTATCTATAAATCGTGAAGATAAAATACAATTCATTAAGGATGGCCTGAGTAAGGGGTCTTTAGATAATCTTCTATTAACCCTTGAGACGCATCCTAGTGGAGATGTGCATCGTGCTATTCATGATTTATGGCCACAATTCCATAAAGAACATGATAGACTTAGTCTTGGGAATCTGACTATAAAAGACCATGTTTGCCAGTTTTTAAGAAAATTGGATGGGAAGCCTATCCCCGACCCATAGAGGGCGTTTAAGCTGTTCTTGGACGTAAAACCAAAGGAAGATGTGAGCCACAATCACAACTACCTGTACATACACATGATTTTTCAAAATAAATAAATAAATAAAGAGAGAGAGAGAGAGAGAGAGAGAGAGAGAGAGAGAGAGAGAGAGAGAGTGTGTGTGAGACTCCAGCTGCCTACATATAAGTGGTATGATTGCATCTTCAATTTCTCATCTATAAAATCTTCTCTTCCTTCCCCTCATTTCTACTCAACCCTTACATTAGACACATAAAAAATATTTGTGTTTTCGGTGGATCCAATCCTGGAAAGGAAATAACGTTTTTAGAATCAGCAAATCATCTTGGTCAAGTACTAGGTGAGAGAAAGATTCATTTAGTGTATGGGGGAGGCAGCCTTGGGTTAATGGGGTGTGTGTCAATAGCTGCATTTTTAAGAGGAAGCCAAGTTTTGGGGGTCGTCTCCAAAGCTTTAGCAAAAGGGGACATCATTGGAAAAACAATTGGAGAGGAACTACAGGTCTCCACAATGTTTGATTGAATGAATGCAATATTTAACCATGGTGACGCCTTCATTGCCTTACCAGGTGGTCTGGGCACATTGGAAGAGATCTTTCATATTTCCTCTTGGGCCCAACTTCACATTCACCATAAGCCTATAGGCTTGCTCATTGTTAATGGTTTTTATGATAATTTGTTATCTTTTCTTGATCAAGCTGTGGAACAGGAATTTCTAACATCTTCAGCACGACAAATCATAATCTCTGCCGCTACTACTGAACAATTGATCGACCAACTACAATCTTTCACCCCTGTAATTGATCCTTCTATGAGTCGTATAAATTGGTCAACTAAGGAAAGCCGTAAAAAGCTTAGATTGGATTTGAGCCTTCGTTTGTGAATCCTTGTGTCTTTTGGTTTTATTAATAGCATATTATTTTGTGTTGTTATTTCTTATATTTGTTTAAGTGTGTTTCAGGTTTGTCAATGTTCGTTGTTTCAGGTGATGTCTTCTATACTCTGATCTTTCTATCTTATGACATTGAGGACAATGTCTTGTTCTGGTTGGGGGGAGAGGGTAGTAGTTGACATTAAAAAAATAAATAACTTACTAACTGTTTTTGCTATTATTAAAGCCATTTGACAAAACTGTTATTACTAGGATGACAGAGTAAGGAGGAATTTTAGTGACTCTTGAGACGCATCTTAGTAAACATTTTCCAATGGTTATTTGCAATATTCATAACAAGACCTATTAAAATACTTCTTGAAATATTCAGGTTTACAAACTCTTGCATTATTATCACTTGATTCTGCTCATATACTCATTTAACAAGTATTCTTAAACCTTCATTTTCACACACACACTGTAACATATGATTTTGGGTTGCACATTGGATTATTACATTATTTATGTTCTTTTGTTAAAGGTAACAACTAAGGGATAGGGATAGTCTATAATTTGCAAAAAAAAAAATAAAAAAATAATGATAATAAAAACGTAGATAAGTTTGATTTCGTAGCCTCCCTAACCTAAGCAATTAAGCCCGAAGGGGTGTTTTAACACATAATACCCTAAAGTCAACTGACTTGAGAGCTATTGGCCCAAAGCTTGTTACATGGGTTAAGGAGAAAAGCTTAAGGGAATCAAACATTGCACTATCTACGTATCAGTATCTGCAACCCGAGTTACTAAGCTCGTAGGGGTGTCTCAACACCTAATGCCCTACGATCAACTGGTCTGGGAGTCATTAGCCGAAAGCTCGTTACATGGGTTAAAGATGCATTGTGTTTTAAGTTATATGTATAAAAAAGAAAAAAAAAGAAAAAAGAAAAAAAATAATAAAATAAAATAATCCCAACCCAAGGAAGTTAACCTTAAACATTAGAACAAAATATTTTTTTCTTCCAATAAAAGCCCCATCATCTATGTTTCATACATTGAGCATATAACAAGGAAGGTTTATTAATATTTTGTTTAAGAGATATTGAGCAGATATATAAAATTTAATGAGAGTTTGTTTATCTGGATAGATTAATGGAAGTTGAATGATGAATGCCTTGCTTTGTGGAATTTGCAAATTGTTTCTCTATTTTAACGCTTTGATTACTAGGGACTAGTAATAAGCTGGTTGGGGTGTGTGATTAGTACTTAAAAGTGCATTTTTATCAAGGTTCTATATCATCATTTTGCACTTGAAGTATCAATAACTCCTTAACTAAAGCACATTTTATAATAACATATCTAATAATATAAGATACCTTTAATTTATGGTAAATGTTTATCTTAAATGCAGGCCTATCACATAAATGAAAGAATTGATTGATGAGTTGAAGTACTGAAATTGAAAGGACAAAGAGATGGCCAAACTTAGAAAAGAGATGTTGGTGCAGTCCAAACTAGAACATTTTTTGGTAATCGGGTCATATCTGGAGGTGTAGATCTCGGATTTAGATCTACTTTATATGGATGGAAAGGTAAGACATAGGCCTACAACTTTCATGTGGAGTCCAAGATTTAAAAAGGCCTTTTCAAGTCCAAATTGTAGCAACAATGAAGCAGTCTGAATCTGTCCTGCAGCCCAGACACTGTTCAGTGTTCAGCCCATATCTCGAGTTCTAGAAGTCCAAATGATCTCAAATTGTTACCCTCGAAAGATGAGACAATTTCCTAGAACTTTCATGATTTAAGTCTGTTCAAATTATGACGTTATCAATGACCTTTTTGGCAGACAAGAAGATAAGAATTATCACCAAGTCAAGATGTGGCCACCCATTCATCAATTAGTCAACAAATCAATAGTTCTGAATTTTTGGCCTATAAAAGGAGGCATTTGCCATGTATTTAGGCATCTTGGTGTTCAGATCAACATCATGCTCTTGTTCTCTCTTTTGTAATACTTAAGTTTTATTTATATTAATCTCTTGTTTATGCCTTGCATTTCCTTTTCTTTACTTAGTTAACTTCTTTCTCATTTATGTTTAGCTAAGTAAATTATGTCAAGGTGAAAAGGGTACACTAATAGTGTAACAATAAGTATAATATAAACTTAACATGGACCTTAATGTTGGATACTAACATGCTTTATATTTGTTATCTTGTTCACTCTTAATACTTTGCTTGTTAAATGGTTAATCTAGTATGTTGTATAACACTTGGTACAACAAATGCTTGGCACTTTCATAGCCCATATTGTATGGTATAACTGACACCTGAGCTATGAAAGGAACTTGATTTGTTGTTAACATAAGTTATAATCATGAATGCCTGACAACATTTACAAGTATTAGCATCATGAATGCCTGACAACATTTACAAGTATTAGCATCATGAATGCCTGACAACATTTTCATAGTCAATGCATGACAAACACATTGTACGCAAGGAGTTTGTCCCTGGTCAGCAGGTATTACTTTTCAATTCACGGCTCCGTTTGTTTCCTGGTAAGCTCAAATCACGGTGGTCAGGACCATTTACGGTTGTAAAGGTATTTCCTTATGGAGCAGTAGAGGTCACTCATGATGAAAAGGGAACATTCACAGTGAATGGGCAGTGTCTGAAGCATTACAAGAATGGAGAGTCTATTGGAAAAAGGGATGATATCCCTCTCACTTCATCTTAGCTAAATGGAAAAGTCAAGCTAATGACTATAACTAAGCGCTGATTGGGAGGCAACCCATTAAAAAAAAAACCCTAATTTGTTTCATTGAGTTGTGTAGGGATTGATCATACAAGCAAATAACCAGGAGCAACATCAAACTCACACCCACATAGTCGAAAGGAAGTATTCGTAAGCCTTTCTATTCTTTGTTTTTCCATTGAGGACAATGTGATATTTAAGTTTGGGGGAGACATTGAATGCTTTGACTATGAAAGACACTGCACACTAGAACCATGAAAACAAAGGGTGAAAAGTGATATGCATTTAAGACCAACTTTGACATTTTTAGGTGCTTCATGATGTATCCATGATATTCCTTGGCTTAGAGCGGATAATATCTTATAAAGTTGGATTAAGCATGACTATTTTCTGTTGAATTATTGAAGTACACTTTTCCAGCACAGTCATGTGAATTGTGTAGTTATGCATAAGAGATAAGTGTGCTGTTCTTTCTTGTTATTACCCTCTAAGAAAAATATCAAAACAAGGAGTGATAATGAGTATGAAAGTGAATGAATAAGTATATGATGTGTATCTACTCTAATGTTTTGAGTTGTTTAGTAACTAGGAGTATTCATCACAAATGTTTACTTTTACGTCAAACGGCAGCTTAAAATATGAATATGCAAAGCATTTTAAGTTTATGACCTGTTAAGTAACCGGGTGCATTTATCACAAATGTTTGTATTCGCGTCAAAAGACAAGTGATAAATTTTAAAAAATCACCCTTGTCAAAAGACAAGTAAAAGTGTGTTATTACTCTTAAAGTTGGCTACCTTGTTCAAAAAAATATATATATTAATAATGGTAGAATGACTGTGCACGGTTCAAGGATGCTAAACACATGAAACACATGGATGAGTTGGAAGTTTGTACAACGGTTTGCACAAAGAGTAGGAATGCTTAGTTTTCCATTATCTAATATTGTCTATGAGCTAAGTCAAGAAGTGAATGCTGCATGATGGAGCCTTTTAAATGTCAAAGTTGAACTTATCATGAGCTTTTAGCACTCTGCTTTCATGGTTTCCTTTTTGCTTGAGGACAAGCAAACATTCAAGTTTGGGGGTATTTGATAAGAGAATTTTTAACATGTATATTTTCCACTATTCATGCTTGATTTTTAAATATTTTGGATATGTTGCACAAGACAATTAGAATGTTGAATCTCTTTTTGAACTATTGACCTCGTGGGAAATTAATGTGTTTTCAGATATTAGGTTACTGAACAGGCAAAGCCCGGCAGTGAAACTGAACAGTGATTCATTATGTGCTGCAAAAGAAGCTATACAACTTAGTTCCAGATGTTTGTCGTCATTTTCAAATAGCTGAGATGAAGGTCTACAAAACATATGAAGGGCATATAACTCAGTTTTGTTATTTCGAAGCCCAAAAAGCGAGTTGAAAAACGAGGATTGAACCAGCCCGAAATTCCTGCACTGCAAAGACTGTTTCGGTTTATGGCCCTTATCTCAACGCTCAGAGGTCCAAAAATTGCAAGATCAATGTTGTTGGAAAGAAAAATTGATTCTCTATAATTTCTCCAGAAATAGAGATCTTTGAATTCGCACGTTTCCTACCTCAAATCTGGCCCGCAATGTCTGGGTAGGAAGGAATTGAATGCAGAAAAGGAAACTTTCCTCATTACTGTAGGGGTAGAACAACCACAATATAAAAGAAGAGAAACGGGGTCTGAAAAATAGAGTGGAGACACTTAGAAACCCTATAACATAGCAAAGAAAAACAGAGGAGGCGGCACCAACAGGAACAAAAAGAACAGAGGCAAAAATATTGAAGACCGAGAGGACACTTATCTACTCCACTGAAATTCTCTGCTTTTGAGTGATGTTCATCGTATCAAGTTTGTTTCTCTTTAATTTAACTATGGAGTAGACTTTTATTCTGGGATTTTTTATGTAACCTTACTATGAATATGTGAACAATTTCTTCGATTGAATTATTAGATTAAGATGTTGAGTATTTCGTTCTATATGTAATGTTTGCGTGTGTTTGGCCAACATCTGCATGATTTAGAATTCAATTTGAAACTGAGAAGTGATAATTGTTTTAGCTATTGTTTGAAATACCTTAAGAAATCTATAGGATAGAGATATCCTAGGAACTTTTGTAATCGTTACAGGTTTTACAGTATTTAACAAATTTCGAGAAGTTCAGAACTTTCGTAGAGTATATGAAATTTGTTTGTCGAAATAATTTATTGATGCTCGCGAGAGATTAATATTTACATTAGGAAAACCTGATTATCAACATTAGGAGTAATTAATTTAATCGAGAAAGTTCACATAGGCATAGTTACGGTAAGTCATAAATCCTAGAACCAGTACAATTGAATTCATTAATATTTAATCATTTGGTTGTTTGTTTTTTAATCATTAATTTTTGTTTCATAAACTATCTCATTCGATTCCTCAAATAGATCATAATTTAAAAGACTTTGGTAATTAGTAGTAATTTTTACAAATCCTAGTGGGACGATACTCTACTCATCACTTTATTACTTGTTACGATTCGTGCACTTGCAAAAGCAACCAACAGTGATCACATATGCGTCCTGCATGTTGGACAAAGTGCAATGCAATTACCATACATCTGAAAAGGAACTTTTTGCAGTGGTGTTTGCTCTAGAAAAATTCAAATCATATTTACTTGGTACAAAAGTTGTTGTTTTTACTGATCATGCAACTTTGAGGTATCTTTTGAAGAAAAAGAGTCCAAACCGAGATTGATTAGATAGATCTTGCTTTTACAAGAATATGATCTTGAGATCAAAGACAAAAAAGGTGTCAAAAACCATGTGGTTGATCACTTAAGCTGATTGAGGACCAATGATATACAAATCGAAACAATAAGAGAGACATTCCCCGACGAGCAATTATATGTGTTACATTCCTCTACAAGACCACGGTATGCTGATTTGGTGAACTATTTAGTCAACAAAGAATTCCCTCCAGGCTTTTCTAAATTCCAAAAAAGACAAGTTACGAGCTGATGCTAAATATTATTTTTAGGACACTTCTTATCTGTGGAAATTTTGTGTGGATCAAGTACTTAGGAGATGTGTTCCACAAGATGAATTTCATTCCATTCTCACTTTTTGTCATTCTCATTCTTGAGGTGGGCATTTTGGAGCAAAAAGAACGGCCATAAGGTATTTGAAAGTGGTCTTTATTGGCCTTCTATTTTTAAGGATGCACATCACTTTTGCAAATCATGTGAAAAATGTCAAAGAACAGGTAATATCACTCATAAAAACCGAATGCCTTTAACGAATATTCTTGTAAGTGAAATTTTTTATGTTTGGGGTATTGATTTTATGGGTCCATTTCCTTCTTCTTTTGGTAATCTTTATATCCTTCTTGCTGTTGATGATGTGTCTAAATGTATTGAGGTGAAAGCCACACGAACTAATAATGCCCAGGTTGTTTTAGATTTTGTTAGAACTCACATATTTGATAGGTTTGGAATCCCCAAAGCTATCATCAGCGACCGTGACACTTATTTTTGGAATCATTCAATAGAAGCATTTCTCCGCAAATACCATGTGACTTATCGGACTTCCACAGCCTACCACCCTCAAACAAATGGCCAAGCTGAAATTTCAAATCGAGAAATCAAGTATATTTTGGAGAAAACAGTGCAACCTAACCGATGAGATTGTAGTCTGCGACTTGATGATGCACTTTGGGCTTATTGGACTGCATACAAATCACCTATAAGAATGTCACCTTATAGGATGATTTATGGAAAAAGATGTCATCTACTAGTGGAGCTTGAACACAAAGCTTTTTGGGCCATTAAACAACATAACATGGATTATGATACTGCTGGGATTGCAAGGAGGTTGCAATTACAAGAGTTGGAAGAGATATGAAATGATGTCTATGAGAATGCAAGTATTTACAAAGAAAAGACCAAGAGTCTTCATATCCGAATGATTACAAGAAAGGAGTGTCATGTTAGAGACAAAGTCCTTTATCATTCACGTTTGAAAATTTTTTTGGGAAGTTGCCCTCTCGTTGGATTGGACCCTTTGTTGTTTCTAATGTTTTTTCTTATGGTGTAGTTGAAATTACAAGTTTAGAAACAAACAAAGTGCTCAAGTTTAGAACTCACCGCTTTTGTGGAGTTAGCTGAACCAATCTATGCAATATGAGCATGTGATGTGTCGAGCCAATGACATAAAACAAAAGCACTTATTAGGAGGCAACCCAACAAAAAAATTCAGATTTGCTTCCTTTTTTCCTTATATTTTATTTTTTGTATTTTACTTTATTTTACTCCTATATTCCTTTTCTTTTATTTCAATATTGAGGACAATGTTGTGTTTAAAGTGTGGGGGTATTGAGAGAATTTTGGCTTTCTTTGTTTTTTTTTTTATAAAAAAAGTCTAAGTTTTATCTTTTGAACTCCCATTGGTTTATGAGAATATAAGTATCATGTATGAGAATTAATTGAGAGAGATGAAAATATAAATTGAATGAATGAGTGTGCATACAAGTTTTAAAGTTTAATTAGTCTAAGGATTGACTTTAAAAATATGTCATGTTGACTTTATAGTGTTATACCAATGCAAGCTTTTAAGCCTTCAACATTATATTTTTTGATTATGCATTCTTTCAATGATATGTATCTCTAGAACTTGCTTCATATATTGTTGAGATTACATTCACATTACATGTGTACATGAAGATGATAAAGGCATTAGGAATTTTAACCACTTGAGCCAAAAAGTCAACATAAAACATATTATCCTTAGTGAGCCCTTTTGAGCTTGTTTATCTTTTCTTTGCTTTACCCATGTGTAAGCCTTAACTTTTTATATATTTTCCTTTTTCTCTAGCCAAGGATTAATAGAGCATATACTTGATGATATCTCATGGGATTTTGGAAATTATGTGAAAAGAAAAAAAAAGTGATGCTTGATGAAAAGAATGGGCAAAGTTGCCAAAGGTGAAAGGAAAAAAAAGAAAGAAAAGAAAGAAAAGAAAAGTGTTTCATTGTGTTCTTAAAATTTTTATGTTGATGGAGCTTGAAATCAAAAGAAGTCAAGCATTGGTGCTTAAAGATGGAAAATTTGTGTGCTTTGATGGGATATCTTGTTTCAAAAAAAATATATTTTTAGAATACTCTACTTCCTTTAGTTTTGGCCTTTTCTTTTCCTTTCTTTTACCTCACCTTAACCTTATCTTCATTACAACCAAAAAGTAAGACCTTTTTATTCATGCATTGCTTGTAATATTTTAGTAATGGAGATGAGATTGAAAAGCAAGCTTATGATATAACATATTCATTGATTGAATTTGAGAAATTGAAATACATAAGCTCTAAACACGTGAGTGTTGGAGTGTACATCAATGAGAGGACCTATCACTTTGGCATGACATAGATTTCATTTAAATCCCAATGATTAATTGGGTTTTGAAGTTCGCATGTAAATAAATTCATGAAAATTTGTACTCTTTATCCTTCTTGATTGTATTCTTGTTTATAATGCATATATTCTTGGACATTGATGGGAGATTAAGAAATTAGTCATAGTTATTTTATTTAATTAGTTTTAGTTTGATTTTATTTATCTCTTCTCGAGGATGAGTAAGAGCTAAGTGTGGGGGTATTTGATGCAACCATATTATTCGATAGTTTTACCCATATTTCCTAGTGTTTTGCCTATGTTTTATATATAAAATATCTTGATATTCTTTGTTTTATGTTTTGAAGGCATTTTTGGATGTAAGATTCAAAAAGAAGTAAATTGGAGATAATTGACAGATTTGACCTCCGATCGATGTTTTGTGCAGAACTTGAGCTCTAGAGGTCAAAACGAAGTGATTCCAATGGAATTAGAAAACTAACATCCATACCTTACTATACATATATGGCAAGAAAAAAAATAATGATCATGGAAATCGCAGCCTTCAAAGTCAAATCTCGTATTTTGTCAATGTTGACCTTTGGTCATTCCGACTTGAATATCTTGAGCTATAGAAGTTCATTTGATGCAAACTCAATTTTTTTGGATTCCTGACTCAAAGACCTATCTGCATTCCAGATGTCAGCAAAAACAAAGCTCATATGAGAGAGATATGAGTTTTCTAAGATGACACATGAATTCTGCCAACAAACAAGTTTTGTGAAGAAATAAGTTCAAAGTACTTCTCAAAGCATCGAAACTGTCATCCAAGTCTTTATTTAAGCAATTTAGCTCCTCTAAGTCAAAATTCAAAGCTTAAAGATTTTATGCAAGACTATTTCTCTTTTTTTATGAAAATAGTTATTGAAACACTTAAGTATAAATTGTCTACTTCCGGAAGAACTATTTTATAGAAAAGGGATTAGGGTTTCCTAGGATATAAAAAGAAAGAGAGAAAGGAAAGAGAGGGAGGCCAGAAAAGAGAAGAAAAACACACCATTTCCTTCAATCAACCAAAATCATGCATTCTTCTTTCTTTTTGATTAGTTGTTCAATTGACATGCAAGGCTAAACTCGTTTTGTTTTCCTATGCTTATTTCCTATGAGTGTTTATTTTAATTGCTAGAGCGGACTCTAAGTTATTGTTGTTAATAATCTATTGCTAAGTTCACTATCAAAACCAGAGTTCTGGTATATAAACTTGTGAAACAACTGAGTTTAATAATTGTGAAGGATCTACGGTATTAATCTTAGGGAGAACATTCAAACAAATCAAACATGAATTATGGACAATTATGTTGTCTAGATTAATCAATTTATCTAGTTCCTAAGGTTGGCATTGAATTAAATTACTACTGCGGTCACTGTGATTATTTGTTAGTTAGGGTTAGTTATACGACAGATCTATTAACTAACCAATGTTAAGAAAAGATAAAGATTCAGAATATAAATTGATGTTTCATTTCAATGATCAGTTCTGATTTTTGTATGTGGATGTTTACTTGAAACCAAGATTTGTTCTCTTGATAATTTATGATTTATTTAATTTTGTTTGATTGTTTAATTCTTTTATAGTCTAGATAATCTCAAACCCCCCTATTACATAACGTCTAACATAAAAATCAGAACTAAAACTTCCTCGTGGGATCGACCCCTTGCTTGCTTTATACTATCTTGTTTATTTAAGCTAGAGTAATTAATTTGTGTGATCATGACATCGCAATAGAAACAAGGGTAATAGTAAAATGATTTTGACCATCAAAATCAACAGAGCCTTGAAAAAGGACAGTGAAGTGTTTTTGGTAGTAATAATGGGTGAGGATTCTAGACAGACTACGCAAATGCCAAATGTCATTGCTAGAGTGTTAAAGGAGTATGAATATGTCATGCCTCTAAAGTTGCTAAAAAAGCTTCCACTAAGAAAGGCTATTGATCACAAAATTGAACTTGTGCTCGGTGTGACACCATCATCGCAACCCTTGTATCATATGTCTCTAAGCAAATTGGATAAGTTGTGAAGACAACTAGAGGAATGGATAAATGACGGGTTTATTCAGCCGTTTAAAGCTTTGTATGGTGCTCTTGTTATGTTTCAAAAGAAGGCAAATGATAGTCTTTGAATGTGTGTGGATATTCGTGCACAAAACAAAATGACAATAAAGAACAAGCATCCAGTGTCGTTGGTGTAGGACTTGTAGGAAAGGTTGAATGGGGCTTCTGTCTTCTCAAAACTGGATTTAAGGTCTGGTTATTGGCAGGTTAGAATTGCTGAAGGGGATGAGCACAAAATAACTTATGTGACGAGGTATGGATCATATGTCTTTTTGGTTATGCCATTTGGCTTAACCAATGCTTCAACTACATTCTGTAACTTGATGAATGATGTGTTATATGAGTTTCTAAATGACATTGTGGTAGTGTATCTAGATAACATTATGGTTTTTAGTACAAGCATGGAGGATTATGTGGTTCATCTGTCTAAGGTTTTAAATGGACTAAGGGAACATAAGTTGTTTGTCAAAAAGGAAAAATGTGAGTTTGCATGTGATGAAATTATGTTCCTAGGATACTTGGTAAGTATAGGGCAAGTGAGGATGGATCCAAATAAGGTACAAAATATACTGGAATGGGTAGCCCCTATAGTGTCTAACTTACGATCCTTTTCGAGTTTGGAAAACGAATATTGTTGATTTATTAAAGGTTACAATAAAGTGGTCACTCCTCTTTCTAACCTGTTAAAGAGGAATTGGAGGTACGACTGGTCAGACGAATACCAACGAGTATTCGACAAGCTAAAGAGGGTTGTTACGTTAGTGCCGATGTTGAAACTACATGATTTTAAGAGTCCATTTAAAATGCACACAAATGCTTCGAATATGGCTATTGGGGGTGTACTTGTGCAAAAGGGACATCCAGTTGCATTTGAAAGTAAAAAACAAAATAAGGCAAAATAGAGGTATTCAATACACGAGAAGGAAATGACAATAGTGGTTTACTATCTCGGTGTATGGCAGGTGTATCTGTTGGGGCCAACATGTTTTTTAGAACATAAAAGATGTTATTACAACGGTAAGCTCGATGACAAAAGTTCTTGGCCAAGTATGATTTTGTATGGGAACACAAGCCAGGGTGACATAATTAAGTTGCAAATGCATTTAAAAGGCATGGGGTGCTTGCTTTTGTTTTTTTCCCTTGTGTAGGTGGAGTCAGACATGCTAGAATGACTTCACCAAACTGCTAAAAAGGATGTAGCTTATAAAAAGTTGGCTGATCTTGTACGGGAAGGGACAATACGAAGATATTGGTTGGAAAATGATCTCCTCTATGTCAAAGGGGGTTAAATCTACATGCCAAAAAGGAAGCTATAAAAATCCTTGATGTTAAAGACACATGATTCGTAGTGGGTTGGACATCTAGGGAGGCAAAATATGCTACGTTTGTTGTCTCAAACATATTATTAGCCAAAGATTGATGAAGACGTTGAGTTATATGTCGGAACTTGTCTAGTAAGCCAGCAAGACAAGGTTTTACGGTAGCATGAGGTAGATTTGGTTCAGCCACTACCGATTCCAGACAATCCTAGGGTGTCAGTCTCTATGGATTTTATTGTGGGCTTTCCAAAAGTAGATGACATGAATGCAGTGATGGTGGTTGTGGATAGATTCACCAAATATACAGTGTTTGTTGTTGCTCCATCAGTTTGTACAACAAAAGTGGCAACGGGGATGTTTTACTAAAATATGGTGAAATACTTTAGGTCCCGTCAAATATTGTTAGTAATTGTGATATGTACTTCACTAATAGGTTTTGGACAATATTGTTAGTAATTGTTGGAAGAATACCCATGATACTACGTGACAGTGACACAAAGAAATTGGCTAAAGTTGCTGGACAGTGCCTAATTTTTTTTATCAAATGTAAAGAATTGTATAGATCAAAGTGAAACAAAGCTGGAAACCAACAAGTCAGAATATACATGCATGAATATACAGGCGAACGAAGGGAACAAGCACCCTTGAACAGGTGAAAACAAAACCAAGGGAACAAAGTCTCTTGAACAAGAGGAAACATGCTCCCTGAAACAAAAAACAGGATAGTAAGCTAAACAGAGCTAGCAACCAGCCATCAGAACCAAACCAAACAATAGATGGATGTAGCCAATAACAAACCAGCAGCAACAGGCCCCAGCAAACCCACAGAACCTGCAAGAATATAAGATAATAGCACCAAACAGAACCAAAGCAGCAACACCCCAAGCCAGAGAGCAAAGCAAACTCCAGCAAACCATAGAAACCGAAAGCAGCGTAACAAATCACATAATTTCTAGAGAACAAACTGCAACAGGAACACTGAAGCAGGCAAGAAAAAGCAACAGCATAAGCAGGAACCAGCTGGAAAAGGAACAAATTCCAACTCCGAAGCAGGAACCCATAGCTGCCAAGACTAACCCAAATAAGGCTAATATCCAGACCAAAAGGCACTCAAATCAACTATGTAACATCCCCCGTTCCGGGATAAAAACCACAATCTCATGTCAACAAAAAAAAATAGAGTAGTTAATTTTTTTTCTATATCTATTCATGGTGTTCGTATTAAAGTCTGCTGAAAATTTCGACGGAGTCTCCCCTAAACCGGGAGATCCCAAGTTATCGACATTTAACCTGATTACACTTCTAATAACCCGCATCTCCTAACTCAATTCCGACCCAATCATCCTAGGTCTCAATCCCACAAACATCATCATACATATCAACCATAATATTTATGATATACATTATATACAAATATCATTATGGATAAAAATATAAATACGCATACATGGAACGTGGTTATATGAACTACAGAGTTAAGTTCATTTAATCAAGTTTAAACATTAATTATACAAATTAAGTTATACAAACATTTCCATGTTTACAAAATACAAAGGTATACTCCCTAGAACCTAGATTACAAGAAGTGAACATAAGTTAGGATCTACTCCTGTAGTACATGCGAGGGTCCTGAAACAAGATACATATTATTGAAACATGAATATCACAATAAATATAGCAACACAAATATCTAACAATTTAAAAGGGGCAACATGCATTCATATTTTGTTTGCTTCTCCCTTCTGACTTTCATTAGTATCTCTTTCTTGTTCAACTACTAAAAATTGTTTCCCCTCCCATTATCAACCTCCATTTCTAGATTTTATAAGATCAATCATGATTATTTCTGCTTAACACATTACCGATACAAATTTCACTAGTATCATCATTATCACCCCGTAGGAATCGATGCAAGGTGATCCCCTTACCCGGGATCCTAACATACACCAAATGTATGCTACTTAATACATGGTTGATCCCTTTACCCGAGATCCTACCATACACTAAATGTATGCTAGTTAATACATGGTTGATCCCCTTACCCGAGATCCTAACATACACTAAATGTATGCTAGCCAATACATGGTGATCCCCTCACGCGGAATCCTAACATACACTAAATATACACTAGTCAATACCTGGTTGATCCTATTACCCGGGATCCTAACATACACTAAATGTATGTTAGTCCAAACATGGTGATCCCCTTACCCGGGATCCTAACATACACTAAATGTATGCAAGTTCACGCCCTAACACTTCTCATATTTCCATTGTCAGCGATAATTTCATTACTTGACAATTCACACAACAACCATTCACCTAATATTCAATATTTTATAATTCACATTTCACATTGGTAACATATTAAATCATGGAATTTGACTAGAAAGTATAGGTGTGATTTACCTACCTGCAATAGAAGCTCT
The DNA here is from genome assembly GCA_007827005.2 of Populus simonii. Classification (NCBI taxonomy): domain Eukaryota; kingdom Viridiplantae; phylum Streptophyta; class Magnoliopsida; order Malpighiales; family Salicaceae; genus Populus; species Populus simonii. Next base: position 5,332,075 of record CM017478.2, read on the forward strand.
ACTCGTGCTCCCCTACTGCTGTTGTTACCCCACGCCTGTAGTCCCTCATGCAAATCACAGGTTTAGCTCATAAATTTTCCTCGCTCAAAGATATGTTTTATAATAACCATATCAACAGTCAATAAGTCTTTCTTTCAATCATTTCTTAATATTTGAACTATTACTGTTTAAACCTCGAACTGTTATTGTCTCACCTCTCCTTAGATTTTTAACTATATCTAGAGTTATAGAACTCTATTTCAAGCGATATTGGTCTCGTTGGAAAGTTAAGACACGAGGTTACAAGTTTTCTGAAGGAAAGAGAACCCAGTTCTGCCTCTAAGACAGTCAAAATTTCTCATCAATAAACATTGGACTGTTACTGTCTTGATATAGAACTGTTATTGTCCGACCTCTCCTCAGATTTTTAACTATATCTAGAGTTGTAGAACTCCATTTCAAATGAGATTTGTCTTGTTGGAAAGCTAAGACACGAGGCTACAAGTTCTCTGAAGGAAGGAGAACCCAGTTCTGCCTCTAAGATAGTCAAAATTGCTCATCAACAAACATTGGATTGTTACTATCCAACTGTTATTGTTTTGATATTGAACTGTTACTATCCGACCTCTCCTCAGATTTTTAACCATATATACAGTTATAGAACTCCATTTCAAGCGATATTGGTCTTGTTGGAAAGCTAAGAAACGAGGCTACAAGTTCTCTGAGGAAGGAGAACTCATTTCTGCCTCTAAGACAATCAAAATTGCTTATTAACAAAGCATATCTATTGCCCTATAGGATCTGTCATGACCCAATCTCGGTTGGTGACCCATGGCTGGAGTTCTATAACTCCAAATTGAGCAAGACCAATTTCCTTAGTTAGTCAACATACATGCATCAATTCATAATCGACTTTGAAACGACTCATAAAACCATGTTTAAAACACCTTACCCGGTAAGAATCAAGGTTTCGATCTTCAAGTCCCTCCTTTTCTTTCAAATGACAGTCGACGCTCCTCTCTTCTCTTCTTGTTCAAAATTTCTTGTTAATCCCTTGCCCACTAGTGTTTATTCTACCTATAACTCTTAATCTTGGATGGGTTCTTGAAATTTTGGTGTTTCTCTCTTGATTTGCAAAAATGGATACAAAAACTCCCTCTTTTCTTTCCTTACGATTTTTACAGATTTTTTTATGAGAAGAGGAGTATTTATGCTCTATAATTATTCTTATTTGCATTTAAGCCCCATTTTCTTTAAGAGTATCATTTTCCCCCCACATCTTTTTTCTTCTTCTTATAATTAAGTTGTACCTCTTTTCTTTTCTTATAATTTCACCCACAACTTTTAGTTTAGTTTATTTTCTTTAATTTAATCCAGCCTTGATTTTTTTTCCCAGGGTTTACATTCTCCCCTCCTAATAAATGTTTACATAGACTTTAGTGATTTGAATAAGGGTAGCCCCAAAAGTGACTTTCTCTTGCCATATATAAATGTTTTGGTTGACAATGATGCATACAGTTCCATGTATTCCTTTATAGATGAATTCTTGAGATACAACCAAATAAAAATGGCTCTATAAGATAAAGAGAAAACAACCTTTATCACACCCTAGGGAACCTTCTTTTACAAGGTTATGCCATTTGGGTTGAAAAATGCAAGAGCCATTTACTAGAGGGCCATGGTGACTCTATTCTATGATATGATGCACACAAAAATTGAGGTGTATGTGGATGATATGATTGACAAATCTAAGAAAGGAGAGAGTCGTGTCCAGGTTTTAAAAAAGTTGTTTAAGAGATTAAGTACAAATTGAGGCTCAACCTTGTAAAATATTCATTTGAAGTAAAATCTAGAAAGTTATCAAGATTCGTGGTAATTGATAAGGGGAAAGTGGTGGATTTTGATAAATTAAAAGCTATTCAATCCAAGCCAGCTCCTAAAATAAAGAAGAAGGTGAGGGGATTTTTAGGGAGATTGAACTATATTGCTCGGTTCATATCTCGGCTAACAACAACATATGAACAAATCTTGGAACCTAGAATGAGGTGTTAAGAAGCCTTCGATAAAATCAACTAGTACTTACAGAACCCACCTCTGTTTGTTCCTCTTGTATCAGGAAGGCCTCTAATATTATATTTGATAATGACTAAAGTAGCTATGAGATGTGTACTATGCCACCATAATGAAATCAAAAAGAAAAAAAGAAAGAGCCATTTACTATATTGAGTAAGAAGTTCATGGTATGTGAGTATAGATACACTATGATAGAAAAGATATGTTGTTCACTTGTATGGGCATCAAAAAAACTCATGCAGTATATGTTGTATCATACAACGTGGTTAATTTTTGTTAGTAGAATACGACATAATTTATATGACAAGCAAAGCTGTGAAAGGGAGTGTGTAAACACCCAAAAAAAGAAAGAGAAGTAAAGCTGAAATGATTGCTGCTGATTTCTAAATAGGCAGCAACACAGTTTTTGGCTGTTGATTTCTGAATCGGTAGCGACGCAGTTATTGGCTGTCGATTTTTGAATCGACAACGACACAGTTTGGGTACCGATTTCTAAATCAATAGTGACACATTTTTTGGCTGCCGATTTCTAAAATGGCAGCGACACTATAAAACCTAACAAAAATTTGTGTTGGATTGGCCTATCCTAGAGGAGAATAGGAATAAAAACTAGCCCAAGATAACCCAAAAGGGGGATAAGGACAACCTTGGTCCAGCGTCCAAACATCCCAGCACACTTAATGGGGCTATAAATACAAAGAGAGAGGTCACTCTTCCCAAAAATCTACCAGCAGCAGCTGCATGTTCAGTTGTATGCTTCTCTTCTCTTCCTCCTTCCCAACAGAAATCTAAACCAAACCAACAAATAGTGCCTTTTTTAACGTGCGCGCGCGTGTGCATGAGAGAGAGAGAGTGGGAGTTGAGAACTTGAGAAGGAGATCGAAAAAGTGCCTAGAGTGAGGAGAAAAGGGCTAGAACCGAGAAAGGGAGAAGAAGAGAACGAATATTGTCAAACTTTCCCCAAACCTACTTAGACTTAAAAGGTTTAGGTCATGTGACTTATTTCTTCTTGTTCTTGAGACCCCAAAACTGAAAATGAAGAAGAAGACCCTAAGAAAATTGACCAAGGATTTCTAGGTTAGTTGTGAAGGAAACCAAAATCAACTTGGAGAAAAAGAAAATAGGGATGAAATGGGACAAAATTCTAGAACACTTAACGAAGAAAAATGAATAAATGGAATGAACAAAGCATGAAAGAAGGTCAACCATAGTTGAAGGATGGCCAGAGTACATTGTGTGATAAATTGCATGTAGTTCATGCTTGAAAATATATGATTCTGCTGGATTTTAATGACAAACTGTGTGCTGGAAATGAATTGTATGTAGTTGTCCAGTCTTGAAAATAAGTGATTCTGCTGGATTTTTAGGACAAACTAACTGAAATGCATGCGGATGTTTCCTACTAAATTGTGTTGTCGGCAATGAATTAATGTTCACAGTCGAATTGTGTTGTTGGCAGCGAATCAGGTGTTTGCTGCCTAATTTGTGTCGTCCGCAGCGAATCAGGTGTTCTCTATCGAATTGTGTTGTCCGTAGTGAATCAGGTGTTCGCTGCTGAATTTGTGTTGGCCACAACGAATCAGGCGTTTGCTGCCATAATGTGTTGCTCGCAGTGAATTAGGTTTTCATTGCCCAGTTGTGTTGTCCGCAGCGAATCAAGTGTTCACTGCCGAGTTGTGTTGCCCAAAGCGAGTTAGGTGTTTGCTGCCTAATTTGTGTCGTCCGCAGCAAATCAGGTGTTCGCTGCCAACTTGTGTTGTCCGTAGTGAATCAAGTGTTCGCTGCCAAATTTGTGTTGTCTGCAACCAATCAGGTGTTCGTTGGAACTAAATTCAATATAGTTGTTCATGCTTGAAAATATGTGATTCAGCTGGATTTTTATAACAAACTATGTGCTAGAACTGAATTGTATGTAGTTGTTCAGTCTTGAAAATATATGATTCTAGTGGATTTTTAGGACAAACTGTGTGCTAGAACCGAAACGCATGCGGATGTTTCTTGCCAAATTGTGTTGTCTGCAGCAAATCATTCGTTGCCGAATTGTGTTGTCGACAGCGAATCAAGTTTTTGTTGTCGAATTGTGTTGTCCGCAGTGAATCAGGTGTTCGCTGCCGAATTTGTGTTGTTCGCAGCGAATCAAGTGTTCGCTGCCGAGTTGTGTTTGCTGCAACCAATCAGGTTTTTACTGCCGAATTGTGTTGTCCGCAGAAAATGAGGTTTTTGCCGTCGAGTTCTGTAGTTTGTAGCGAATCAGGTGTTCACTTCCGACTTGTGTTGTCCGTATTGAATCAGGTTTTCTCTGCAGAATTGTGTTGTCCGCAGCGAATCAGGTGTTCGCTGCCAAGTTGTGTTGTTCGCAGCAAATTAGGTTTTCGCTGCCAAGTTGTGTTGTCCACGGCGAATCAAGTTTTTGGTGCCGACTTGTGTTGGCCTCAGTGAATCAGGTGTTCGTTGTTGAATTTGTGTTGGTTGCAGCGAATTAGGTGTTCACTGCGGAATTGTGTTGCTCGCAGCGAATCAGGTTTTCACTGCCGAATTATGTTGTTCGCAGCGAATCAGGTGTTCGTTGCCGGCTTGTGTTGTCCGCAGCGACTTAGGATTTCACTGCCAAGTTATGTTAACCGCAGCAAATCAGGTTTTCCATTTCAATTTTTCATTACAAGTCTTTACAAAAGGTGTCAGACGACTAATTAGGCGATTAACAAGTCTGTTCATACAAAACTCATATCACCCATAACATGCGATTATATAGTTCTTTTCAAAATGAGTGAGCTGCGACAGATTTCCTTATGCACCATGGTGGTATGATGTCCCTGTTACAGCACAAGGAAATTTCAAGCATTATAGGCAATTTAAAAAAACTTATAAAGCAATATTAACATTACATTTCGTTCATGGACCAAAAACCATAATTCTTTCATTTATCTTTACTTATGTAAATACCACCATAATAATTCATCAATTACTGAGGCTAATTACAAAACTCAATCTCGGTCATCCGTCTGAAATACTGTTAACCGAACTAACATTAATCTCTGTTTAAATCATAACAATCGTAGTTCTTCATATACTTGGTATAAACAAAACATAGTGTACATGAACGCATCAATTCTTAAAACTAACTCATAAAATCCGGTTATTCTCTTAGGATCGCCGAAGTCAATTGTTTATTCATCTCGGTCATCTACTTAGGATGCCATTAGCTGAAGTCAATCTTTTATTCATCCCGGTCATCCCCTTAGGATGTCATTAACCGAAACTAATCATTTGTTCATTCCAGTCATCCATTTTGGATGCCATTAGAGCTAATCATTTGTTCATCCTAGTCATCCATTTAGGATGCCATTAACCGAAGCTAATTATTTATTCATCTCGGCCACCCACGTAGGATGTTATTAGCTGAAGCTAGTCATGTATTCATCCACTTCGGATGCCATTAGCCGAAGCCAATCATTTACCAATCAAATGTTCCAGATACGGTTTATGAAATAACTATTACATGATAATATCCTTTGAAATGCTCATTCAAACGATTCATAACAATTTGACATTCACTATAACATAATAGTAGACCCTTTGTATTACTCATCCAACCGTTCATGACAGTTAATGTTCAATACAATACAACAATAGATCCCTCATAATTCTCATACAAAATTCATAACAATTTAGGACTATGTATAGCACAATAATAGATCCCTCGCAATACTTATATAAACATTCGTAACAAATAACCTTCAACATGATACAATGATAAATCCTTCGTAATACTCATACAATCATTCGTAACAGTTAACATTCATTATAATACAATGGCTAATCCTTCATAATACTTATACAATCATTCATAACAGTTAACATTCATTATAATACAACGGTAGATCCTTCATAATACTCATACAAAATTCATAGCAATTTAGGGCTATGTATAGCACAATAATAGATCATTCGCAATACTTATATAAACATTCGTAACAAATAGCCTTCAACATGATACAATGATAAATCCTTCGTAATACTCATACAATCATTCGTAACAGTTAACATTCATTATAATACAATGGCTAATCCTTCATAATACTTATACAATCATTCATAACAGTTAACATTCATTATAATACAACAGTAGATCCTTCATAATACTCATACAAAATTCATAGCAATTTAGGGCTATGTATAGCACAATAATAGATCATTCGCAATACTTATATAAACATTCGTAACAAATAACCTTCAACATTATACAATGATAAATCCTTCGTAATACTCATATAATCATTCATCAGCAGCCCAAATTCATAACAGCCCAATCAACATCTCAAAATCAGTTTAATATTCATTGCAATGCAATAACATATATATCCACCTCAAACAGGTCATTTCAGAACATTAACATTTTTGACATCGTTTCAACATTCATCAAGAACTCGATAAACATTTCATAATTGTTTCAACAATCATCAAAAATTCAATCAAACACTTCATCATCGTTTCATCATTCATCAAGGATTCAATAATATATCATCATAAGTAAATCATTTCAAAACATAAACAACATGTGAGAAAAAGGTGGAAATGATGCAACCATATTATTCGATAGTTTCACCCACATTTAACTAGTGTTTTGCCTATGTTTTATATATATAATGCCTTGATATTCTTTTTTATATATGTTTTGAAGACACTTTTGGATGAAAGATGCAAAAAGGAGTAAATTGGAGGTAATTGATAAATTTGACTTTCAGTCGATGTTTTATGCAGAGTGTAAGATCTAGAGGTCAAAATGAAATGTCTCTAGTGGCATTAAAAAGCTAACATTCATACCTTTCTCGACATATAAGGCAAGAAAATAAAATAAGAAAGAGCATGGAAATCACAGCCTTCAAAGTCAATCCCGCAATCTACCACTGTTGACCTTTAGTCATTTCGACTTGAATATCTTGAGCTACAGAATTCCATTTGATGTAAACTCAATTTTTTTGGATTCATGACTCAAAGATCTATCCACGTACCAAATTTCAGAGAAAAACAATCTCATATGAGGGAGATATGATTTTTCTAAGATGACAAATGAATTCTGCCAGCAAACAGGTTTTGTGAAGAAACGAATCCAAATTACATCCCGAAACATCCAAACCAACATCCAAGTTTTTATTTCAGCAATTTAGCTCCTCTAAATCAAAGCTTGAAGATTTCATGCAAGGTTATTTCTTCATTTTTAGAAAATAATTATTGAAGTACTTAAATGTAAATTGTCTATTTAAGGGAGGACTAAATTGTAAAATAGAGAGACTAGAGTTTCCTAGGATATAAAAACAATGAGAGAAGAGAAGGAGGGCAGCCAACTAAGAGAGAAAAAATACCCCTTCTCCTCCACAAACCCGAAATCATGTTTTCTTCTTTCTTTTTGATTAGTTGTTCAATAAACATGTAAGGCTAAACTCTTTTTTTTAGTTGCAAGGATACAGAAACCTTCGGATTTCAAGAACTGTGAGATTTATTCTACCTTTTCTTTTTAGTTTCTATGATGAATGAATATGTTTGTTCTCCTATGCTTATTTCCTATGATTGTTTATTTTAATTGCTAGAGCGGGCTCTAAGTTATTATTATGAACAATCTATTACTAAGTTTGCTATCAAAACCGAAGTGGTGGTATATAAACTTGTGAAGCAACTAAGATTAATAATTGTGGCAGATCCAGATTAGTAATCTTAGGGAGTGCATTCAATTGATCAAATCAAACATGGACTACGGACATTGTAGTTATTTAATGGTTAGGATTTGTTATACAACAGATCTGTTAACTAATCAATATAAGAAAAGATAGATATTCAAAGTATAAATTAACGTCGCGTTTCTATGATTAGTTCTGATTTCTGTAGGTGGATGTTTACTTGTGACCATGTTTACTTGTGACCAAGGTTTGTTCTCTTGATAATTTTCTGATTTTATTTAATTTTGCTTGATATTTTTTTATTTTCTTTTGCTTTAGCCTAGATAACATCCACCCCCCACCTCCCCCCCAAAAAAAATTGCATATCATCTAGCATAAAAATCTAACTTGAACCTTCCTCGTTAGATAGACCCCTTGCTTACTCTATACTACCTTGTGTGTTGTGTTTTAAGCTAGGGTAATTAATTTGTGCGACCACAACATCGCAACAGGAAACCACCTACTTGTTCCACCCATGGGGTGTCCTTGTCTTGACAAAGGTTCGATCCCAAATGCACCCCTCTAAAACATCAATGGCCACAAATCAATACATTCATATTCAATAATCACACAACTCGTCACCACACATGTCTCAAGCATACACGAGTTCATATTCCAGTGTTCTACGTACTACAATCACAAAAAACAATTGTTTTAATCATTGGGGCCAATCCAAATACGTAAATTTACTGCAGAATTTAGTTTGCGAAACTGGTTCGCGGTAGACAACAAATATTCAACAGCGAACACTGATTTGCTACAGACATCATAATTTCAGCAACGAATGTTGATTCGCTATAGACAACATAATTTCATCAGTGAACGCTAATTCGCTCCAGACAACACAATTTCAGCAGCGAATACTAACTCGTTGCAGACAATACAAATTTCAGCAGTGAATGCTGATTCACTGCAGACAACACAAATTTCAGCAGTGAATGCTGACTCGCTGTAGACTGTTGCGATATCGCAATCGAACAAATTAATTACCCTAGCTTAAATAAACAAGATAGTATAGAGTAAGTAAGGGTCGATCCCACGAGGAAGGTTTAGTTCAAATTTTTATGTTATATGATATGTAACTGGGGGGTTTTGAAGTTATCTATGCTATGCTATAGTAAACATAAAGAAATAATCAATGCTAAATCAAATAAAATCGAAATTTATCAAGAAAACAAACCTTGGTCCCAAGTAAACATCCACCTACAGAAATCAGAACTGATCATGAAAACGAAACAAATATTTATCTTTTTTAACGTTGATTAGTTAACAGATTTGCTGTATAACTAATCCTAACCATCAAACAACCATAGTGTTCACACTAGTAATTTAATTCAATGGAAGCCTTAAGAACTAGATAAATTGATTAATCTAGACAACATAACTGTTCGCAATTCATGTTTGATTTGTTCGAATGTTCTCCCTAAGATTAATAATGTAGATCCGCCATAATTATTAAACTCAGTTGCTTCACAAGTTTATATACCACAACTCTGGTTTTGGTAGCAAACTTAGCAATAGATTATTCACAATAATAACTTAGAGTCCGTTCTAGCAATTAAAATAAACAATCATATAAAATAAGCATAGGAGAACAAACATATTCATTCATCATAAGAAAAGGTAAAATAAATCTCACAGTTCTTTTAAATCTGTCAATTATCTCCAATTTGAATCTTACATCCAAAAGTGCCTTCAAAACATAAAACAAAGAATATCAAGACATTTTATATATAAAACATTGGCAAAACACTACGTAAATATGGGTAAAACTATCGAATAATATGGCTGCATTCAATACCCCCACACTTAGCTCTTGCTTGTCCTCGAGAAAGGATAGATAAAATCAAGCTTAAACTAAATAAATAAAATAACTATGATTAATCTCTTAATCTCCCATCAATGTCCAAGAATATATGCATTATAAACAACAATACAATCAAGAAGGATAAAGAGTATAAATTTTCATGAATTTATTTACATGCGAACTTCAAAATGCAATTACTCGTTGGGATTTTAATGAAATCTATGTCATTCCAAAGTGATAGGTCCTCTCATTGATATACACTGCAACACTCATGTGTTTAGGGCTTATGTGTTTATATCTCTCAAATTCAATCAATTAATATGTTCCAGCATAAGCTTGTTCTTCAATCCCATCTACATTACTAAAATATTACAAGCAATGCATGAATCAAAAGGTCTTACTTTTTGGTTGTCATGGGGCTAAGGTTAAGGTGAGGTAAAAGAAAGGAAAAGAAAAGGCTAAAACCAAAGGAAGTATAGCATTCTAAAAAAAATGATTTTTTTTAAACAAGATATCCCATCAAAGCACATAAATTTTCAATTTTTAAGCACCAATGCTTAACTTCTTTTGATTTCAAGCTCTATCAACATAAAATCTTAAGAACACAAAGGAACACTTTTCTTTTCTATTCTTTTTGTTTTTTTGTCTTTCACCTTTGACAACTTTGCCCATCTTTTCATCAAGCATCACTTTTTTCTTTTCACATAATTTCCAACCATAATCCATGAGATATCAACAAGTATATGGTCTACTAATTCCTGGCTAGGAAAAAAGGAAAACATATAAAAAGTTAAGGCTTACACATGGATAAAGCAAAGAAAAGATAAACAAGCTCAAAGGAGGCTCACTAAGGATAATATGCTTTAGGTTGGTTTTTTGGCTCAAGTTGTTAAAATTCTTAATGCCTTTATCATCTTCATGTACACATGTAATATGAATGTAATCTCAACAAGATATGAAGCATGTTCTAGAGATACATATCATTGAAAGAAAGCATAATCAAAGAATATAATGTTGAAGGCTTAAAAGTTTGCATTGATATAACACTATAAAGTCAACATGGCATATTTTCGAAGTCAATCCCTAGACTAATTAAACTTTAAAACTTGCATGCACACTCATTCATTCGATTTATGTTTTTATCTCTCTCAACTAATTCTCATATATAATACTCACATTCTCATAAACCAACGGGAGTTCAAAAGATGAAACATAGACTTTTTGTTTTTTAAAAAACAACAAAGAAAGCCAAAATTCTCTCAATAGCCCCACACTTTAAACACAACATTGTCCTCAATGTTGAAATAAAAGAAAAGGAATATAGGAGAATGATAAAAATAAAGTAAAATGTGAAAAATAAAAGATAAGGGAAAAAGAAATCAAATCTGATTTTTTTTTGTTGCCTCCCAATAAGCGCTTTTGTTTTATGTCATTGACTCGACACATCGCATGCTCATGCTTTATAGATTGGTTTAGCTAACTCTACAGAAGCGGTGAGTTCTGCCATCCAACCTTTATAGAAAGTTTTCAATCGATGCCCATTGACCTTGAGCACTTTGTTGGTTTCTAAACTTGTAATTTCAATTGCACCATAAGGAAAAACATTAGAAACAACAAAGGGTCCAATCCAACGAAAGCGTAACTTTCTAGGAAAGAGTTTCAAACATGAATGATAAAGAAGGACTTTGTCTCCAACATGAAACTCTTTTCTTGTAATCATTCGGTCATGAAGAGTCTTGGTCTTTTCTTTGTAAATCCTTACATTCTCATAGGCATCGTTCCATATCTCTTCCAACTCTTGCAATTGCAACTTTCTTGCAATCCCAGCAGCATCATAATCCAAGTTATATTGTTTAATGGCCCAAAAAGCTTTTTGCTCAAGCTCCACTGGTAGATGACATGCTTTTCCATAAATCATCCTTTAAGATGACACTCCTATAGGTGATTTATAAGCAGTCCGATAAGCCCAAAGTTCATCATCAAGTCACAGACTCCAATCTTGCCGGTTAAGTTGCACTGTTTTCTCCAAAATGGACTTGATTTCTCGATTTGAAATTTCAACTTTCACTACCTCCATCATCGATGGATTCAACCTCCTTTTCATTTCCCTTGTTGGTTTCGCATTGTCCTTCAATAGTATGTGATGCATGCACATCGAGGGACTAATGCCCTTGATATCGGCTATAGTCCATCCAATGGCCGTTTTATGATCTTACAACAACTTCAAAGTTTTTCCTCTTATGCACTTGTTAAACCTTTTGCTATGATAACGAGAAGTGTATTATTGTCGCCAATGAATACATCAAATTATCAAGCAAAGGTTTCAATTCTAACTCGGGGGCCTATAAAATAGATGACAACAGCTTATTATGTGAAAGTACTAAATCAATAAAGACATTACTAGGGGGAATGGTTTGCAAAGCTTGCAAAGCCAATGCTGATTTTTTCATGTTTTGAGGAACACATATATGCCTCTCCATCTGTTCTATCTTAGTAAAATTAAAGACATAGCTCAAAGCCACGCTTAATCCATCCTCACAATCAAAATAAAAACTTTTTGCACACACTTATCAACTTGGTCATTGCATGTGATAAAATAAACGTTGTGAGGATATTTCATTGCATCATAAAAATTAAATTCAATTTTTTCATCATAAAGACTTGGATGTCGGTTTGAATGCTTTGGGATGTAATTTGGACCTGTTTCTTCACAAAACCTGTTTGCCGGCAGAATTCATGTGTCATCTTTAAAAGTTGACACATGAGCTCGTTTTCTACTAAAAGTTGGTAGGCTGATAGGTCTTTGAGTCAGGAGTTCAACAAAATTGAGTTTGCATAAAATGGACTTCTGTAGCTCAAGATATTCAAGTTGGAATGGCCGAAGGTCAACACTAGCAGAATGTGAGATTTGACTTTGAAAGCTGTGATTTCTATGATTTTTCTTTTTTTATTTTTCTTGCCAAATATGTATAAAAAGGTATGGATGTTAGTTTTCCACTGTCACTGGAATCATTTCATTTTGACCTTTAGAGCTCAAGCTCTGCACAAAACATCGATCAGAGGTCAAATATGCCAATTATGTCCATTTTACTTCTTTTTGAATCTTACATCCAAAAGTGCCTTCAAAACATAAAACAAAGAATATCAAGGCATTTTATATATAAAACATAGGCAAAACACTACGTAAATATGGGAAAAAATATCAAATAATATGGTTGCATCAAAACTATACAATTTCGGCAGCGAACGCTGACTCGCTGCAGACTACAGTATTTCGACAGCAAACACTAATTCACTGCAGACACAAAATTTCAGCGAACACAAATTCACTATAGACAACACAACATTCGCTGTAGACAATGCAATTTCAATAGCGAAGGTTGATTCATTGCGAACAATACAATTTCAACAATGAATGTTGATTCGCTACAGATAACACAATTTTAGCAACGAATGGTGATTCGTTGCAGACAACACAAATTTCGGCAGCGAACACTAACTCGCTACAGACTACATAATTTTAGTAGTGAATGATGATTCACTGCAAACAACACAAATTTCAGCAACGAATACAGATTCACTATAGACAACACAATTTTGGCAGCGAATGTTAATTCGCTGCAGACAACGCAATTTCAGCAACGAATGTTGATTCACTGCGAACAACGCAATTTTGGCAGCAAATACTGATTCATTGTGGACTACATAATTTCAACAACGAATGATGATTCGTTGCAGACAACACAATTTCAGTAATGAATGATGATTCAGTGTACATAACACAATTTTAGCAACGAACGCTAATTCGCTGCAGACAGTATAATTTTCGGCAGCGAATGCTGATTCACTGAACATAACATAATTTTGATTTTGTCATTAGTTTCCAGCAGAGTCACATGATTTTAGCATGAACACACACATGCAAATTCAATTCCAGCATATACTTTGTCATTAGATTCTTGTTTCTGTTCTAGCATGCTTTCAAGGTTACAAACACACACAATTTTTGCACTTAGCATCCACCAACACATTTTCATACAAGTTCTTCAACCATATATGCATAATTCATGACATTAACACATTTATAATTTTGTTTCAGTTTCACATAATTAAGCAACTCTAACAAGATCATCATTTTTGCATTTTATCCCTTTAATCCATGTCCTGTCCGGCCCTCACCATGGCTGGCCACCTCTCTGAGTTTCTTGCTTTCAAAATTGTTCATTTCCTCTAATAAATGTTTAGGAGTTAGGTTCTCCATTCATCCCCATTTTCAGCCCTCATCTTTGTCTAGTTTTATTTAACAGGTGGTGTGAGAATCTTAGGCTATTTGTTTAAGGTTTTTCTTCTCCCTTTTCAGTCCCAAAGCCCCAAGAACAAAAAAAGGAACAAATGGAGGAGTGGTATGGTTCATATCTCATGAATTTAACAAGTTCAATGCAGGTTTCAGTAGCCTACTCTCCCTCTCCTTTTTGGTTTTCTTACTTCCCTCTCTTGCTATCCAGCTGGCCTCTAGACTCCTCTTTCTCCTAGGTTTTTGGTTTTCTCTCCTTCTCCTTACTCACTTCCCACTCCATGCTCAGGGAAAGTGGCATACAGGCAAGTTGGGTTTGGTTTTTTGCTTTGAAAAGGGATGTGTATGTTATAGTCATGGCTGCTACTAGTTCTGGAGGAAAGTCTAGGCTCCAGCTTCCATCATGTTTTCGGTCACTTCTCCTTCCCTTTAGCTCTCTTCTCATGTAACACCCTAGGAGATTTCAGTCTTCTCTTTAGAAGAGAGGGTTGTTTCCAACAGAGTTATAGCTGGATCTTGGGGAGAGGAAGGGTCACCTTCTGTTGCGATGTCGCGGTCGCACAAATTAATTACCCTAGCTTCAAACACAACACACAAGATAGTATAGAGCAAGCAAGGGGTCAATCCCACGAGGAAGATTCAAGTCAGATTTTTATGCTAGATGATATGCAATTTAGGGGGGTTTGGACATTATCTAGGCTACAGCAAAAGAAAATAGAAAACTATCAAACAAAATTTAATAAAATCAGAAAATTATCAAGAGAACAAACCTTGGTTGCAAGCACACATCCACCTACAGAAATCAGAACTGATCATGGAAATGAAACATCAATTTATATTTTGAATATTTATCTCTTCTTAACATTGGTTAGTTAACGGATCCATCATATAACTAACCCTAACCATCAAACAACCACAGTGTCCGCACTAGTAATTTAATTCATTGGCAGCCTTAAGAACTAGATAAGTTGATTAATCAAGAAAACATAACTGCCCGCAATCTATGTTTGATTTGATTTAATGTTCTCTCTAAGATTAATAACGTAGATCCGCCACAATTATTAAACTCAGTTGCTTCACAAGTTCATATACCACAACTCCGGTTTTGATATCAAACTTAGCAATAGATTGTCTACAATAATAACTTAGAGTCCGCTCTAGCAATTAAAATAAACAATCATAGGAAAAATAAGCATAGGAGAACAAACAAATTCATCATATAAACTGAAAAGAAAAGGTAAAATAAATCTCACAGTTCTTGAAATCCGAAAGTTTCTGTGTCCTTGCAACCAAGAAAAAGTGTTTAGCCTTGCATGTTTGTTGAAAAACTAATCAAAAAGAAGGAAGAGTGCATGATTTAGGGTTTCTTAGAGGAAGGGGGCGTTTTTCTCCTCTTGGCTGGCTGCCCCCCTTCTCTTCTCTCATTCTTTTTATATCCTAGGAAACCCTAGTCTCTATTTTACAAAATAGTCCTCCCTTAAGTAGACAGTTTACATTTAAGTACTTCAATAACTATTTTCCTAAAAAAAGAGAAATAACCTTGCATAAAATCTTCAAGCTTTGACTTAGAGGAGCTAAATTGCTGAAATAAAAACTTGGATATCGGTTTAGATGCTTCAGAATGTAATTTGGACTCGTTTCTTCACAAAACCTGTTTACTGACAGAATTCAGTTGTCATTTTTAAAAAATCATATCTCCCTCATATGACATCTTTGTTGGCTGAAATTTGGATCATTTATAGCAATTTGAGTCAGGAATCCAAAACAATTGAGTTTGCATCAATTGGACTTCTGTAGCTCCAGATATTCAAGTTGGAATGGCCGAAGGTCAACATTGGCAGATTGCGAGATTTGATTTTGAAAGCTGCGATTTCCATGCTCTTCTTCATTTTATTTTCTTGCCTTAGATGTCCAGAAAGGTATGGATGTTATATTTTTAATGCCACTGGAATCACTTCATTTCGACCTCTAGAGCTCACACTCTGCACAAAACATCGACTAAAGGTCAAATCTGCCAATTATCTCCAATTTACTCCTTCTTGCATCTTTCATCCAAAAGTGCCTTCAAAACATAAAACAAAGAATATCAAGGCATTTTATATATAAAACATAGGCAAAACACTAGTTAAATATGGGTGAAACTATTGAATAATATGGTTGCATCAAATACCCCCACACTTAGCTCTTGCTCGTCCTCGAGAAAGGATAGGTAAAATCAAATTGAAGTTAAATTAAATCAAATCACTATGACTAATCTCTTAATCTCCCATCAATATCCAAGAAGATATGCATTATAAACAAGAACACAATTGTTGCTACCCAATTTTTGACCTATATTTTGATAAATTTTCAGAAAAAACCAAAAAATAGCAAAAAAACAATGAAAACCCCAAAAAATGCATTTTTGATATATTTGCATCGTTTTTAGCATTTTCAATGTCTTCTCAAAAGAATTTAAATTTTCAAAGGTATTTGGAATGCGTTCAACTTTTAACGCGTAAATTTTATGATCACTGATTTTCCTTGCTGAGTTGACGTCGATATTGCTCGCTTTCAAAAATACAAAAAAATAAGAAAGATCAAAATTTACAGAAAGAAAAAAGAAAAAAGAAAAGGAAAGGAGAAGTTGAGGGACTAGTTTGAAAACCTAGCAAAACTTCTCCTATAAATACCATGCTACAGTGACAAAATGAAAAGGGGAGAAATTTACAGGGAGGAGAAAAATTTACAGGCATGAGGGGCGGAGAAAAACTGAGGGAAAGAAAGGAAAAAAAAACCTAAAACCCTTTTCCCCTAGAGCCGCCACCTTGAAGACGGAATCAGCCGCCGACCACAGACTCTCCCTCTCACGGTCATCAACACACAGCCCCCCTCCTTTGGCTTTGGGAAAGCAAACCGGAGAGAACCCCACACAAAGAGAGGGCAACTGGCCACCCTTCCTCTCTCGGGGAAGCGAACCAGAGGTCGGCGGCCCCTCTCCCTTTGAAACAAAAAACCAGATCCCCCCTCAGCTGCCACTTCTCCCTTTGGCCATTTGGTCTCCCCTCTTTCCCTTGTTGAGGCCGACCGACCCCCTCCCTTTTAAAAAAACAAGAAAACCAAGATAGGCGCCCCTGTTCCCCTCTGCCATTTTCGGCACCTCCCACATGAGCCAGTGACCTCTCCCTGAACACAGAGCATTTCCCTCAAACGGCAGCCCCCATTTTCTCCTTCTTACACACTAGCCGGCCACCATACACTCCTTTCATCCTCACCCGACCAAACCAGGGTCCCTCTCAGCCCCATCTTCCTCTCTATTGAACCAAGAGCCCTCACCCCCATCTTCCAAAGATCTACCCTCACTCCAGCCGCCCACCATTTGGGCGAACCAGTGGTGTCTCCACAGCAAAGCCGACCCCGTAGCAGCTCCTCCCCCACGCACGGCAATGGCCATGGACGGCCTGCAGATGAACCACTGAACCGCTCTCTCAGCCAGCAGCGGCGGTCAGTCCCTTGAGTTGACCCCCCCGAGTCTCATCGTCGCGTGCACCAACACGCCACCAGCCATGACAGCTTCTTCTACGATCTTCAACCACCCAGACAGCAACCAGCAACGGCGGCGTTGGACCCCAGAGGAAGAAGGGAAGAGCAGAAATCCAAGAGGAAGAAGGAAGACCGAGAACAGATCTAAAAAAGGGATCCACTCCTTGCTGTGTTTTTTGGTGGTTTTGCAGGTCACCGCCGGCGAGGAAGGGGAGAGAGGAGGAAGTCGTGCCAGATCCCCTGGTTTTTCTCGAATTTTCTCCCGGCGGCGCGTGGAGGAGACGCTCTGCCACTGTACCACAATCACAGAAGATACCCAGAATTCTCCAGCACAGTTCCCGAAGCTATTTTTGTAATTTTCAAATGTTGTTGTGTATGTCTGGATACTGTTGTGTTCTGATTTACTTGTTTTTTTTTTGTTATTTTGTATACATGTAATTATGGGTGAGAAAATAGTAAAAAGTGATGTGTGTGTTTGTATTTTTTTTATTTATGTTATTGAATTATAAAAATCAAAAAGACAAAAAGAATTAAGTGTTTAATTTGAATATGATTAAATATCTCAAGGATAAATAAAATCATGTTGTATCTTCCATGAAAATGTAAGAACATGTTTCTACATATATTCTGGGATTTAATAACTGATTTATTAAAACCTTAGAATTTAATTAATATTTCAAATTTTCAAATCATATCAAACCGCAAAGCAGCTTACCTCAGGTAGGGTGCGCTAGGGGTGCTAATATCTTCCCTAGCCACAACTAGTCCCTTACCCTTGAATTTCTGACAAAGACCAGTATATTCAGGTTTCCTAGTAGCCTTCAATTAAATACTAGGTGGCGACTCCCAAGATCCCAAACCAAGCAAAACTTAACGAAAAATTGTTGAATTTTCGCGCGGGGGACGTGCGACAACAATTAAGAAGGATAAACAGTATAAATTTTCATGAATTTATTTACATGCAAACTTCAAAACTCAATTAATCGTCGGGATTTAAATGAAATCTACGTCATGCCAAAGTGATAGGTCCTCTCATTGATATACACTCTAACACTCACGTGTTTAAGGCTTATGTATTTAAATCTCTCAAATTGAATCAATGAATATGTTCTACCATAAGCTTGCTCTTCAATCTCATCTCCATTACTAACATATTACAAACAATGCATGAATCAAAAGGTCTTATTTTCTGGTTTTAATGGGGCAGAGGTTAAGGTGAGGTAAAAGAGAGTAAAAGAAAAGGTTCAAACCAAAGAAAGTAGAGCATTCTGAAAACTGATATTTCAAACAAGATATTCTATCAAAGCACATAAATTTTCCATCTTTAATCACCAATGCTTAACTTCTTTTGATTTCAAGCTTTTTCAACATAAAATCTTAAGAACATAAAGGAACACTTTTTTCTTTTTCTTTTCTTTTTCTTTTTTTTTTCTTTTTGTTTTTTTACCTTTGGCAACTTTGCCCATCTTTTCATCAAGCATCACTTCTTCTTTCTTTTCACATAATTTCCAACCATAATTCCATGAGATATCATAAGTATATGCTCTACTAATCCTTGGCCAAGGGAAAAGGAAAACATATAAAAAGTTAAGGCTTATACATAGATAAAGCAAAGAAAAGATAAACAAGCTCAAAAGGGGCTTACTAAGGATAATTTGTTTTAGGTTGGCTTTTTGGCTCAAGTGGTTAAAATTTCTAATGCCTTTGTCATCTTCATGTATATATGTAATGCGAATGTAATCTCAACAAGATATGAAGCAAGTTCTAGAGATACATATCATTGAAAGAATACACAATCAAAGAATATAATGTTGAAGGCTCAAAAGCTTGCATTGGTGTAACACTATAAAGTCAACATGGCATCCTCTCAAAGTCAATCCCTAAACCAATTAAACATTAAAACTTGCATGCACACTCATTCATTTGATTTATATCTTCATCTATCTCAACTAATTCTCATATGTAATACTCACATTCTCATAAACCAATAGGAGTTCAAAAGATCAAACATAAAAATTTTTTTTTTTTTGGAACAACAAAGAAAACCAAAATAAGAAAAGCAACATTCTCCCAATACCCCTACACTTAAAACACAACATTGTCCTCAATGTTGAAATAAAAGAAAAGGAATATAAGAGAATGACAAAAATAAAGTAAAATGCAAAAAATAAAAGATTAGGGAAAAAGAAAGCAAATCTGTTTTTTTTCTTTTTTGTGCTGGGTTGCCTCCCAATAAGCGCTTTTGTTTTATGTCATTGGCTCGACATGTTGCATGCTCATTCTTCATAGATTGGTTCAGCTAACTCCGTAGAAGCGGTGAGTTCTATCGTTCAACTTTTATAGAAAGGTTTCAAGCGATGCCCATTGACCTTGAGTACTTTGTTGGTTTCTAAACTTGTAATTTCAACTGCACCATAAGGAAAAATATTAGAAACAACAAAGGATCCAATCCAACGAGAGTGCAACTTTCCAGGAAAAAGTTTCAAACGTGAATGATAAAGAAGGCCTTTGTCTCCAACATTAAACTCTTTTCTTGTAATCATTCGGTCATGAAGACTATTCGTCTTTTCTTTGTAAATCCTTGAATTCTCATAAGCATCATTTTGTATTTCTTCCAACGTAATTCCAATCTTTTTGGGCACCAAAAGGATAGGCACCACCCATTCACTGTCCGTGATGAGGTAAATGACTCCTGCATCATGGAGGATAATTTGCAAAGCTTGCAAATCCAATGCTGAGTCATGCACATTTCGAGGAACACATACATGCCTCTCCATCTTTTCTATCTTGGTAAAATCATAGCCATAGCTCAAAGCTACGCTTAATCCATCCTCACTATCAAAATCACAAACTTGCTGCACATACTTATCAACTTGGTCATAACATGTGATAGAATAAACATTGTTATAAGGATATGTCATTGCATCATGAAAATTAAATTCAATTTTTTCATCTCCTACCTCCATAGACAAAGTATCCTTACCACAATCAATTTTTGTATTGGTAGTTTTCAAGAATGGTCTCCCAAAAAATATAGGAGTGTTGTTTGATGAATCACAAGAATCATGTTCCATATCAAGAATATAAAAGTCGCATGGAATGACCAAACTATCAATCTTGACTAGGACATCTTCTATCACACCAAGTGGGTAAACAAAACTACGATCCGCAAGTTGTATTACAATGCTAGTTTTATTCAAAGGCTCAAGACTAAGAGAATCATAAACATGTTTAGGCATAACACTAATTGATGCACCTAAATCGCACAAGGCCCTTTTGAAACTAGCATTACCAATAACACATGGGATAGTAAACGCACCTGGGTCTTTTTGCTTCAAAGGCATATTCTTTTGAACAACAGCAGAAACAACTTCACCCATACTTACCATTTCATAACCTTTTAGTTTGAAAGCTCTCTTGGTAGTACACAACTCCTTCAAGAATTTGGCATACTTGGGAATTTGCTTGATAGCATCAAGCAAAGGAATGTTGAGTTCTACTTTCTTGAAAACCTCTAAAATCTCTTTTTCTTTGTCCTCTTTCTTTGACCTAGAAGAACTCACATGAAAGGGTGGAATTGTTTTAAAACTGGAATTCATTGAGTGAGGAGTTACCTTTGGAGTGTTGGTTGTGGTTTCAATATGTGAAGGAGAAGGATGTTCCTTCTGTGTACTCAATTCAGTTTCTATCTCTTCTTCTTCCTCCATCTCAATTTGTTTCGACCTTTTCTCTTCAAGTTCTTTCCCACTTCGCAGCATGATCACACTAACATTCTCTATTGGATTCAATGTTTGGGAGGTCAATTTTCCATTCATTTGTGCTTCCAATTTCCCCACACTTGAAGCTACTTGCCCCATTTGCTTCTTCAAGTTGTGAATACTTGACCTTGTTTCCTGTTGAAAAGACATGACATTTTGTTGGAAGGTCACAGTGTTAAAGGTCAAAGTTTTCATCATCTCACGAAGATCATCACTTGATGACGACCCCATAACATTAGAGTTTGTGAATGGAGGGGGTTGTCTTGCTTTATAATTCTGTTGGGGCTGAAATCCATGGGGATGGAACTGTCGACCTTGATTACCTTGTTGAGGTGGGTTCCCATAACATAAGTTTGGATGATCTCTCCATCCAGGATTGTACGTGTTGGAAAAGAGATCATATTTATGCTGGGCCTGTCCGTTGAATCCTCCATCAACTGCATGAACTTGTTCAATGTAATCTTCTTGCATTGTTGGGCACATATCTGAGGTATGTCCTTGTAAGGAATATATGCTACAAACTTTCACCTGCTATACATTTCCACAAGCCAAAGAACGCACAAGAGAAGTAAGATCATTAACTTTATTTTCAAGGTTAGAAATACTTACTTCATTTACTCGTTTGTTTGCGAAGTCTCCACGCGTGCCAAATCATTTCAAGTTGGCTGCCATGTTTAAGATCAATTGGCGTACAGCCTCGAGTGTCTTATCTACCAATGCCCCTCCACTTGCCGCATCAATGATACTACGGTCAGTAGGCATCAGTCCTTCATAGAAATATTGAATAAACAGTTGATCGGGTATCTGATGGTGAGGGCATTGAATGCACAGTTGCTCAAATCTTTCCCAATACTCGAAAAGTGTCTCTCCATGAGATTGTCGAATCCCACATATTTCTTTCCTTATGTTGGCAACTCGAGATGCTGGGAAATACTTTTCAAGGAAAATCTTCTTCATGGCATTCCAAGTTCCAATGGAACCTGGGAGAATAGAGAAAAACCATGCCTTTGCTGCCCCTTTTAAAGAGAAAGGGAAAGCTTTCAACTTAACCTGTTCTTCATCAACTCCATTCGGTTTCATGCCAACACAAACCATATGGAACTCCTTGAGATGAGAATGAGGATCTTCTCTTGCAAGACCAATAAATGTTAGTAGCAAATGTATAAAACCAGATTTGAGCTCAAAGTTTACATTATTATCGATGTTTATGCACAATGGTTGATTTTCCACGTTAGGAGCAGCAAGCTCCTTGAGTGTTTGTTGTCGTGCAACAGCCATGGTGTTGACGCGAGCTTCCTTTTGTAACCTGCGTAAAGTGTTTTCTATTTCGAGATCCACCTGCACTTAACTTTGGTTAGTAGAACGGGTTACAGGCATAAATCATCAAGAAAACTCAAAAGAAACCAACCACACAAGAGATCAAAAACAATGCAAATTGTACGAAAATCCTACGCTAGAAAACTAAAATTGCCTAAAAACCCTAGAAAATAGCGGAATTTGGCCTCGATAGGGTGGGGCTGGTGGTTTACCACGAGTCCTATTTAGAACGTTGTTTCACTTTAGGAAACAAAAGGCTAATACCTAATTCTACCAAAAAATCTATTTTGAACAGTACCGCTGCAGCAGCAAGCAAAAATTCTTTTTTTTTCATAAAAAGAAATAACAATCACAGCAAATAAAAATAATAGCACAAGAATCAACTAAAATTACTTCCCCAGCAACGGCGCCAAAATTTGTTGCGATATCACGGTCACACAAATTAATTACCCTAACTTCAAACACAACACACAAGATAGTATAGAGCAAGTAAGGGGTCGATCCCACAAGAAAGATTCAAGTCAGATTTTTATGCTAGATGATATGCAATTTGGAGGGGGGGGGTGGACGTTATCTAGGCTAAAGCAAAAGAAAATAGAAAACTATCAAACAAAATTTAATAAAATCAGAAAATTATCAAGAGAACAAACCTTGGTTGCAAGCACACATCCACCTACAGAAATCAGAACTGATCATGGAAATGAAACATCAATTTATATTTTGAATATTTATCTCTTCTTAACATTGGTTAGTTAACGGATCCATCATATAACTAACCCTAACCATCAAACAACCACAGTGTCCGCACTAGTAATTTAATTCATTGGCAGCCTTAAGAACTAGATAAGTTGATTAATCAAGAAAACATAACTGTCCGCAGTCTATGTTTGATTTGATTGAATGTTCTCTCTAAGATTAATAACATAGATCCGCCACAATTATTAAACTCAGTTGCTTCACAAGTTCATAAACCACAACTCTGGTTTTGATATCAAACTTAGCAATAGATTGTCTACAATAATAACTTAGAGTCCGCTCTAGCAATTAAAATAAACAATCATAGGAAAAATAAGCATAGGAGAATAAACAAATTCATCATATAAACTGAAAAGAAAAGGTAAAATAAATCTCACAGTTCTTGAAATCCGAAGGTTTCCGTGTCCTTGCAACCAAGCAAAAGTGTTTAGCCTTGCATGTTTGTTGAAAAACTAATCAAGAAGGAAGAGTGCATGATTTAGGGTTTCTTAGAGGAAGGGGGTGTTTTTCTCCTCTTGGTTGGCTGCCCCCCTTCTCTTCTCTCATTCTTTTTATATCCTAGGAAACCCTAGTCTCTATTTTACAAAATAGTCCTCCCTTAAGTAGACAGTTTACATTTAAGTACTTCAATAACTATTTTCCTAAAAAAGGAGAAATAACCTTGCATGAAATCTTCAAGCTTTGACTTAAAGGAGCTAAATTGCTGAAAGAAAAACTTGGATATCGGTTTAGATGCTTCGGAACGTAATTTGGACTTGTTTCTTGACGAAACCTGTTTGTTGGCAGAATTTAGTTGTCATCTTTGAAAAATCATATCTCCCTTGTATGACATCTTTGTTGGCTGAAATTTGGAGTGTTTATATACCTTTGAGTCAGGAATCCAAAACAATTAAGTTTGCATCAATAGGACCTTTGTAGCTCCAGATATTCAAGTTGGAATGGCCGAAGGTCAACATTGGCAGATTGCGAGATTTGATTTTGAAAGCTGTGATTTCCATGCCCTTCTTCATTTTATTTTCTTGCCTTATATGTCCAGAAAGGTATGGATGTTAGCTTTTTAATGCCACTGGAATCACTTCATTTCAACCTCTAAAGCTCACGCTCTACATAAAACATCGACTGAAGGTCAAATCTGCCAATTATCTCCAATTTACTCCTTTTTGCATCTTTCATCCAAAAGTGCCTTCAAAACATAAAACAAAGAATATCAAGGAATTTCATATATAAAACATAGGCAAATATTACCTTCTCTCTCCCCCTTGCATTTATACCCACCTCTTAATGAGGTGGGGTGTTATCCAACATATCTTTATTCCTTTTAAAGTTATCTCAGAACTGGTTTAGTCCCCTAGATTCTATTTAGGATTGGTTGGTCAAGGACTAAATTTTGTTGGGTTTTACAGCTAAGGATTAAATTTTTCATCGGGTTTTACACCACGACTGACACATGGATTTGTCAGCGCACATAACCACTATTGATTCAGAAATCAACGATGTAAACAGCAATGTAAACTGTGTCGGTGCCGATTCAAAAATCAGCACTGAAAACTATGTCGCTTCTGATTCAAAAATCAGCAACGTAAACTACGTTGTTGCCGATTCAAAAATCGATAGTGAAAGCTATGGCCCTGCCAATTCATAAATAGGCACCATAAACTATGTCACTGTCGATTCATAAATCAACAACCAAAACTACATTGCTGTTGATTTCTGAATTGACAGTGACGATGGAGTCGTTTTTTGCTTTACTTTTTTTTCTTGGTGTTTACAGTTCTAGTTGAAGGGAATCGTTGAGAAAACAATTACATGTCACCTAGGATTTCATGTCAACTAAGCTAAACAACAAAAGTCACTAAGATGAGAGGACTTTACCAGAAAATAATTGCATATAAGAATAACTGTGAGAATATGGTTCTCCAGGTAGCTGTAAAACTAAGGTTTTAGTTGAAGAGAATTGTTGTGATTCAGGATTTCAGCTTGACTTTAAACAAAGGTTATTGAGAAAACATAACTCTTTTGGAAATAGGAACAGTTGAAGCCAGGGTTCTAGTTGAAGGGAATTGCTAAGCTTTAGGATTTCAGGTCAACTGAGCTGAAAACAAAAGTTACGAAGATGACATAATTCATCTCTTGACAAAAACAGTTGAATCATAGTTCTGATTGAAGGGGATCACTATGAAGGTAGAGTTTCAAGTCAACCGAACTAAAGCTTTGAAAATATCAGGATTGGAGAACAATCTATTTGTCTTTACAAACTTATTATGCAAAGCACTTGACAAGTCTTAGCTTTGTAAGTATTGTAAAGATGGGGCATCTATCGTTACCAATGTTGTCCCCCAATAAATATACAAAAAATTAAGAAACAAAAAAAATCAAAAGAATATATTAGTGGAGAGAATATAAACGCCTAGAAAATTGCAAAAGAGTGGTTAGGAAGGATTAAAATATACATGGTTGGAAAATTGGTAATCCAATATGGATTGGTAAAGGCCTTTTGAAATGGAAAATTGAATTTGGGAAAGAAAATTCAAAATTTGATGTTTAAGGAGTAAAATAGAATTTTTTTAGGGTTTAATTGAATTTATTAAGGGCTTAATTAGGAGAAAAATTGATTTTGAGTTTAATTTTGGCTTTAATTGGAAGAAATTGAATTTTAGAGGTTAAATTGCAATTTTGAAAAGCTAATTTGATTAAATTAGGGGCTTAATTGCATAAATATTAAAGTTTGGTGGTCAAATCAGGAGCTTAATTGGAGAAGTTCAAAACCAAGGACCGATTTGTAAAAGGCACACGACTTCATGGATTGAAATCAGCAAAATTAAGGGCTAAATTAAAGAAAATTGAAAGATAAATGGTCAATTGAGGGTCAATTTGCATAAATAGGAAACCAAAAACCAAATTGGAAAAGATGTTAAACTTTAGGGTTGACAATTGAGTTTGGCAGGGGTAAAATTGCACGAAATTAAAAGTTGGAAGGCAATTACAGGTGCAATTAAAAAAATCAAAAGATTAGGGACTAAATTGAATTTTGGCCAATTCCTAAATTAAAAACCTTAATTTCATTTCTCAGTGGTTAACCTAGACAATACATCGTCTGGTTCATGTTCAAAATGCACCATTTGAAATAGAGGGCACATGATATATCATCTACCCACTATTCATCTTCTTTTTTAGGTACTTCTCGGCTAATCGAGTTGGTATCTTCAAATGAGTGAATGTGAAGTTATAAACCTCTAAATTGAGCAAGGTTGGATTCAAACGAAAGGTGTGCACCCCTTCTACTAATTTTAGGTACTCTACGATGACGATGATGTTGGAGTTGTTCCAATGAGGCTTCGAAAATGGTCAAATCAATTAGCACAACTATGATACCCATTGTGCAAAACCAATTATTTTTTCATGTGTTACCACTTCAAACCTTCTTAATGGGTTCTTATCAAAGGTTGGTGACGCTTCACTTAAGATCAAAAGGCTAGAAATAACTTTTTGACCTTCAAGTTTAGCAAAACCACCAAAATCTCCAAAACCAAGTTTCTTGCAAAAACCAACATTGCAAAATAAGCAAACTACAAAGCTTCCAACTATTAAAACATGGCCAAAACTCTCTCATTTTGATTAAAGAGTCAAACATTAATCAATCATGATCAAACATTGATCAAAATCCTAGCTTGAAACTGACATGATTAAATTATTGATGTTTTCTCCCAAGTGTAAGAGTGTCAAAGTAATAAATAACTTGACAAGATTGGGGTCGATCCACAATGAGATTAATCATACAAAACCACAAATTATAAAAGAAACATAGTTGAAGAGAACTTTAAGATGTGTTATTAATATAAGGTTAAAGGATCCACTAATGGTATTTCAAATAAATATAGTCCAAACTCTATTTATTACTCAAGTGAAAACCACACACAAATGAGGTTCCAATTGGATGGTTTATCATTGATGACTCATTTTAATTTATTAATATGATCATATTAATTACCTTATTTGAGTAACACCAATACTTATAAATGTTCTCAAGTATTCATGGTGCTAACTTATATCTACAACAAATCAAGTTCTTTTCATAGCATAGGTGTTGGTTATCCATACAATAGGCAATGAAAGAATCAAGTATTTATTGTGTCAAGGGTTTGTACACCACAAATCTAGACTACCACTTAATAAGCAGGGTAAGATTGAGTAAGATAACAAATATAAAACATGTTAATAGCAAACTTTCTTAAATATAAACATTAAAGTCCATGTTAAGTTTGTATAATACTTATTTTTACACCATTAGTGTAACTTTTTCACTTGGCAAAAATAGACTTAACTAAACATAATGAAGAAGAAAAATATAAATAAATAAGATAAGAACATAGCTATGATATAAATTAACTAAGTTTAGTAAAGGAAATGATAAGCATACAAGAGATTAATGAGAATATAACATGAAATAAAGCTTAAAAATTACAAAAATACAAAGAAAGAAACCAAGAGAAAGATCTTGATCTGAAAACTAAGATGCCTAAATGTATGGAAAATGTCTCCTTTTATAGGCTAAAATTTAGAACTATTACTTTAGTGGCTAACTATTGATTTGGTGCGTAGACATAACGTCATTGATAGCATTAGAATTGGAATAGATGGTCTTCATGAAAGTTATGGGTCTTTGTCTCAGCTTTCCAACAAAAAACACATGGGCTCATTTGGACCTCTATAACTCGAGATATGGGTTGAACACTGAACAATGTCTAGGCTATAAGACAGGTTCAAATTTCTCTTTTATTACTAAGATTTAAACTTCAAAATGGCAGTATTGAATCTTGGACTCTTCATAAATACTTTAGGCATATGTCTTAGATTTCCATCAAGCTAAATCACACCTAAATCTAAGGTCTAAAGCTCCAGTTATGACCCAAAAACCAAATGGTGTTCCAGTTTGAATCGAACCAGCCCAACTAGAATTTCTTCTCTAAACTTAGCCCTTTCTTTGTCTCTTTAATTTCAATAGTCAAACAAACAAATCAATCCTATGAATTTTGAGATATATCTATTTTTTAAACATGCATTTAAAATGAGCATTTACTATAAATTAAAGATATCTTATATTATCTAACTTGTTATTATAAAACATGCTTAAGTTAGGGAATTTAATGATACTTCAAATATAATATGATAATACAAAACCTTAATAAAATACATTTTTAAGTACTTATCATAACCCCTATAAATACCGCCTGAATAATTAGAGAAAAGGGGAAAAAAGGAGAAAAAGCTTATTGTTTGAGTTCATTAGTAATCAAGTTTATTGCTTGGCATCTAAGAGCTAAAAGGATAAGTTAAAAAGTTGCGTACAAGATTGGATTTTTTAAGAAAGAAGGACAATAACTATTATGAGTTTTGGGAAGGTATAACCCTCTACTAACCTAATAAGTGATGTTCATAAGACATACCTCTAGCTTGTTTTACATGTTTAATGATGTATTTGAACTTCTTTTAGTGTTATAATGTTTTTTATTTTGATTTTAATTAATGCATAAAAAAATGTTGTTTTTTTCTTGCTTTTAGGTAGTTGTTAATGTTGTTGGATGTTTGGATGATTATTTTTTATGAAATAATATAGATTTGAAATCTTCCAAATATGACAGTAGGGTTCTTGATTTTTGTTCTAGGTTGTTAATGCATGTTCTAGGCTCCTAAGTTTTGGGCAAGTCTTTTTTAGTGTCAAAATGTCAATTTTGAACTCCAAAATTGTTGAATATGCCTACTATTAGTTTTGGTAGTTTTAAAAATTAGAACATCCTGCATGATTTTGATAGTTTGGTATTGTTTGTTTTAGCTCAAACAAGTGTAACTATGGTAATGTGGTTTGTGTGAATAAAAAAAAAACATGGTTTTGGGGCTTGGTATGCACATTTTAGGTTAGCAGCTTAGCAAGAAAATATATTATTCATTTTCAATATAAGAATAAAAAACATACAAAAGGGTTAATATCCAAAATATCATTAAAAATAATAACTTATTATTATTCACTTTTAATATAAGTATAAAAAAAAAACCTTATATGGGGTTTAATATCCAAAATATATTTGAGAGTAAAACAACTCATTCACTTCTAATATAAGGATACAAATTACAACGATTTTTATCTGAAATATTATTTAGAATGACGCAGTAACCAAGAATTCCAAGTTTATTCTGAAAGAAACCTCAACGATAATTGAGGATATTTCAACCTATGTCTCATGGACATTTGAAATACCAAAGAGAAAAGAGAAAAAAATGAAAATCACTGAATCTCTTCGGATTTCTATTTATGGTTCATTTGCAGTGCATAAGCCGAGAATAGACTTATTTTCTTTAGGCATCTTTCAAACCAAGTTCTTGACTTAAGAAACCAGGATTTGTTCATCATAGCAATCTCATTATAGATACATTGATAGAAATTGAAACATCATCAGACTATAACAACCACAAATAAAGAAAAATGAAGCAACTTACTTCAGGTAAGGCGTACTAGAGGTGCTAATATCTTTTATTTATGCAACTAGTCTTTTTCCTAGAATGTATAAAGACTAATTATGGTTCCTAGTAACCATAATACTAGGTGGTGACTCTTTATCTAACCAAGGACCTCTTAACCTGTCCAGGAAGGGCGTCGCGATGTTACACTCTTGTGAATGGTACGACAATCATGACTATATAATTCTTCAAGAACAAAAAAAGAGAGAGAGGGGTTGACTCTTTTTGCATAATGTAGATCCACAATGCAAAAAACCTCTTTTAGTTTTTTTACTAGCCAACTTTCCTGCACTACGTTGTGAATAGAATTAAATGTTGATTTTAATGCAAAAATAGAATGGGTAAGCGTTGTTAACTTGTATTTTAGAATCTTAAAAAAAAACTTAATTGTGAATTGAAAATTTTATGCATGTATTTAATAAAAAATAAATAAAAAAATCATATATGTTTCTTTTTTTTAATGAAAAGCAATTATAAGAAGAGCATGATATGAAAAATGAGCTTCAATAAACAAAATACAATGAAAATCGTACGTTGTTATTTTGTATGCAATCGATGGAAAAAAAGAGAGTGATAAACCTAAGAAAACTATTTACAATAAAATATAAATTTTATTTTCATTGAGTATTAATATTGTAAACCTCGGGGAAAAAATAAGGGTTGCTTAAATTGCAACCTAGCTACATGGAAAAATAAAAGTGAAGAAAGTCATGCATATGGTTAAATAAAAACATGAATTCGGAAATTTTTAGATATAAATTTCCATGCAAAATAATTCAAAACATTATAAATTAACCCGGTAATGTTGAGGGTTGGATTTAATTGAACAAAATAAACTTCTAGGTGGAGTTATAAGAAAAGAATACAACTTGATTTTAAGAAAAAACAATATATGGGGGTAAAAATAATACACTTAAAGGAAATGGGGCCTAAGTACAAATAAGAGAAATTATAGAGTATAAATACTCCTCTCCTCACCAAAAATCTGTAGCAACCAAAAGGAAAGAAAAGATGGAGTTTTGTATCCATTCTTGTAAAATCAAGAGAGAAACACCAAAATTTCAAGAACCCATCCAAGATTAAGGGTTTATAGATGGAATAAATACTTGTGGGCAAGGGATTAACAAGAAAATTGAACAAGAAGAGAAGAAGGATGGCCGACTGCCATTAGAAAAGAAAGGAGGGAGTTGAAAATCTTCAACTAGTTGAAGATCAAAACCTTAATTCATACCGGGTAAGGTGTTCTAAACATGATCTTATAATTCATTTCAAATTCGATAATGAATTGATGCCTTGATGTTGAATTATAGATTAGCGTTCTTAGACTTGAATTGGAGAAAAAAGTATTTATTGTTAAAATTAAGTTAATTCATATGTGGTATGTGATTGGGGAGGTGAAACCATGATAATTTACCTAGAAAATGTAGTTTATGAAAGTTATGTGTGAAAGGAAGGGGTGACGAATCTAGACAGACTCGTCTCTTGACTTTCGGTAAGATTTTGGATAGAAGAATGAGGGAATTAGGATCAGGTTCCTTCATAGAAATTGTATTTTTGAATGCTAGCTAACTAAGAAAATTAGTCTTGCTTAATTTGGAGCAGTACAACTCCAGTTATAGGTTATCAACTGAGACTGGGTCATCACAGACCCTATAGGGCAGTAAGTCTGATTTGTTGATGAGCAATTTTAATTGTCTTAGGGGCAGAACTAGATTCTCCTTCCTTCAGGAAAATTGTAGCCCCATGTCTTAGCTTTCCAACGCGACCAACCTCGCTTGAAATAGAGCCCTAGAACTCTAGATAGAGTTAAAACTCTAAGAGGAGGTCGAAATGCGACCTTTGTGAAGATTAACAGTTCAACGCGACCAACCTTGCTTGAATGAGGAAAATTTATGAGATAAGCTTATGATTTAACAGTTCAACAGCAGTAGGGGAATGCGAGTAGAGCTTCTACTGTAGGTAGGTGATCCGCACCTATACTTTCTAGTTAAATTCCATGATTTAATATGTTATTGATGTGAAATATGAATTACCAAATGTTGGATATTATGTGAAAGGAGGAAAGTTGCGTAATGATGTCGATATTTTGGATAGTATTCTGAATGTATGTGTATTCGATGTGAAAGGTTGTTGTGTGAATTGCTAAGTGATGAAATTATCGCTGATAGCGGAAATATGCGAAGTGTGATATGGGGCGTGGACTAGCATATATTTAGTGTATATTAGGATCCCGGGTAAGGGGATCACCATATATTAGCTAGCATACATTTAGTGTATGTTAGGATCCCGGAGAAGGGGATCACCTTGCATCGACTCCTACGAGGTGATGATGATACCAGTGAAATTGGTATCGGGAATGTGTTAAGTGGAAATAATCATGATTGATCTTATGAAATCTTGAATAGAGGTACATAATGGAAGAGGAAACGGTTTTTAGTACTTAAATGAGAGAGTTTCCAATGAAAACCAGAAGGGAGAAGTGAATAAAATATGAATGCATGTTTGTCTTTTCAAACTATTGGATAATTGTGTTGTTATATTTTTATTGTGATATTCATGTTTCAGTAATATGTATTTTATTTCAGGACCCCCGTATGCACGTCAGGAGTAGATCCTAACTTATGTTCACTCTTTGTAATTCTAGATTTTATGGAGTATATCCTTGTATTTTATAATATTACAACTTTTATATAACTTAATTTCTATAATCAATGTTTAAACTTGAATAGATAATCTTAACTCTGAATTTCATGTGAATGTGTCCATGTATACATTTTTATCTCATTTATTCCTCTATAATGATATTTGTTGTTCAATGTATGTTATAAATATTATGGTTTTGATGACGATGATGTTTGTGGGATTGAGACCCAAGACGATTGGGTAGTGATTGAGTTATGAGATGTGAAATATTAGAAATGTAAATAGATTAAATGTGGATAACTTGGGACCTCCCGATGTAGGGGAGTCTTTGCCGAAATTTTAGTGACAATTTTGGTAAAATTTAATATGAACACCTCCCCCCCCCCCCCCCCCCCACACACACACACATATATAATTTAATTACTTTATGTATCAGTTGACATGAGATTGTTGCTTAGTCTCGGACATGGGGATGTTACAAATATTACAAAAAAAAATATTATGATCTTATTAGAAAAAAAAAATGTCAGATTAAATGGTATCTAATTAGAATAAAATCCTAAATATAATTTAATTATTTGATTATAATGAAACTTGACGAAACTTTAAGGAAAAAATAACATCCACGAATTATTATATATATAAAAAAAAGCACTAGTTAATATTATTAAAAAAATGATATATCTTTATTTGAAAAAAAAAATGAAGCTAAAATTGAATGGTACGTAATGGAATAAAATCCCAGATATAATTTCAACTTTATTATAATTAATTTTAATTAAAAAAATTTAAAAATAAAGGGTTGTTTTAAGAACATCATAAGGTCTTGGGCCTAGGTGGGCAAATGTGAATTGGCCAATAAATAGAACGTGGAGCACGCGACTTTACTAACAAAAAAAAGGTCAGGGCACCAATGGGCCTACAAGTTACGCCCGCGTGCCTGACCTTATTTTTTATTTGATAGGGTAAACGCGTTGTCTGTTTGTACAAATTTTAACTAATTTGACTAAAATATCTTATTTTAACTATTTTCACCTGAAAAACACACAAAATACCTTAATAAACCAATTTATAGTCTTAAATCAACCTTTAATTAGTCAAAAAATAAAAAATTAACCCAAATAAAAAAAACAATCTTGAGGTCTAATCTACTTTTTATGGCTAGATGAGGGGTCAAAAACACTTAAATAGAACTTCTCTTGCCGAATAGAACTCACTGACACTAATATTAGATGTTTTGGTTGTTTGAATGTGGATAATCGACAATTTTCTCTCTCATATGTCGCTTTTCGATGACTTTATTAGACTCTTTCAAACACAAAGATTGTAATACAAACAAAATGAAGTTTTGGATTAAAAAAAATTTCAAACTAAAAAAACAAATAAAGGCTTTAAATATGTAAAAAAAAAGAGCCTCATGAACAGTTTTTTTTTTTAAGCAACTTTCTACTTTTGCCTCACTATCAAATTTGGTCTCATGGTTTTAATTTTTTACAAGCAATAAAAATGCATTTAAATTGTAAAATCAAGTACCAACCCTGTCTTCGGATGTTTTTTTTAACACTGTGATAACTATATAAAAACCAAATCGAAACAAACTATCAAGTCTAAATCCAATTCAACATAACATGGAAGGACATAATCAGGGAAAAAATCAGTGATCAAAACAAAACAAAAATCCCAAGGAAAAAAAACTATTAAAGTCCACAATAATCTTAAGTATTAAAATACAAATCTTAATACATACTTGTACATCAATCATAACATACAGTAAAAGAAGTTTAACGAAAAAAATATTATTTATTACTTTATTCACATTAAAACCACTAAGGATTATTTTTGCATTTAATGTAATGGAACATTTTCAATGTACCTTTTAATTTGATCTTTATCAAAATTAGTTAATAAAAAAATTATTCACATAAAAAAGAATAATAAATTCTTAATATGGGTTAAAGAAAGATAGGTTACTGGGATTTGTTTTTCAAACCATACTAAGATTTATAATTGTGCTTGAGATTGTTAGAAAACAAATAACAAACTAATTGAAGAACTACTCTCAAAGATTTATCAAACTAAATTATTTTATTGTAAATTGATTACTTTATTTTAACTAATCATGTGCCCACATTTGGCTAAGAGGTGATTCTCAAAACCTAATTTTATTTAATTATGTAGTAATTGAAGTAAGTATTTGTAAAAATTAAAATAATATAAATCATAGAAAAAAAAAATTTAGTTAGAATTTCATTTTCTCATCAAAATACTTTTTTTTGTTTTGAAGAAAATAAGTAATTTTTTTATAAGTAGTGTCATGACGAGCATAGCGTCGAATGACGAAGTTGCCTCCTAAAATTGAAGGGTTTTTGAGGTTAATTATAAAGTTATGATTATAGAAAGTCACCACCTAGTATCATGGTCACTAGAAAACCTATGGTCTGTGAGAGTCTTGGTAAGGAGACTAGTTGTGTAAGGGAAGACATATTACCCCTAGTGCACCTTACCTATGGTAAACTACACCATAGATTGATTATTAATTTAAGACATGTTTTTATGTGTTGGTCTCATCTAAGGTTCAAGGTAGATCTCCCTTCATGAGGAAGTTTTTATCTTTTCGGGTTAAATCCTAACTATTTTAAAGCCTAATTTTTAGCAATACATTTATTTTCTATTTTGTATCTTTAATACCAGGAGGTATACTTTACAATGTAATTTTATACTCCCAAATATTAAAGTCTACAACTAAACC
Source organism: Populus simonii (assembly GCA_007827005.2). NCBI lineage: Eukaryota > Viridiplantae > Streptophyta > Magnoliopsida > Malpighiales > Salicaceae > Populus > Populus simonii. The sequence goes on from CM017478.2 coordinate 5,367,200, forward strand.
CTAATACTTTAAATATTAATTAAGCAAATTAATTGTTGTTAGATTTTTGGTATTTTGGCAAAATCCTAATAAATAATCATAATTTAGTTATGATATCCATTTTGCATGTTAAAATGTGATCTTTTAAAGATAATATGCATGAAAAATCTTTAGAATTTGGTTGTATGCATGAAAGCAAAATATATTTTTTGTAATTTTTAAATGAGGAATTTTCTTTGAAATTTCTTAGATTTTTCAAAATTTCAGAGAAAACTATGTATTTTTAATATCGGGTTTGTATCTTACAGTGTAAGTTTACAACCCAATATTAAATGAAATTCTTGAGAAAAACATGTTTTTTTGTTTCCTAAAACAAGGGAAGTTTTTGGATTTTGTTTTACATTTTTGAAGAAAAATAAGATATTTTTAATACATGGTCCATATCTTACAGTGTAAGTTTATAGCCTGATATTAGACAAAAATGTTGTGAAAAAACACGAGGGACCCAAAAATAATTTCAAAATGATTCCTGAATTTTTTCATATTTTGTTTTGGTTTTTTAAAGGGTTATTTGGCTAGACCCCAAAATATGGACAAATTAAAACTAAAGGAAAAGGCTTAGGGCTTTGTCAAACGCGCCCTTAGCGTAAAATCACAGGCATTAAAAATATCTTAAGCCTGTGTTTGGCAAACATGCCTTAGGGACCCAAACAAGGCCTTATTTCCTTAACAAAATTGGCACGAGCCAAACATGCCCTTAACATTTGGGTTAGGCTTAGTCCAACTACATGAGTCGGGTCTATTGGGCCTAAGGCCCAAGGCATGCACATGGGTTGGGTTTAGGCTTAAATCAATCTGATTTTTGTTAGGCCAATAGTCGACCCAACAAACCTTATTCTCTCTTTTTATATGTGGGTTAGACCCAGCTCATCTTTACATACTGGGCTTTGATCTAGCCCAAGCCTTGCATGGTCACTAGCCCAGCCCAGTGACCATGCATTTTACAACATATAGAATGTGAATTACATTTCATGTTCTACAAGTTTTACTCTTATTTTTTCATGCAAGTTGTAGTTGAAAGAAAGAAAAGAAAAGGTACTTAGTTTGGGGTGGTGGCCTTGCTAGTTAGTGTGATGGTCATTGGTGGTCGGTAAAGGTGGTTGACAGTGGTGCAACTAAGAGAAGAGAAGGAAAACTTGTGGAGTGGCATGAGGAGAGTAATGATGAAGTTGGTTGTGGTTTATTGTGTTTTTTGACTTCTTCTTGGCTGGGGTGATGTGGGTTATTATAGGGTATGGTAGGGGTAATTTGGTTTTGGATTTTTTGGTTGGTTTGATTTGAAAGAGAGGCTGGTGGTAAAAATGGTGGTTTTTGGTTAGGTTTTTTCCTCCCTTCTTTTTTAATTTTCTCCTCTCTCTTTCATGAAATTCATCCATATTTATAGGGGATGAAAGAAGAATATGGGAGGGTTCTTGAGCATGGTTTGTGGCCATTGATTTTCTTGGAAATGATCCTAACTGTTGGCCATAAACCAATAACCTAGTCCTGCAAAACCAGGTTGTAAGGCTGCCCGGGTTAAAGGATTCAAGCCTTTTTTTCATTGAATTTTTTGGTCGTAAATTGGCAGTTTTTGAGCTGGAGATGTAGTACATTGTTAGGTCACTAGAGTGGCGTGTTTCTTTTCTTATATGGGGAAGGTATGAGAGAGAGAGAGAGAGAGAGAGAGAGAGAGAGAGAGAGAGAGAGGAGGCTGGAAAGGTGGCATTAGAGCTACCATTTCCGAGTTCATTGGGGAAGATGATAAATAATAGTCAGACGACGTGTAATCTAGCTTTTATTTTTTTGACTTTGCATTATCCAAATTAACATCATTTTGGTCAAAACATAACTAAAACACACTGTTTCATTTAAATGAAACGATGTTATTTTGGTGTTTAAGGTAAAATTAGGTTTTAAACTTTCTCTTTTAATTTCAACCCTCAAACTTTCAACTATTCAAGTTTGTCCTCAATTGAATTTTGATTCTAAGAATCAATTTAATTTCACCCCTGTCAAGTTTCAAAAAATACTCTAATTTCAGTGCATTTTTCAGCTTGGTCATTGGTCTAGGATATTTTTAATTTATCCTCAATTGACCTTCAAACTTCTAATTTCTTCAATTTCACTCTTGTTTTCAACTGAATTTGGCCCTTGAATTTGTGCACCTTTTACAAAAAGATATTTGGTCATGAATTTCTTCAATTAGACCCGTAATTGACTCTTAAACTTTGATTTTCTTGCATTTTTATCCTTGATTTCATCCAATTTTTTAAAAATCTGGTCCTCTAAAATTTCATTCTTCTCAATTAAGCTCAAAATAAAATTCCAACTTAATTTTTCACCAATTAAGTCCCTAATAAAATTAATTTGACCCATTAAAACTCTAATTAAATCTTTTCACTTAATTAAAACTTTTAATTTGACCCAAATTAATTCGTAAACTTAATTAAACCTTTAATTGGGCCCATGACTAAATCAAATTGGCCTATTAAAAGTATAATGAAGTCCTTAGACTTAACTTCTAAGCAAATTTGTTCAATAATTGTTTCATTTGACTTTGAATTTAAATTGTCTTTCGATCTTAGATATAATTAGGCTTCCAATTCTGTCCAAAATAAAAAAGTAGTTCCTCCATGTGTCGGCAACCTTTTTCAGTCTGCTTTCGCCAAGTATTTTTTATTTTCATTTTCATTTATTTATTTTTTAAAAGAAAAACGACAATTTTGAAGGAACCCAAAATTAAGTTAGGACAAGTAGCATGACTTTTTGAATGAAAATTTAACATGATTAAAATACACATTTCCAAGAATTCAAATAATTTAAATTAATGAGAAACAATATATTTCTTTAGCCAAAACTCTACTTTCTTATTTAAAATTTTTTTCGTTGTAAAAACAAGTATTTTATTAGAATAATAATTTTTTAAATAAAAACTATGAAAAGTAAATTTCAATTGAAAAAAATTATGGTGTGATAATTCTAACTCAACAATATGAAAAAAAATAAAACAATTATTAATTTCACAAAATTATAGAAATAATTATCAAAAAAATAAATAAATATTTTCATTGAATATCCATGATAAAGTTTTTTAAAACAATTATGCATATTAGATTTACATAAAAAAAAATTAAAACTAATTGAAAATATTACTATATGAATCTCAAAACTTATTTAAAAAGCAAGATGATCAATTTTAAAAATTTCATCATAATAATCTTGATTAAAAAACATTTTATCCTAGGTTTTGGACTTTGAAAGGTTACGCTCGCATACTTGATTTTTTAAAATGAAAACCCATGTGCTTGGGCATGATAGACCAAACACCATATATTTTTTTATAAACTAGGCGGGCAACATGTCATCTAATTTACTAGACAATGTACTGTCGCTTGATACAATTTTTCAACCACCAAACATGTCTCTAATAATTGAAAAATTAGGGTCTAACATTTTGGACACTAAAAAACCAAATTTGAACTATTTTCAAAAAAAAAAAAAAAAACATGAACACAACATCTTTATGTATGTCTAAAATCTTATTTTTAATAATAAAAAATATTTTAATAAATCCAACAATCCAATCCAATCCAAATCAAATCAAGATTAATTTTTTTTCTAGGTTGATTTATTTTTGTGCATCATTAAAGTTAGAAACCACATCCAATAACTTTCTCTCTTAAAACCAAATCTTAAAGTTATTGGTGACCAGAATCCAATCACTCAAGAACTTTGTCTCTTTTCAATTTTTCTGTCGACTTTCTCTTTCTATTAACTTCCAAGCACTAAAATATAATAAAAATAAAATTTAGAATTAAAATGTAATAATATAAATAAACTGGGATGATAAAGGAAAAAAATGAAACTTGAGGGATCAAAAGGGGCTCTTGTGTGCCATTTGTGGAAAAAGCCCCTATTTTTTTATGTAAATTTTGTTCTTTAACCTCTAATTCAGTTTTTTTTTTAAATTAAAATTATATTTTATAAGATTAGTTGTCAATTTAATGTTAACTTACACATCGAAGAAAGAGCCAAAACAAATTCGAGCTCATAAAACAATGAAAATGCACCTTTAAAGGACACAATTGAAATAAATAAAATACAGTAACCGAATTAAAAAACTGTAAACTTTCAGGGTCTAAAACATAAAAACAGCAAAAATGCACAACAATTGAAGTGTTTTTTTGTGAGAGGGTTGACGATGTTTTTTGAATAGTAAAACCACGAATTGTCCCAGTTTCTCAGTATGATATACAATGTAATAATTAAAAGAAGTTTCCTAGATCCTTCGCTCTATCAAGTTTTTCTTTCAAACGGGTCCCTTCCGAGTAATTGCGTAACAGTACAGTCTTGAGTGTTTGAACTAACATTTGACTTTTGTTATTACAAGGGTGTTTAGGAGTGGTAGAAGTTGATTGCAACTCCTTACCGGCACCGGCACCGGCACCGGCACCGGCACCCATCTTCTCCCTTGTCTCTCTCTCCTACTTCATGCACTGATACCACTAGCCTGCGTTTGGTGTTAGAGAGAAAGAGAGAGAGGGACATAGATAGATATGGAGTCTGATGATGATCAGTCACCGCAATTAAAAGGGGTAGTCATAATTTCACTTCCACCACCAGATAACCCTTCTTTAGGCAAAACAATCACTGCTTTTACACTCACTAATAATGACTACACACAATCTCACCAAACCCCCCAAACCCATCAAGAAGACCAGCTTCCAATCTCATCACCACCACCACCACCATCTCAAAACTCTCAACTCCAATTTCCATCATCAAGACTCTTTCTTGGTACCCCAAGAAAGCTGTTGTCTTTTGTGTTTATCTCTCTTTTTGCTCTTGCTATTTACAGTTCTTTGTTTACCAATACCTTTCAAGAATTGAAGAGTAATAATAATGATGATGATGATGATGATGATCAAAAGCCAAAGTCTTATGTGTTTCCTTTATATCACAAATTGGGTATTCGTGAGATTCCACTGAATGATCTTGAGAATCATCTTAGGAGGTTTGTGTACAAGGAGAATTTGGTGGCATCTGTTGATCATTTGAATGGACCCCATAAAATTAGTAAGTTAGCTTCTTCAAATGCTGCTGCTGCAATGGATTCGTCCGCTATTTTTCCTGTTAGGGGCAATCTTTATCCAGATGGGTATGACTCAATTTCCCCCCGTTATTGAATACTTTTCATATGGCATTGTTTATGTAGATGACTCTTTGGGTTTTTGATTTTGCATATATAGCAATTCTGAGCTTTATTCCTGGTCACACAGAGTAGGAGTGATCGTGCAATCTGACTTTCATTGAGCTTATTGCTAGTTATATATAGCTGATGCATGTCAAGGTAGAATTTTAGGGGACTATGACTATGTGGATTGTTGTTTTGCATAGAGGTAGAAATTTCGAGCCTCATCGTGGAGAGTGATAGTGCTTTTTGGGTTCCATTTAGCTTATTGCTTGCTATAAGTTATTCGTGAAGCTAGATTAGAGAAGAAGAAAATCTTGTTTTAGTTGGATCCAATATAAATAACTTCGTATTTTCTTCTCTATCAATCTTGTTTTCATTTTTTTTTAAGAAGCAGGACCTTTAATAGCTCTTTTTTAGGTTCTTTTGAGGAAAATATGGGAAATAAAGGGATGCCTTGCACATAGCTAACTGCTAATATAACAAGCTTTATCATTTCTTTTTTAAATTACTGCTATCATCTTTCATGCCCTAAAGTAAATTCGACGCTGTTCAGTTTCTAACCAAATATTGGATTTCATACAGATTATATTTCACATATATGCTTGTTGGGAGTCCTCCACAACCTTACTATCTTGATTTTGATACTGGAAGTGATTTAACATGGATTCAGTGTGATGCTCCTTGCACTAGCTGTGCCAAGGTAATGGTTGAATCTTACTAGTCCCTGGGTCCAGTTGGTTTAAATGAGTTGTGTAACAACTATTTTCTTCATGACTTCACACATATCCTTCAATTTGTGTTGATAAGTATCAAATGCTTGATTGATCTTTGGAATGCCAATGCTGCAGAACTCGTCCCTTAAATATTCCTTCCTTTCCTTTGCATATGTTTGTTCAGTGTACAGTCTGCCATATCAATTATTGCATTTATGTTCATTCAGTTTTTTAATGAATTTTTACTCCTGCTGTTGTAATGTAATTTCTTAATCTAAGGCACCGTTTGTTTCACGGAAAATGGTTTTCTGGAAACCACTTTCCAAACTTTCTTGCGTTTGTTTGTCATTAAGAAAGATGGTCAACGGAAAACACTTTCCAGTCAAAGAAAATTTTGGCTTGGTTTCAGGAAAGTGTTTTTCTTTTATTTTGGGCAAAAACACTTTCCAGAAGTTGTGAAAGTTTTAGAAATGTCATGTTATTTGCTGATTATATCAAATTTGGTCTCCAAACTTTTGATTGCTATATATTTTGTTTTGAATCTTTTTTTTTTTCAACTTCATCCCCTAAAATTGGATTTAATTTGATTTTTATATCAACTTTGGTCTTTATTTTTATGATTATTATTTACTTTTCTCTTATCGTTTTTTTAATTGAAATTTTTTATCTATCAGATTTGGTCCTCATTCTTTTGATTGTTATTTATTTTATTTGAAATAATTTATGAAATTGTAATTTTTTTAATGTCATCATTTTTCAACTTTTTTATATGTTAGATTTGATCCCTATTATTTTGATTGTTATTTATTTTATTTGAGATAATTTATGAAATTAGATTTGTTTTTTCAATTTTATTCTCACTCAACTTTTTAATTTGTAAGATTTGTTCCTCATTATTTTAATAAACTTGAAAAAAAAAATATCATCAATTTATTTTTTAGCTCATTGTCCATGACATAGCCAAATACTGGAAAATGTTTTCTAGCTTATTTTTCATGATACTACCAAACATCGGAAAATAATTCACTTTCTAGGAATCCATTTTCCAAGAAAATCACTTTTCAAAAGGAAATTATTTTCCAACAAACAAACGGGGCCTAAAATAACACAAAATACTAACACTAAAGGTGACTATTAAACAAAGGCATTTCCTTTCTTTGTCTGCTTGCAAACAAGAAAGTTGGCATACAAGCATTTACAGCTTTAACTATTTCAGTGGAAAAATATAGACTGTGGTCTTAATGAATTCCAGTATTAGGCATGCTGTAACAATGCTAGAAATAATATGTGAAAGAAAGTTAATGTGAATTGTAGATTGCAGATTAGGCAAACTTCTTGTCTGTCCTCTATATTCTGTTATTTGCATTTTCATTCAGCAAGGATGTTGGCTCCCTTACACTAAGCCTGATATAAACCCTAACCAGATTTTGTGATCATATAGTTTAACTGTCCTTGATATATGATGAAATCTTAAGGTTTTAACTATTTTCAGACCCAAAAAATCAGCATGATTTTAATAGATATGATTAATGTAGGGTGCTAATGCCTGGTACAAGCCAAGAAGAGGTAATATAGTACCTCCAAAGGATTTGTTATGCATGGAAGTGCAAAGAAATCAAAAGGCTGGATATTGTGAAACATGCGACCAATGTGACTATGAGATTGAATATGCTGATCATAGCTCCTCCATGGGAGTTCTTGCTACAGACAAGCTTCTTTTAATGGTTGCAAATGGATCACTGACCAAGTTAAACTTCATTTTTGGGTACATCCTTCTCTCTTCTCTAGCTTATTGCAATTTTTGTCTACTTGGTTTTGTTGTCAAAGCATTGATACGTGTATACATTGTCTTTAAGGTGTGCATATGATCAGCAAGGCTTACTTTTGAAAACTCTGGTGAAGACAGATGGGATACTTGGGCTAAGTAGAGCTAAAGTTAGTTTACCTTCTCAATTGGCGAGCCAGGGTATCATTAACAATGTCATAGGTCATTGCCTTACCACTGATGTAGGTGGTGGTGGATATATGTTTTTAGGTGATGATTTTGTTCCACGTTGGGGTATGGCTTGGGTCCCCATGCTTGACAGCCCTTCCATGTAAGTACAGATTTTCTGAAGATTTCAGTTTCCCCATTTTATTTTTCCAGGCTTCCTTGTGCTTTTAGTTTTGGAATGTTTTCTAGTGGAAATTGATAATTAAAATGTTTAGCTTGGAAGAATCCATCATTTTGGTTGAAAAATCTCTCATTTTAGGTGGGAAAAATTCTAGAAAATATGGTACTTGTTAATTATGCGTTTCACTGAAGCCAATCCACCGTTTTTCCATTTTTCACCTCTCTGTGGCTATCATTCTGTGTTATTTAAGAAAGATCAGTGAATAGTCAATTTGGAAATTGTTTTCTCATCAATTTTATTGTCTATTCTTTTCCCTTACCAGGGAATTCTATCATACAGAGGTTGTAAAATTGAATTATGGAAGCAGCCCACTCAGTTTAGGTGGGATGGAGAGCAGAGTGAAGCACATATTATTTGACAGTGGCAGTTCCTATACATATTTTCCAAAAGAAGCATATTCTGAACTGGTTGCTTCTGTAAGTGTTTTCATGCCACTGGATCACAAAACACTTCATTCAAAACATTGTCACCAATTCTTCTAATCATATACCACATTGATGCAGCTTAATGAAGTTTCTGGGGCAGGACTTGTCCAAAGTACATCGGATACAACATTGCCCATATGTTGGCGAGCTAATTTTCCTATCAGGTATGGCAAACAAATACAAATTTATTTATTTATACTCGTACATCACTTATAAATAAGTTTTCCAAGAGGTTTCTAAATCCAGAAGTCAATGACTCTTTAGGTTGTTGGGTCTTTCTTGTGGCATCATGAATGAAATCCTCTGGCCTCTTTAAATGCCGAAGTTAGTAAGATGTTATAGATTTTACCTAGTACCCCATCAATTGTCATGCTACTTCTTTTGACTGATGTGGATTTTTCTTCAATGCTTCATGATACTCCAGAAAATTCATATACAGGACTGGTATCCCATCCATTGATTACAGCTCAATTTGTCTGTCTTTTTTTTTTCCAAGGAATTATTTTCTCATCATCTCTATCTAATTTTATTATCCGAACTTGGAAGTGATTTCTTCCTCTACCATAGGCATATAACTTCTCTATGCATACCACCATCTGAATTGTTTCCATATCACCTCCAATGTTGCCGTAACCTCCAATGCAAGTAGCCTGGCTAGGGTTAGCAAGAGCTAACACAACCCATCCGCCGCCGCCGCCGCCACCACCACCACCACCACCAACATATTAAAGGGGTTAGCAAGAGCTAGCACGACCCATCAGCCGCCGCCGCCGCCGCCATCAAAATATTTTTTTGCTTGAAAATCATCAAAATGTTTTTTTAGATTTTTTATTTTATTTTTGATATCAACACATCAAAACCATCAGAAAGCACTAAAAAAATCAATTTAATGCCTTTTCAAGTCAAAGAACTTTTGAAAAGCACCTAAAAGAAGCAGAAGTTGTGTCAAGCACCCCCTAAATGTTATTGTCAATGTTGCAGCTGAAGCCAATTTTGAGATACATCTTATATAAACTTTCCTTTTAGTAAATTGTTTATTTTATTGATCGGGGAATGCATAATGCTTAGAAGATCAATCCATGAGACCTGAAAGCTGCATCTTTGACATTCTATTCAACGTTGTCCACTTTTGTTATAAAAGAAAAAAAGTACTTGGTGTAATGATTGATAGAAAGCCCAATTGCCTAAAAGTAAGAATCAGAAAAACATTTCGTAGCCATTTTAGTCTTTTCAGTCATGGTTAACCATTGATTTGTGTTTGAGCGCATGGATTGCAATGTCCTTTATATATACACTTTCCAAGCTCAAATAAAGTTGATGGAAGTGATGTTCAGAATTTCTTGAAATTTTCTGTTATTTTACTGCTCCATCTTTGACTTGCATAATAATGTTTGGGAAATGTAATTAATAGAATGCACATATCACTCAAAGCCATCGTTCTAAATTAGCCTTCTTTAGTAAATGGTCAATAAATTAACCTTTTGTTTTCTATGGTTTTTTATGTGATAGTAGATGGAAATGTGGGAAAGCTAGCAATCATTTTCATTTAATTTTTGGATTGGACAAGCAGTTGTAATAACCAGACAATTTAACTCATAGTTAACAGGACTATTGAAGAACTTTCTTTTCCTTTTGTTTCTCTTTTATTGTATGAAAATTTATGATGCACAGGATAGTTCCTCCTTAAATTATATTGGACTGACATTTTTAAAACTGTGTATTTGCATGCAGATCGGTTAAGGATGTAAAGAAGTTCTTCAAGACCTTAACCTTTCAATTTGGGACCAAATGGTTGGTTATCTCCACAAAGTTTCGGATACCTCCAGAGGGTTACTTGATGATTAGCGTAAGGAATCTTTAACACAAGTTTGCACACTTTGTTGAAATGTATTGACACAATGTCATTGCATGATGGGAATTCTGCTGTTCTGCAGGACAAAGGCAATGTGTGCTTGGGTATTCTTGAAGGAAGCAAAGTTCATGATGGATCCACAATTATTCTCGGAGGTATGTTAATGTGACAACTTTAGCTGTTTTGATGTCGAAACTTGTAACATTTGGTGCACTGTACAATCTCTTTCTCTCTCTCCATGACATACTTGTGTATACCAGGGAAAAGTAACCCAAGAACTCAACTCTGTGCCAAACATGCTGCCATCTGCATCTGGCATCATGTTCAGAGAGTTGAGTTCTTGTGTTGCTTTTCCCTTGTAGAGTATATTCTTCCCAATCCCTTGTGAGATATGAAGTTGATATTTTTTGGTTTTTTTAAATCCAGTTCAACTACATAGAAGTTCCTAATTTCTAAAATCAACAAAATCCAGAGCCATCATCTTCAATCTTGCAGACGACATGTGATAGATGCACCCTTGTTTTCTCGTATTCAAAACATTTCTTTCGTATCCTCATCATTCTGTTTTACAATGCTAATGTAACTCTTTACAGATATATCATTGCGGGGGCAGTTGGTGGTATATGATAACGTGAACAAGAAAATTGGTTGGACGCCCTCGGACTGTGCCAAGCCAAAAAGATCGGATAGCCTGCAATTCTTTGATGATCTGCCATTCTTCGACGGGTAGGTCATTAAATTGTGGCACAAACCAGATATTTTACCTTCTAGTTTGGTTTTCTGCTCTGTTCTGTAAGTATTTATTGCTAGAGCTTTATAGCGTGTCTTCCATATTAAAACAATTTTCTCAGTACAGAAAGGCATGCTGAATATTGCGGGCACCATGGTATTGGTGCCCGTCCTCTAAGGGGTGGGTGTGTCTATTGTTACATGTCTCTATTAACCACACAACACAATACACGTTCAATATTTTTCTTTGTAAATTTGCTTACGCTTAAGACTATTCAAGAGTGCATTTGGCGTGATTTACGATTATTAACTTGTCTTGGTAGTTTAAATTTTATTTTATACAAATGATCCGAAGTAATTTGTTTCAAGAATGGAGATGACACGATTTAAAATCAAATCAATGTAGTTCGATTGAAATTTTAAGCTTTGATTGTAGCAAAATCTTGAATTAAATTTGGATTTATGAATAAAAATGGAAAGACTGCCTTTGATTTAATTCAAAAGTTATATTTATAACTAAGCATGTTTATATGCTCTTTTCACTTCTGCAGTTTTTTTTTTTTTTTTGAAAGACACTCTAGTAAAAGGTATCTTCTGCCTAAAAACACCGCCAAATAAATCTTTTCCTCTCCTTTTCATGCTCCTCACTTTTCTGTGATCTCAAGTATGCCATTTACACTGAGAAGAATGATTAAGTTTGTTTGTTTTTATGTTTTAAAAATGTTTTTTTAAAAAAAAAAATTACTTCGCTATCATACTCCTTCGATCCATCAAGTTCCCACCACAAACTTCTTATGTCCAAGCTTGTTGAAAATGGATTCTTGGCCATATCCAATCTATCCTCTTGGAATTAAACAAGATGGATGTACAATATTTACGAGGGAGTGAGGTTGGGTGGGTAATTAAATATAAATTTATATTTTAATTAATTCTAATATAATTTAATTAAAAATTCATTATATTTTCAAATATCAAGCAAAATGGACTAAAAACACTTCCACATCACATCTTTCATCATTTAGATTTCATTGACATCAAGTTTGGTTGTTTTTATTACATAAATATGACTAATTGATGTTATTGCCTCACCAACTAGCTAATCAGATGCGAGCCTCTCCTCGGACGGATTCCTCTTTTTACTCCTCAGCCTATGTTCTTTCACCTTTCTCATTTATCAATTGCTCTTGTTTTTCTCTCTCAAAATCATGTACATAAACATAAATAAAATAAAGTCTTTAATCAAAAATTTTATAATTGTTCAACGAAAAAGGACCACAAAGAATTTGACCAAAAAATAAAGGTATAGTTACTCAAAAGGTGCTGACTAAATAATGATGGAAAAGAAATGGTTCTTATTTTTTCTTCACTTTTAATTTGAGTCCCTTTATTTTTAATTTTGTAAAAACAATAAACTCAAATTATTTTATTTTATAAAATCAAGCATCAAGCTAAATGTTAGAATGTTATTGGACATATGGAGAACCTTAGAACAAGTTTATTGAGATAAACTATTAAGAACCCTAGATAAAGTTTATTGAGATAAACTATCAAAATCAAATCAATTTAACATGACAAAATTAAATTTAAAAAAAAAACCACATGATAAAAAAAAAAAAGATATCACTATGCGAGTTCTTCTTCTTTTTTTTTTGATTAGCGTGGGGTGTCCGGGCCAGCTTGCGCGCACCACGACTATTCCTCACGGCCCACTGGACATCCTGCAAGCCCAGTAAGCAGGTAAGGCACCGCGGGGGTGACAGGCATGCACAGAGAGAGTCGAACCCGGGACGGGGGCGGAACAAGTCACACGATTGACCACAGCGGCTAGGCCCTCAAGTGCCACTATGCGAGTTCTTGATATCATTGGTTGTAGTTGATTTCTAGAAAGAAAAGGAAACCTAGCATTTTTAGTTCTTTTTTGTTAATATCTTCAAGTCTTAATAATTAGAATTTCACTCAAAATGTGTAGGATTGTTTCACATGCTAATAATTAGAAAAAAATCTGATAATAATTTTAACTCATTCAGTGAAGACAAGATATAGATCATTTAATAACAATTCTTACTCGACCAAGACGAGATTCCACCATTCAATGATTTTTTAATTTCAGCGAAAAAAAAATTGATTTTTTTTTAATATTAAACAAATGTTTATATGACATATTGTTATTCTTCTATTCTTCTTGTTACATTGCAAAGCACCGGTCATGTAATATATTTACCGATATTGATATATCTCACTATATGTATATCTTAATCATATTTACATACTTGTTTAAATTATTCGATATAATAAAATAAATAAATGGAAGAAAGATAAATCCGAGTCAAAAGATTTTAGTTCAAGACAAGTTTACAGGATGGTACTACATTGCAGGTTAAATAAAAAAAACTGAATGTAAGAAAAAATATATAGATTATAGAGAATTATTTGGTATTGTTATTAACTTGACTTGATGGATCAATTTTGAAACCCCTGATAGAATCCTTATCTAGTCTGAGTTTATAATTAAATCGTGTGGAAGTTGTTTCGATATAATACAATCAACTTGGTCAGTTCAAAAACAAACCAGCTTACCAGTAAAAAAAATCCAATGATGAAATTGTGAAAAAAAACATAAAATTAACAAAATAAACCTCTTGACTCGACTTCTTGCCTAATCTGGATTTAAAATTAAATTATATTAAAATTATTTTGACATGATTCATTTAACTTGGCCGGTTTAAAAAAACAATCCAGACAACTGTTAAAAAAAAATGAAGATGAAACTGGAAAAAAAATGATGAAATTAAAAAATATAAAAGAATTGAAAAAGAAAGAAAGAAATAAAAGCTTTATTTGTTTATATGAATAATAAAGCTATATTAAGTTTTTAATTAATTGATTAAAGTGGATATAATTTGATGCTTCCTTCAGAAACCAAACCCAAGCCCCTTTGAGTTTATTTTTTCCCTACATTAGCACAATAGCAAAGAAAATATTTTTTTCAAACTAACATAATTGAGAAAACTTTTCCAGTCTAGCATTGTCAAAGACAGTCACACATGTACTACGAACACGAATTGTTATGTGCACATATAACATGTGTGTATTAAGAGGTTGCAGATGTCACACATGCACGACAAATCAAATTGGAATTTCAAAACCCTTTTTTCCCCTCCCCTTATTTTTCTCTCTCTCTTAATTTTCTCTCATCTCTAGCATCATTTGCTTCTCAATCTCTCTCCACCATAAAAAAAACCCTGATCTCTCCCTTCACTGCGATAGACGTCATCTCTATGTTTAGGCTTATGAAATTAGGTTTGTGTTGGTTATGTTAGGGTTATAGTTGCATTAACAATAAATTATGTTAATTAGCTTTAAATTACTCCAATTGACATGATAAATTATGTTATTTTGCTTCAAATTTTATGAATTATGGTTTTATTGATTATGTTTAGGCTTATTAAATTTTCATCAAAATGATGTAACTCGATGAATTTGCTATATCGATAAATAAATATTGTGTTCTTTATAGAATATTTTTTCTAGTGAGATTATTATATTATTATGGCGATACCATCATTGAAACCAGTAATGATATTACTTACTATGGAGGAATTAACGAGTTCTTTATTTTGAGATTTGATAGTTTGTTTGCCGAACTAAAAAACTAAATATACGATGGAATTTGGTGGAATTTGTCTGAAATTGACGTTGCCATGCTTGGAGAATGCTAGGCAGGACCATCTAAATCGTTGTGTTGTTGTGTTCATTGCTAGTGATGCAAGTTTTAATGCAACAATTGAATTGGTCACCGAATATTAAAGCTCTACATGAATAGTAAATTTAAATGAAAAACCCCTTAAATTTGGAGTTCACTCTGGTTCTAAGTTACAATAAAAAAACCACACAAACATCGCAAGTAATTGGTTTGTCTAGGATAAGTGGTGATACGATAAATCTAACATCAACTCAAAAAATTATGCATATGAAAGCTTAGTTGAGCAATAATTGCTCTATATAATAATATTATTATGATGAATCTGAATCAAGTGATGATGAAGATAACTGTCATATTAATAATTAATAATTAATATTGTAGTTGAAAAAGACAATAAGGTGAGCTAATAATCCAAACAATGAGACATTGAGACCTCCTGTTAGCGTTTGCACCCTATAATAGAGAATTAAAAAAATGAATTTCTTTCAACATGTAAACTATTTGACAGTTGAAAATTGTGGGACAAGAATGAAAATAGAAGGAAGAATATGAAAGAGGAAAAATGAGTCAAATTTGGTTTATGTTTAACAAACTAAAAATAAAAGGATCATCATGTCGTTTGGAATATAAAAATTTAAGTTTATTTTTCTCAGCGGCACAAGTGAAGGAAAAAGAAAATTTTTAATTGTTGATGATATATTTTTATAAACTTTGCCAAGCTCACAGAACTCAAATGCCAAATTTTTTGTGCATCATCAATATGTTGGGTTCAATAATACATCATTGACAATTTTCTTTTACAGGGTAATATACATTACAGTTACGTTACACCATAAGCAAGCCACTGCCTATCCATACCAACCCCTTCTCATATGGCATATGAGAGGGGGTTGGTATGCATAGTTTTCTGCATTCCAGCTTCTCTCGGAAAGCCGCCTTAGGAAGCAGTATGCTGGTTCTGTCAGCAGCCGACATGAAATTAGTTCTATTTAACACATTTCAAAACTGATGCAAATTCCAAATATTGTAAAGACTGGACCTTGTCATCCAACAGTTAGCTGAGCCTTCACGAGATTTCCTGTCCTTCAAGATCTTTCCCCACTTCAACACTTGTGTATTATTTCCAGAACTTCAGACTTCTATGCAATCTGATCCAAAATCCATTAGCCTCTGTAGCTATTGGCAGCTCAATAGGTTCTTTGAAATTTGCTTTCTCACTTAGTTCTTCGAATGAGTCTACAAGATTTTGCAGCCTTGCAACAAATTCAATTAAAAGGGATGTAAATGTTGCTAAAGACAACGCACTAGCACTTTCATAAGTTTTTGATTCTTCAACTTGTGGCAGTGTGTCAGCGGTAAATGAATTTCGTGCAGGCCAAGATATTTGTTTCTTGAACACATCTTCAGAGGAAATAGTTGGATGGAAGGTGGGCTTGACGTCCATGCTAAGGGCATGCCTATCCCAACTTTTTGGTATAGTCATTGATCTGAGATCAAGGACAGCTTCACTACGGGACTTGTATTCCAGGACTTTATTTTCGTCATCGTCAAATGTCAGCAAGTCTTGGGGCTCTCCCTGCTCCTTTTCCCTACTCCCAATTTCCCAGGACTCTGCATTGACAAGAAGGTATGATTTTCGATCCACTTTATTTTGCAACTCTTCTGCAGCCTCGTGTACTTCATATAGTATGTCTAGTGGACCTAGTTTCTCCATCCTTTTTACTTTGTTGCCGAGTTCAAGCAACACTTTTGCTCCTTCAGCACCTACTCGTTTCAGCTCATGATGAAAGACCTGTCTTCGTTCTGCTGGAGCCTAAACATTCACACAACAGAAATTCAATCTTTTAAAAGAATAGTACTACTGGGATGTCACAAGCTTTTCTGTTGACGCAATTCTTATGCATTACAATTATAGATTCCACCATGGGTGCACGGACAAGGAACAAGTAAGACATGTTCAATCATATGATTAACTTGGTCACCATTTCAATGGATTGACAAAACATGGAAATATAGAAGTACATGAAGCTACAGTTTTGATATTTGATGGTTCATGGATCATGCAGCATGTATTCTTTTGGCACTGAACAGACAGAGATAGCTTGCAGGTAGAGAAAGATTTTGAGAACTGCATGAAACTATTCTGAGATAAACCTATAGCGATCCATAAAAAAAGGATAAATGGATATATACAATGAAAAGAATGAAGGAGCATTCATCAACGATTTGTTTCTAGGTTGTGAGGAATACATCTGGAATATAAGATGCAATAAATCATGATTCCCGGGTGCATTTTGACCATTTGATTCACCGAGTTATCACTTCAAAAAATATTTTTTGTTCAGTTAATTATTATGCCCTACACAGTATTTGAGCTTCCTGAAATGGAACTGCTGCCGCATAAAAACTTCTATTTGGCATACAATCACTTATAACAAAACACTCCTGATATATTCAAATTCAAAACAACTCTTGCAAGACTACAATGTCTAGTTAGGCTTGGGATTTGTAGCATTCAAGCCCACCACAGTAAGACTTGGAAACCATTTTGTAAAGGAAATAACATTAAGAAAAAATTCCCAAGCACGGCAATGCACAGAAGATATTATGGAAGAAAATAAAGTAAAATTTTGGCCATACATATAGAAGCAGTTAGTTTAAAAAAAGTGCTTCCACAACAAATATATTTAAAAAAAAATAATAATTCAATGTCATCAAGCATACCAAACCACCCTCAGGGCATATGGTTAAATAAATCTAATCTGTTTAGTTTCTACTGGCAATGCCTCAATAATGAAGTTAGATATGGAAAAGCTTAACCACCTGAATTTCAGAAAGTATACATCCGTGTAGAGCCATGACCGTGAAAGCACAATGCCTCAATGCACCGCTTACTTTGACATAATTTTTCCATGGATAGTTAAATGACTTGTAAGGACCATGAGGAGGCTCCCAAATAGCAAAACCCATCTTGGCATGGAAAAAAAAAAGGAAGTTAATATTAACAATAAAATCCTTAGGCATTGGGTCTCAGGTGCTGCATATTGTGTTGAAGAAATACCAGAGCATCCTCTTGGCTTGTGGATTCTACAGCTGCTCTGTAGCCACTATAGAGTGGGTCATCAGAAGCTTGGTATGTAAGGATTTTTGAGGGGATCCTTTCATATTCTGTGCAGTTAAGGTACTCATTAACACAACCTAAACATAGCTCATAGAAATTAGTACAGCCTGAATAAAGGAAGCTAAAAGACAAGACTTCTGCAGTGAAATTTGCTAATTTAATCAACATGAATGAGATAATGAGTGGAGAACATAATGCATACCAACCTTCTAATGAATTTGCCACTCTCGTGAAATTTTTTGCCACCAAGGTGTGTAAATCCTCCCCCGCCCAGATGGGATAAATCAATATATTTACTGCCAAGCCAACCCCAGCACCCAGTGCAATAAGCAAAAATCGTGATATAGCTGTATGGTTAAATTCCCCAGTCCTATACCCAGATACCATTATGAAACAATATGTCAACAAGAAGACTCGAAATCCATATTCATAAGGCTTCATTGACGGGTACAGTTTTGCATAAGTTGCACAAAACCCTGGCAACAACAAAGCATATCAGAAAGCAAGACACACATAATAACATGGAGGAGAAAGAATGGCAAGTCTCACTAAGTAAAAATGGATGCAAAACCAGACCTACTGAGAAGATGCTAAGAATAATAACAGCTTCCTCCCACGCTCCAGCCAAATGAGACAACTCTGCCATTGCCAGAGCAAGCCCTCCAGCTGATAATGTCCCAATCCCTCGGTTCAATCCTTTGCTAAGGGTAGCTCCTGAAGGAATTAAGAAAAAAAAGGATGCGATGAAACTGAAATGAATGTGTTTGCTTATGTTTGACAATGATTAAAATGCATCTGATAAAAGATTTACTCAAGGCCACACCATGTAAAGCTAAGATGGTTGGGTCATTTGGGATTAAGCCAACTTGAGCTTCAATTTCAAAGCACAAGGCTATAAAAGTAAAGAAGGCTTACCCAGCAATTTTGCATTTATTAGTTGCTCTCAAGACCAGTAAACTTTGTTGAATCTGTGAACAAAATGATGGCTGGAAAGGTCTAAAGGAGCAGTTTGGGATAATTTTATAAGTTGGCACTATAAATCCTTTCAATTAGACCAAAGATTCTTATCAATATCCATTACCATCACCCCATGATATTTCCATTCTCATTATGCTTGCAACCTTGTCAATTTAATAGAATTAGGCGATGCAAATTCTATCCAATTCACAAGAGCCTATAGTGATATATGTATCAGCAAACTCATTGGTCTTTTTATAAAATTAATGGAATGCTCAACGCATAAAAAAAGGGAAGTGCATATGAACTTACAAGAATTTACTTAGATCCTTAATGAAAATCAGTAATTAAACCTGAAACAAAGTGAATTTCACCAAAAGTACTACCCATAAACTGAATTAGAGAGTTGAATTACACAATTAGAATCTATATACATTTACATCAATGTATGCGTGACACAAATACACAGAAAAATTCTTTCACAATCCAAAATCAAAAAGCATAAACACACAAATTGAATGAATACTCCAAAAAAGTACCACTACAGAAGAATCTCAAGACCGTTTTCATTAGAATACCCCGGACATATACACAGAAACACAAAGACAAACATTTAACAGTAACCCATATAACAAAATCAACCAAACCATACAGACAAACACAAGGAAAAGAAAGGGACAGAGAAACCAACCAAACTTACCTATGCTGAATTCAAAGACAACCACAACAGTAAGAATAGCCCAAACAAAGTGTTGACTGAGCTCTTTAATTGGCTCCTTCAAGAAAATCAACAAAGAAATGAGCATCAAAGCCAAACCCATTTTAGCAGAGAAAACAATCTTTCTCGGATCAGATTTTCCCATTTGATATCCTCTATAAGCAACATCTTGAACTTGTTTACAAAGTCCAACAATCTTATCAGACAAGAATCTATAACTGCAACAATTTCTGGTGGGTTCATCTAGGTCTTCTTGAATATTAGGAAAGACAATCTCTGAGTAACCCTTAGTTGTTGAAAGAAGTCTCTCTCTTTTCTCGGCTAATGAGTGCCTAAAAGATCCCATTTTCGCAGCCATGGATGGATGGCTAAACAGCTCTTGTGGATCTCTGCCTCTCTCTTTTCTTTCTAACAAGAATTTCCTGTTAAGTAAATATTTGAGGATTCTTTTGTATAAAGTTGGAGAAACTCCAATCTTTCATGAAAAAAAAAAAAACCCAAATGATAAAAATAAATGAAAATAATGAGAGACACTAGAATCTGACAAGGAACTGAATTTTCGTGCAGTTCAATAATTAAAACAAAAAAACCTAACACGCTCACATTTCAGCATTAGCATAGTGAATGACCATTTTGTCCTTTTACAACGAAGCTAAATGATTTGATTTGAAGAGTAATATAGTCTCTCCTTAAGACCTTTTTGTCAATACCGAATTTACAAGCGTCATCTTACTCGTCTGATATTTTTATTGTATGTTAAAATTACTAAATAAAATGTAAAAGCAAAATTCATTTAATTTTTTTCAGAATTTCGTTTTAATTTAAAAATTAAAATAATTAAATTGCCTTTCAAATTAAAATTTCTTAGGCTTGCTGTTTTGTTTTTTTTCATGCTTCCTGATTTGTTTTTTTTTGTAATTATCAAAAAACTTCAGGGCAATTAAATATTTTTAAAATGTAAAATATTATTTTTTAAAAAAATATTAAAGCATGTAAGAGGCAGCACTTGCAGTGTATTCCAACAACCAAAAAAAAGCTAACTACCATTTCATCCAAAGACTCAAGTGGTGGCGCATTTTATGGGGCGACTAGTACACAATGGTTTGGTTGCAATTGAATTTACCTTTTCTTTTCTCTTTTTTATCCTAAAAAATCGCGCTGGCTCAACTAAACTAAAATTAAAAATTTTCCTCTCATTTTGATTTTATTTTATTTGTATTTCTCATTTTTTTAATTATTTTTTATTTATTTTAAATTATTTTTTGATTAATTTGTTTTTCAATCTTATCACTTAGCATTTGGTTATATTTGATTTTTATATCAAATTTAATCCTTATTTTTTTTATATCTATTTATTTTTTATATCATTTTTTTTTTCAATTTCATCTTTTATTATTTTATTTTATTTTATTTTCATGTCAGATTTGCTCCTTATTCATTTAATTGTTTTTTTTCTTTGGTTCCTTTTCTGAAATTGATTTTCTTTTTTCAATTACTTCCTTCAGCATTGGATTTGTTAAGGATTAAACTTTATTTTTTTTGTGCGCTAATCCCGATATCGTGATTCAGGTCACGAGTATGAAATGTTAACTCGGGTTGAGATTGGTCCCTTTTTTTACATCATTTTTATTTTTTAATTTCATCCTTCAACATAGAGTTTATAGAAAATTAAACTTTTTTTTTTTGTCTTTCATTATATGAGGATAACCCAACCTTATAATCTAGGTCGTGAATTTGCCATGCTAACTCAGATTAGTTCGAACATCATTTTACATTATTTTGTTTTTATGTCAAATTTGATCCTCATTATTTTAATTGCTTTTTTATTTGAATTTTTAAAAAAATATATATTTTTTTCAATTTCATCCTTCAACATTGAGTTGGTTGAAAATTATGCTCCATATTTTCTTTTTTGATGTAATGATGTAACACCCCCCATAGACGATATGTGATCACATATTAAAATAAGTGGAATACCACTATAATAACATGAATTATTTTTTAACCCTGATGAATACATATCCACCTTTAACCCTAGCCATAATCGACCGTGAAATTAAAAGACAATAAATTCAAATAGAATAATAACCATGTAAAATTAATAAACTTAAAAGATCAACATCATATATTTAAAATAGAAAAGCAACCCAAAAATTCTTGTATTAACTAACTGTATAAAGTTGATGTCATCATTATCATTATAACTTCATAATAAAGAGAATAATATTAAACCATAATAGTTCTATGATTTATTTGTACAATCCTTCAAAGTTATCAAAATAAACATAAGCATGAAAATCCTACAACTAGATGAAAACATTTAGGAAATCCTACAACTAAACATCATATCAAGTCATCTAATTTTGTGGTGCACATTATGAACCTGTAAAAAATAAAACATACTAAACGATAAGGATAATAGTTATATTTCATAACATAATATTAACCATTCAATATACAACAATGACATTTTCTTATATATATAGATGCTACTTACAAACCATTTAGCTTCTCAACATAATTTGACCTTGATTTACCATACACCTTACCTGTACCAACTAGTAACATAACACCTTAACATATTAATTCTTGCATTTAAATAATGATTTATCCACATAACTCTAGGATTCAACATAAAACACATAACCTCCAATCTTTTGGTTGATCCGTTTTATAAAGCATGGGCCTATAATGGTGTTTCTTACACTAACACCAATAAGTAGCCCGCAACATAAATATCTCTACTCTAAAACCCTTTTTAATCACCCTTTAGAGGTCCGATAACATAATCAACAAGTAATCCTTGTCCACCCACATCTATGCCGAAGATGTATACCAAACATCTTCTTGGTCTCTACTCATGCGGGTGACTATTATTCAACATCTATCCCCACACATGTGGCCGATACAAGAAAATTGACCCATTTCTTATGGCCAACCTGAAATAACCATTTAAAGGCACACTCGTATGGATGACTTCTATGCATAAAATATGTATCCAACACGTCTTTATAGAGACCTCAATCCTAGCCCCACTCATATGACTAGCTTCCATAAATATAACTCATGCATACTTGTATCTTAAATACATATTTACCCCTCCTTGGGGTTAGTTTCCATACAACATTTCATTCAACATGACCATTATTAGATATCAATCACAACCCCACTTTTATGGCTGGCTACCATACCGCAACAATTCTCACGATACATATCACAATAAGATTTCATTAGTCTTTTACCAATGCATTACCACGCAACATGTAACTCATCACCAATATACAACTTTAAAAATTAATACTTGTATATAATACTGAAAAATTAAAAAGGATAAGGTGACAAGCACCTACATGATTCCCTCACTAGTCCGGTCTTTCTTGCTTGGGGTTCCACAACTGATACCTCTTCTACATTACACAAAATCTTACATTAAGTGCACTCTTTAAATATTAAGAATTTTCTTCATAATGTTTTCAACAATTTAAGTACTTGTTGCACATGAATTCTATCCCTTATATTTTCACACCTTATGCTTAAGGTTTCCAACACCCAAAGTTTTCCAATCATAACAATATCTTCATGCAAGCTAGTTACATGCACACATGCATTATGTTTTCCTTTCCACATTTTAATCACCCAAATTCCCCATGTTAATTAAGTTTTAGGATTGCCCAAATCAGTCCCCTTACATCCCATAATAGGGCTATCACAACAGCTTTATTTTAGACACTTTTGGTTATGAAAGAGTTTCTGAACTTTTCCAAATTAGGACTGCTACTTCAGCCTTTATTTTCACCTTTTTAGGGTGCCAAAACAACCCTTTATTTTACAGCAACCCCGAGTTATGCACCTAAAATACCCCATTTAGCCTTCATATCTCTCAAATTTAGAGTTGTCGTAACATCCATTTTCTTCTCCATGTTGGGTTGTTGAATCAACCATTAACACACATATTATAGCTATTTTTACAGCCATGTTTCACCCAAAATGGATCACCATCTCCTCCCCCAAATCTTTCAATACACCCCACACAATTCTTTCAAAACATACAACTTCAAACGTAACAAACAATATCATCCAATCACAATAACACATTAATGATCATAATCATCTTGACTGAAATTAACCCCTTGGGTTTTTTTTTTCCAAGAGTTGCCTTCAATTCCCTTTGTTATTTACAAATAATTAAGCTCTGTAACATATTGATTAATCAATTTACATGTATAGTAATTTTCTTAAAAGTCATTTAAGATCATGAAATTCAAGAATCCAAGAACTTAGTTCTTTCTTCCATATTATATGCAAGAATCAACTTCTCTGTAATGAACTATCAATAAACATTAAAAATCAAGAAATTCAATACAACAATGCATTCTCCCATGGGTGGCCATTTTGGCTGAACCCCCCTCCCTCTTTGCCCAATGGATCTCCCTTCAAAATTTATGACAAGAATTTATGAAATCATCACACACATTTATAAAGATTGTTAAATCCTAAGGAGATATGCCTTCTCCGTAATCTTTCTAACTCTAAAATTAAAATAATCAAGAAATTCAAGAATTCTTTAAACTTCATGCAAGAAGTCATATTATCACACTAATAATGTTCATTCAACAATATTTTTTCTCAAATTCAAACAAAAAACAATCACTTATGTATAACCCAAATTGGTCGAACCTATCCCCCTTTCTTCTTAGAGAATATTTTTTTAAATTTTTTTAAACAACTCCTTACTTAATACTATTCCATTTCTATACCTATTGATCAATTTTCTCATTACTTTTCAGTTTCCCCAAATTCTCAACATGAACCCTAAAATCAAAATTAAGATTTTTCCTATATGTTTCAAGGTAATGGAAATTCTTTGATCCTACACCCTATAGGTTGTATTAACTTCATTAATTCATCAAGAATTCCAACAAAACACTTTCCCATTAAATTCCTTTTTTTTTTTGTCAAATCCTCTACCCCTAGAATTCCTAATGGTTTTCATTTTATTTTCAGCATGGAACCATTTAATCATAGTTCATCCTCATCTACATTCATGTATTTAACAAGAACCAGGGTCTTTCATCAATATTTCATGCAAATAACTACATATATTTAATCAAAGATGTTCCCTTAACATTAATCATACGTAAATTCAATATGAATACACACCAAAAAATTCTTGTCTTGGCCGAACCTCTCTAAGGTTCCTATCAAAAACTTTTCTTCAAAATTCTTGTTTATTTCTACCAATTAAGCTTTATCTTAAGGTTATACCATGTAATCTTTGCTAATAACACATTTTCCATAATTTCTCATAAACCCTAATTTTCATAGGAATTGGAGATTTTGCTTTCTACCTCACAATCTAAAATCAAAGAAATACCCTCTCTACTCTTCTCTCAATTTCTCATGACAATAATTTTCTCTAAAAGTGAAAATAAGAGTTACAGGTTTAAGACTTCTCCCTCTCCCCTGTTAAAAACCGTTGGCCTCCTCTTTTTCTTTTTTAAAAAGAGGTTATTTTCTTTTTTTTAGTCCTGCAGTTTCCTATTTTCCAATTATGGCACTCCCCTCCTAGGTTAACTTAGTGTTCGGTCCTAATCCATTTTCTTTATACAATTTCAATCCTTCCCCTTTTTTTGTTCGACTTTCTCTTTTTTAGGGATTTTACAGGTGATCCTGCTTTCATGACCTCATAAGTATGAAATATAAACTTGGATTGCCATTAGTCTATTTTTTAATCTTTTTTTACATCGATTTTTCTCGATTTCATCATTCAATACTAGGTTTATTGAAGATGAAGCTTCTTTATTTTTTATTTATTTTTCTTTTTATAAGGATAGCTCGATCTCATGACTCGAGTTGTAGACTGTTCATGTTAACTTGAGTTGATTTGGAGCTTTTATAGCATTTTATTTTATTTTTATGTCAAAATTGGTCCTTGTTCTTTTAATTACTCTCTTTTTTTTTGCTTTAGATACTTTTTTGAAATGGATTTTTTTTTCAATTTCATCCTTCAATATTTGATTATTAAGAGTTGGGTTTATAATTTTTTTCGAAGCGATGATCTCGATCTCATGACCTAGCTCATTCATGAATATGAAATGTTAACCTAGATTGACATCTATCTTTTTTTTTATCTTTTTTACACTGATTTTCTTTTTCAATTTCAACCTTCAATATTGAGTTTATTAAATATTGAGCTTTATTTTTTTTTCGATTTACTTTCTATTAAGAAGGCTTGGTCTCACAACCTGGGTCATGAGTTTGCCATGCTAACTTGGATAAACCCGAGGCTTTGCTTTTGCTTTTGTTTTTTTTTCATTTTCATGTTTTTTTTATTTTGTTCTTTAACATTGGGTTATCTTGTGGAATTCAACTTCATAATTGTTTTCGGCAAGCATTTTATTTCTATAGGTTGTCATTATCACCTTTTCTCTTTAGATTTAGTACATTTACCGTTGTTTTATTATTATTATTATTATTATTATTATTATTATGTTATTAAATTAAATCATCTTATTGAACCTAGTAGGATAGTCACTTGATTTTTTTTTCTTATTTTAAAACACGCTAATAGTGCTTGAACATCAATTTTTTAAGTTACAAATACAGGGCTAATCACAGGACCAAATGACATTTAATTTCAGGCAAAATAAGAAATGAAATTATAGAGAAATTGACATGCATATGTTATGTGTTTTGACTAGAAAACATAACCTAGTTATAATTACAGATCCTAATGATAGATCCTACTAATTTAATAATGTAAAGAACTTGAGAGAAGATTTTTTTTGTAGATGGAACAATGTCATTTTGAGGCTGGAATGGCTAGGACCATGGTGTATAAATGGAAAGTGTAGGGTAGGATTGGAGTTTTTAGTTATGATCCACTTTAACTAGAGTAAACAAACAATATTGGCTTTTTGACGTTAAAGGTTTTTTCTCTAATGTTGCAGCACATGCGGTCCTCCTGACAACTAAAAAAGCCAATTGTTATGTCATCCCAAGAGTCGAATGGCGACACATCTTATAGGGGTGGTGCGTATACATTGGTTTGGCCGTGATTGAATTTCCCCTCTCTTTTCTCTATTCTATTCTTAGGATTCGCGCTGGCCCAGCTAAAATTAAAAGTTATCCCTCACTTTGATTTTATTTGTTATAAATTCTTTTTTGATTGAATTATTTTTTAATTTTATTCCTTAGAATTTGATCTTATTTGAGTTAATATATATATATATATATCATTTTTTTAATTTTTTTTTTAATTTCATCATTCATCATTTTATTTTTATGTCAAATTTTCTCCTTATTTCTTTAATTGCTTTTTTTTTCTTTGGTTTCTTTTTTTCTTTGGTTTTCTTTTTTCAATTCTATCATTTGAAATTGAATTTGTTAAGAATTGGACTTCATAATTTTTTTGGTGTAGTGATTCTAGTTTCATGATCCAGGTCACGAGTATGTAATGTTAACTAGGGTTGACATCGATCTTTTTTGTTTTACATGAATTTTTTTTTTAAATTTCATCCTTCAATATTGAGTTTAATAAATATTAAGCTTTTTTATTTTTCTATGAGGATAACCCAGCCTTACAATGCAGGTCGTGAATTTTTCATGCTAACTCAGATTGGTTTGGGGCTTTTACATTATCTTACATTATTTTGTTTTTATGTCAACTTTGATCCTTATTCTTTTAATTATATTTTTTCTGTTTTGGACTTTTTTTTAAAAAAAAATTTCATCATTCAACATTGAATTCGTCAAGAATTGGGCTTTGTAATTTTTTTTTATGTGATGATCTCTCATGACCCAGGTTACGAGTATGAAATATCAACTTGGATTGCTATTAGTCTTTTTTAAAAACCTTTTTTTAAAACTATTTTTTTTTATTTCATCCTTCAATACTAGGTTTATTAAAGATGGAGCTTTGTTATTTTTTATTTATTTGCTTTATATAAGGATAGTCCAGCCTCATGACCCAGGTTGTAGATTGACCATTCTAATGTTAATTGACTTAGGGTTTTATATCATTTTATTTTTATATCAAATTTGGTTCTTATTCTTTTAATTGGTTTTTTTCCTTGAGATCCTTTTTTGAATTTTATCCTTCAACATTGAATTATTAAGAATTGGGCTTCATGATTTTTTCAATGCGATGATTCTAATCTCATGACCCAGATCACGAATATAAAATGTTAACTTGGATTGACATTTGTCTTTTTTTTTAATATTTTTTTACATTGATTTTTTTTTATTTCAACCTTAAACATTAGTTTTATTAAATATTGTGCTTCTTTATTTTTTTAGATTTTCTTTCTATATATTGTGCTAACACGGATCGACTCAAGGCTTTGTTTTTGTTTTTTTCATTTTGTATTTTTTTATGTTGTTCTTTAACATTGGGTTATCTTGTGGCATTCAACTTCATAATTGTTTTTTGGCAAGCATTATTTTTCTACAGGTAATCGTTATTACTTTTTCTCTTTAGATTTATTACATTTATTGTTGTTGTTGTTTTTTTTTAATCATGTTATTAAATTAAACCATCTTATTAGACCCAACCTATAACTTGAGTCACTTAATTGTTTTTGCTTTAAAACAAGCTAACAATGCTTGAACGTCGATTTTTCAAGTTACAAAAAAATAAACCTGACCTGTGGTGAATCACATGCCACCTATATATATATATATGCATCCTTTTTGCACTGGATTCTCATGTGATCTAACTTATATACATGCTAACTAAATTAAAGATGACGTTTAATTTCCAGGCAAGACAAGAAATGAAATTATAGAGAAATTGACATGCATATGTTATGTGTTTTGACTAAAAAACACATCCAATTATAATTAAAGATCTTAATGAAAAATCCTATTAGATTAATAATGTAAAGAAACTGAGAGAAGGTTTTTCTTAGATGGAACAATGTCATTTTGAGGTTGGAATGGCTGGGACCATGATGTATAAATGGAAGTATAGGTGGGATTGTAGTTTTCAGTTATGATCCACTTCAAACTAGAGTAAACAACTAGTATTGGCTTTTTGACGTAGAAGATTTTTCTCTAATATGAAACTTTACGTTGTTAGATATAATCTTTTATTTAATTGATGCATCAAGCTATAATATTTCTAGGTGATTCTAGAGGCCTTGTTTTTTTTATGGATAAAATTTCATAGTCATCGAAGTTCAGAAAGCCTTAAAATAAGATTTAGAAGTTACTGTTTAGAATTTGTAGTATTTTCCTAATTGATTTATGATTCTTTTTTCTATTTGACTTAGAATTATTTTATTATTTTTCTATCTTTGTTTATGACTTTTTTTAGAATAAATATGGTTGTTTAGCTTGTGTTTCAAGAAACTATTTGAAAATAAATATATAGTAATAATATTACAACTTAGGGTTTTTGTATGATCATTTTTTAAAAAAATATTTGTGTTCTTGTGCTTCATCTTTTTATATTGTTTGTTTTCTATGTCTGTTGATATTAGAGCTCAACAATTCTTGATGGTTAGTTGAATATCCATGAGTGGAAGAGGTGGTCACAAAATAATACGTACTCATGTAAGATGAGATAAAGAGGTTGTCTCTTAAAAAAAGGACATTTAGTAACTAATGATAGAAGACATGCAAAAACAAATTATAAAATTAACCTATCGACTAGTGATCATAAACATGCAGAGGCAAGTTGAAGAATTCTCCCGTCAATAAGCAAATATGAAGGAGAGAAAACTAAAGGATCGTGAGAAGAATGATCACAAATCCATGACTTGTTTTGAAAAATCATTTTAGAGGTAGAAGCAAAGAAGACAACTTCATGATCAGGATGAATATGATATTGAAACTGAAATTTTTTATGATTCTAGTTCTTTTGTAGATTAGAATCAATCACCAAAACTTGATGAGAATGAGAAAGATGATGCGAAAAGAAAATGTTTTGATTTAGAAAATCTGATATGTGATGACCTTAAAGTATGCAAAAGATATTCACACTCGTAAGTATATTGACTATGATCTTAATAATAAAACTATCTAGGAGATGGAACCAAATTAGATATAGTTTCAGAGATGATTTTTGATGAAGCACATTACGAAGGATGTGTCTCATATGTGCTTAAGGAGAATTTAAAATTGAAAGGGTCCACGTTGATGTTCTTGGACTATAGATAAAAGTTGTAAAGTAATTAATTGTCCAAAAGTTCTCCTAATAGAGAAACCATCACACATCTTATTGGTATAATATAAAAAGATATAAGAGTGTTTAGTCTTTACAGTGCTAAGTCTCTGGTTGGTTTGGAGTTTGAGAAGGTGGCTATAAGAGTTACCAAATATAGTTTTCAACAAAACACTAAGATTGAATACGTTGCCGGGGAGGATGAGCATATTGCTAGCAAGTATGATGCTTCTAATGAAAAGGAAAA
This sequence comes from Populus simonii, assembly GCA_007827005.2. Classification (NCBI taxonomy): domain Eukaryota; kingdom Viridiplantae; phylum Streptophyta; class Magnoliopsida; order Malpighiales; family Salicaceae; genus Populus; species Populus simonii. The sequence continues at coordinate 5,397,216 of CM017478.2, forward strand.
ACATGTAAGGAGTTGATACATTTTGATTGGATAGCCATGAGATCAGAGTAAGAGCAATTTAAACTCGTGAATGAGTTCTTTCCAACTCAAGAAAACTAATATAGGAGATTTTTCTCTAAAATATAGTTTTATATTATTGGGCATAACTTTTAATCTGGTTGCTAGATTGAGCTAAAATTGTTTTAGGTGATTCTAAAGACTCTATTTCCTGTAGGGTTAAGATTTCTTTGCCATTAAAGTTTAGAAAGGCCTTCAAATAAGGTTCAAAAGTTACTACTCGAGATTTGTAATATTTTCCTAGTTAATTTAGGATTATTTTTCCTATTTAATTTAAACATCTTTTATTATTTTCAACTTTATTTTAAGACTTTTTTAAAAAAATTATAAATAAGGTTTTTTAACTTGTATTTCAGCAAATTACTTGGAAAATAACTTGTTGAAACTCAATACTAAACAAATCTAAAAGTGCCTTTGTTTTTCCAAACCTAAAAAGCACCCTTTGTAACAGTCTAACCTAACCTGTTAGATATTGTTCGCTTGGGGCCTTACCGCCCTCACGGATTTGTTCTTGGTGACCACGCATGACCCCAAAACGCGTTTGACAAGTTAGCAACCAACACTACTAATAAGGCCAACTACCAACTCCTCACCCGCCGATGTGGGATATTACAATCCACCTCCTTAAGGAGCCCAACGACCCCGTTGGCACAACTGGACAGCCAGTGAGGTCGGCTCTGATACCAAATGTAACAGCCTGGCCCAACTTGCTAGATATTGTCTGCTTTGGGCCTTACCGCCCTCACAGATTTGTTCTTGGTGACCACGCATGACCGCAAAACGCGTCTGACAAGTTATCAACCAGCACTACTAATAAGGCCAGCTACCAACTCCTCACCCGCCGATATGAGATATTACAATCCACCCCTCTTAAGGAGTTTAAGATATCTCAAATTTCTCCTTCTTTGTTGTCTTTTTTTTTAGTTCAAAATATTCTCTATAACATCCCAATTATTAGAACAACACACTATTCATAATTTAGGAAAAAACATGATAATTTTTTATTTTATTTTAAATCAAATCCATACAAGGGTCCACCGAAATTTCTATTGAAATTTCGACAAAGTCTCCCCTATACTAAGAGGTCCCAAATTATCGATAACAACTTGTTACACTTCTATTAACCATTATCCAATCACGACCTAGTCATCCTAGGTCTCAATTCCAACAATTAACATCAATGGAATCACAATCTCTCAAGCATTAACATAATAGAAATGAAGTATTGAATGACACTAATTAAGTAAACACACATATATGTAGATTATAAATACATGAAAACAAAATTTAAGTTCATACATTCAATTTAAAAGATATTATTACAATTCAAGTCATAACAATTTCTTAAGATACAAAATACATAAGTATTCACCTAAAGCTAGATAACTAAAGGGTAGAAAGATCTGAAAATCACTCATGTTGTGAGTGTGATGAACCTGAAACAAATATAACAATGAAATATAAATATCATGGAAAACACTAGTAATATTGGTAATCAAGCAATTTATTCAAGACTAATATTCATTCATATTTCCCTACAATTCTTGCTTAGTCCTTTTTAAGATTTCTTTTTCATGAATTCACTAACGTTTTCCATTCCATTCTCAATCTCCAACCAATATCACATATTTATACCAAAGGACAATTTCTCCAAGAAAGCATTGATACCAATTTATTAGCTAATCATATCCTTTTTTCTTATTTCTTCCCAAAACCTTGGAATGGTAATGCCGATATTAATAAATTCTATTAGTATCATTAGTCTCCATCACCAGATTTGACTAATCAAATTTATCATGAATGTCGATATCAATACATCCTCTTGATATAATTAACTATTTCTAATCTGAAATAGTTAATCAAGTCCCAACAATACTTTGAAATATCATCGGATAGCTAATCATAAGGACCCTTGACATCATTAGCCTCTATATCAGGAATAGCTAATCAAGTTGCATGGAAATGCCAATATCGATGTAGCCCATCGATATCATTAACTATTTCTAACCCATAATAGTTCATCAAGTTTAATATCCCCCATGTTCCGGGATGATCATATTGATTTTAGTAAACCTTACTACATCATTAGCCTTCGGTTCTCGGAACCGACTAATCTAATCTAGAAAAATGCCGATATCAATGGAACCCATTGGTATCATTAACTATTCCCCACCAAAATAGTTAATCAAGTCTATTTACATTTCTCATTAATTTCATTAGATGCTTTCCTTTTGGAAACATTTATATATAAAATCTAAAAATTAAATAAGCTTCATAATTATGTATATTTAAGAAAGATATAGGTGTAGAACACCTACTTGCTGCAGAAGCGCAGCTCGCATTTCCTTGTTGTTGTTGCGCCCCTCCTAGGGTCCCTCTTGAATCTACAGGTATACCACATCATTTCTTAATCCGTTACATTTTTCATAACAACAATAACAATAATAATAACGACAATGTTGACTTCTTTTTAATAATTGTTTCCTTTACATTTATATTTCCCATTATATCCCTTTAGATTATTATTCTTTATTAAATTATAACTATCATCACCAATTCAGTTTTGAATATGACATATTTCCTTTGAAACCTAAGACACGACATGTAACATCCCCCATTTCTGGGATAAAACCACAATCTCATGTCAATAGAAAAACAGAGTAGTTAATTTTTTTTTTATATATATATACATATTCACGGTCTTCGTGTTAACATCTACCAGAAATTTCGACGGAGTCCCCCCTATACCGGAAGGTCCCAATTTACCGACATGTAACTTGTTTACACTTCTAACAGTTCGCATCTCATAACTTAATTCCCGACCCAATCAACCTGGGTTTCAATTCCACAATTATACTCACACCTATCAACCATAATATTTATGATATGCATGATATAATAAAAATATCATTATGGATGGATAATTTAAATAAATATAATTTCATAGACATGAAATATGGTTATATAAACTACAACGTTAAATTCATCCAATCAAGTTTAAACATTTATTATACAAATTAAGTTATATGACCGTTTTCATGTTTACAAAATACAAGAGTATACTCCCTAGAACCTAGACTTCAAAAAAGGAACATAAGCTAGGATCTACTCATGTCATGCATGCGATGATCCTGAAAATACATATTATTGCAAGGTGAATATTTCCATAAATATAACAATATGAATATCTAATAATTTCAACAGGGCAACATGCATTCATATTTCATTTACTTCTCCCTTCTAGTTTTTTTTTTTTATATTTAAAATCTCTTCCTTATTCAACTATTGATAATCATTCCCTCTGCCACTATCAACCTTCATTCCAGACATCAACGTGATTACTTTTGCTTATCACATTCCCGATACCAATTTCACTGGTATCGTCATCACCACCCCATAGGAGTCGATATAAGGCGATCCCATTACCCGGGATCCTAACATGCACTGAATGTATGCTGGCCATTCCATGGTGATCCCGGGTAACTGAATGTATGCTGGCCATTCCATGGTGATCCCCTTACCCGGGATCCTAACATACACTGAATGTATGTTAACCAATACGTGGAGATCCCCTTACCCGGGATCCTAACATACACTGAATGTATGCTGGCCATTCCATGGTGATCCCCTTACCTGGGATCCTAACATACACTAAATGTATGCTAGCCAAAACAGGGTGATCCCTTTACCCGGGATCCTAACATACACTCAATGTATGCTAGACAATACATGGTGATCCCCTTACCCGGGATCCTAACATACATTTAATGTATGCTACTTATGCCTCAAATCACACTTCTCATATTTTCCTTTTTCAGTGATAATTTCATCACTTGGCAATTCACATAACAACTTTTCACCTTGAATACACATACATTCAGTAATTCACATTTCACATCAAAATATATTAAATCATGGAATTTAACTAGGAAGCATAGGTGTGAATCACCTACCTGCAATAAAAGCTCTACTCGTGCTCCCCTGCTGCTGCTGTTGCACCACGTCTGTGGTCCCTCCTGCAAATCACAGGTTTATCCCATAAATTTTCCTCACTCAAGGATATGTTTTATAATAACCATATCAACAACCAATAAGTCTTTCTTTAAGTCATTTCTTAGTACTTTATGTTTTTCTCATTTCACTCATTATTACTGTCGTTCTTTGTCCAATCCTAGTTATCATTCCTTTCTTTATATTTGGACTGTTACTGTCCAACTGTTACTGTCCATTTTTGAACTATTACTGTCTGACCTCTCCTCAGATTTTTAACTATATCTGGAGTTATAGAACTCCGATTCAAGTGAAATTTGTGGCGTTGGAAAGGTAAGACATGAGGCTACAAGTTCTATATTTCGGAAGAACCCAGTTCTGCCTCTAAGGTAGTCAAAATCACTCATTAACAGACGCTTGGACTGTTACTTTCCAACTGTTACTGTCCATTTTTGAACTGTTACTGTCTGACCTCTCCTCAGATTTTTAACTATATCTGGAGTTATAGAACTCCGATTCAAGTGAAATTGGTGGCGTTGGAAAGGTAAGACATGAGGCTACAAGTTATATGTTTTGGGAAGAACCCAGTTCTGCCTCTAAGGTAGCCAAAATAACACATTAACAGACACTTGGACTGTTACTTTCCAACTGTTACTGTCCATTTTTGAACTGTTACTGTCTGACCTCTCCTCAGATTTTTAACAATATCTAGAGTTATAGAACTCCGATTCAAGTGCAATTTGTGGCGTTGGAAAGGTAAGACATGAACTACAAGTTCTATGTTTTGGGAAGAACCTAGTTCTTCCTCTAAGGTAGTCAAAATCACTCATTAACAGACGCTTGGACTGTTACTTTCCAACTGTTACTGTCCATTTTTGAACTTTTACTGTCTGACCTCTCCTCAGATTTTTAACAATATCTGGAGTTATAGAACTCTGATTCAAGTGAAATTGGTGGTGTTGGAAAGGTAAGACATGAGGATACAAGTTCTATGTTTTGGGAAGAACCCAGTTCTTCCTCTAAGGTAGTCAAAATCACTTATTAACAGACGCTTGGACTGTTACTGTCCAACTGTTACTGTCCATTTTTTAACTGTTACTGTCTGACCTCTCCTCAGATTTTTAACTATATCTGGAGTTATAGAACTCCGATTCAAGTGAAATTGGTGGCGTTGGAAAGGTAAGACATGAGGCTACAAGTTCTATGTTTTGGGAAGAACCCAGTTCTGCCTCTAAGGTAGTCAAAATCACTCATTAATAAACATCCAAAACTACAATTTCTATGAAGGAACTTGATCCTAATTCCTTCATTCTCCTACCCAAAATCTCTTTGAAGGTCAAGAGACGAAACTGTCCAGATTCATCAACCTTTCCATTTACACACAACACATGAAGTTCTTTACTTTAGCAACTCTTACTTTTTCCTCAATTCAAGTCTACGAACTCAATATATAAATTAACATCCAGGCATCAATTCATAATCGACTTGAAATGACTAATAAGACCAGGTTTAGAATATCTTACCTGATGCGAATCAAGGCTTCAAACCCTCCTTTTCTTTCTAATGACAGCCGACCCTCCCCTCTTCTCTTCTTGTTCAATTTTTCTTGTTAATCCCTTTCCCACCAGGGTTTATTTTACCTATAACCCTCAATCTGGGATGGGTTCTTGAAATTTTGGTGTTTCTCTCTTGATTTGTAAAAATAGATATAAAAACTCCCTCTTTTCTTTCTTTACGTAGCTGCAGATCTGTTTTTGGTGAGAATAGGAGTATTTATGCTCTATAATTATTCTTATTTGCATTTAGGCCCCATTTTCTTCAAGTGTATTCGTTCTTGCCCCCACTTCTTTTTATTTTAATTTATTTTCTTTAATTTAATCCAGCTTTGTTTTTTTTTCCTCGGGATTTACAATCTCCCCTCCTAATAAAAATTTCATCCTCGAAATTCAAGTTACGTACCTGTGTCGGAGAATAAGTGCGGAAACTTTTCCTTCATCTCGGATTCTCTTTCCCATGTTTCTTCTTCTATTCGAGAGCTTCTCCACAATACTCTCACCAAGGGAACTCTTTTATTCCTCAACAATTTCTCATCTCGATCTAAGATGTTGACGGGCTTAGTTTTCATGGTTAGATCCCCTTTAATCTTCATAGGAACTTGTGGCAATACCCGTGAGGGGTCTATCTTGGCCTTTCGCAGCAATGATACATGGAACACATTGTGAATCTTATCCAAATATACAGGCAATTCTAATCGATATGCAACTGGCCCGATTCTTTCTTTAATCTCAAAAGGGCCAATATATCTCGGGGCTAATTTCCCTTTTACTCCAAATCGAATGATGCCTTTCCAAGGAGCCACCTTCAAAAATACTTTATCCCCAACTTGGAATTCCAATGGCCTTCTTCGGCTAACTTTTTTGTCTATCCTGGGCTTCCTTCATTCTCTTTTTGATCACCCTCACCTTGTCAGTTGTCAGTTGCACCATATCAGGTCCCAAAAGCTTCCTTTCTCCTACTTCCTTCCAACAAATTGGGGTCCGACATTTCCTCCCATACAATGCTTCATATGGAGCCATACCAATAGTAGTTTGATGGCTATTATTATAAGTAAACTCCACCAATGGCAGGAGATCCTCCCAATTCCCTCCAAACTCCAGCACACAGGACCTCAAGAGATCCTCAAGAGTTTGGATGGTCCTTTCAGATTGACCATCCGTCTGAGGATGAAATGCCGTGCTCAGATTCAACTTTGTCCCCATTGCCCGTTGTAAGCTAGGCCACAATCTTGATGTGAACCTTGGATCCCGATCCGATATAATTGAAACCGGCACTCCGTGAAGTCTGATTACTTCATTTACATACAATTTTGCCAGCTTATCCACCGAATCAGTCATCTTCATTGGCAAAAACAAAGCAGATTTTGTTAGTCGATCCACAACCACCCATATAGCATCATTCCCCTTCTTTCCCCTGGGTAATCCCGTCACAAAATCCATAGAAATATCCTTCCATTTCCATTCCGGAATTGATAATGACTGTAATTCCCCTGCAGGTTTCTGGTGTTCTATCTTTACTTGTTGACAGATCCCACAATTTGACACAAATTCTGCTATTTCCCTCTTCATATTTGGCCACCAGTAGTTTTCCTTTAAATCCCTATACATCTTTGTACTCCCAGGATGAGTAGCAAATCGAGATTCATGAGCTTCTTTTAATACTTCGTCTTTCAAAATCTTATCCTCAGGCAAATAAATTCGCCTACCCATAACTATTAGCCCATCTGATAACATTTGAAATGATGTCTCTATACCCTTGTTTACCCTCTCCTTGATCTCTTTTACTTTCTCATCTGCTTGTTGAGCCACCAAGACCCTTGTCTCGAAGCATAGATCGGATCTTTAACTGAGCTAACAGTGATCCTTCGGGCCCTACACTTAGCCGCAAACCCATTTTCTTTAATTCCACTATACTTTCTTGTTCCTTAAGCTCCACATCATTCATCACTGTTTTTCCCTTCCTACTCAAGGCATCGGCTACTACATTAGCCTTACCAGGATGGTAGTCAATAACACAATCGTAATCTTTTATTAACTCTACCCATCTTCTCTGCCGCATGTTTAACTCCTTCTGTGACATCAAATACTTCAAACTTTTATGGTCTGTAAAGATTTGAACTTGTGTCCCATATAAATAATGTCTCCATACTCTTAAGGCAAACACCACCGCTGCAAGTTCTAGGTCATGAACCGGGTAATTTACCTCATGCCACTTTAACTGTCTTGATGCATAAGCAATCACACGTCCATTTTGCATCAATACACATCCCAGACCCCTTTTTGAGGCATCACTATATACCACAAACCCTTCTGTCCCTGATGGAAGGGCCAACACAGGAGCAGAAGTGAGCCTCTCCTTCAGTTCTTGAAAGCTTGCTTCACACTCTTCCGACCAAACAAACCGGACTTCCTTGCGGGTCAGCTTAGTTAAAGGGGAGGCTATGGTGGAGAATCCTTCAATAAACCTTCGGTAATATCCAGCAAGACCCAAGAAACTTCGGATTTCTGTCACGTTGGTAGGCCCTTCCCATTTTAACACGGCCTCAACCTTTCTTGGATCTACAAATATTCCTTCTGCGGATATTACATGGCCCAAAAATACTACTTCCTTGAGCCAGAACTCACACTTATCCAGCTTTGCATATAATTGATTTTCCCTTAAAGTCTGTAGCACAACCCTTAGATGTTGTTCATGCTCCAAGTGAGAGTTTGAATACACCAAAATATCGTCAATAAATACAACCACATATTGGTCCAGGTAAGGCCGAAACACCCGATTCATCAAGTCCATAAACATGGCTGGAGCATTGGTTAACCCAAAAGGCATCACCGAAAACTCGTAATGCCCATAACGGGTTCGGAAGGCAGTCTTTTGTATGTCTTGTTCCTTGATTCTCAACTGGTGATATCCAGATCTCAGATCTATCTTAGAAAATACCCTAGCACCCTTCAACTGATCAAATAAGTCATCTATTCGTGGGAGTGGGTACCTGTTCTTCATCGTCACTTTATTCAATTGACGATAATCAATGCACAAACGAAGGGTGCCATCCTTCTTCTTTACAAACAATACTGGAGCTCCCCAGGGTGAGTTACTAGGCCGGATGAAGCCTTTATCTAACAATTCCTGAAGCTGGACCTTCAGTTCCGCCAATTCCATAGGTGCCATCCTATAAGGGGACTGGGCTATAGGAGAAACTCCTGGAACAATTTCTATGGAAACTTCAATTTCTCTAACTGGAGGTAATCCAGGCAACTCTTCTGGGAACATCTTGAAACTCCCTCACAACAGGAATACTAGCCAAATCTATGCTACCCTTCTCCAGCTCTCTTACATGAGCTAACCAAGCAGAACAACCTTTCCTCAGTAATTTTCTAGCCACTAAAACTGAGATTACACAACTTGGAATTACTTTTCTTTCCCCTTTAAACACTACTCTTTTATCACCTAGTCCTTGGATTGTCACCGTCTTGGTGAAACAATCCACCTGTGCCTTATGTTTACTTAACCAATCCATGCCCAGAATCACATCAAAATCATATAACTCTAACGGCATAAGATCTGCCCTCAACTCTAATCCTCCAATATATAGTTTTACCCCTCTATAAATATCATCAATATGTATATTCTCTCCCAAAGGTGTACTAACCGTCACCCCTACTCCCAAGTTACTAGATAACACATGCAAGTTATTCACAATTCTATAAGATACAAAGGAATGACTAGCTCCAGGATCAATTAAAGCATAAACTTGCATTGTATCTAACTGTAAAGTACCTGCCACCACATCAGGTACAGCTCCCACATCCTCGTAGGTCATGTGATATACCCGACCCTGAGTCCTCCCCTCCTGATTTCTGGGCCTCCCACGAGTAGCACTCGTCCCTGACTGGGTAGGCCTGATAGGACGATTGACTGTCACCGATTGCTGCTGGCTCTGAACCTCAATCCTCTGACCATGGGCTCCCTCAGTAGTTCTACGAGGACAATCCTTCTTCCGGTGACTCGTGTCCCCACAATAGTAACAACCTCTTCCTACATGCGGGCACTCTCTCCATCGATGCCCCTCACTTCTACAAATATAACATCTTCCCGGCATCGCAGAGCAATCTCCCGGGTGTCGCTGCTCACACCTCTGACAAAATGGATATACTGGTCCCTTTTGCTCTGTAGACCCTCCAGCAGTTTTGACTCCCTGTCTAGACTGTCCTCCCCAAGCTCCTCTTCCACTGACTTGTCTAGATCCTCCTGAGCTCCCTCCTGGGTTAAAACTCCCACCCCTTCTCTGGGACGGTCCTGATGATGGCCCGCTCTTCCCCTTCTTTGGGAGAGGAGGTCTCCCAATTATAAACTCAAAATCTCTCCTCTTAGCTCCCATTGCCTGACTCTGCTCGACCACTGGCTTCGGGGTATCCTTTATTACCCTCTCCATACCTTGAGCAGCACGTACCAATTCCCGTACCGACTGAAACTGCATGGCTATCAATATCATCCTCAATTCCCGCCTCAGTCCATCACGGAACCTCTCCACCCTGTGGCGCTCTGTGGGAAGGTAAGTGGAGGCAAAAACTGCTAAATCCTGAAATCTCCTCTCATACTCCAGCACTGTCAAATCTCCCTGCTTCAATTCCAAAAACTCCTGTTCTTTCTCCCTCTTATGCTCCCAAGAATAGTACCTCTCCTCAAACTCTTCACGAAAATCCCTCCATCTCAATACCTCCCCTGATCTCCTTTCTCTAATGGTCTCCCACCAAGAGTGAGCACTTTCAACCAATAGTTGAGTCACACAATCCACCCGTAGCTCCTCTGGCACCTGCATCTGATTTATAACTCTTTCCACTTTCCTCAGTCAATGCCCAGCAACCTCAGCATCCTCTTCACCCTGGTAAGTCATACAACCCATCTCTCTCATACCCTTCACCCATTGCACTATGGTGACTATTCCCCCTGATCTAGGAGTCGTATTGGAGGCCCTCGCTACCATTCCTGCTGTCACAGCTCTCACTATATGTTCCATAAAAGCAGGATCGAAAATAGGTTTGATTCAGCTACCGGTGCCACTGGTGGAGGTATATTATCTCCCCCATGTCTGTCTGATCCCTCGGGCATGGATACATCTGCCTAACGAAACGATGAATCATCTCGAAGTCTCACTGACTCGCCCCCTTCTGAGTACACTGATGTTGCAGGTATATGAGAGGAGGTGTCTGCTAAGGGATCCCAGTCTGGATCACTTTCATTACGAATACTCTGGCCACTTCCCCGAACTGGGGATGGATCAGTCCTTGCTCCTTGTCTTGTTCTCACCATCCTGAAACACATTCCAAAACCATATAATCATTCCTATCCCTGGAATAGCAACCTGAGCTCTGATATCAAATGTAACATCCCCCATTTCTGGGATAAAACCACAATCTCATGTCAATAGAAAAACAGAGTAGTTAAATTTTTTTTTTTATATATACATATTCCCGGTCTTCGTGTTAACATCTACCGGAAATTTCGACGGAGTCCCCCCCTATACCGGAAGGTCCCAAATTATTGACATGTAACCTGTTTACACTTCTAACAGTTCGCATCTCATAACTTAATTCCCGACCCAATCAACCTGGGTTTCAATTCCACAATTATACTCACCCTATCAACCATAATATTTATGATATGCATGATATAACAAAACTATCATTATGGATGGATAATTTAAATAAATATAAATTCATAGACATGAAATATGGTTATATAAACTACAACGTTAAATTCATCCAATCAAGTTTAAACATTTATTATACAAATTAAGTTATACAACCATTTTCATGTTTACAAAATACAAGGGTATACTCCCTAGAACCTAGATTTCAAAAAGAAAACATAAGCTAGGATCTACTCCTGTCGTGCATGCGATGATCCTGAAACAAAATACATATTATTGCAAGGTGAATATTTCCATAAATATAACAATATGAATATCTAATAATTTCAACAGGGTAACATGCATTCATATTTCATTTACTTCTCCCTTCTAGTCCTTTTTTTTTTTTTAAATCTCTTCCTTATTCAAACTATTAATAACCGTTCCCTCTACCACTATCAACCTTCATTCCAGACCTTATAAGATCAACATGGTTACTTTTGCTTATCACATTACCGATACCACTTTCATTGGTATCGTCATCACCACCCCATAAGAGTCGATATAAGGCGATCCCTTTACCCGGAATCCTAACATACACTAAATGTATGTTAGCCAATACGTGGAGATCCCCTTACCCGGGATCCTAACATACACTAAATGTATGTTAGTCCATTCGTGACGATCCCCTTACCCGGGATTCTAACATACACTAAATGTATGCTAGCCAATACAGGGTCATCCCCTTACCTGGGATCCTAACATACACTCAATGTATGCTAGACAATACATGGTGATCCCCTTACCCGGGATCCTAACATACGCTCAATGCATGCTAGTTTATGCCTCAAATCACATTTCTCATATTTTCCTTTTTCAGTGATAATTTCATCACTTGGCAATTCACATAACAACTTTTCACCTTGAATACACATACATTCAGTAATTCACATTTCACATCAAAATATATTAAATCATGGAATTTAACTAGGAAGCATAGGTGTGAATCACCTACCTGCAATAGAAGCTCTACTCGTGCTCCCCTGCTGCTGCTGTTGCACCACGTCTGTGGTCCCTCCTGCAAATCACAGGTTTATCTCATAAATTTTCCTCACTCAAGGATATGTTTTATAATAACCATATCAACAACCAATAAGTCTTTCTTTAAGTCATTTCTTAGTACTTTATGTTTTTCTCATTTCACTCATTATTACTGTCGATCTTTGTCCAATCCTAGTTATCATTCCTTTCTTTATATTTGGACTGTTACTGTCCAACTGTTACTGTCCATTTTTGAACTATTACTGTCTGACCTCTCCTCAGATTTTTAACTATATCTGGAGTTATAGAACTCCGATTCAAGTGAAATTTGTGGCGTTGGAAAGGTAAGACATGAGGCTACAAGTTCTATGTTTTGGGAAGAACCCAGTTCTGCCTCTAAGGTAGTCAAAATCGCTCATTAACAAACGCTTGGACTGTTACTGTCCAACTGTTACTGTCCATTTTTAAACTGTTACTGTCTGACCTCTCCTCAGATTTTTAACTATATCTGGAGTTATAGAACTCCGATTAAAGTGAAATTTGTGGCGTTGGAAAGGTAAGACTTCATGGCTACAAGTTCTATGTTTTGGGAAGAACCCAGTTCTTTCTCTAAGGTAGTCAAAATCACTCATTAACAAATGCTTGGACTATTACTGTCCAACTGTTACTGTCCATTTTTGAACTGTTACTGTCCAACTGTTACTGTCCATTTTTGAACTATTACTGTCTGACCTTTCCTCAGATTTTGAACTATATCTGGAGTTATAGAAATCCGATTCAATCGAAATTTGTGGCGTTGGAAAGGTAAGACATGAGGCTACAAGTTCTATGTTTTGGGAAGAACCAGTTCTGCCTCTAAGGTAGTGAAAATCACTCATTAATAAACATCCAAAACTACAATTTCTATGAAGGAACTTGATCCTAATTCCTTCATTCTCCTACCCAAAATCTCTTTGAATGTCAAGAGACGAAACTGTCCAGATTCATCAACCTTTCCATTTACACACAACACATGAAGTTCTTTACTTTAGCAACTCTTACTTTTTCCTCAATTCAAGTCTACGAACTCAATATATAAATTAACATCCAGGCATCAATTCATAATCGACTTGAAATGACTAATAAGACCAGGTTTAGAATATCTTACCTGATGCGAATCAAGGCTTCAAACCCTCCTTTTCTTTCTAATGACAGCCGACCCTCCCCTCTTCTCTTCTTGTTCAATTTTTCTTCTTAATCCCTTTCCCACCAGGGTTTATTTTACCTATAACCCTCAATCTGGGATGGGTTCTTGAAATTTTGGTGTTTCTCTCTTGATTTGTAAAAATAGATATAAAAACTCCCTCTTTTCTTTCTTTATGTAGCTGCAGATCTGTTTTTGGTGAGAATAGGAGTATTTATGCTCTATAATTATTCTTATTTGCATTTAGGCCCTATTTTCTTCAAGTGTATTCGTTCTTGCCCCCACTTCTTTTTATTTTAATTTATTTTCTTTAATTTAATCCACCTTTGTTTTTTTTTCTCGGGATTTACACCTGATATTAGATAAAAAGACAATTTATTTTATTTTTTATGTTTGCATTAGAATGGTTAGATTTTTAACCTGATAAGATAAGAACCTCCTTATTAGAAAAACTTTTCTTAAACCTTAGATAGACCAATTGTTAGAAAACACAACATTGCCTTAGTTACATCAGACAAATAAATAATGTAGTTTACCTCAGGTAAGGCGTATTAGGGGTGTTAATACTTTCACTTTATGCAATTAGTCCATTTACCTAGACTTTGAGATTAGTTAGGGTTCTTAGTGACCAAAATATTAGATAGAGACTCTCATTTCTTTTTCTTTTCTATTGATAAAGACAAGAATTCCTTGTCTTTTTCATCCACATCATTCCCGATGATCTAATTCGAGTGGATGATTGTCGTGATGCCGCACACGTGTGACACCTCTATTAGAGATACCCAAGAGAGAGGGAGGTTGTCCTAGACTCCTAAGAACAACATCCCCTGCAGCATATATGTTGAGGATGTAGAATATGTGACTCACCGCCAATCGAGAGAGTACGTGGCCTAGATGCCCGATCTTGTTGAGCGTATCAGACAACAGACCTTGGGTTCCACCTAGGGTTACTTTGAAATTACCACCCCCATCTATATATGTAATAGGGTATTCTTTCCCTCTTTAAGGGTAAACGAGGGAGGTGTTTATTTACTACAAGCTGAGTTCAGGCCAGCTATATCCCAATGGATGAACAATTTTGTCCTTATTTGAAAAGTTTTGTAGGTTTGTTGGGTTCGAACCTATAATTAATGTATTCAAAAATTGCTACCAAGTGGTCGCTAGCACCGATGGTGGCAATGACATGCATTAGTTTTTTACCTTCACTAACAAACCCATTGGCGCCATGCATGCAGGAGATGTTGTTGGAAAAGCCAATGCATGTTAAGAGTGAAGGGGAATATGGTTGGTTATAAGATACAACAAGGGGTTACAACCAATCTAGGGTTGTTCGCATTGCTAGAGGGTCCCTTTCCTTGAAGTGAACAATAAGCCTTGTCTGACCTCAGACGAGGAGAGAAACTGTGGTATATTAGCCTTGACTTTAACTGAATATGAATTCAATAATATGACCAAAGGATACTACCAAGTTGTATTGCAAAGTATATTGCTTCCTTGCCTTTTTTTTAACTTCCTTCTTTTATACTTGTCTTTGTAGGACTAATAGCTAAAGAAGAAGGGGGAACTTCATTAGAGCCTATAGAAAAGAGTTTACCCCAGGGGTTTTTATCTCCTATAGCTGGTGGAGGCAGAGATGAAAAGATGATGAGGGACTCCCCCATCATTGTTGGTGAATCCTTCGCTTTTGAGGGTTCTGTTTCCGAGGAGATGATGGTAGGGGCCATAACCCTCGCTTCTAGTTAACCCTCCAATTTCAGCATGGAAAATTAGTGTAGAAACTCTAGTGGGATGGGATTTGTCATAATTATAAGGCCAAGCATTATAATTTTCACTCCTATTTACCGTTGTCTTGGTAAAACCAATTTTGGTGGCCCATTCTTAGTTGGTTGATATCTGCATACTTACCCAGCCACCGTTCATACCTTCATATTTTCTTCAAGGGTGTCAATTTTTAGCAATCCTCGTGCCATCATACTTCTCACTTCACTGTGAAATTCTTCACAATAATCAATGTCATGCCCATTGTGTTAATGATATAGGCAGAAGTCACCATTATTTTTTGTGATTGGTGTTTTGAGAGCTACCTTTAACACCTTGTATACTCACTTATGGCTATCCTTAAAGCTTTTGCTTCCTTCCTTGCTTCTCATCTCTACAACATTAATGTTTCTATTTCCTAAAACATTGTTGGGAAGATGATTTGAATTCACACTTGGTGTTTTGATAAGCTGAAGGGCTTACCTTATGAAAGTGATGCATGTCTCAATGCTATGTCTTGGAGCATCAGAATGATATTCACATTTTTTAAATCATGTTTGTACTAGTAGGTGAATGATAGATGCATGGCTAAAGTTGTGATAAGTGTTACTTGTTCGAGGTTGAGGAGACGCTGGTACATTTTTCCTAAGGATATTGAAAGTGAGGGAAGCTGTTCATTGTTTCTCTGTAAGTCATTTCGGGGGAGAAATGTTCTTTTAGTTGTTCATTGTTTTGAGAGTTGGCTTTAACACCTTGTATAACTCACTCATGGCTATCCTTATAGCTTTTTCTTCCTTCCTTCCTGTCTCTACAACATTAACGTTTCTACTTCCCGAAGCAAGGTTGGGAAGAGGATTTGAATTCATATTAGGTGCATCATTAAAAGTGATCCATCTAGCTTTGATGAGCTGAAGGACCATCTTTAAGTCGGGTTTGTACTAGTAGAGGAATGGTGAATGCATGGTTAAGGCAGGGATGGGTGCTACTTGTTCAATACTGAGAAGACACATATGCATTTTTCCTAAGGTTATGGAAAGTGAGGGAAGTTGTTCATTGTTTCTCTGTAAGTCATTTTAGGGGCAAAATGTTCTTTCAGTTTAAGTATCTTGTTGGTTCTTTGTGTTGGGTTGACTTTTGTCTAAATATGTCAACTCGATCAACCTTCTTGGCTGAGGAATACAATAAAACATGGACAAACGGTGTCACTCAATCTTTTCATTAAAAACGAGTGACATGTCATTTACTTAAACCCTAAAAATTAAGGCTTTGTATTTAGGATTGTGATAAATTTTAATTTGGTCCTTATTATTTTAATTTAAGCTCAAACATCCTTAATTAAGATGAAACTAACTAATTTTATGCAATTACACCCCTGTCAAAATTAATAAAGATCCCCTAAGTCCGGTAGCTCCTTTATTTTCAAATTAATTCAATCTAGTCCCCAATTAAGCCTTAAACATTGATTTTTTTCAATTTAGCCTCTGGAAAAGTTTGGTACAACCCCTAATATGGCACACCTTTTACAGAAAGATCCTTGGTCTTGAATGTTCTCAATTTGGTCTCCTTTAGCCTTCAAACTTCAAATTTCTTGCTATTGAACACCTGATTTTACCAACTTCGCCTTCCAAAGTTTCAATTGTGTCCCTGATCTTTCAATCTTTATGAATTGATTCGAATGAAGCCTCCAAACTTTATTTTTCTTCAATTGAATCCTTAATTGAATCCATAAAACCCATTAAAAGTTTAATTAAGTTAGTATATTTAATGATTCTTGAGTCTATATTCATAATTGGATTACATTGTGAAACCCTCTAACTTTGATTGGTTGTGTTGAATTGAGTCTTTTGATATATATATAAAAAAGGGTGTCATGTATTCAACAAGGGAGAAGGAATATAGAAGGATTCCAGAGCAAAAGTGGAAAAAACTAAGGCTTGGTGTAGGGGTTTTAGAACGAGAAATTGATAAGTGTAGAAGATTATTTTATGACCTTCAAGTTTCGATGGAAAAGGAGGAACAACGCCGCAAGCATGAAAAACAAAAAAGGACAGTCATGGTTATTATTTAAAAGTATGTACGTAAGTGGTTAATAAGACGTGCTTATTTGAAATCCTTATCAGCCACTATATCCATACAGTGTTATTGGAGGCAAGTGTTAGCAAAAAAGGGATTCTTAAGACTTAAACAATAAGCGTATGAAACAATCATTATTCATATTAAAGATTCGAGGACAAATCTTCTTGAAGAGAGAGGTAATGATATGGTTCAACCATGGATTCTCATGAAGGGCCTTCAATTTTGTGCTTGGGTTTGATAGGGAGGCCATTCGGCTAAGATTGTGTTTTTCCTTGGAATTTAGCTTATGTTCCCTTCGGCTATGATGGGTTTTTAGCATGTGATAGGTTTATCTAGCCTTTGTTTATGCAAGATGATGGGTTTAGTCCAATATCTTTGATGATTTATTTGGCCAAATCAGGTTAGCCCATGTATGGGTTTGATTTGGGCAACAAAGTTAGGAGCTTGTATTATGTTTAATTCGGGTTATATTAATGAGTATGAGTTTGGGCCACATGGAGTTCAAAGTTGGCTTGGGCTAATTAATATGTTGGGATCCTTTTCTTACATGGATCAAAAATTATTCTCCTAAAATTGAAAGGGAAATTCGTTCATTATTGTCCCTATTATTTAGAAAAATATTTAGTAACAAAGGAGAAAGTTTTCTAATCATGCAAGGAAACTAAAAGAGGTTGTCATATCTGAATCCTACACTTTGAAGGATTATTTAACTGTAAAGATTTAATTCTCCTAATCAAGGAATGAAAGTGATGGGGTGGCTCCAAGAGAAATTAATTTATAAAATTATTTTTCATGTTCTGAAGAGAAATCTTAGTCCTACAAGGAAAGAAGACTTTAGCAATTAAATTCTTATTCAGATTAGATTTCCTAGCATTAAAGGACTTTAAAAGTTGATTAAGCAATCCTAGAGTATCTAGGAAGGTGGATCTCAACCAAAAGTTTTTAAGCTAGAAAATTAAGATATTTTATCTTGTTTTGTGTTATCAACAAGCTATTGTCCAGACTTGTTGTTTTCATTATTATTTCTATGTTTGAGTTTAATTAATACTTTGGTTTTCAGTTGAGATTTAAGGCTTGTTTGGATCGGGTTTGGGCTTACTAATAAAGGTTTTGGGCCAATTTTTGTAAGTGGGTCAATTAAGTCCACAATGGTATATCCATTAGGGTAATTTCTTAGAACTATTTAAACACATATAAAACCTAAATTTCAAAACCTTTGATGAATAATACTTTTGAACTTTTCAGTTTAACTTGTGAGAGAGATTCTTACATTATTTAGTTCTTGAACAAACTAAATTTGACTTATTTAAGATTATGTGGCTTCGTGGCGTCATTCGATTTCATTCTAATAGTGCTGATACCTTAGGATATATTTTTATTGTGTCACACTCTTATGAGACCTCTTTTGTCATTCTAGGATTAAATCACAATCTTGATTATGGGTTGCGTGATCATGAGATTTGCATCAGATGGTGGATCTGGCAGCTCGCTAGACCCATATATATCTAAGCTAAGTGTTTGGCTGAACCCGAGTGTGTTGGGTTATTACTCTATCTCTTGTTACTCTTTCAAAACAGAGGATACAGGTAAAAACAAAAAGAATGCTTATCCATTACTTACTGTGCACTGCTTTTTCTCTATCAAATGTGTCTCTAACTTAACAAATGGATAACAAAAATCAAATTATGCTTTGGATTGAACTTGAGATATATCTTTGTAAAATAGGCGGTAACCAAAATATGTATACCTTGCATATCAAGAAGGGCTTTCCTTACTTTCCTGTAACATGCATTGCAATCAATGTAGATCCTAACCACATACAGAAAAACTGCATAAGTTCGTTAACAAATAAGAAAATGCGATAACTTCCATCCAAGTTGCCGCAAAATGCTTGCCTAATGTGTATATTGTGTGATATATGGCATTTTAATGTTGCCTTTTCTGTCATGAATAGTTAACTGGCTAGAGAGGAGCTTCTTTTGGAATCCAAACGTGTCGATGCTAAACGGACGATAGAAAAACCAGTTAAAAGGCAAATGAATGGGATATCTAGATTATGAAGTATCAGCACAACTTTTTATTTTATTTTATTTCTTATTATTTTTGGAATCTGATTCTCCAGTTGTTAATAGAGAGGTAAGGCGTGGTGATGGCAGCGTTGTTTACCGGTAATTCTTGACTTCTTTGCATTGTTTTCAATACATATTGCATGAACAATAGAGGAGAGCATCCCTTTAATGTATATATTTAATTCTTCTCCAGAAAGCGGAATACAAGGGAGAAACAAATTAAAACTCTAGTCTTCTCTGCTATATTCTTAACTCTATAGATGCTGCAAAAAGTGAGGGAAGTGGTCACCAATTATTAAGGCAATCCTCATTTTGTCAACAAGCACTTTGCTGCTTTCAACTAATCAACAGGAATAGAGGATGAAACCAGAACACTTGACACTCATCATGAGTTGAGTTTCAGGAGTTGGTTTTACATAATTTAAAAGGCATGAAGCGTAAAAATGTCTCATTGAGGTTTCTACTCATTAGATGATTTAATTCTATATTGTAAGGCATTATGTCAGATTAGCTTACAAATCCAAACACAACAGACCTTGCTTTATTAGTCCTATCATAAAAGATACAATAATAGTATTTATATTTGATATCATGCTGATTTTGAAATCAACTATACGTGGTAAGAAAGTAGAGGATTCCTTAACGTTTTGTAGGCTAGGTTGTTGAAGACAGCAGGGACTCTTGTCGAAGAACCTTCAGCGATAGATTTAGGAGTGAGTGTCACTTTCTTTTCTAACACATGCACCACAATAGATTCCACATCTGCAGACATACATCGTCCATTAGGGAAATCAACTATGTATTTATGTGTGCATACACACTATATCTTCGGGTTAATGTAAATTTAGCATCTCTTTTAGTTGAATCTAAATGCATCAAATTCTTATAGTGTTGGGGACAAAATGAAGAGTTGATCAATTAACATTTGCCTTCAATACTGAAATTGCATCATTCACCCTCTTTTGGCAGCTGGGGCATCGCAATTCGGCTGCTAAAACAACTTCCTGAACCTACAACCATCACCAGAATTATTTACCATAAGTAAAAGCAAACAAGCTCCCTTATGTCTATGATCCATTTACATCAAATGAATCAGATCAACAGAGAGAACGCACCAGAGGTTTCTGCTAGGAGATAACAGGAACTCAGTTGATTCAACGAAGCAGTGGTCTTACATGTTTGTAGATTGTAAGTTTAGCAAGCCCCTTCTCAGCCCAAAATTCCATTGTAAGTTCATGGATTCATCCTCGTGTTATAGCTAGTAGCTACCCAATAAATGGACCATTTTTGATAGAGAAATGATATCTTTAGTCGTTGAGACAGCAAAGTTGATTGAGATGGAGCATGTGATGGCAGAACAAATAGATGCAAGCCTAGTGCCATGTTGACAAGGGAATAAAGAGAACTTCTTTTTAATCCATCTTTTGTTGTTTAATTTTCTTTTGCCCCCTCCCCAATAAATGCACGCAACAACCAGTGGGAGCAGATTTTACTGCTTCGACAGAATCAGATGTGAAGTTTGTACTTGATGTTATAGCTCGACAATTATACGTTTCTGAATACTCACAAGTAGCTGCTATATGTGCATGGTGAATAGCACTCAGGTTAAAAAATTACATCATCTATCTTTTCAATGGAAGAGAGTTCATGGGCATGCAGGTTACTTGAACTTTAAGATCTATTCTAAAGCCTAAATTATTGTTTCTATAAGAAAATTAGGAAAAACGTTTTGTCCTTGAAGTTGAATGATGATGCTAACAAGCAAGTAGCTATTTTTCAAGAAGAGGCGTCCCAAAAATTATTTCTACCATTTTGAAAAGGCTGAACACTTTTATGTATTATACACACCAGATCAAAACTTCCTGGATGTTCTGTCCTTGAAATTTAATCTTGAGTTTGAATCATTTGCCCCAAAGTTCAGACAAATTATTTGTAACAACAATTTACTGCCTTTCCTTCTGCAAAAAGGCTATCAGGACCCCTGCTGCTATAATGCCCTCCTCCCATTAGCAAGTAGCTTTTGTTCATATTTTTTGTTTTGAAAATTCAATATTCAGTATTGGATTTGATCGAAATTAATTTACTCGTAATTGGTATGGATGAGATATATTTTATCTTTATATATATAATTAAACAAGTAGTACGATTAAATAGCATGGAGGGCATACTCTCTACCTATAAGCATTACTGTGAATTGTAATAGATAAATGATTATACTTGCATGGCATTATTAATCCAGTTTCATTTTGAAGGAAGAAGATGAGACGCAGATCTGGTAAGAACAGCTAGCATGATCATGTCATTCGGAACTTGCACTAGTAAGACAATTGGTTCAAACATGCCAATTTCTAGTCTTTCAACATATCTCACATATATATTATCTTGAATTTAGATGTACAGCTAGCTAGTTAGGTAGAAGAAATGAACAAGAAGTGCATGTAGAACACACACCATGCATGTAACAACTCACACTCAAAATGCACTCTCAGCTTATTTAGTCATCTTTCTAACCCTAGATTTTCTATCCAAAACAGCACATCATGGCCTCTCTGTACTCTGAGCCTCCTACCATTGCAATAGTATCACTAGTTTTGCTTCTTCTCATTTCCCTTCCACCCACACTCCTCTCACAAAATCCCCCCATCCCCACTGACCCAACGGTAACTGATTGCACTCCAAGGCTGCTACCACTGGCCCCATGTGCCCCATTTGTTCAAGGCATGGCTCAGACACCAGTTCAACCTTGCTGTGACAACCTCAACCAACTCTACCAGGAGCAGCCTGGTTGCATTTGCCTCTTGCTCAAAGACACCAACTTGAGCTCTTTCCCAATTAATCGCACCTTAGCCCTGGAGCTGCCTGCTCTTTGCAACGTGCAAATTAACATTGCTGCCTGTTCAGGTATATAATATTCAATCTGAACATTCTAGATCATAGAGGCTGTTGTTCTTTACCATAATTCAAATCCCATTTTCAAGACTAGAAAGATTTAACTTTTTTTCTTTTATTTTCTCATTATGAATTTTATTTACCACTATGTGTGCTAAAACTTCGCAATTTCTTGGTGAATCAGGGACCCCTCAGGTCCTCTCTAGTCCACCTGCTTCTCAAGTTTACCCGGGAGCACCCTCCAATTCTTCTGTTGGGAGACACACCGACTATTCTTTTGCTGGTATTCATAATATTAATTTGGCTTTGCATCCATTAATTTCATTCTTAGGTGAACCCTTTATTATCATTACAGAATGACGGTCCCCTTATCAGTGTTTAGAAGTAGAAAGTGATTTTATTAACAATCTGAGTCTGGTTTTTTATTTTTCTTTCCTGACCATGCTTCTTGTTTTCTTTTGGAACTCAGCTTCTCCTGTGGTTGAAGGGGAGCCAAGATCCTCCATCATGGGAATCGGATTTCATCGGAGTACTGGTGTTAAGTTGGAGGCAGAAGGTTCTTTGATGCTTCTGGTGACTCTGGCAGTCGTTTCTCTATCAAAAGCATTTCGTTGGGTCTAGGTTAATAATAAGCATGTTGTGTTTATCCTATATTGGTATTCTTAGTCTTAGTATTTGGGATAATACAGTGCTGGTTTTAAACAGTTGTTTCTTATGGATGATTGCACCTGTATTAGAAAGGTTAACCAGTTTGGAGTGTAAAAGGTAAGTGCTTGAACGGCATTTTTTAACCTCCAGTGATTTTATTGCAGAAGGCTCTATGCAATCGTGAAATCGCAGCCAAACTACACGGTTGCTATAATTTAATCATAAGACATGAAACCTTGAATACCACCTCAACCCAAAATGCCACTTATCACTCAAAGTGCGCAGGAGGAGTCTATGAAAATACATTTGAGTAGTAGGTAGACAACGAACAAAGAGAACAGCCGGAAATTACCTAGCAATTTTTTTGTCAAGATGAAAGTATCAATATGATTTTCCCATTCC
The DNA here is from genome assembly GCA_007827005.2 of Populus simonii. Lineage (NCBI taxonomy): Eukaryota > Viridiplantae > Streptophyta > Magnoliopsida > Malpighiales > Salicaceae > Populus > Populus simonii. The sequence goes on from CM017478.2 coordinate 5,420,515, forward strand.
ACTTTGAGTTTTTCCCCTTACTTGAGAGACTCCGGACGCTACTTTTCCTAAGCTACTTGGAGCGAACAGCTGCTTCGAGAACAAAGAGAACAGCGTGTGAAAGTAAACTGAACTCATACTAGGAATTTTTCTGTATCAATATCTCACAAAATAATTACATACATACATTTGAAAAGTTACAAAATAGAAGCATTACCTTGTCAATCAAGGACATTCTTTTGTAGGATCTATATCATAGTCCAGAAGTAGAGATTCTTCACATTCATTATAGAGTGACTATTCCAAACTAGGTGCCACCTCAGTTGGATTGGAGTCGAAGACGTCAGAATTAGATGCTTCAGGTTCTTCTAAAAGATCCCGCGACTGGATTGACTCTTTGTATGCAGGTGTCTCCTTAAAATCCGCAGCCCCTCCATTGTACGTAGCCACGGCAATCCCACATGCAACTAGCTGGCAAATATAAGTAGAACATTAGCCCTAAAGAGTAACAAAGAAACTACTTCCACTAATCTAAACTGAGAGAGGAATCTACTACTGGAGATAAAGTAGCAGAAATCATTCACACCAATTAAAGCTGCAAGCCAAAAGTCTTGAATATATAGGCTTCTATAAGAAGTAGCTTCAAATTTTTCACTATCCAAACTGAATTAAGGGTTCTCAGCCGTCGTAAGCTTGACATGCACAGAGGTCAAGCAGAGATAGTTTCCAGCTTCCATGTGCTTATTCTTTTTCTTCTTTTCTTTCGGAAGTGAAAGAAATAGTAAAGAAGAAAACTTTCATAACCTTGGTCATAGCTAGTCAAATACCAAGAAAACCAGAATTCCGTGTTAGAAAATTCTATTCCCGAATATCCAAAAACATTTCTCTATCTGTATCTTCTCTTCGTATTCGTTTTCCATTTTTCTTCCCATATTAGCCAGATCATGCACCGGTAAAAGTAAAACACAATCAAATGTATTAAAGAAACAAAGGATCACCCTTTTATTCTCTTCTACCCATTGATTTCTAAGAATTGTTGGAGTATGTCTATAAGTAGTTGATAGTTGTAATTGCATGTGAGATATCTGAGATCATAACAGGGACAGAGAACAAAAAGTTCCTAGATCACATATAATAACAACTTAAGTAATCATTCTCGAAAGTACAACCAATACTCTGAATCTCAAGTCTAAAAACTAAATTTTCTTTACCCACAGTTTGTTGGGCAATGTTAGAAACAATCCACACTCAAATGACTATAACTAGATTCAACTTAAATTTCTAGTGGTCAATAGATTCACCCCGTCAATAGCATAGGATAAGAAATTGGCAAGTTATAGTCGTATTTACAATCTTTTTCAAGCAAAAAGCCAGAAAATGGAAATATACGATGCATATGAGGCAAATAACTAAAATTAGCAGCAGAAAGCCAGAAACAAGAGCAATACTTGAACAAAAGATAAAAGTAGACAGGCATATCATACCGCAAAAACAATACCAAAAGCCCACATATACTGCACGAAGAAACCAAAACCATCCCACTGTGGGCCTTCCCAGAAATCAGGCTCATCCCCAGGAAGCTCTGGCAAGAAATAGCCATCATAATTCTCACCAACACTTGTACTAACATTTTTAACTTCACCATTAACATTTTCATCACCACCACTACCATCCCTTTTATTCTCTTCTTGGTCTTCGGTCGAAGTAGTTGAGCTCCTCCTGTTCTTGCTGTCAAACTTGCCAATTCTAGAGACAGAGGAAAGTTTCTTGTTGGAAGCTGAGACTATATGGAGGTGATCTTGAGGTGATCTTCTGAGTGGAAACAGGAAATGAGGACGGCATGGAGTGTGGGTGTAAGGGTGGTGTCTCGTGGGGTTGGTGTAGATGATTCTGCCTCCACCACCATTGCCATTGGCTATGAAGAGAGACATGAATTCAGGGGCGAGTGAGGGGATGAGATTTTGCGAACTATGGAGACTAGTATTGTGAGGATAAAATGCAAGCCTTTTTCTGTGTTCCTCTCTTGTTTTGTGGGCTTGGCTTGAACTGGTAGGCCTAGTCTTTATTGGGCATTAAAAATATCACAGTGTAACTACTTTCAATTGGGTTAAAACTGTGTTACCTGTCCATTTCTTACAATTGTTTTTGCAAACACAGAGCAAAAAAAAAACAAAAAAACAATTTTCCTTTATTCTTTTAGTTTTCTTCTTTTTTTCAGTTTTTTAATGAAAAATAAAAAAATACATGTTCATTTCTTAAAGTTTCATAACATTTATCCAACTCAGAAAACTAGAAAATATGTTTATATTATACTGCTTTTCATTTTCATTTGGAGAAAAACCGTATTCAAATTAAATATGTTTTCTATGATGTTTTTTATATTTTGATGTACTTAAATATTTTTTTTCCTAATCTTAATGGTATTGTCCATTTTTTAATTTATTTATCATTATTCCGAGAGAAGTTTTTCACCTAATTAAATTGAATTAAATGCAAGAATAAACACAATAAAAATAAGACATTTTCACTATTAAATTTCTATTAATAATAAAATTCAACACCCGAAACAATATTAATTAAAATATAATAAAATTCTTAAAAATAATTAAATTATTCCAAAGAACAAGAAAAGAGAGAGTATCTTAAGGGTAGGACCATTTAAAACAATCATTGTATATTTAAGAATTACAATTATAAGAAAGATTTAGCTAAAATGTAAACTGAATTTGCTAACTCATACTACTTCTTGTCAAACATCAACAACTCTGCTTGTCATTCGGATTAAGTTCATAACATTCAACATGACTAAAGTTAGAACCCATCAAATTCCCGAAACATATAAATTATTATAATTTTAAAGCTAAACAACTAAAATATATGAGTAATGGCAATGTTAGTGGCTGAAGTAGCTAACAATCAATCTTACTTTCATTTTGAATTAAAAAAAGACTTACATACACACTCCAAATATGCATGTGCTTGCACACATTTTGTGTAAGTGTAAGCAATTTAGCTTGCTCATGATAGCCACTTAATGTTGAAAACACCTTATCTTTATTTCCTTCTAAAAACCCTAACTTACATATATTCTTACCTCACTCTTTTTTCATGTCTTCTTCTTCAACAAAGAATTAATGGCAAGTTTGAATGGTCTTTTTGGTGAGGGTTTTATATTATAGAAGGGATTTAATCATAATTGGGTTAATTAGTAATGCGATGTATGTCCACAACATCATACTCTATTATGATTTGTCGCACATGTACGACGTTGCAATGATCATCCTCTTGGATCAGGATTTTCCTGGTTTGGGTGGAAAGAACAAGAATTCTTGTCATTTTTCAATAAAAAAAAAGGATCGAGTTGCCACATAGTATTTTGGTCACTAGAAATCTTAACTGGTTTCAGAGTATGGATAAGGGAATTGGTTGTGTAAAGTGAGAACGTATCACCCCTAATATACCTTACTTAAAGTAAGCTGCATTGTTTATTTATCTAAGTTATGTTTCTATTCACTGGTTTATCTAAGGTTTAAGAAAAGTTTTTCTCGATAAGAAGATCTTTATCTTTAAAATAAAAGGTGTATTCTTGTCAATTCATTTTAATACCCGGAATATGCAATACTTTGTAAAATTCATACCCTAAATATTAATTAACACATTGATTTTTATGGTGTTTTTGAAATTTTAGTCAAATACTAATAGATAATCACAAATTTGTTATAATACCCATTAATATATATTTTTTTCATATTTTTTAAAGTATGATAAAAATGCAATTTTTTATTTTTTATGAAGTATGCAAGAAAATTTCAGAATTTGATTGTATGCAAAAAAACAACAACATATTTTTTGTATTTATTTTTCAAACAAGGAATTTATATATTTCATGTATTTTTTTTTCTAAATTTTTTAATAAAGAAAAAAATGGCAAGTATATTTAATAATGGGTCAGTACCTTACATTCTAATTTACATCCCAAATATTAAATAAAATAGTTGGAAAACTTGTGAGGGACCCATAAATAATTTTAAAATGATCCCTGAATTTCTTTAGAATTTTTGAAAATTATTTGAGGTCAGTTTGGAAAAAGCATAAAATATGAAAAAATAAACACTACTGAATAATCAGTATGACATGTTTTTCAGACACGCTCTTAACTGAAAATTAGAGGCTTTAAAATTGTCTTAAGGTTGTATTTGACAATACGCTTTAAAAACAAAATATGATGTTTTTTCCTCTGAGAATTTTAAATCAACCAAATGTTGCTTTAGCAACTAAAAAGGAAATGTATAATGAACATCGAATACAAACATCTAATAAATATAATGAAATGGGAGGGGGGTGTGCTCATTAAGCTCCACCCTCTCATCAAAGTTTGAGGAATACCTTAACAATGTTGCCTTTTTTGCCTGGAATTTTTTGCTCCTTCCTCAAGCTTCTAGTCCTCTAGTATTTCTACATTTACTCTTGAACTTAAGAGATTTGCCTTCTACCTCTTTCTCTCCATTTCTTATCAATCTTTCATAGCCCTTCTATCAAGAGACTTTTGGTAATTTAATACTCTAAGTTTTTCTCCTCCTTTTCTCTATGAGTCTCTCCTCCTTTTTCCTCTATGATTTCTTTTTCTTTATAACTTCAAAAGGCAAGTAGTTGTAAAATCATTTGTGGGTTTGAAGGTGGTTTTTCAAAACTAGATCATAGGAGATTATTTTCTATTATTTTCTTTTTTTTGTTAGGAGACGATTCTTTTATCTTATTCTTCTATTTTCCAGCTCTCTAGATGTCTAACAAACTCTTGGAGGTTCTAGAAAAAAGTTTGGAACTTCATAACTAAAGCTTGGCAAAAAATGGCTGATTGGGGTGCATTTTTCATGAATTAATCATGGTGAATAGGAGACTATTGAAGCCAACCAAGCCATAGATTCTGTAAGGGTGGTGTTATTCTTCAACTAGGATCAAGCCATGATTGATTTAGTGGCCTGTAGTTTTCCCTCCATCGATCCAAAGTTGGGTGTAACACTACTAAATTTGACTGAATCAGACAAGACTGTCTTGAGAAAAGAAGTTGAGGGTTTCCATATGGCAAGTGGAGTACAAACACTGAACAAGAGTGACACAAACATATAGAAGGGAAACTCGTCTATTGAATAGTTGTGGTTAGATTTCGTAAGGTGGTCGAAGATGCTACATTCATTTGCCTAAATATAGAAACTCGATTAGCCTTCTCGATCGAGAACGACAATAAAAAAGGGACAAACATGTCACTCAATCTCTTCATTAAAAAAGAGTGACATGTCATCTGCTTAAACTCTAAAAATTAGGGCTTACTAATTGGGATTTTGTTAAATTTCAATTTGGTCCCTGTTATTTCAATTTGTCTTTTACAAAGTAGCCCTTGTTTTTTGATTTGTTCAATATAGTCCCCAATTACACCTTAAACTTTAATGTCCTTCAATTTAGTCCTTGAAAACATTTTGCACAACCCCCAATATTACGCGTCTTTTGTAGAAAGGTATTTTGTCTTGAATTTTTTTAATTTACCCCCCTCAGCCTTCAAACTTCAAATTTCTTGCAATTGAACCCTTTATTTTACCAACTTGGCCTTTCTAAGTTTCAATTATGTCCCTAATCATCTAATCTTTGCGAATTGATCTGAATTAGGTCTCCAAACTTGATTTTTATTCAATTGAGTTCTTAATTGAATCCATAAAACCAATTAGAAGTTTAATTAAGTCTTAAACTTAATTAATTCTTCCAATTTTAATCAAGTTTGGATTTCAACCTTAATTTTCAATTTTGTCCCTAATCATCTAATCTTTGCGAATTGATTTGAATTAGGCCTCCAAACTTGATTGTTATTCAATTGAGTTCTTAATTGAATCCATAAAACCAATTAGAAGTTTAATTAAGTGTTAAACTTAATTAATTCTTCCAATTTTGGTCAAGTTTGGATTTCAACCTCACTTTTCTTTTTTTCTTCATCCCATCTTGTCAAAATATCCCAATCTAGCTATTCTTCTAGTATTTTGGTTTAGATGACTTGCTTGTGGTTTGTGTTTAGGTAACTTACCCATGGTTTGTATTTGGGTAACTTGTCCATGGTCTCTGATTGGGTGACTTGCACGTGGTTTGTGTTCAAATAACCTGCCCATGGTGAAAAATATCTAAGATTCTCCACAAATGATGATGTCTTGGATCTTTTAATGTTGAGTTTTGACCTTCTTTCTTCTGAGATGATTCATCTTTTTTTCGTGCATTTTTAATCATACCTGGACTAAATTCTTGATGGTTCAAATTTGTTGTGCTTTCGAGGAACCTTCCTTAAAAATTCTTGAAAATATGCTTATGATATTTATGTATGCATTTTACTTGTTTTGAAATATAGGTCCTTCTCTTTTTTATCAACATCTTGAATTGTTCTAATTGTTTGGCTATTAAGCTACTTGAGCTAGCATGTAGATCTTTGCACGATCTCACTATTCCTTTAGTGATGTTTTTGAGAGTTTTTGACCTTATAGATTTGAGGAAACAATTTCATGCTTCAAAATAGTTTTCTAGAAAAATTTGAATCAAAGTTGCCCACTACCTTCTTAATTGTTATGAGAAGAACTTTACTTCTTTTTAGATTGTTCGTTGTCGTATCCTTTCAAATGTACTTATATGGGTGACTTAAGTAAATGATACTTTTCAAAAGTCATCCTTTATCTTATTGATTCTTGGGAATAAATCCTATTTGTAGCAGTTTTCAGACTTTTGACCTTTTTTAATTTTAAAAACCTAAGTGATTTTGATGTGCGCTCAAAATAATATCTTTAAATTATGCAATTCTCTGTTTTTTTAGAAATGAAAGATTTTTTTTCATTGTGTTTTAAAGGGTGTTTAAAATTGGCAAAAGTATACGGTGAGGTGACCATAAATTTAGTATAGGTTTTGTTATAGTAAAAGCTTGTTTTTCTTGCATGCTCATTTTATCTTTATAAATGATAACAAATAGTTTTGCCCACCATGCCATAATTATGATAAATTTTTTAGTATGTTGAGGATACCATTTATCAATCCAAATTGCTTGTTTGCTTGATCAGAAAGGACTTATAAAGACATGTAATGTAGGTTGCAGCTTTTAGTTATGAAATAAAGGGATTTATAGGCTCAAAGAGTATTTCAGGGTTTTGCAGACTTGGAATCATGTCCTTTTTTTTCATCGTGCATCTTTGATTCATCCCTTTTGATTGCTTTGATGGGGCATTATCATTTTGTTTTGACCTTGAATTGATCATTTTTTTTCCTTTTAGATATGCTGGGGCATTTGGATTTTTTGTGCTTTTTCACTTTTTTCACGACCTCTCTTTGGCTTTTTGATCTTTAAATTTTTGCTTACCCCTAATGTGGGGTGTGGTCAAAGTTAGGATCAATTCTTGATCTTTGGAATTCTATTTGCTCCCTTATATAGGGTGTGATCCTAGTTAGGATCAATGCTTTATCTTTGGAATTCCCATTTGCCCCCCAGTGTGGGTTGTGATTCCAGTTAGGATCAATTCTTGATCTTTGGAATTTCCATTTGCCCTCCTAGTATGGGGTGTAAGTCTAGACAGGGTTTTTGTTGAAGAAAAACTAATTTAGGCTTAAATGGAGACCACAAACGATATATTTAAGAATATGAAGGGATAACACTTTTTTTTCTTTTCAAGCACAAATGATCTAAATCGATAAATATTTGTTCTCATCCAGTGTAATGGTTTGGAATTTTTTGCATAAAAATTTAAATTGATGATGAGTGAATCTTAGTATATGTGATTATGCATATAACTAAAACGTATCTCATGATATAAGGTGTAAGTGATTTTTTTGTCAGGCATTGCTTGATGAATAAATGTCAAAATCATTTTAAGCAACATCACATTAGTTTTCTTTGAAAACCAAAATCAATCAAAAGTCTAAAAAGTTATTTATGAAAGAGAATTTATTTTTTTCAAAAGCATTCTGAGCCGATGAGATCATGCAAGGTTGTAAGGGATGTTTATTTCAAAAGAAGGGTATATGCAAAGAGAATTCCTAGCCAAACATTGTTTTATTGATGAGAACAAATTACACAAAGTATTTCTTTATAGAATCTGAATTTATAGGCTTAATTATATCTTCTATATCCATGCTAGTTAAGATCAGTGCCCCTTATGAGAACGCCTTTTTTTACCGTATGAAGGCCTTCATATTTCAATGCTTACTTGTTATGATCTTTATTAGGAAATGGTAGAATTTTTCTTAACACCAAATCATCTTCTGTATATTCTTTTGACCAAATTTTCCTGTCTTATATCTTAGATATTCTTTTTTGGTACAACTAGTGATGGAAAATTGTTGTTAGCCTCTTTTCACTTATAATTTTTAGCTAATTATATCTTATTTTTTTCCTATTCAGCTTCTTCTAAATCAGACTCCATCAATACTCTCAACCAAGAGATTTCTAATTCCAGGGGCATAACCACTTTCATTCCATATACCAACGAGTAGGGTGTAGCATTAGTCGATGTTCGCATTGCTATTCTATATGTGTGGAGAGCTTGAGGGAGCATTCATGCCAATCTTTATAAGTGATTACCATCTTTTGGATGATCTTCTTTATGCTTTTGTTGGCAACTTCTACAGCTCCACTCATCTTTGGCCTGTACAGGGATGAATTCAAATGCTTGATCTTTCATTTAGCATATAATTCAAGGATTTTTTTTTCCATTAAAGTTTTGGGCATTATCTGTGACTTTTTTTTTAGGCAACCCATATCAGCAAATCAGCTCTTTCTAAATAAATCTTTTTGACAACTTTTTAAGTCACATGTACATATGAACAAGCTTCGATCCACTTAGTAAAGTAATCAATTGGTACTAAGATGAATATGTTTCCATTGCTAACTTTTGGATTAATAGGCCCAATAACATCTACCCTGCCCCCCACATTGTGAATGACCAAGGTGACACTATATTGAATAGTGGAACTGGTGAAACACCAAAAAAAAGAGAGAAGTAAAGCCGAAATGACTCCACCATCGCTGCTGATTTCTGAATCGGCAGTGACACTATTTCTTACTGCTAATTTTTGAATAGGTAGCGACGCAGTTTTGGTTGCCGATTTCTGAATCAGCAGCGACACAAAAATCGACAGTGACATAGTTTTTGGCTGCCGATTTCTGAATCGGCAACGATAAATTTTTTTGCTGTCGATTTCTGAATCGGCAGCGGCACTATAAAACCCAACAAAAATTAGTGTTGGATTGGCCTATCCTAGAGAATAATTGGGAAAGGAACCAGATATATCCAGCACCTAAACGCACCCCTCTCATTTAAGAGGGGCTATAAATGCAAGGAGAGAGGGAGGGTGACCTTTCCTCTTTGCCAAATGGGCGGCCAACTGCATGCAACAGGCCCTCTCCCTCTTTTCCAAGGCAAAACCAGCCAGCTGCATGCAACAGACCCTCTCCCTCTTCCTAAAGAGAATACTGAAACCTACCAGCTATATGCAGATCTCCTAGGGTGCTGCATGAGAAGAGAGTTAGAGGGAAGGAGAAGTGATCAAAAACATGATGGAAGCTGGAGCTTAGACCTTCTTCTAGAACCGACAACAGCCATGGTTGCAACACACATCCCTCCTTCAAGTAGAAAACTAAACCCAACCAGCCTGCATGCTACTTTCCCTGAGCGTGGAGTGAGAAGTGAATAAGAAGAAGTAGACAAAACCAAAAACCTAGGAGAAAGAGGAGCCTAGAGGTCGGCTTGACAACAAGAGAGGGAAGGAAGAAAACCAAAAAAAAGAGGGAGAGCAAGCCACCGCAACCTGCATTGAACTTGTTAAATTTGTGAGGTATGAACCATACTACTCCTCCACTTGTTCTTGGGGCCTTAGAATTGAAAAGGGAGAAGAAACCCTAAAGTAAATAGCCTAAGATTCTCACACCAACTGTTAAAGAAAACTAGACAAGGATGAGGGATGAAATGTATAATTTCAGAACATTTAAAGAGGAAATGTATAATTTTGAATGCAAAAAACTTAGAAAGTTGGTCGGCCACGGAGAGGGCTGGACAAAACATAGATTAAAGGGATGAAAAGCAAAGATGATGATCTTGTTAGAGTTGCTTAATTATGTGAAACCGAAACAAAATTATAAATGAGTTAATGTCATGAATTATGCATATGTGGTTGAAGAGCTTGTATGAAAATGTGTTGGTGGATGTTAAACGCAAAAAAACGTGTGTTTGTAGCCTTGAAAGCATGCTACAGTCGACATAGGAATCTAATGACAAAGTATGTGCTGGAATTGAATTTGCATGTGTGTTCATGCTAAAATCGTATGATTTTGCTAAATCCAAAGAATGAATTGTGTTATCGGCAGCGAATCAGGTGTTCGCTGTTGAATTATGTATTCCGCAGCGAATAAGGTGTTTGCTGTCGAATTTGTGTTGTCTGCAGCGAATAAGGTGTTTGCTGCCGAATTTGTGTTCCGCAGCGAATCAGGTGTTCGTTGCCGAATTTATGTTATCCGCAGCGAATCAGGTGTTTGCTGCTGAATTTGTGTTGTCCGTAGTGAATCAAGTGTTTGCTCTTCGTAGCGAATCATGTTTTCACTGTCGAATTGTGTTGTCCACAACGAATCAGGTATTTGCTGCTGAATTTGTGTTGTCCGTAGCAAATCAGGTGTTCGTTGTGAGCAATGAATCAGGTTTTGGCTGCTGAATTGTGTTGTCCGCAGCAAATCAGGTGTTCGCTGCCAAATTATATTGTCCACAGTGAATAGGTTGTTCTCTGCCAAATTTGTGTTGTCCATAGCGAATCAAGTGTTCACTGCTGAATTGTGTTGTGCGCAGTGAATCAGGTGTTCACTGCTAAATTTGTGTTGGGTGCAGCGAATTGGGTGTTTGTTGCCAAATTGTGTTATCCGCAGCTGCCAAATTTATGTTGTCCGCAGCGAATCAGGTTTTCGCTGCCGAATTATGTTGTCCACAGCGAATTAGGTTTTGCTGCCTAAGTTGTGTTGTTTGCAGTGGATCTGTGTTCGCTGCTGAAGTTGTGTTGTCTGTAGTGAAAGTGTGATTCGTTACCGAAATCGAGTTACCTGCAGCGAATTAGCATTCGCTTCCAAAAGCGTGTTAGTTGCAGCGAAGTAGCATTTGTTGCTAAAACTGTGGTGCCTGTAGCGAAACAGTTTTCGCTGCTGAAATGTGCGGCCTGCAGTGAACCAGTTTTCGCTGCCAAACTGTACGGCTTGCAGCGAATCAGTTTTTGTTGCTGAATTGTGTGGCCAGCAACAAACCAGTTTCGCTGCCGATTTTCTACAATAGAGTCCCCGGGGCATAAATGACTTGAATGCTTGTAACAATTTCATTGTATGATGGTGTAAAATGTGGAACATTTGAATGTGAATATATGGACTCTTGAAATAAGTATGGTGATGAATGTGATTTAAAGATGCAAATGTACTGATTTGTGGCCATTGATGTCTTAGGTGGTGTGGCCAGGATCGAACCATCGCCAGGATAAGGACAACCCGCAAGTGGAGCAGGTAGGTGCTTTCCACCTTTTTCTCGTATGATGTTTATATTTTGAAATGATTTACTTATGATGATATTTTATTAAATCCTTGTTGAATGATGAAACAACGATGAAGTGTTTGATTGAATTCTTGATAATTGTCGAAACGACTATGAAATGTCGATCGAGTTCTTGATGAATGTTGAAACAATGATGAAAAGTTAATGTTCTAAAATGACCCATTTGAGGTGGATATATTATTGTGTTGTGATGAATATTAAACCAAATATGAGATGATTGGGCTATTATGAATTTGGGTTGCTGATGAATGGTAGTATGAGTATTAAGAAGGATCTATTGTTGTATTTTTATTGAATGTAATTATGACGAATGGTTGTAGGAGTATTACGAAGAATCTAAAATATTATTATATTGAATGTAATTGTGAATAAAGTATTACGAAGGATCTACCGTTGTAATATATTGAATGAAATTGTCATAAATGGTTGTATGAGTATTACAAAAGATCTACCGTTGTATTATATGAATGAAATTATCACGAATGGTTTTATGAGTATTACAAGAGATCTATTATTGTATTATATTGAACATTAATTGTCATCAATGGTTAGATGAATAATATGAAAGGTATTGTTGAGTTATACTGAATGCTAAACTGTTATGGAATGTTTGTTTGTGTATTACAAAAGATCTATTATCGTGTTATTGAATGTTAAATTATTATGGAACGTCTATACAAGTACCATGAAGGGTCTGCTATTATGTTGCAGTGAATGTCAAATTGTTATGAATCGTTTGAATGAGCAAATCAATGGATATTACCATGTTATAATGATTTCACAAACTGCCTCTGGAATGTTTGATTGGTTGACGATTAGCTTCGGCTAATGGCATCCTAAGCGGATGACTGGGATAAGCAAATGATTAGCTATGACTAATGGCATCCAAAGCAGATGACTAGGATGAACAAATGATTAGCTTCGGCTAATGACATCTGAATGGATGACCGGGACAAATGATTGATTAGCTTCGACTAATGGCATCCAAATGGATGACCGAGATAAATGATTGATTAGCTCCGGCTAATGACATCCAAAATGAATGACCGGGATGAACAAATGATTAGCTTCAGCTAATGGCATTCGAATGGATGACCGGAACAAGTGATTGATTAGCTTCGGCTAATGGCATCCTAAGTGGATGGCCGGGATGAACAAATGATTAGCTTTGGCTAATGGCATCCAAAGTGGATGGGCGGGATGAGTAAATGACTAGCTTTAGCTAATGGAATCCTAAGTGGATGACCCAGGATGAATAAATGATTAGCTTTGGTAAATGACATCCTAAATGGATAATCGAAATGAATAAATGACTAGCTTCGGCTAATAGCATCCTAAGTGGATGATGGGATGAACAAATGATTAGCTTTGGCTAATGGCAACCTAAGTGGATGACCAAGATGAATAAATGATTAGCTTCGGTAAATGGCATCCTAAATGGATAATCGGGATGAATGAATGATTAGCTTCGGCTAATAGCATCCTAAGTGGATGACTGAGATGAACAAATGATTAGCTACAACTAATGGCATCCTAAGTGGATGACCAGGATGAGTAAATGACTAGTTTTGGCCAATAACATCCTAAGTGGATGACTAGGATGAATAAACGATTGGCTTCGGCTAATGGCATCCTAAAAGGATAGTTGAATTTAAGTGTTATGAATTAGTTTTAAGAACTGATGCGTTCATGTATACTACGTTTTGTATATACTAAGTATATGAAAGAACTACAATTGTTATGCTTTAAACAAAGAATAATATTAGTTCGGCTAACGGTATTTGAGATGAATGATCGGGTTTGACTATTATAATTAGCCTCGATAATTGATGAATTATTAACGGTAGTATTTACATAAGTAAGGAGAAATGAAAGAATTATGCTCTTTTGGTCCATGAATAAAATGTAACGTTAGTATTGCTTTATTATGTTCTCTTAAATCGCCTATAATGCTTGAAATTACCTTGTGTTGTAATAGGGACATCATACCAACATCGTGCGTAAGGAAATTCATTTCGCGGCTCACACATTTTGAAAAGAACTATATATTCGTATGTTATGGGTGATATGAGTTTTGCATGAATGGACATATTAATCACTCAATTAGTCGTCCGACCCCTTTTGTAAAGACTAGTAATAAAAAATTGAAATGGTATATGGATGTGAATGTACGAACAAGTTTATATGATGGGTATGAATATACATATGAGGTATTCATCTAATGAGGATGTCGTGTTGTGAAATTACATGGGGTCAGGATAACGAAAGTACTAGTTGTGTAACTTGTTGCTCGACACTCTTGTATGAACTCGTGATGATAATGAGATTAGAACAAGAATGTGAATTTATGAGTATGTCGACACTCTTGTATGAACTCATGATGATAACGAGATTAGAACAAGAATGTGAATTTATGAGTATGTCGATATGATGTAATGTAAACCTATAAGTATGGAAATATAATATTATGGGCACGTGTATTGAGAATCCGTTCTATGAAAATGTTGATTTACGTTATCCTACATAATATATGCCTTGTTAATGAACCAAATGCAATAATAAATATGAAGAATGATATGGTGAAAAACATATAAAAACCAAACGATTAAAAAAATATTCCAGTGATTTTAGCTGTGAAAAAAAACCGGGTCGTAAAAAAACTGGGTCGTTATAGGTGACACATTGATTTTATCTCTATATACCTAGCATTTGTGACACTTTCTCATGTAATCTATGCAATCCCTCTCTATGGTCATCCAAAATACCCAGCCCTCTAGATGTGTCTGGTCATCATATGTCCATTTATATGTGTAGCACAGATTTCATCATGTATTTCATATAGTGTTTTCCTAGTTTCTTTTTCATTCAGACATCTCAGAAGAGTCTTATCAAATGCCTCTTATATAAAAATTCTCCATCCAAGTAGTAATCTATGACTATTCTTTGTAATGTCTTTCAGTCTAACTTGGATGCCCCCTTGGGATATTCTCAATACTGAAGAAATTTCTTTACATCGCAGTATCAAGGCTTCTCGTCTGTTTCTTCCTCTACTAAGTAGCAGCAAGTAGGGAAAATTCAAATTCTTATACATACTGGTTGTACTTGATCGCTACAATCAATCTGATCAATGGTGGTCAAAGTTGTTAGAACATCAACAAATTGGTTTTTATCCTTTCCCAAATGTATAAATTATATCTCATCAAAATCCTTTATTAGTTTGGAAAGGTATTTCTAATATGGCCTCAACTTTTCATATGTATTTTGTCATTCTCTTTTAACTTGGAAGATTATCAGCATTGAGTCTCTATAGACATTTAACTTCTTTATTTTTATTTCTGCAGTTGCCTCTATGCCATAAGTGCATGCTTTATACTCAACTATATTGTTAGTGCAACTGAATTGTAATTTGATTGAGTTAGGGTACTTTCTATCATCTGGAGAAATTATGAAAGCTCAAATAGTGAACTTTTTATTGATGTAATAAATGACTTGCTTTTTTCTTTCCATATCATTGTGTCGTCCTAACACAACATCTATCTGTTTAATTGATTGTTAAGTATAGTATCAAGGGTTTACTAGGAATTGGTGGTACTAGCAAAGCTGGGTTCACAAGGTATTGCTTGATCTTATCAAAAGTCTCTTGACAATCTTCATTTTGAATTCCAAGGTTATTCTTCCTTAACAACCTAAAGATCGGTTTGCATATAGTTGTTAACTAGAAGATAAAACATGCTATATAGTTCAATCTCCCTAAAAAACCCCCTATTTCTTTATTGGTCTTGGGTGCTTACATTTCTTGGATGTCTTTAACTTTATTTGGGTTTACCTTGATTCCTCTATTACTTACCACAAATTCTAATAACTTCCCAGATTTAACATTAAATGTATATTTTGATGGATTCAACTTTAACTATACTTCCTCAATCTCTCAAAGAGTTTTCTCAAAGTTTGCATGTAATCATCTTCCATTTGGATTTTGGCTATCATATCATTAATGTATACTTCAATCTTTTTATACATCATATCATGAAAAACTGTTACCATCGCTCACTCGCTGATATATGACTCCAGAATTTTTCAAACCAAATGGCATTACCTTGTACCAAAAAGTTCTCTATAGGGTAACGATGGTAGTCTTTTCCTTGTCTTTTTTGGCCATCTTGATTTGGTTATAACTTGAGAATCCATCCATGAAAGAGTATTGTGTACAAACATGTCAATGTGAGGGAATGGAAAGTCATCTTTTAGGCTAGCTTTATACAGATTCCTAAAATCCATATATACTTAGATTTTATTACCTTTCTTGGGCACTTGATTAGAACTTAAAAGTGCATTTTTATCAAGGTTTTATATCATCATTTTGTACTTAAAGTATCAATAACTCCTTAACTAAAGCATGTTTTATAATAACATGTCTAATAATATAAGATAACTTTAATCTATGGTAAATATTTATCTTAAATGCAGGCCTATCACATAAATCAAAGGATTGATTGATGAGTTTAACTACTGAAATTGAGAAGACAAAGAGAGGGCTAAGCTTAGAAAAGAGATGCTGGTTCAGTCCAAACTGGACTTGTTATTTCAGTTTAACTACTGAAATGCTGGTTTTGTATTTGTTATCTTGTTCACTTTTAATACTTTGCTTGTTAAATGGTTAATCTAGATTTATGTTGTATAACCCTTGATACAACAAATACTTGGCACTTTCATAGCCCAACCGTATGGTATAACCGACACCTGTGCTATGAAATGAACTTGATTTGTTGTTAACATAAGTTATAATCATGAATACCTGACAACATTTACAAGTATTAGCATTATTCGAATAAGATAACTAATGTAATCATGTTAACAATTTATAATCCGATTGGAACCTCCTTTGTGTGTGGTTTCCAGTTGAGTAATAAAAAGAGTTTACACTATACTTGTTTGAAATACCATTAGTGGATCCTCTAACCTTGACAATTATTTTATCATTGTTTAATCCTTATATCAATATCACATCTCAAAGCTCTCTTCAACTCCTTTTCTGTTATTATCTATTTCTTTATTTGTAGTTATACAGTTAACCTCCCTGTGGTTCGACCCCGGTCTTGCCGGGTTATTTATTACTTCGACACTCCTACACTTGGGAGAAGACATCAACTCTTTGATCATGTCAAGTTTTTGGCGCCGTTGCCGGGAAGGTAAATTCCTGTATAAATTATAATATTTATTTTATTTTCTCTTTTCACTTTTCTTGAATCTAACTCTTGTTTCTTTTGTTTTGTTTTGTTTCCTTTTGTTTTGTTTTTTTCTTCTATTTTATTCTCTTCCTACACGTGCATGAGAGTTTGATCACGTACATTAAGTGGTAGACTTTGTAGGGTATCCTCATCATTTTCAGAAAACATGGCTAAAGAGGATAATCAGTCGCTTCATAATGAGAATAACCATGTTAGAACACTCAAAGACCACATGAATCCAACAAGAACAAGTGCACCCTCATGCATAGTTTTCTCCTCTGATGCATCTCATTTTAATTTTAAGCCAGGTATTATTCAACTTTTATCTTCTTTTCATGGCTTAGATCTAGAAAATTCATACTTGCATTTGAGAGAATTTGAGGTCTGTAACACCTATAATGACTTAAATTGTAGCATGAACACCATCAGATTAAAACTTTTTCCTTTTTCATTAAAAGATAAAGCTAAAACATGGCTATAAAATCTTAGATCAGGATCCATTTGTGCTTGGGATGAAATGCAACAACAATTTTTAAAGAAGTTTTTTCCGTCTCACAGAACAAACTCTTTCAAAAGACAAATCACCACTTTCACTAAAAACCAGGAGAAACATTTTACCAATGTTAAGATAGGTATAGAGACTTGCTTAATACTTGTCCTCATCATGGTTTTGAAACATGGAGATTGGTTTCACATTTTTATGAAGGGTTAACACCTAAAGATAGGCAAATGATGGAATTGATGTGCAATGGAACTTTTAAAAATAAAGACCTTGATGAAGCAATGGAGTACCTAGACTTGTTAGTTGAAAATGCTTAAAGTTGAGACACTACAGGCACTTGTGAGGCACCAGGTAAAACTCAACCTCATACATCTAGTGGAGGAATGCATAACCTTAGGGAAGATCATGACCTCAAAGCCAAATTTGCATCTTTAGCTAGAAAAGTTGAGGCACTAGAATTGAAAAGGAGTGGTCAATTAAAATCTATTCAAGACATTGTATGTTAAATCTGTGAAACCAATAAACACTCAACAAATGATTATCCAACTTTGCCTTCTTTTAGGGAATGCCTCCATGAACAAGCCCATGCTTTAAACAGTTTTCAATGGCCCAATCATAACCCATACTCACAAACATACAACCCTAGTTAGAGAAATCACCCAAATTTTTAGTTGGAAGAGTGGTAACAATAATGCACAAACTTCACAGCCACCATTTCAAGCACACCATAATTTCCAAAATTCTCATGGATATGCACCTCCTTATGTTCCCCCTCCTACAAGAAATCTTAAGGAAACTTTGAATGCATTCATTGAAAAGCAAGAGATAATCAACACTCAACTTGCTCAAAGCATGGCAAATTTTAAAGATATTCTTGCAAAATTCACATCTGCTCTCAGTTTTCAAGAGAAAGGTAAGTTTCCATCTCAGCCACAACAAAATCCAAAGGGGCAATACAATGCAAATGCAAGTAGTTCTGGAAACCAACACAATGATCAATTTAAATCAGTCATCACTCTTCGCAGTGGTAAGGTTATTGAAAAACTCACTCTTGAACCTTGTGAGAAAGATGATGCTCTCTAAGGGTAAGGAAGGGGTTGAATCTGAATATTGCAAAGAAAAGACTGATTCCCCCCCCCCAACACTTCCATTTCCTCATGCCATAACCAAACAAAGGAAAGTCAATCATAACTCTGAAATCTTTGAAACTTTCAAGTAGGTATGGATCAACATACCTTTGTTGGATGCTGTTAAACAAGTACCTTCATATGCTAAATTTTTGAAAGACTTGTGCACCGTGAAGAGAAAATTGAATGTGAAAAAGAAAGCCTTTTTAGTCGAACAAGTAAGTGTTATTCTTCAAAACAATAATGCTTTGAAATATAAAGACCCTGGTTGTCCTACAATTTCATGCTTTATTGG
This sequence comes from Populus simonii, assembly GCA_007827005.2. Lineage (NCBI taxonomy): Eukaryota > Viridiplantae > Streptophyta > Magnoliopsida > Malpighiales > Salicaceae > Populus > Populus simonii. The sequence continues at coordinate 5,439,240 of CM017478.2, forward strand.
AGAACATAAAATTGAAAGAGCTTTACTTAATCTTGGAACTAGTGTGAATTTACTTCCATATTCAGTTTTTCAATGTCTCAATCTAGGTGAGTTAAAACCAACTTCTGTAACTCTTTTACTTGCTGATAGATCTGTAAAAGTACCTAGAGGAATAGTTGAAGATGTGTTAGTACAAGTTGATAAATTCATTTATCCTGTGGATTTTATTGTCTTGGATACACAACCTGTTGAAGCATGTAATTTAATTCCTGTTATTTTAGGACGTCCATTTCTTGCAACTTTTAATGCATTGATTAACTGTAGGAATGGAGTGATGAAGTTATCTTTTGGAAACATGACATTGGAGATGAATATTTTCAACATTTGCAAGCAACCTGGAGATGATAATGATTTACAAGAAGTGGACTTTATTGAAAAATTAGTTCATGATCAATTTCAAACCACTTACAGTGAAACTGAGATTGATGAATTTGACGATTTGCAAATGGTCTATTTTCAGGAAGAATCAAAGGCAAGTAATTGGAGACCAAAAATTGAGGAACTGCCACCACGATCAATTGAGTTCGTACCTTCAAGTGTTCAACCACCAAAACCTGATTTGAAGTCGTTACCAATCAATCTCAAATACTTATTTTTGGGAGAAAATGAAACTTTTCCGGTAATAATCTCTTCCAAACTTAATGCACATCAAGAAGGTAAGTTATTACAGACTCTGAAAATGCACAAAAATGCATTAGGATGGACCATAGCTGACATAAAAGGAATTAGTCCTTTGATTTGCACACACATAATTTATTTTGAGGAAAATGCTAAACCCTCTAGAGAAATGCAACGAAGGCTTAATCCTAATATGAAAGAAGTAGTGAAAAATGAAGTCATTAAGCTTCTAGATAATGGAATCATTTATCCTATTTCTGATAGCATATGGGTAAGTCCTACCCAAGAAATCTGGAGTCACTGTGATAACAAATGAGAAAAATGAGTTAATTCCAACTAGGACTATTACTAGTTGGCACATGTGCATTGACTATAGGAAACTTAATTCAATGACTAGAAAATTTTATTTTCCTTTACCTTTCATGGATCAAATCCTAGAAAGAGTTGCAGATCATGAATTTTATTGTTTCCTAGATGACTATTCAGGTTACAACCAAATTAAAATTGCATTGGAAGATCAAGAGAAGACTACTTTCACATGTCCATTTGGTACTTTTGCATAACGAAGGATGCCTTTTGGATTATGTAATGCACCAGCCACGTTTCAAAGATGCATGCTTAGCATATTCAGTGATATGGTTGAACGTTTCCTTGAGATTTTTATGGATAATTTTTCTGTTTTTGGTGATTCATTTGATGATTGTTTAACTAACTTTGAAAAAGTTTTGAACATGTGTGAAGAGAAGAATCTTGTACTGAATTGGAAAAAATGTCATTTTATGGTAACAAACGGCATTGTACTTGGTCACATTGTTTCATCGAAAGGAATTGAGGTTGACGAATCTAAAATTGAGTTAATTGCTAACTTGCCAACACTAAAATCTATTAAAGATGTTAGATCATTCTTAGGACATGCTGGTTTTTATAGAAGGTTCATCCAAGATTTTAGTGTAATATCTAAGCCATTGAGTAACATTCTAACAAAAGATAATATTTTTTGAATGGACTGAACATTGTGAAGAAGCCTTTGTTAAACTTAAAAACTTGCTTACTTGTGCTCCTGTCATTCAACCTCCTAATTGGTCATTACCTTTTGAAATAATGTGTGACGCTAGTGATTATGCCGTAGGTGCTGTCTTGAGACAAAGAAAAGATAAGAAACCTTATGTGATTTACTATGCAAGTAAAACTTTAAATAGTGCTCAAATGAATAACACCACCACTGAAAAAGAATTACTTGTAGTAGTATTTACATGTGAAAAATCCAGGTCTTATCTTGTTGGCTCAAATGTTGTTGTTTTTAGTGATCATGCAGCATTGAAATATCTTCTTTCTAAGAAAGATTGTAAGGCTAGATTGGTGTGGTGGATTTTGTTACTTCAAGAATTTGATATCACAATAAAAAACAAGAAAGGCACCGAAAATGTTGTCACGGATCATTTGTCAAGATTGACAATAGATTCGAGATCTGACATCACACCAATCGATGACTACTTTCCTGATGAATCTTTACTTTCCATCTCTATAATGCTTTGGTTTGGTAATATTGTTGATTTTCTTGTTTTAGGACAATTGCTAGCTCATTGGAGTACCCAAAACAAAAGAAAGTTCTTGAACGAAGTGAAGAACTTTTATTGAGATGACCCTTATTTATTCAAATATTGTCCTGATCAAATATTTCGAAGAAGCATTCCTGACAATGAGGTAAGTAGTGTCATTAAATTTTGTCATTCTGAGGCATGTGGGGGGTCATTTCTCATCAAGAAAGACAACTGCAAAAATCTTACAAAGTGGATTTTACTGGCCCACCATGTTCAAGGACTCACATGCATTCTGCAAGACTTGTGAAAATTGTCAAAAGTTGGGATCTATTTCAAAACATCACATGATGCCTTTTAATCCTATTCTTGTCATTTAGATCTTTGACTGTTGGGGTATAGATTTCATGGGTCCATTTCCTCCATCATTTGGTTTCTTTTTTTTTTTATCAAATGTAAAAATTTATAAATCAAAACAAGCTGGAGACCAGCAGTACATATATACAGAGTAAAACATTCCAAGGGAACACACTCTCTAAGGAAGACTGAAGCAAGCCAAACTTGCAAAACAAAATTACAACACAAAAGGTGTGTGCAGGGAAAACTCTTCCTAGGACAATCACACCGAAAACAGAATAAGGGAATAAGCTCCCTTTTACTGACAAATAAACCAATCCAGCAAACCAGCCTAACATCCCAAAAACTTGGGGAACAAGCTCCCACAGCTAACCCAGAACAGGTTTCTGAGCAGTAGAACAGTAACCCAAAGACAAACCAGTAGCGCAACCATTATAAACCTATCCAACAAACCAGCCTAACCACAACCAAGCTTGAGGCAGCAGAACAGCAACCCAGAAGCAAACCAGCAGTAGAAGCAACTAAAGCCTAGACAGCAGCTAAAGCATCAGCTGACAACCAAAAACAGCATGAACCACAACCAAGCAGCCCAAACCAGCCTTTATGCATAGACTAGTACAGCCACAAGCCAAGAACAGCATCCAAAACAGGCTTCCCATAAGAAAAAACTCCCACAAAGCCCATAGTAGAGGATCCAGTAGCCAGAAACTAGAGGCAACAAGCCAGCAATAAAAATACAAAGCCAGCAAATAGGACCAACAGAGGGGAACTAACTTCGACCAGACTAGAGGAAGCTGAAAGAGAACCAAACCGAGAAGCGACAAACAGGGCCAGAGGGAGCACCTACAACCCAAACCAGCAAAAGCAAAACAACACAGCATAAACTACAACAACTATAAGACAGGCATATGAAGGCAACAACTGAATACAATACAAGTAAAACCCAGATTAGACACAAGGATATATTCCTTGGCCAATAGTCCACAAGAACATATTATTTCAAAGGGAAGAGGAGGGGGTAGAAGTTGTGCTGCCCTGAATCCTAGAGTCAGCTGAGGAGGAGTTTTTGTGGCCACGCATTCCTGATGGCATCCCTGGTCGACCTAAGGTAGAGGTGGCAACAACTTTGCTTCTTGTCAAGTATTACCTCTTTGAAGGTAACATTGCGGCAGCTTCAAAGCAATTTTTAGAGACATGAACAACGTGAGGAGAGCCAGAAGAAACTTCAAGGGATCCTGGCTGTGAAGCCAACTTTGCTCGCTTGTGTTCAGAATGACCTGCACTATTGTCCATAGCCACAGCTGCCTCAGTAGCCATTGGGTCAATCTTTGGTTCACCATGAAGTTCCTCCCTGGTTGACTGTTTTTCAATAGCTTCAGTGTCAGCTGAGGGATTAGAGCATCTAGAGGCAGCATAAGGTGTTGGGGGATGCTTTTTGCGCTTATGACTGAAAGCTTTGTTGCATGCTGAAGTGGAGTGTCCCAATGTTTTGCACTGCTTGCAGAACCTAGGCAGAGATTCATATAACACTACATGGGCTTTGAAAACACCATTGGGGAGGGTGATATCAATCGATGATGGTAATTCAGCAAGTAAATCAATCTCAATCAACATTTGGGCATAGGAAAGTCGAGTCATGGAGGTTGTTGGAGAATTAGAATGCACTGGTTTCCTAATCACACTGGCCAATTTAGAAAGACACAATGGTGACCAGCACTGAAGGGAAACGAACCCAAACTGGCATCCGAACCATATCAGAAGTGTCAAAATCAAAATAGTCAGGCATTGTTTTCAATATCAATAGCCGACCATATACAGAGTAAGGCCCTCCATTTACACTTTAGTCATGTCCAATGCAGATGCAAACTTGAAAATGAGCCAACCAGAGTCATGCATTGAGAAATTTACATTACATTTCTAGGCAGAATTAACATACTTAGAGAGGGACATATATCCAGGAAATTTTCCAGCTATAAACCCAATTAAACTACACCGCCACAATTCTTTGCGTTCGCCCAAATCAGTTTCAAGGAATTGCCAAGATGATGTAGTAGTGTAATCAGAGAAATGCATTAAGGGAGGAAACGATGTAATGGTGGTACCTGTATGATGTTGTGATGGAGAGGGACCAAGGTTCCCTGAAGAGGCTTTACCTTGCGTTGGGGGAGTTAGCGAAGGAGCAGTTCCAACCCTCGGCCCGTTGTTAGTGTTACTAGCGCCATTATTTGGTTTCTTGTACATATTAGTCGCTGTAGATTATGTTTCAAAATGGATAGAGGCAATTCCAAGTCGAAACAATGATCACAAAATAGTGATAAAGTTTTTGAAAGAAAATATTTTGAGTCGATTTGGAATCCCTCGAGCCATGATAAGTGATGGTGGAACACATTTCTACAACAAGTCATTTGAGTCTTTAATGAAGAAATATGGAATCACACACAAAGTTGCCACCCCTTATCACCCTCAGACAAGTGGACAAGTAAAACTTGCTAATAAGGAGATCAAACAGATCTTGGAGAAAACAGTAAACTCTAATAGGAAAGACTGGTCTTTAAGACTTAATGATGCACTTTGGGCTTATCGAACTGCTTATAAAACATCATTAGGTATGTCACCTTATAGACTAGTCTATGGAAAACCTTGTCACTTGCTAGTGGAACTTGAACATAAAGCTTATTAGGCTATTAAAGCTTTTAATTCAAACCTTGATGATGCTAGTCAGCTGTGAAAATTACAAATAAATGAGCTTGAGGAAATAAGAAATGATGCATATGAAAATTCAAGAATTCATAAAGTAAGAATCAAAGATTTTCATGACAAGAAAATAATGAGAAAACCATTCAATGTTGGTCAAAAAGTCTTGCTTTATAATTCTCGACTCCATTTATTTCCTGGAAAACTAAGATCAAGATGGAGCGGTCCTTTTATTGTGAAACATGTGTATCCATATGGGGCCTGTGATATCGAGAATCCAAAGAATTGCAATGTTTTCAAGTTAAATGGACATCGTTACTTTGACAATTTTTCAGTTGAAAATGACTCTATTGAATTGGGTGATCCTATATATAAAGATTGATTCTTGTTCTCACATTGTTTTTGTGTTTCTTTTTGGTGTGACTTTTGTTTTGCTGGTCTCTCTCACCCCGGTCAAATGGCGGATAACGGTACTCCATGACTCTTAAGTCGGTTATTTTAGTTTCCCATAATAACTAATATATGTGTATATATTTGTGCAATTCTTTGCTCTTTCTCATTTCTTTGCATCTCTTCTCCAATTCTCATTTGAAAATGGACACCACTCTTGAAAAATTGAAAAAGTATTTTCCTGTTTTGCCTCCAAATACGATTGCAAAAATTTACCGTGCTAGGTGTGCAAGATTGAGGTTGTTAATGAATCATGGAATTCCTAAAGATATTCGCTGGCTAATTGAAGCAAAGATCCGATTATCAGGTGAGTCCTCCAATTCTTTCATTTCATACATGCCAGGAACAGGTAAAAGCACTTTTGTAAAGAAACGTCGTGCAAAACATTTTAAAGTCTGTCATCGATGTGCCAGATGGACTTGTAATGCACAATGTCGTTCTTTAGGAATGGTATCTATAAACCATGAAGATAATATACAATTCATTAAGGATGGCCTGAGTAAGAAGTCTTTAGATAATCTTCTTTTGACTCTTGAGACGCACCCTAGTGGAGATGTGCATCGTGGAATTCCTGATTTATGGCCCACAATTCCATAAAGAACATGCTCGACATAGTCTTGGGAATCTGACTAAAAAAGATCCTGTTTGCCAGTTTTTAAGAAAACTGGATGGGAAGCCTATCCCCGACCCATAGAGGGTGTTTAAGCCATTCTTGGATGTAAAACCAAGGGAAGATGTGAGCCACAATCACAACTACCTGTACATACACATGTTTTTTCCAAAAAAAATAAAATAAAATAAAGAGAGAGAGTGAGAGAGTGAGACTCCAGCTGGCCTACATATAGGTGGTATGATTGCATTTTTAATTTCTCATCTATAAAATCTTCTCTTCCTTCCCTTTATTTCTACTCAACCCATATATTCAACAGATATAGAAATGTGTAGAAATGGAAGGTTCCTCAAGTCATCACAAGAGAAATATTTGTGTTTTCGGTGGATCCAGTCATGAGAAAGAAAAAGAGTTTTTAGAATCAGCAAATCATCTTGGTCAAGTACTAGCTGAGAGAAAGATTCATTTAGTGTATGGGGGAGGCAGCCTTGGGTTAATGGGGGGTGTGTCAATAACTGCATTTTTAGGAGGCAGTCAAGTTTTAGGGGTCGTTCCCAAAGCTTTAGCAAAAGGGGACATCATTGGAAAAACAATTGGAGAGGAACTACAAGTCTCCACAATGTCTAATCGAATGAATGAGATGTTACTAAGCTCGAAGGGGTGTCTCAACACCTAATGCCCTAAGACCAACTGGTCTGGGAGTCATTAGCCGAAAGCTCATTACATGGGTTAAAGATGCATTGTGTTTTAAGTTATATGTATATGTATTAAAAAAAAGAAAAAAAAAGATAATAATCCCAACCCAAGGAAGTTAACCTTAGAAAAACATTAGAACTGAATATTGTTTTCTTCCAATAAAAGCCCTATCATCTATGTTTTCATACATTAAGCACATAAAAAGAAGGTTAATTAATATCTTGTTTAAGAATTATGTAGCAGATATGTAAATTTAATGAGAGTTTGTTTATTTGGATAGATTAATGGGAGTTGAATGATGAATGTCTTGCTTTGTGGAACATGCAATTTTTTTTTTCTATTTTAACATTTTGATTACTAGGAACTAGTAATAAGCTGGTTGGGGAGTGTGATTAGTACTTAAAAGTATATTTTTATCAAGGTTATAATTTAGCACTTAAAGTATCAATAACTCCTTAACTAGAGTATGTTTTATAATAACATGTCTAATAATATAAGATACCTTTAATTTATGGTAAATGTTTATCTTAAATGCAAGCCTATCACATAAATGAAAGAATTGATTGATGAGTTGAAGTACTGAAATTGAAAGGACAAAGAGATGGCCAAACTTAGAAAAGAGATATTGGTGCAGTCCAAACTGGAACACCATTCGGTTATTGGATCATAACTGGAGCCGTAGAACTTGGATTTAGGTCTAGTTTATATGTATGGAAAGCTAAGACATAGGCCTAAAACTTTCATGGGGAGTCCAAGATTTAAAAGTGCCATTTTCGAGTTCAAATGGTAGCAACAATGGAGAAGTCAGAATCTGTCCTGCAGCCCAGACATTGTTCAGTGTTCAGCCCATATCTCGAGTTCTAGAAGTCCAAATGCACCAATTCTTGTTTTGTTGGAAAGCTGAGACAATTTCCCAGAACTTTCATGAAGACTATCTATTCAAATTCTGATGTTAGCAATGACGTTTTCTGTAGACAAGAAGATAAGGAGTGTCACCAAGTCAAGAGGTGGTCACCCACTCAACAATTAGTCATCAAATCAATAGTTCTGAATTTTGGCCTATAAAAAAAGGCATTTGCCATGCATTTAGGCATCTTGGTTTTTAGATCAAGATCATGTTCTTACTCTCTCTCTTTATATTTTTGTAATGTTTAAGTTTTGTTTATATTAATCTCTTGTTTATGCTTTTCATTTCCTTTCCTTTACTTAGTTAACTTATATCTTATTTATGTTCTTATGTTGTTTATTTATGTTTCTCTCTTTCATTATGCTTAGCTAAGTTTATTATGTTAAAGTGAAAAGGTTACACTAATGGTGTAAGAATAAGTATAGTATAAACTCAACATGGACTTTAATGTTTGATACTAACATGTTTTGTATTTGTTATCTTGTTCACTTTTAATACTTTGCTTGTTAAATGGTTAATCTAGATTTATGTTGTATAACCCTTTGTACAACAAATACTTGGCACTTTCATAGCCCAACCGTATGGTATAACCGACACCTGTGCTATGAAATGAACTTGATTTGTTGTTAACATAAGTTATAATCATGAATACCTGACAACATTTACAAGTATTAGCATTATTCGAATAAGATAACTAATGTAATCATGTTAACAATTTATAATCCGATTGGAACCTTCTTTGTGTGTGGTTTCTAGTTGAGTAATAAAAAGAGTTTATACTATACTTGTTTGAAATACCATTAGTGGATCCTCTAACCTTGACAATTATTTTATCATTGTTTAATCCTTATATCAATATCACATCTCAAAGTTCTCTTCAACTCCTTTTCTGTTATTATCTATTTTTTTATTTGTAGTTTATACAGTTAACCTCCCTGTGATTCGACCTTGGTCTTGCTGGGTTATTTATTACTTCGACACTCCTACACTTGGGAGAAGACATCAACTCTTTGGTCGTGTCAGCACTACTACTATGTTTGATACCCATTAAGGGTATTTGACCACTTCTAGAAAACTTTCACCCCACTTTTTTTTTATCTTAATTAGGATGTCTGGCCTCATTCTTCTTAGTTTATGCTTTATAGGATTGCACCCCTTTATTAAAGGCAACCTGTGTACCACAATACTAGTATCTAGTTCATATATATTGGCGTATATCCAAGAAAACACATTAGAGAACTTTTTCAACAAAGCTACCAAACCATCCCTTTATTTGGGAACAATTTGCATGGCAATCTTCAATTCTTTTTTTTTCACACTTAGTGTATACCACCATTTCTAATCTTTCTTCAACGGGTCTTAAGGCCTTCTCAAACTACTTAATTATATTAGAGAATTCTCTTATGTCTTCCTCTCCAAACTCTTCCTCATCTATAGCAATTGTGTTTTTATCAACATTTGACTAATTATTCTCAATGTGATGAGTTTGCATGTTTATTGAGGTTTTGCTTTCAGATTTCCTGAAAGTGAAAATTGTTTTTATATGAAAAAATGAAAGTAAGTGAAGGCAACAGATGGAAGAAAAATGCATGATCTTATTGAAATTGAAAGGGTGACTCAAACTCATATAAGGTCTCCAAACTAATATCTTAAGCCATGATTATCAATTGGGTGAACATAAAAACAAAAACAAAGAAGGAAAAGACTCATGAAAAGCATATATAAACTAAGCATGTCAGATATAAGCATTCTTAGATGAAATTACTTTCGGAGAACAATCATGATATTTTGAGTCTCTCAATTATTTAGTTCTTCTACTTCAGCCAGCTTCCTTACATAACTTTCTGTAGGAGTCTCTTTGAGGGAGTTGATAATTTACTGGGGTAAGAATAGCTCAAAAGTGCTTTCATTAACTTTCTTAGCTTTTTCTAGACAATTGATTATAGCACTAACAAATTTTTTCTCCAAATCCTTTAGTTCTTGTCCTACTCTCATCATATATATTGGTCGTGGGAAATTTTCCTAGATAAGCAGAATCTTCAATTCTTCCTCAACGGGTTCCTTTCTCTTAATCTGGACCATTCTTTTTTCTCTTTAAATTCCTTTTGCCCTTGCATAGTCCTTCAAGGGCATGAACCACAACTCAAATCTTTGATCAGTTGCTCTCAACTTTCTAATGTTTATCCTCTCAGGCATAGCGGTGATTGGATCATATTGAAAAGGCAAACCGTGCTTTATGAAGCATTTTGATGCCATAATTGCGACTTCTGAAAGTTTTGGGGTGTTTTGTACAATTTTTTCAAGCACCCATTTAGTATTTACAACTTCAAAGACATGTAGGTCACCATCTATATTATTTCAGCCTCAATATACAGAACTGCCATATTCTTCATAATTGTCATAACCTCTTCAGACATCACGGTTACCAGTTTGCCATTGATGATAAACTTGATCCTTTGGTCCAAGGAGGATGCTACCATACCTATCGTATGTATCCATGAACTTTCTAATAACATGTTGTAAGAAGGGTGGATGTCCATAACTTGCATGGTTACTTGAAACACTTACGAGCTAATAACCAAATCATCATTGTTTCCAATGATGGGCCTTGGTGTTCCATTACATGTTTTGGTAACACGTTCAGAGCAGACTTATTGTGTATGAGCACTTTGGGGACAACATAATCTTTACATTTCACCATGATGTATAATGGCTTGTTATGCCTAGTTCCCTCGAGATCAAGTTCATCTTTAGTGAAATACAAGTAATTGGCAAATTGGATTCTTCTTGTTAAATGTTGCATAGAGTCTTGTGTCATGTCTTGAGGGATATAAGCTTTATTGAGGTCTTTTTGGAGTGCATTTCAGTGTAGTTTCGAGCTTAGGATTAAAGACATCAGGGAAATTATGGTTGGTGTCTTTTTCAGCTGATCTACCACATTATACTCACTATGCTTCATTAGTTTCAAAAACTCGGTAACTTCCTTCTCACTCATTGGTTTGTTAGCCTCATAAGTTTTGGTTAAATTCATTACATCCTTTGCCTTGGTTTCCCACTAGTTTTCTAGTTCTTCAAGGATGAAACACCTCCCACTTATAGTTAACCCTTCAATTTCAGCAAGGAAATTGGTGTAGAAACTCTGGTAGGATGGGATTGGTCGTAATATTAAGGCAAAACATTATAATTTCCCTTTCTATCTACCATCGGCTTGGTTAAAACCAATTTTGGTGGCATATTCTTGGTTGATATCTACATACTTTCCTAGCCACCATCCATACCTCCATTTTTTCTTCAAGGGTGTCAATTCTTAGCAATCTTTGTGCCATCTTACTTCACACTTCATTGTGAAATTCTTCAAAATAATCAATGACATGCCTATTATGTTGGTGATATAGGCAGAAGTCACCATTATTTTTTTAGGCTTGCTTTTGTGATTAGTGTTTTGAGAGTTAGCTTTAACACCTTGTATCACTCACTCATGGCTATCCTTATAGCTTTTGCTTCCTTCCTTCCTGTCTCTACAATGTTAATGTTTCTACTTCCCGAAGCATGGTTGGGAAGAGGATTTCAATTCACACTGAGTGCGTCATCAAAAGTGATTCGTCCAGCTTTGATGAGCTAAAAGACCTTTCTTTTTAAAGCGATGCATGTCTCAATGCTATTGTTGTGATGTCGCGGTCATACAAATTAATTACCCTAGCTTAAATAGATAGTATAAAGCAAGTAAGGGGTTGATCCCATGAGGAAGGTTTAGTTCAAATTTTTATGTTAGACGATATGCAATTTGAGGGGGGGGGGGGGGGTTGAGGTTATCTACACTATAGTAGAATTAAACAATCAAGCTAAATTTAATAAATCATAAAACAATCAAGCTAAATTTAATAAATCATAAAACTATCAAGAGAACAAACCTTGGTTTCAAGTAGACGTCCATCTATGGGAATCAGAATAAATAATTGAAACGATACATCAATTTATATTTTGAATATTTATCTTTTCTTAATGTTAGTTAGTTAACCGATTCACAGTGTAACTAACTCTAACCATCGAACAATCACAATGTCCGCACTAGTAATTTAATTGAATGATAGCTTTAAGAACTAGATAAGTTGATTAATCTAGACACATAATTGTCTACAGTACATGTTTGATTTAATCGAATGTTTTCCTTAAGATTAATAACATAGCTCCGCTACAATTGTTAAACCTAGTTGCTTCACAAGTTTATATACCACAACTCCGGTTTTTATGGCGAACTTAGCAATAGATTGTTTACAATAATAACTTAGAGTCCACTCTAACAATTAAAACAAACAATCATAGGATATAAGCATAGGAAAACAAACATATTCATTATATAAACTGAAAAGAAAAGGTCAAATAAATCTCATAGTTCTTGAAATCCAAAGGTTTCGTGCCCTTGCAACCAAGAAAAAGAGCTTAGCCTTGTATGTCTATTGAACAACTAATCAAATGGAAAGAAGAATGCATGATTTCGAATTTTTGGAGGAAAAAGTGTTTTTCTTCTCTTTTTTGGCTGCCCCCCCCCCCTTTCCTTTATCTCTTTCTTTTTATTTGATAGGAAACCCTAATCCCTTTTTCCTACAAAATGGTCCTTACCTAAGTAGACAATTTACATTTAAGTATTTCAACAACTATTTTCCTAAAAAAGGAGAAATAGCCTTGCATAAAATCTTCAAGCTTTGACTTTGGACTTAGAGGAGCTAAATTGCCGAAATAAAGACTTGGATGTTGGTTTGGATGCTTTGGGAAATACTTTGGACTTGTTTCTTCACAAAACCTGTATGCTAGCAGACTTCATATATCCTCTTAGAAAACTCATATCTCTCTCATATGAGCTCTTTACCTGTTGAAAATTGGTATAATGATAGGTCTTCGAGTCAGGAATCCAAAAAAATTGAGTTTGCATCAAATGGATTTCTCTAACTCAAGATATTGAAGTCAGAAAGGTCAAAGGTCAACATTGGCAGAATGCGAGATTTGTCTTTAAATGCTACTATTTCCATGCTCTTTCTCTTTCTCTTTTTATTTTTCTCTCCCTATATGTATAGAAAGTTATGGATATTATTAGCTTTCTAATTCCACTGGAATCACTTCATTTTGACCTCTAGAGCTCAAGCTCTGAACAAAACATCGATTGGATGTCAAATCTGCCAATTATCTCCAATTTACTTTTTTTTGAATCTTACATCCAAAAGTGCCTTCAAAACATAAAACAAAGAATATCAAGGTATTTTATATATAAATCATAGGTAAAATACTAGGTAAATATGGGTAAAACTATCGAATAATATTGTTGCATCAGCTATGTCCTGGAGCATCAGGATGATGTTAAGGCAAGTAAGGGAATGGTGGATGCATAACTAAGGCAGGGATGGGTGCTACTTGTTCGATGCTGAGGAGACGTTGGTACATTTTTCCTAAGGATATGAAAAGTGAGGGAAGTTGTTCGTTGTTTCTTTGTAAGTCATTTCGGGGGTGAAATGCTATTTCAGTTGGAGTATCTTGCTGGTTTTTTGTGTTGGGTTGACTTTCGCCTGAATATGGCAACTCGATCAGGCTTTTCGGCTGATGAATACAATAAAACTAGGATAGACGACACGTCATTCAATCTCTTCATTAAGAACAAGTGACAGGTCATATATATAAAAGGTGTCATGTATTCAACAAGGGAGATGGAACGGAGGAGGATTCCAGAGCAAGAGTGGAAAAAACTAAGGCTTGGTGTCCTTGGTTTAAGAATAAGAAGTTGATAAGGGTAAAAGATTATTCTATAACCTTCAAGCTTCGATGGAAAAGGAAGAATAGCATCGCAAGCATGAAAAACAAAAAAAGGACAGTAATGGTTATTATTTAAAGGTATGTATGTAAGTGGTTAGTAAGGCATGCTTATATAAAATCCTTACTAGCCACTATATTCATACAGTGTTATTGGAAGCAAGTGTTAGCAAGAAGGGGATTCTGAAGGCTTAAACAACAGGTCTATGAAACAACCATTATTCATATTAAAGATTCGAGGACGAATCTTGTTGAAGAGAGAGGTAATGATACGGTTCAACCATAGATTTCTTATGAAGGGCCTTTAATTTTGTGCTTGGGTTTGATAGGGAGGACATTCGGCCAAGATTGTGTTTTTCCTTGGAATTTAGCTTGCTTTACATTTAGCCATGATGGGTGTAACATCCCCATTTCCGGGATTAAGCAACAATCTCATGTCAACTGATACACAAAGTAATTAAATTTATGTGTGTGTGTGTGTGTGTGCAAGGTGTTCATATTAAATTTAACTGAAATTTTCACTAAAATTTCGACAGAGTCTCCCCTACATCAGAAGGTCCCAAGTTATCGATATTTAACATGTTTACACTTCTAATATTTCACATCTCATAACTCAATCACGACCAATCATCCTGGGTCTCAATCCCACAAACATCATCGTCATCACAACCATAATATTTATAACATACATTGAACAATAAATATCATTATAGAGGAATAAATGAGATAAACATATATACATGGACACATTCATATGAAATTCAGAGTTAAAATTATCTATTCAAATTTAAACATTGATTATACAAATTAAGTTATATAAAAGTCGTAAAAAGGAGACAGTAAGAGTTGGACAGTAACAGTCCAAGTGTTTATTGATGAATGATTTTGACTATCTTAGTAGTAGAACTAGGTTCTCCTTGAAACAAAGAACTTGTAGCCTCATCTCTTAGCTTTCCAACCACGCTAATCTCGCTTGAATCAGACATCTATAACTCCAGATATAGATAAAAATCTGAGGAGAGGTCAGACAGTAAGAGTTGGACAGTAACAGTCCAAGTGTTTGTTGATGAACTATTTTGACTCTCTAATAGGCAGAACTTGGTTCTCCTAAAATCATAGAACTTGTACCTTGATGTCCTAGCTTTCCAACGAGTCTAATCTCGCTAGAATCGGTGTTCTATAACTCAAGATATAGTTAAAAATCTGAGGAGAGGTCAGACAGTAAGAGTTGGACAGTAACAGTCCAAGTGTTTGTTGATGAGAGATTTTGACTCTCTTATAGGCAGAACTTGGTTCTCCTAAAACCATAGAACTTGTACCCTGATATCCTAGCTTTCCAACGAGTCTAATCTCGCTTGAATCGGAGTTCAATAACTCTAGATATAGTTAAAAATCTAAGGAGAGGTTAGACAGTAACAGTTCAAAAAAGAGACAGTAACAGTTGGACAGTAACAATCCAAGTGTTTATTTATGAATGATTTTGACAATCTTAGTAGAAGAACTGGATTCTCCTTAAATCATAGAACTTGTAGCCTCATCTCTTAGCTTTCCAACCACACTAATCTCGCTTGAATTGGAGTTCTATAACTCCAGATATAGTTAAAAATCTAAGGAGAGGTCAGACAGTAAGAGTTGGACAGTAACAGTCCAAGTGTTTGTTGATGAGCGATTTTGACTCTCTTATAGGAAGTACTGCGTTCTCCTAAGATCATAGAACTTGTACCCTGATGTCCTAGCTTTCCAACTAGTCTAATCTCGCTTGAATCGGAGTTCTATAACTCTAGATATAGTTAAAAATTTGAGGAGAGGTGAGACAGTAACAGTTCAAAAAGGAGATAGTAATAGGTAGACAGTAACAATCAAAGTGTTTATTGATGAATGATTTTGACTATCTTAGTAGTAGAAGTGGATTATCCTTAAATCATAGAACTTGTAGCCTCATCTCTTAGCTTTCCAACCACACTAATCTTGCTTGAATCGGAGTTCTATAACTCCAGATATAGTTAAAAATTTGAGGAGAGGTCAGACAGTAACAATTAAAAAAGGAGAAAGTAATAGGTAGACAGTAACAATCAAAGTGTTTGTTGATGAGCGATTTTGACTCTCTTATAGGCAGTACTTCGTTCTCCTAAAATCATAGAACTTGTACCCTTATGTCCTAGCTTTCCAACAAGTCTAATCTCGCTTGAATTGGAGTTCTATAACTCAAGATATAGTTAAAAGTCTGAGGAGAGGTCAAACAATAAGAGTTGGACAGTAACAGTCCAAGTGTTTGTTGATGAGCGATGTTGACTCTCTTATAGGCAGAACTTGGTTCTTTTAAAATCATAGAACTTGTACCTTGATGTCCTAGCTTTTCAACGAGTCTAATCTCGCTTGAATCGAAGTTCTATAACTCCAGATATAGTTAAAAATCTGATGAGAGGTCAGACAGTAACAGTTCAAAAAGAAGACTGTAACAATCCAAGTGTTTATTGATGAATGATTTTGATTATCTTATTAGTAGAACTGGGTTTTCCTTAAATCATAGATCTTGTAGGCTCATCACTTAGATTTCGCACCACGCTAATCTCGCTTGAATCGGAGTTCTATAACTCCAGATATAGTTAAAAATCTGAGGAGAGGTTAGATAGTAAGAGTTGGACAGTAACAGTCCAAGTGTTTGTTGATGAATGATTTTGACTCTCTTATAGGCAGAACTTCATTCTCCTAAAACATAGAACTTGTACCCTTATGTCCTACCTTTACAACTAGTCTAATCTCGCTTGAATCAGAGTTCTATAACTACAGATATAGTTAAAAATCTGAGGAGAGGTCAGACAGTAACAATTCAAAAAGGAGACAGTAACAATCCAAATGTTTATTGATGAATGATTTTGACTATCTTAGTAATAAAACTGGGTTCTCCTTAAAACATAGAACTTATAGCCTCATCTCTTAGCTTTCCAACCACACTAATCTCGCTCTAATCGGAGTTCTATAACTCCAGTTATAGTTAAAAATCTGAGGAGAGGTCAGAGAGTAAGAATTGGACAGTAACAGTCCAAGTGTTTGTTGATGAGCGATTTTGACTCTCTTATAAGCAGTACTTCGTTCTCCTAAAATCATAGAACTTGTACCCTTATGTCCTAGCTTTCCAACAAATCTAATCTCGCTTGAATTGGAGTTCTATAACTCCAGATATAGTTAAAAATCTGAGGAAAGGTCAGACAGTAACAGTTCAAAAAGGAGACAGTAACAGTCCAAGTGTTTATTGATGAATGATTTTGACTATTTTAGTAATAGAACTGGGTTCTCCTTAAAATATAGAACTTGTAGCCTCATCTCTTATCTTTCAAACCATGCTAATCTCGCTTGAATCGGAGTTCTATAACTTTAGATATAGTTAAAAATCTGAGGAGAGGTGAGATAGTAAGAGGTGGACAGTAACAGTTCAAGTGTTTGTTGATGAGCGATTTTGACTCTCTTATAGGCAGAACTTGGTTCTTCTAAAATCATTGAACTTGTACCTTGATGTCCTAGTTGTCCAACAAGTCTAATCTCGCTTGAATCGGAGATCTATAACTCCAGATATAGTTAAAAATCTGAGGAGAGGTCAGACAGTAAGAGTTGGACAGTAACAGTCCAAGTGTTTGTTGATGAGCGATTTCGACTATCTTATAGGCAGAACTTGGTTCTCCTAAAATCATAGAACTTGTACCATGATGTCCTAGCTTTCCAACAAGTCTAATCTTGCTTGAATCGGAGTTCTATAACTCCAGATATAGATAAAAATCTGAGGAGAGGTCAGACAGTAAGAGATGGACAGTAACAATCCAAGTGTTTGTTGATGAGTGATTTTGACTCTCTTATATGCAGAACTTGGTTCTCCTAAAATCATAGAACTTGTACCCTGATGTCCTAGCTTTCCAACGTGTCTAATCTCGCTTGAATCGGTGTTCTATAACTCCAGATATAGTTAAAAATCTGAGGAGAGGTCAGACAGTAAGAGTTGGACAGTAACAGTCCAAGTGTTTGTTGATGAGCGATTTTGACTCTCTTATAGGCACAACTTGGTTCTGCTAAAATCATAGAACTTGTACCTTGATGTCCTAGCTTTCCAACGAGTCTAATCTCGCTTGAATCGGAGTTCTATAACTCCAGATATAGTTAAAAATCTGAGGAGAGGTCAGACAGTAAGAGTTGGACAGTAACAGTCCAAGTGTTTGTTGATGAGAGATTTTGACTCTCTTATAGGCAGAACTTGGTTCTCCTAAAATCATAGAACTTGTACCCTGATGTCCTAGCTTTCCAACGAGTCTAATCTCGCTTGAATCGGAGTTCTATAACTCCAGATATAGTTAAAAATCTAAGGAGAGGTCAGACAGTAACAATTCAAAAAGGAGACAGTAACAATCCAAGTGTTTATTGATGAATGATTTTGACTATCTTATTAGTAGAACTGGGTTTTCCTTAAATCATAGAACTTGTAGGCTCATCACTTAGATTTTGCACCACGCTAATCTCGCTTGAATCGGTGTTCTATAACTCTAGATATAGTTAAAAATCTGAGGAGAGGTCAGACAGTAAGAGTTGGACAGTAACAGTCCAAGTGTTTGTTGATGAGCGATTTTGACTCTCTTATAGGCAGAACTTCGTTCTCCTAAAACATAGAACTTGTACCCTTATGTCCTAGCTTTCCAACAAGTCTAATCTCGCTTGAATCGGAGTTCTATAACTCTAGATATAGTTAAAAATCTGAGGAGAGGTCAAACAGTAACAGTTCAAAAAGGAGACAGTAACAATCCAAGTGTTTATTGATGAATGATTTTGACTATCTTATTAGTAGAACTGGGTTTTCCTTAAATCATAGAACTTGTAGGCTCATCTCTTAGATTTCGTACCACGCTAATCTCTCTTGAATCGGAGTTTTATAACTCCAGATATAGTTAAAAAACTGAGGAGAGGTCAGACAATAAGAGTTGGACAGTAACAGACCGGGAATATGTATATATATATAAAAAAAAATTAACTACTCTGTTTTTCTATTGACATGAGATTGTGGTTTTATCCCAGAAATGGGGGATGTTACATTTGGTATCAGAGCTCAGGTTGCTATTCCGGGGATATGAATGATTATATGGTTTTGGAATGTGTTTCAGGATGGTGAGAACATGACAAGGAGCCAGGATTGATCGATCCCCAGTTCGAGGAAGTGGCCAGAGTATTCATAATGAAAGTGATCCAGACTGGGATCCCTTGGCAGACACCTCCTCTCATATACCTGCAGCATCAGTGTACTCAGAAGGGGGCGAGTCAGTGAGACTTCGAGATGATTCATCGTTCCGTCAGGCAGATGTATCCATGCCCGAGGGATCAGACAGACATGGGGGAGATAATATACCTCCACCAGTGGCACCGGTAGCTGTATCAAACCTATTTTCGGATCCTGCTTTTATGGAACATATAGTGAGAGCTGTGACAGCAGGAATGGTAGCGGGGGCCTCCAATACGACTCCTAGATCAGGGGGAAGAGTCACCATAGTGCAATGGGTGAAGGGTATGAGAGAGATGGGTTGTATGACTTACCAGGGTGAAGAGGATGCTGAGGTTGCTGGGCATTGGCTGAGGAAAGTGGAAAGAGTTATAAATCAGATACAGGTGCCAGAGGAGCTACGGGTGGATTGTGTGACTCAACTATTGGTTGAAAGTGCTCACTCTTGGTGGGAGACCATTAGAGAAAGGAGATTAAGGGAGGTATTGAGATGGAGGGATTTTCGGGAAGAGTTTGAGGAGAGGTACTATTCTTGGGAGCATAAGAGGGAGAAAGAACATGAGTTTTTGGAATTGTAGGGAGATTTGACAGTGCTGGAGTATGAGAGGAGATTTCAGGATTTAGCAGTTTTTGCCTCCACTTACCTTCCCATAGAGTGCCACAGGGTGGAGAGGTTCCATGATGGACTGAGGCGGGAATTGAGGATGATATTGATAGCCATGCAGTTTCAGTCAGTACGGGAATTGGTACGTGCTGCTCAGGGTATGGAGAGGGTAATAAAGGATACCCCGAAGCCAGTGGTCGAGCAGAGTCAGGCAATGGGAGCTAAGAGGAGAGATTTTGAGTTTATAACTGGGAGACCTCCTCTTCCAAAGAAGGGGAAGAGCGGGCCATCATCAGGACCGTCCCAGAGAAGGGGTGGGAGTTTTAACCCAGGAGGGAGCTTAGGAGGATCTAGACAAGTCAGTGGAAGAGGAGCTTGGGGAGGACAGTCTAGACAGGGAGTTAAAACTGCGGGAGGGTCTACAGAGCAAAAGGGACCAGTATATCCATTTTGTCAGATGTGTGAGCAGCGACACCCGGGAGATTGCTCTGCGATGCCGGGAAGATGTTATATTTGTAGAAGTGAGGGGCATCGATGGAGAGAGTGCCCGCATGTAGGAAGAGGTTGTTACTATTGTAGGGACACGAGTCACCAGAAGAAGGATTGTCCTCGTAAAACTACTGAGGGAGCCCATGGTCAGAGGATTGAGGTTCAGAGCCAGCAGCAATCGGTGACAGTCAATCGTCCTATCAGGCCTACCCAGTCAGGGACGAGTGCTACTCGTGGGAGGCCCAGAAATCAGGAGGGGAGGACTCAGGGTCGGGTATATCACATGACCTACGAGGATGTGGGAGCTGTACCTGATGTAGTGGCAGGTACTTTACAGTTAGATACAATGCAAGTTTATGCTTTAATTGATCCTGGAGCTAGTCATTCCTTTGTATCTTATAGAATTGTGAATAACTTGCATGTGTTATCTAGTAACTTGGGAGTAGGGGTGACGGTTAGTACACCTTTGGGAGAGAATATACATATTGATGATATTTATAGAGGGGTAAAACTATATATTGGAGGATTAGAGTTGAGGGCAGATCTTATGCCGTTAGAGTTATATGATTTTGATGTGATTCTGGGCATGGATTGGTTAAGTAAACATAAGGCACAGGTGGATTGTTTCACGAAGACGGTGACAATCCAAGGAATAGGTGATAAAAGAGTAGTGTTTAAAGGGGAAAGAAAAGTAATTCCAAGTTGTGTAATCTCAATTTTGGTGGCTAGAAAATTACTGAGGAAAGGTTGTTCTGCTTGGTTAGCCCATGTAAGAGAGCTGGAGAAGGGTAGCATAGATTTGGCTAGTATTCCTGTTGTGAGGGAGTTTCAAGATGTATTCCTAGAAGAGTTGCCTGGATTACCTCCAGTTAGAGAAATTGAAGTTTCCATAGAAACTGTTCAAGGAGTTTCTCCTATAGCCCAGTCCCTTTATAGGATGGCACCTATGGAATTGGCAGAACTGAAGGTCCAGCTTCAGGAATTGTTAGATAAAGGCTTCATCTGGCCTAGTAACTCACCCTGGGGAGCTCCAGTATTGTTTGTAAAGAAGAAGGATGGCACCCTTCGTTTGTGCATTGATTATCGTCAATTGAATAAAGTGACGGTGAAGAACAGGTACCCACTCCCACGAATAGATGACTTATTTGATCAGTTGAAGGGTGCTAGGGTATTTTCTAAAATAGATCTGAGATCTAGATATCACCAGTTGAGAATCAAGGAACAAGACATACAAAAGACTGCCTTCCGAACCCGTTATGGGCATTACGAGTTTTCGGTGATGCCTTTTGGGTTAACCAATGCTCCAGCCATGTTTATGGACTTGATGAATCGGGTGTTTCGGCCTTACCTGGACCAATATGTGGTTGTATTTATTGACGATATTTTGGTGTATTCAAATTCTCACTTAGAGCATGAACAACATCTAAAGGTTGTGCTACAGACTTTAAGGGAAAATCAATTATATGCAAAGCTGGATAAGTGTGAGTTCTGGCTCAAGGAAGTAGTATTTTTGGGCCATGTAATATCCGCAGAAGGAATATTTGTAGATCCAAGAAAGGTTGAGGCCGTGTTTAAATGGGAAAGGCCTACCAACGTGACAGAAATCCGAAGTTTCTTGGGTCTTGCTGGATATTACCGAAGGTTTATTGAAGGATTCTCCACCATAGCCTCACCTTTAACTAAGCTGACCCGCAAGGAAGTCCGGTTTGTTTGGTCGGAAGAGTTTGAAGCAAGCTTTCAAGAACTGAAGGAAAGGCTCACTTCTGCTCCTGTGTTGGCCCTTCCATCAGGGACAGACGGGTTTGTGGTATATAGTGATGCCTCAAAAGGGGGTCTGGGATGTGTATTGATGCAAAATGAACGTGTGATTGCTTATGCATCAAGACAGTTAAAGTCGCATGAGGTGAATTACCCGATTCATGACCTAGAACTTGCAGCGGTGGTGTTTGCCTTAAGAGTATGGAGACATTATTTATATGGGACACAAGTTCAAATCTTTACAGACCATAAAAGTTTGAAGTATTTGATGTCACAGAAGGAGTTAAACATGCGGCAGAGAAGATGGGTAGAGTTAATAAAAGATTACGATTGTGTTATTGACTACCATCCTGGTAAGGCTAATGTAGTAGCCGATGCCTTGAGTAGGAAGGGAAAAACAGTGATGAATGATGTGGAGCTTAAGGAACAAGAAAGTATAGTGGAATTAAAGAAAATGGGCTTGCGGCTAAGTGTAGGGCCCGAAGGATCACTGTTAGCTCAGTTAAAGATCCGATCTGTGCTTCGAGACAGGGTCTTGGTGGCTCAACAAGCAGATGAGAAAGTAAAAGAGATCAAGGAGAGGGTAAACAAGGGTATAGAGACATCATTTCAAATGTTATCGGATGGGCTAATAGCTATGGGTAGGCGAATTTATTTGCCTGAGGATAAGATTTTGAAAGACGAAGTATGAAGAGAAGCTCATGAATCTCGATTTGCTACTCATCCTGGGAGTACAAAGATGTATAGGGATTTAAAGGAAAACTACTGGTGGCCAAATATGAAGAGGGAAATAGCAGAATTTGTGTCAAATTGTGGGATCTGTCAACAAGTAAAGATAGAACACCAGAAACCTACAGGGGAATTACAGTCATTATCAATTCCGGAATGGAAATGGGAGGATATTTCTATGGATTTTGTGACGGGATTACCCAGGGGAAAGAAGGGGAATGATGCTATATGGGTGGTTGTGGATTGACTAACAAAATCTGCTTTGTTTTTGCCAATGAAGATGACTGATTCAGTGGATAAGCTGGCAAAATTGTATGTAAATGAAGTAATCAGACTTCACGGAGTGCCGGTTTCAATTATATCGGATCGGAATCCAAGGTTCACATCAAGATTGTGGCCTAGCTTACAACGGGCAATGGGGACAAACTTGAATCTGAGCACGGCATTTCATCCTCAGACGGATGGTCAATCTGAAAGGACCATCCAAACTCTTGAGGATCTCTTGAGGTCCTGTGTGCTGGAGTTTGGAGGGAATTGGAAGGATCTCCTGCCATTGGTGGAGTTCACTTATAATAATAGCCATCAAACTACTTTGGTATGGCTCCATATGAAGCATTGTATGGGAGGAAATGTCGGACCCCAATTTGTTGGGAGGAAGTAGGAGAAAGGAAGCTTTTGGGACCTGAGATGGTGCAACTGACAACTGACAAGGTGAGGGTGATCAAAAAGAGAATGAAGGAAGCCCAGGATAGACAAAAAAGTTACGCAGATCGCCGAAGAAGGCCGTTGGAATTCCAAGTTGGGGATAAAGTATTTTTGAAGGTGGCTCCTTGGAAAGGCATCATTCGATTTGGAATAAAAGGGAAATTAGCCCCGAGATATATTGGCCCTTTTGAGATTAAAGAAAGAATCGGGTCAGTTGCATATCGATTAGAATTGCCTGTATTTTTGGATAAGATTCACAATGTGTTTCATGTATCATTGCTGCGAAAGGCCAAGATAGACCCCTCACGGGTATTGCCACAAGTTCCTATGAAGATTAAAGGGGATCTAACCATGAAAACTAAGCCCGTCAAGATCTTAGATCGAGATGAGAAATTGTTGAGGAATAAAAGAGTTCCCTTGGTGAGAGTATTGTGGAGAAGCTCTCGAATAGAAGAAGAAACATGGGAAAGAGAATCCGAGATGAAGGAAAAGTTTCCGCACTTATTCTTCGAAATAGGTACGTAACTTGAATTTCGAGGATGAAATTTTTATTAGGAGGGGAGATTGTAAATCCTGAGAAAAAAAAAACAAAGCTGGATTAAATTAAAGAAAATAAATTAAAATAAAAAGAAGTGGGGGCAAGAACGAGTACACTTGAAGAAAATGGGGCCTAAATGCAAATAAGAATAATTATAGAGCATAAATACTCCTATTCTCACCAAAAACAGATCTGCAGCTACATAAAGAAAGAAAAGAGGGAGTTTTTATATCTATTTTTACAAATCAAGAGAGAAACACCAAAATTTCAAGAACCCATCCCAGATTGAGGGTTATAGGTAAAATAAACCCTGGTGGGAAAGGGATTAACAAGAAAAATTGAACAAGAAGAGAAGAGGGGAGGGGAGCCTGTCATTAGAAAGAGAAGGAGGGTTTGAAGCCTTGATTCGCATCAGGTAAGATATTCTAAACCTGGTCTTATGAGTCATTTCAAGTCGATTATGAATTGATGCCTGGATCTTAATTTATATATTGAGTTCTTAGACTTGAATTGAGGAAAAAGTAAGAGTTGCTAAAGTAAAGAACTTCATGTCTTGTGTGTAAATGGAAAGGTTGATGAATCTGGACAGTTCCGTCTCTTGACCCTCAAAGAGATTTTGGGTAGGAGAATGAAGGAATTAGGATCAAGTTCCTTCATAAAAATTGTAGTTTTGGATGTTTGTTAATGAGCGATTTTGACTACCTTAGAGGCAGAACTGAGTTCTTCCCAAAACATAGAAATTGTAGCCTCATGTCTTACCTTTCCAATGCCACAAATTTCACTTGAATCGGAGTTCTATAACTCCAGATATAGTTAAAAATCTGAGGAGAGGTCAGACAGTAACAGTTCAAAAATGGACAGTAACAGTCCAAGAGTTTGTTAATGAGAGATTTTGACTACCTTAGAGGTAGGACTGGGTTCTTCTCAAACATATAACTTGTAGCCTCATGTCTTACCTTTCCAACGCCACAAATTTCACTTGAATCGGAGTTCTATAACCCCAGATATAGTTAAAATCCGAGGAGAAGTCAGACAGTAACAGTTCAAAAATGGACAGTAACAGTTCAAAAATGGACAGTAACAGTCCAAGCATTTGTTAATGAGCGATTTTCACTACCTTAGAGGCAGAACTGGGTTCTTCCCAAAACATAAAACTTGTAGCCTCATGTCTTACCTTTCCAACGCCACAAATTTCACTTGAATCGGAGTTCTATAACTCCAGATATAGTTAAAAATCTGAGGAGAGGTCAGACAGTAACAGTTCAAAAATGGACAGTAACAGTTGGACAGTAACAGTCCAAATATAAAGAAAGGAATGATAACTAGGATTGGACAAAGAACGATAGTAATAATGAGTGAAATGAGAAAAACATAAAGTACTAAGAAATGACGGAAAGAAAGACTTTATTGGTTGTTGATATGGTTATTATAAAACATATCCTTGAGTGAGGAAAATTTATGAGATAAACCTGTGATTTGCAGGAGGGACCACAAACGTGGTGCAACAGCAGCAGCAGGGGAGCACGAGTAGAGCTTCTATTGCAGGTAGGTGATTCACACCTATGCTTCCTAGTTAAATTCCATGATTTAATATATTTTGATGTGAAATGCGAATTACTGAATGTATGTGTATTCAAGGTGAAAAGTTGTTATGTGAATTGCCAAGTGATGAAATTATCACTGAAAAAGGAAAATATGAGAAGTGTGATTTGAGGCATAAACTAGCATACATTTAGTGTATGTTAGGATCCCGGGTAAGGGGATCACCATGTATTGTCTAGCATACATTGAGTGTATGTTAGGATCCCAGGTAAGGGGATCACCATGTATTGTCTAGCATACATTGAGTGTATGTTAGGATCCCGGGAAAGGGGATCACCCTGTATTGGCTAGCATACATTTAGTGTATGTTAGGATCCCGGGTAAAGGGATCGTCACGAATGGACTAACATACATTTAGTGTATGTTAGGATCCCGGGTAAGGGGATCTGCACGTATTGGCTAACATACATTCAGTGTATGTTAAGATTTCGGGTAAAGGGATCGCCTTATATCGACTCCTATGGGGTGGTGATGACGATACCAGTGAAATTGGTATCGGTAATGTGATAAGCAAAAGTAACCACGTTGATCTTATAAGGTCTGGAATGAAGGTTGATAGTGGTAGAAGGAACGATTATTAATAGTTTGAATAAGGAAGAGATTTTAAATAAAAAAAACTAGAAGGGAGAAGTAAATGAAATATGAATGCATGTTACCCTGTTGAAATTATTAGATATTCATATTGTTATATTTATGGAAATATTCACCTTGCAATAATATGTATTTTGTTTCAGGATCATCGCATGCACGACAGGAGTAGATCCTAGCTTATGTTCCCTTTTTAAAGTCTAGGTGCTAGGGAGTATACCTTTGTATTTTGTAAACATGAAAATGGTTGTATAACTTAATTTGTATAATAAATGTTTAAACTTGATTGGATGAATTTAACGTTGTAATTTATATAACCATATT
Source organism: Populus simonii (assembly GCA_007827005.2). NCBI lineage: Eukaryota > Viridiplantae > Streptophyta > Magnoliopsida > Malpighiales > Salicaceae > Populus > Populus simonii. Next base: position 5,465,539 of record CM017478.2, read on the forward strand.
TCATGTCTATGAATTTATATTTATTTAAATTATCCATCCAAAATGATATTTTTGTTATATCATGCATATCATAAATATTATGGTTGATAGGTGTGAGTATAATTGTGGAATTGAACCCCAGGTTGATTGGGTCGGGAATTAAGTTATGAGATGCAAACTGTTAGAAGTGTAAACAGGTTACATGTTAGTAATTTGGGACCTTCCGGTATAGGGGGAACTCCGTCGAAATTTCCGGTAGATGTTAACACGAAGACCGGGAATATGTATATAAAAAAAAATAAAATTTAACTACTCTGTTTTTCTATTGACATGAGATTGTGGTTTTATCCCAGAAATGGGGGATGTTACAACTTTGTTCTCCTCAAATCATAGAACTTGTACCTTGATGTCCTAGCTTTCCAACGAGTCTAATCTCGCTTGAATCGGAGTTCTATAACTCCAGATATAGTAAAAAATCTGAGGAGCGGTCAGACAGTAACAGTTCAAAAACGAGACAGTAACAGTCCAAGTGTTAATTGATGAATGATTTCGACTATCTTAGTAGTAGAACTGGGTTCTCCTTAAAACATAGAACTTGTAGCCTCATCTCTTAGCTTTCGAACCACGCTAATCTCGCTTAAATGAGAGTTCTATAACTCCAGATACAGTTAAAAATCTGTGGAGAGGTCAGATAGTAAGAGTTGGACAATAACAGTCCAAGTGTTTGTTAATGAGTGATTTTGACTCTCTTATAGGAAGAACTTGGTTTTTCTAAAGTATAGAACTTGTACCTTGATGTCCTAGCTTTCCATAGAGTGTAATCTTGCTTGAATCGGAGTTCTATAACTCTAGATATAGTTAAAAACCTGAGGAGAGGTCAGACAGTAACAATTCAAAAAGGAGACAGTAACAGTCCAAGTGTTTATTGATGAATGATTTGACTATCTTAGTAGTAGAACTGGGTTCTCCTTAAAACATAGAACTTGTAGCCTCATCTCTTAGCTTTCCAACCACGCTAATCTTGCTTGAATCGGAGTTCTATAACTCCAGATATAGTTAAAAATCTGAGGAGAGGTCAGACAGTAAGCGTTCGACAGTAACAGTCCAAGTGTTTGTTAATGAGTGATTTTGACTCTCTTATAGGCAGAACTTTGTTCTCCTAAAATCATAGAACTTTTACCTTGATGTCCTAGCTTTCCAACGAGTCTAATCTCGCTTGAATCGGAGTTCTATAACTCCAGATATAGTAAAAAATCTGAGGAGAGGTCAGAGAGTAACAGTTCAAAAACGAGATAGTAACAGTCCAAGTGTTTATTGATGAATGATTTCGACTATCTTAGTAGTAGAACTGGGTTCTCCTTAAAACATCGAACTGTAGCCTCATCTCTTAGCTTTCCAACCACGCTAATCTCGCTTGAATCGGAGTTCTATAACTACAGATATAGTTAAAAATATGAGGAGAGGTCAGACAGTAAGAGTTCGACAGTAGTAGTCCAAGTGTTTGTTGATGAGTGATTTTGACTCTCTTATAGGCATAACTTGGTTTTTCTAAAATCATAGAACTTGTACCTTGATGTCCTAGCTTTCCATAGAGTCTAATCTCGCTTGAATCGGAGTTCTATAACTCCAGATATAGTTAAAAATCTGAGGAGAGGTCAGACAGTAACAGTTCAAAAAGGAGACAGTAACAGTCCAAGTGTTTATTGATGAATGATTTGACTATCTTAGTAGTAGAACTGGGTTCTCCTTAAAACATAGAACTTGTAGGCTCATCTCTTAGCTTTCCAACCACGCTAATCTCGCTTGAATCGGAGTTCTATAACTCCAGATAGAGTTAAAATTCTGAGGAGAGGTCAGACAGTAAGCGTTCGACAGTAACAGTCCAAGTGTTTGTTAATGAGTGATTTTGACTCACTTATAGGCAGAACTTTGTTCTCCTAAAATCATAGTGTAACGACCCGGATTTCTAAGCCCAACAATAGTAAATTTATATATATATATATATATATATATATATATATATATATATATATATATTTAATACACCTGGTGCCGGTAATCAAAGAACTTGAATCCTTACATCATCAAAATACAACCCATACAATCAACAGTTCATTCAAAAGCGAATCTTACACAAACACATAATATTAATGTTGCATGATTTGAAATTCATATTAAAAATATATATACATGGACATGAGTTTGCATTCTTATACTACTAATAGCCATCACAAATTTTAGACAAAAAGGATCTAATAAAAGTTATACATTCAGTACATTGATCCCTACAAAGTACATTGTGAGTTAGAATGCATCTACTTAGTTCTTTGCAAAAATAGGTTCCCATGTATCGGGTATCCTAGACATCTTGTTGGTGTGACGTCCCTGCAGCAGTACAAAACATTTAAGAGAAAACAAATACTTAATAATAATAATAATAATGGTAACTAACGGCCTAGAATTTAAATAAGCATTAACATTTATAATTTCTTCATGTATTTGATGTAACAATTAGTAGTACATATAGATACACAAGTTTTCAAATGCCATTCGCCGAAACTAGTCGTTTATTTGTCCCGGCTATCCATCCGGATTCCATAGCGATAGCTGCGTCGCTGCCAATCCTCAAAATCGGCAGCCGAAACTACATCGCTGCCGATCAAGGAATCGGCAGCGAAACTGGGTCGCTGCCGATTTCTGTATCGGCAGCGAAGACTGCATCGCTGCCGATCCAAAATCGACAGCGGAAACTGCGTCGCTGCCGATTTCTGTATCGGCAGCGGAAACTAGGTCGCTGCCGATTTCTGTATCGGCAGGGAATACTGTGTCGCTGCCGATCCAGAATCGGCAGCGGAACTGCGTCGTTGCCGATCCACAATCGGCAGCGAAATCATCCCTTTTTAACCCGGCCATCCATTCGGACGCCATTAGCCAAAGCTAATCATTCTTTGTCCCAGCCATCCATTTGGATGCCATTAGCCGAAGCTAATCACTCTTTTGTCCCGGCCATTCGTTTGGATGCCATTAGCCGAAGCTAATCACTCTTTTGTCCCGGCCATCCATTCGGATGCCATTAGCCGAAGCTAATCACTCTTTGTCCCGGCCATCCGTTTGGATGCCAATAGCCGAAGCTAATCACTCTTTTGTCCCGGCCATCCATTCGGATGCCATTAGCCGAAGCTAATCACTCTTTGTCCCGGCCATCCGTTTGGATGCCATTAGCCGAAGCTAATCACTCTTTTATCAACAATTAAGCGTTCGACAATTTAATATCGGTTCTAACAATATGGTAGTACTCAAGTTAAAATATTCCAAGATTCAACGTATGAAAAAGAAAGGTGCAAGTCACCTACCTGTTCCACCTGTGGGTCGTTCTTGTCTTGATGATGGTCCAATCCCGACTGCACCACCTGAGACATCAATGGTCACAAATCAGCACAGTTGTATTTATTTTATTTTTGAATCACAAATCATCACACTTATTTCAATAGTTCACATGTTCACATTAAAGTGTTCCCTATTTTACACCATCATATCATGAAATTGTTATTAGCATTTAAGTCATTCCTGCCTAGGAGGCTTATTGTAGGAATCGGCAGCGAGAACCGGTTCGCTGTGGGCTGCCCAATTCGGCAGCGAGAACTGGTTCGTTGCGGGCTGCCAGTTCGGCAGCGAGAACTGCACCGCTGTTGGCGCCACAGTTTCGCTGCACAACGCACAACTCGACAGTGAATATCACTTCGCTGCAGGAGGTTCAGTTGCGGCAGCGAAACAGAATTTCGCTGCGCAACACACAAATCGGCAGCGAATATTAATTCGTTGCAGCAGGTTCAGTTGCGGCAGCGAAACAGAATTTCACTGCGCAACACACAATCGGGAGCATCAATTTCAGCACAATCATCACAGTAGAACACATTAATTCCAGCAACAAACATCACAGCAGAACACATTAATTCCAGCAACAACATCACATTAATTCCAGCAACAATCATCACAGCAGAACACATTAATTCCAGCAACAACATCACAGCAGAACACATTAATTCCAGCAACAATCATCACAGCAGAACACATTAATTCCAGCAACAACATCACAGCAGAACACATTAATTCCCCCTAGTTAAAGCCAGCCCTCTACCATGATTTGTTAGATGTTCTGAAATTGACTTTATTTCACTTTTGTTTGCTTGTTCTCTTGGTTAATTTCAGCTTCCTTCACAGCTGGCTTAGGTCTTAGATCAATTCTTTTCTTAGGGTTTTTCTTCTTCATTTTCGTTTTTGATCTTACGGGGGAGAGGAAGAGAGTTTCATGACCATACCTTCTGAATTTAACTAAGTTTGAGGAAGGTTTGACACTATTCAGCTGCTGGTTCTCCTCCTTTTTTTTCCTCTCAGGTTTTTCCGGCTCTCTTTTTCCTCTCCTCTATGCAGCTGCCCACTCCTCTCTCAAGGTCTCATCTCTCCCTCACAAGTTCACAAAGTAATCTCTACTGGTCTGATTTACGTTTCTGTTGTGAAAGGGAAAGGGAAGAACGGCATGCAGCTGCTGGATTTGGAAGAAGATGGGTTATTCTCTCTCCCCTCTTTGTATTTATACTACCCATCCAATGAAATGGGTTGTTTGGGGGTTGGTTTAGGTGTGTCCTTATCCTTGTTTGGTTTATCTAAAACCAGTTTTACCCCTCCCTCCCAGCTCTGCGTCACTGTTCATTGAGAAATCGGCAGCGAAAACTGCATCGCTGTCGATTTCTGCATCGGCAGCAAAAACTGCGTCGCTACCGATCAAGAAATGGGCAGCGAAAACTGTGTCGCTACCGATTTCTGTATCGGTAGTGAAGGCTGCGTCGCTGCCCAGTCCAGAATCGGCAGCGAAAACTGCATCGCTGCCTATTTCTGCATCGGCAGCAAAAACTGCGTCGCTGCCGATTACTGCATCGGCAGCGAAAACTAGGTCGCTGCCGATCCAGAATCGGCAGCGGAACTGCGTCGCTGCCGATTTCTGCATCAGCAGCGAAAACTGCATTCATCATCATCCCTCTCTCTCTCTATATATATATATATATATATATATATATATATATATATATATATATATATATATATATATATATATATTTTTCTTTGGGTGTTTACACATAGAACTTGTACCTTGATGTCCTAGCTATCCAACAAGTCTAATCTCGCTTGAATCAGAGTTCTATAACTCCAGATATCGTAAAAAATCTGAGGAGCGGTCAGACAGTAACAGTTCAAAAAGGAGACAGTAACAGTCCAAGTGTTTATTGATGAATGATTTCGACTATTTTAGTAGTAGAACGAGGTTCTCCTTAAAACAAAGAACTTGTAGCCTCATCTCTTAGCTTTCCAACCACGCTAATCTCGCTTGAATTAGAGTTCTATAACTCCAGATATAGTTAAAAATATGTGGAGAGGTCAGACAGTAAGAGTTGGACAGTAATAGTCCAAGTGGTTGTTAATGAGTGATTTTGACTCTCTTATAGGAAGAACTTTGTCTTTCTAAAACTATAGAACTTGTACCTTGATGTCCTAGCTTTCCATAGAGTGTAATCTCGCTTCCATCGGAGTTCTATAACTCCAGATATAGTTAAAAACCTGAGGAGAGGTCAGACAGTAACAGTTCAAAAAGGAGACAGTAACAGTTGGACCGTAACACTCCAAGTTTTTATTGATGAATGATTTTGACTATCTTAGTAGTAGAACTGGGTTCTCCTTAAATCATAGAACTTGGGCTCATCTCTTAGCTTCCGAACCACACTAATCTCGCTTGAATCGGAGTTCTATAACTACAGATATAGTTAAAAATCTGGGGAGAGGTCAGACAGTAATAGTTGGACAGTAACAGTCCAAGTGTTTGTTGATGAGCGATTTTGACTCTCATATTCAGAACTTGGTTATCCTAAAATCATAGAATTTGTACCCTGATGTCCTAGCTTTCCAATAAGTCTAATCTCGCTTGAATCGTAGTTCTATAACTCCAGATATAGTAAAAAATCTGAGGAGATGTCAGACAGTAACAGTTCAAAAACGAGACAGTAACAGTCCAAGTGTTTATTGATGAATGATTTCGACTATCTTAGTAGTAGAACTGGGTTCTCCTTAAAACATAGAACTTGTAGCCTCATCTCTTAGCTTTCCAACCACGCTAATCTCGCTTGAATTAGAGTTCTATAACTCCAGATATAGTGAAAAATCTAACGAGAGGTCAGACAATAAGAGTTGGACAGTAACAGTCCAAGTGTTTGTTAATGAGTGATTTTGACTCTCTTATAGGAAGAACTTGGTTTTTCTAAAATTATAGAACTTGTACCTTGATGTCCTAGCTTTCCATAGAGTGTAATCTCGCTTGAATTGGAGTTCTATAACTCCAGATATAGTTAAAAATCTGAGGAGAGGTCAGACAGTAACAGTTCAAAAAGGAGACAGTAACAGTCCAAGTGTTTCTTGATGAAAGATTTCGACTATCTTAGTAGTAGAACTGGGTTCTCCTTAAAACATAGAACTTGTAGCCTCATCTCTTAGCTTTCCAACCACGCTAATCTCGCTTGAATCGGAGTTCTATAACTCCAGATATAGTTAAAAATCTGAGGAGAGGTCAGACAATAGGAGTTCGACAGTAGTAGTCCAAGTGTTTGTTGATGAGTGATTTTGACTCTCTTATAGGCATAACTTGGTTTTTCTAAAATCATAGAACTTGTACCTTGATGTCCTAGCTTTCTATAGAGTCTAATCTCGCTTGAATCGGAGTTCTATAACTCCAGATATAGTTAAAAATCTGAGGAGAGGTCAGACAGTAACAGTTCAAAAAGGAGACAGTAACAGTCCAAGTGTTTATTGATGAATGATTTGACTATCTTAGTAGTAGAACTGGTTTCTCCTTAAAACATAGAACTTGTATGCTCATCTCTTAGCTTTCCAACCACGCTAATCTCGCTTGAATCGGAGTTCTATAACTCCAGATATACTTAAAAATCTGAGGAGAGGTCAGACAGTAAGAGTTCAAAAGGGAGACAGTAACAGTTGGACAGTAACACTCCAAGTTTTTATTGATGAATGATTTTGACTATCTTAGTAGTAGAACTGGGTTCTCCTTAAAACATAGAACTTGTAGGCTCATCTCTTAGCTTTCCAACCACGCTAATCTCGCTTGAATCGGAGTTCTATAACTCCAGATATAGTGAAAAATCTGACGAGAGGTCAGACAGTAACAGTTCAAAAACGAGACAGTAACAGTCCAAGTGTTTATTGATGAATGATTTCGACTATCTTAGTAGTAGAACTAGGTTCTCCTTAAAACATAGAACTTGTAGCCTCATCTCTTAGCTTTCGAACCACGCTAATCTAGCTTGAATCGGAGTTCTATAACTCCAGATATAGTTAAAATCAGTGGAGAGGTCAGACAGTAAGAGTTGGACAGTAACAGTGCAAGTGTTTGTTGATGAGCGATTTTGACTCTCTTATAAGCAGAACTTTGTTCTCCTAAAATCATAGAACTTATACCTTGATGTCCTAGCTTTCCAACGACTCTAATCTCGCTTGAATCGGAGTTCTTTAACTCCAGATATAGTAAAAAATCTGAGGAGAGGTCAGACAGTAACAGTTCAAAAACGAGACAGTAACAGTCCAAGTGTTTATTGATGAATGATTTCGACTATCTTAGTAGTAGAACTCGGTTCTCCTTAAAACATAGAACTTGTAGCCTCATCTCTTAGCTTTCCAACCACGCTAATCTCGCTTGAATCGGAGTTCTATAACTCCAGATATAGTTAAAATCTGAGGAGAGGTCAGACAGTAAGAGTTCGACAGTAGTAGTCCAAGTGTTTTTTGATGAGTGATTTTGACTCTCTTATAGGCATAACTTGGTTTTTCTAAAATCATAGAACTTGTACCTTGATGTCCTAGCTTTCTATAGAGTCTAATCTCGCTTGAATCGGAGTTCTATAACTCCAGATATAGTTAAAAATCTGAGGAGAGGTCAGACAGTAACAGTTCAAAAAGGAGACAGTAACAGTCCAAGTGTTTATTGATGAATGATTTGACTATCTTAGTAGTAGAACTGGTTTCTCCTTAAAACATAGAACTTGTATGCTCATCTCTTAGCTTTCCAACCACGCTAATCTCGCTTGAATCGGAGTTCTATAACTCCAGATATACTTAAAAATCTGAGGAGAGGTCAGACAGTAAGAGTTCAAAAGGGAGACAGTAACAGTTGGACAGTAACACTCCAAGTTTTTATTGATGAATGATTTTGACTATCTTAGTAGTAGAACTGGGTTCTCCTTAAAACATAGAACTTGTACGCTCATCTCTTAGCTTTCCAACCACGCTAATCTCGCTTGAATCGGAGTTCTATAACTCCAGATATAGTGAAAAATCTGACGAGAGGTCAGACAGTAACAGTTCAAAAACGAGACAGTAACAGTCCAAGTGTTTATTGATGAATGATTTCGACTATCTTAGTAGTAGAACTAGGTTCTCCTTAAAACATAGAACTTGTAGCCTCATCTCTTAGCTTTCGAACCACGCTAATCTAGCTTGAATCGGAGTTCTATAACTCCAGATATAGTTAAAAATCCGTGGAGAGGTCAGACAGTAAGAGTTGGACAGTAACAGTCCAAGTGTTTGTTAATGACTGATTTTGACTCTCTGATAGGCAGAACATGGTTTTTCTAAAATCATTGAACTTGTACCTTGATGTCCTAGCTTTTCATAGAGTCTAATTTCGCTTGAATCGGAGTTCTATAACTCCAGATATAGTTAAAAATCTGAGGAGAGGTCAAACAGTAACAATTCAAAAAGGAGACAGTAACAGTCCAAGTGTTTATTGTTGAATGATTTGGACTATCTTAGTAGTAGAACTAGGTTCTCCTTAAAACATAGAACTTGTAGCCTCATCTCTTAGCTTTCCAACCACGCTAATATCGCTTGAATCGGAGTTCTATAATTCAAGATATAGTTAAAAATCTGAGGAGAGGTCAGACAGTAAGAGTTGGACAGTAACAGTCCAAGTGTTTGTTGATGAGCGATTTTGACTCTCTTATAGGCAGAACTTGGTTCTCCTAAAATCATAGAACTTGTACCTAGATGTCCTAGCTTTCCAACGAGTCTAATCTTTCTTGATTTCTGTATCGGTAGTGAAGGCTGCGTCGCTGCCCAGTCCAGAATCGGCAGCGAAAACTACATCGCTGCCCAGTCCAGAATCGGCAGCGAAAACTGCATCGCTGCCGATTTCTGCATCGGCAGCAAAAACTACATCGCTGCCGATTTCTGCATCGGCAGCAAAAACTGCGTCGCTGCCGATTTCTGTATCGGCAGCGCATACTGTGTCGCTGCCGATCCAGAATCGGCAGCGGAACTGCGTCGCTGCCGATTTCTGCATCAGCAGCGAAAACTGCATTCATCATCATCCCTCTCTCTCTAAATATATATATATATATATATAATATATATATATATATATTTTTTTTTTCCTTTGGGTGTTTACATTCTCCCCTCCTAAATACGAATTTCGTCCTCGAAATTTAAGAAGTTTTCACACTCCATACCTGGTAGATCAAATAAAGTGGGGTACTTTTTTCTCATCTCAGCCTCCCTCTCCCAAGTTTCGTCTTCTACTTGAGCATTTCGCCATAAGATTCTAACGATGGGGATCTTTTTGCTCCGCAACTCCTTCACTTCTTGATCTAGTATCCGTATGGGCCTCAATTCCAATGTTAAGTCTTCCTTGACCTCTACTGGGACCTGGGGTAGAACTCGGGCGGGGTCTACGTTAGCCTTCCTTAACAAGGAGACATGGAACACATCATGGACCCTGGCTAACTGTGGGGGCAATTCCACCTTGTAGGCTACTGGTCCAACTTGTTGTAAGATTTTGAAGGGTCCAATGAATCGGGGAGTTAACTTCCCTTTCAATCCAAATCGTAACAAGTTCTTCCATGGGGCTACCTTCAGGAACACCTGGTCCCCCGTACTGAACTCGAGAGGTCTTCTCCTCACATCGGCATACTTCTTCTGTCTATCCTGTGCGGCTTTGATGCGATCCCTGATAATTCTCACTTTCTCCATGGTGACTTGAACTAACTCTGCGCCATATAACTTCCGGTCCCCAATTTCTTCCCAACATAAAGGAGTTCTACACCTCCTACCATACAAGGCTTCATATGGGGCCATCCCTATTGTGGCTTGGTGACTATTGTTATAAGTGAACTCCACCAATGCCATGTGTTCCTCCCAGTTTCCTCCAAATGCTAGCACACATGCCCGTAATAGGTCTTCCAAGACTTGAATGACTCTTTCCGATTGGCCATCCGTTTGAGGGTGAAATGCAGTGCTCATGTCCAATCTTGTCCCCAAGGCATGTTGTATGCTCGGCCAAAGTCGAGAGGTGAACCTAGGATCTCGATCCGATACAATGGACACTGGAATCCCATGAAGTCGTACCACCTCATTTATGTAGATCTTGGCAAGCTTGTCCACCGAGTCGGTCATCTTTATAGGCAAGAATAGTGCGGATTTCGTCAACCGATCCACAATGACCCATATCGCATCATTTCCTTTTCTCCCCTTGGGAAATCCTGACACGAAATCCATGGTGATCATCTCCCACTTCCATTCTGGAATTTGTAATGGCTGTAATGGTCCCGCAGGCCTTTGGTGTTCAACCTTGACTTGTTGACATATCCCACACTTTGACACATACTCAGCTATTTCCCTTTTCATATTAGGCCACCAATAGAGGTGTTTCAGGTCTCGGTACATCTTAGTGCTGCCAGGATGTATGGAGAATTTGGACTCATGTGCTTCTTGCAGAACCATACGTTTGACTGTTTCGTCATCAGGCACGTACAACTGTTGTCCCATCATCAAGGATCCATCCTCCGCTACTCGGAATTTCATTTCTACCCCAGCCTCCACATTCTTCCTAATCTTGGATCCCACCTTGTCATGGAATTGGGCATGTAGTATCTGTTCTCGATACGTTGGTCGCACCAATAATTGGGCTACCAACCCACCTCTTGCATCAATTCCCAAATCTGCACCCAACTCTTTTAATTCTGCCAATTGCCGCTCCTTTCCCACTGTTAAGCTCCCCAAGGAGGCTTTATTTTTGCGACTGAGGGCATCTGCCACCACATTTGCTTTCCCCGGGTGGTATTCTATGGTGCAATCATAATCCTTAATGAGCTCTATCCACCTTCTTTGCCGCATGTTCAACTCCTTTTGCGACATCAGATACTTCAGGCTCTTATGATCAGTAAAAATTTGGGTTCGAGACCCATACAAATAGTGTCTCCATATCCTCAAAGCAAATACTACAGCTGCCAACTCCAGGTCGTGCACCGGGTAGTTCACCTCATGAGTCTTTAGTTGCCTTGATGCATAGGCGATCACCTTCCCATGTTGCATCAGAACACACCCCAATCCCTTCCCCGAGGCATCACTATATACCATAAAACCCTCAGTCCCTGAGGGGAGAGTTAAGACTGGAGCAGTGGTGAGCCTCCTCTTCAATTCTTGGAAGCTAGCCTCACATTCTTCCGACCACACCCACTTCTTATCCTTCCTAGTTAGCTGGGTCAAAGGGGTTGCAATCAGGGAAAAACCTTCGATAAATCTCCGATAGTATCCTGCAAGTCCCAGGAAACTACGTATTTCAGTGACTGAAGTCGGTCTTTCCCATTTCAAGACTGCTTCGACTTTTTGAGGGTCGACAAAAACACCTTCGGCTGAAATGACATGTCCCAAAAACATCACCCTTTTCAGCCAAAATTCACATTTACTCAATTTTGCATATAACTGGTGATCTCTCAAGGTTTGTAAGGTTTGTCTCAAGTGTTCTTCGTGTTCCTTGAAAGAATTCGAGTACACCAGTATATCATCAATGAATACCACCACAAACTTATCCAGGTATGGTTGGAAAACCCGATTCATCAAATCCATGAAGAGGGCTGGGGCGTTCGTCAACCCGAATGGTAACACCAAAAATTCATAGTGTCCGTAACGAGTTCTAAATGCGGTCTTTGCTACATCCGCTTCTTTAATCTTCATCTGATAGTACCCTGATCTCAGATCTATCTTCGAGAATGCCCTCGCTCCCTTTAATTGGTCGAACAAATCATCTATCCGAGGTAACGGATACTTGTTTTTCATTGTTATTTTGTTCAACTGTCGATAGTCAATACAAAGCCTATGGGTTCCATCTTTCTTTCTTACAAATAGGACCGGTGCTCCCCAAGGAGAATTACTGGGCCGTATGAACCCCTTGTCTAATAATTCCTGTAATTGAGTCTTTAACTCGTTCAGTTCTGCTGGAGCCATCCGATATGGTTGTTGGGCTATGGGTGGGACTCCAGGAAAAGTGTCTATAGACACCTCTACCTCTCGCTCCGGGGGTAGTCCTGGTAGTTCTTCTGGAAACACATCTGGGAAATCCTTCACCACAGGAATATCCTTCAATCGTGGACCTTCATCATCAGAGTTTAAGATGTATGCGAGGTATCCCATACATCCCTTTCTTAACAGTTTTTGGGCTGTTACCACCGATATTAGAGCATTCAGTTTGGGAAATCTCTCTCCTTCAAAAGTCATTTTCTCGCCCTTAGGTGTTTGGAAAGTAACAGTTTTAGCATAACAATCTATTAGTGCCTTGTATTTACTCAACCAATCCATGCCTAGTATTATGTCAAAATCATGCAGCTCTAAGGGAATCAAGTCTACTTCTGTTTCATACCCGGATAAACTAACCCCCACATCCACATATACAATATTTGTTTCAACCATGTTTCCCATTGGAGTTCCAATTACAAACCCCTTCTCTACTATTTCTACTTCCTTTCTCAATTTAGTGATACTTCTCTTAGCAATGAATGAGTGGGTGGCACCCGGATCAAACAATACATGCATATTAAAATCATTCAACAGTAGTGTACCTGCCACCACATCCGATGCAGCCCTGGCCTCCTCCTGTGTCAGGTGGAAGACCCTCCCTGGGGTCCGATCATTTTGTGCCCTCGGCTTCCCTCGACTGGAGTTTGCCCCTGATTGAGAAGATCTCACTGGCCTATTAACGGTGACTGACTGCTGGTGGCTCTGACTGGGCTGTCTATAGCTCTGTACTTGTCCGGTGTTTCTTTTGGGGCAGTCCCTCTTGTAATGACCTTTCCCACCACAGTAATGACACCCTTGGCTAAGATACTGGCAGTTCCTCCACCTATGACCCTCTCCTCTGCACACAAAGCATCGCCCAGGGGAAACTGAGCAGTCCCCAGGGTGTTTTTGTCCATATTTTTCACAAAAAGGATAGTCAACTCCCCTGCGGTCACCGGTCCCAGTTGAAGAGTTTGCCCTCGAGTGAGACTGTCCCGCCATCATTCTCCCACTTGACTGTTGGTGAGGCGGTAATATCAAACTCCCCTTCTTTCCGTGCTGCTCAAACACTCCACTTTTTCCTTTCTTCGGGTGCGGTGGTCTGCCGCTGAAATAGTCCCCATCTCTCTTTTTGCTTATACTCTGATACCCCCCTTGGCTTTCTCCAATACATGCCTCTAGAGCTTGTGCAGCCTCAATCAACTCCCTCACCGATTTAAATCGCAAGGCGATCAATCCTTGTCTTAAATCCTGTCGTAAACCATCTCTCAACTTTTCAATCATATGTTCCTCTGTCGGCACATAATGTGGGGCGAACAATGAGAGGTCATGGAATCTCCTTTCGTACTCCAATACTGACATATCACCCTGTCTTAATGCCAAGAACTCTTGTTCTTTGACCTTGCGATGATACTTGGAATAAAACTGATTCTCAAACTCTGTCTTGAAATCACTCCAAGTTAGGGTCTCAGTCGCACGCCTCAGCTGAACTGTTTCCCACCATGTCATGGCCCTATCAGATAGTAACTGGGATGCACAATTTACCCTCAAACCCTCGGGTATGCTTATTTGCATCATTGTCTTTTCTACCTTCCTGATCCATCTTCCAGCTATCTCTGCATCTTGTTCCCCCATATACGGTTCACAGCCCATTTCCCTCATACTCTTGACTAGTCGCACCAGTGGTACCACATTATCCATGGTCATGCTGGTCGTAGGGGCTGCTGGTGGATTCTGCGTGGTAGGGGTTGTTTGTGCTGCTGAATTAGCCATGCCTTCCATCACTGCTTTAACTATTTGTACAAGGAGTCCTGCATCTACATATTGTGGGGGCACACCAGTTGGAACAGTAGATGGCTGTGCTTCTGGTCTTTCTCACTGCTCTGTTGCGACTGGGGGTGTTCCCTCTGTCTGATGAGGCCTCGAGCCTTCTCCTGCCATCGTATCTTCCCCCTGCAAGGTTTCGGGCGGTATTATCGGAGCATGAGATGCCGTATCATCTAAGGGATCTTCGTCTTGCCAACCTTGGGCACCTCGGTTCATGCCCCTCCTTTCTAAGGAGGGCGGCTCAGTTTGTGTCCCTTGTCGGGTGCGTACCATCCTGAAATTCATCGCAACAACACATTTATTAATGATCCTCAGGATCCATACCAAGGGCTCTGATACCAACTGTAACGACCCGGATTTCTAAGCCCAACAATAGTAAATTTATATATATATATATATATATATATATATATATATATATTTAATACACCTGGTGCTGGTAATCAAAGAACTTGAATCCTTACATCATCAAAATACAACCCATACAATCAACAGTTCATTCAAAAGCGAATCTTACACAAACACATAATATTAATGTTGCATGATTTGAAATTCATATTAAAAATATATATACATGGACATGAGTTTGCATTCTTATACTACTAATAGCCATCACAAATTTTAGACAAAAAGGATCTAATAAAAGTTATACATTCAGTACATTGATCCCTACAAAGTACATTGTGAGTTAGAATGCATCTACTTAGTTCTTTGCAAAAGTAGGTTCCCATGTATCGGGTATCCTAGACATCTTGTTGGTGTGACGTCCCTGCAGCAGTACAAAACATTTAAGAGAAAACAAATACTTAATAATAATAATAATAATGGTAACTAACGGCCTAGCATTTAAATAAGCATTAACATTTATAATTTCTTCATGTATTTGATGTAACAATTAGTAGTACATATAGATACACAAGTTTTCAAATGCCATTCGCCGAAACTAGTCGTTTATTTGTCCCGGCTATCCATCCGGATTCCATAGCGATAGCTGCGTCGCTGCCCATCCTAAAATCGGCAGTCGAAACTACATCGCTGCCGATCAAGGAATCGGCAGCGACCTTGATCGGCAGCGAAACTGGGTCGCTGCCGATTTCTGTATCGGCAGCGAAGACTGCATCGCTGCCGATCCAAAATCAGCAGCGGAAACTGTGTCGCTGCCGATTTCTGTATCGGCAGCGGAAACTAGGTCGCTGCCGATTTCTGTATCGGCAGGGAATACTGTGTCGCTGCCGATCCAGAATCGGCAGCGGAACTGCGTCGCTGCCGATCCACAATCGGTAGCGAAATCATCCCTTTTTAACCCGGCCATCCATTCGGACGCCATTAACCAAAGCTAATCATTCTTTGTCCCGGCCATCCATTTGGATGCCATTAGCCGAAACTAATCACTCTTTTGTCCCGGCCATCCGTTTGGATGCCATTAGCCGAAGCTAATCACTCTTTTGTCCCGGCCATCCATTCGGATGCCATTAGCCGAAGCTAATCACTCTTTGTCCCGGCCATCCGTTTGGATGCCATTAGCCGAAGCTAATCACTCTTTTATCAACAATTAAGCGTTCGACAATTTAATATCGGTTCTAACAATATGGTAGTACTCAAGTTAAAATATTCCAAGATTCAACGTATGAAAAAGAAAGGTGCAAGTCACCTACCTGTTCCACCTGTGGGTCGTTCCTGTCTTGATGATGGTCCAATCCCGACTGCACCACCTGAGACATCAATGGTCACAAATCAGCACAGTTGTATTTATTTTATTTTTGAATCACAAATCATCACACTTATTTCAATAGTTCACATGTTCACATTAAAGTGTTCCCTATTTTACACCATCATATCATGAAATTGTTATTAGCATTTAAGTCATTCCTGCCTAGGAGGCTTATTGTAGGAATCGGCAGCGAGAACCGGTTCGCTGCGGGCTGCCCAATTCGGCAGCGAGAACTGGTTCGCTGCGGGCTGCCAGTTCGGCAGCGAGAACTGCACCGCTGTTGGCGCCACAGTTTCGCTGCACAACGCACAACTCGGCAGTGAATATCACTTCGCTGCAGGAGGTTCAGTTGCGGCAGCGAAACAGAATTTCGCTGCGCAACACACAAATCGGCAGCGAATATTAATTCGCTGCAGCAGGTTCAGTTGCGGCAGCGAAACAGAATTTCACTGCGCAACACACAATCGGGAGCATCAATTTCAGCACAATCATCACAGTAGAACACATTAATTCCAGCAACAAACATCACAGCAGAACACATTAATTCCAGCAACAAACATCACATTAATTCCAGCAACAATCATCACAGCAGAACACATTAATTCCAGCAACAACATCACAGCAGAACACATTAATTCCAGCAACAACATCACAGCAGAACACATTAATTCCCCCTAGTTAAAGCCGGCCCTCTACCATGATTTGTTAGATGTTCTGAAATTGACTTTATTTCACTTTTGTTTGCTTGTTCTCTTGGTTAATTTCAGCTTCCTTCACAGCTGGCTTAGGTCTTAGATCAATTCTTTTCTTAGGGTTTTTCTTCTTCATTTTCGTTTTTGATCTTACGGGGGAGAGGAAGAGAGTTTCATGACCATACCTTCTGAATTTAACTAAGTTTGAGGAGGGTTTGACACTATTCAGCTGCTGGTTCTCCTCCTTCTTTTTCCTCTCAGGTTTTTCCGGCTCTCTTTTTCCTCTCCTCTATGCAGCTGCCCACTCCTCTCTCAAGGTCTCATCTCTCCCTCACAAGTTCACAAAGTAATCTCTACTGGTCTGATTTACGTTTCTGTTGTGAAAGGGGAAGGGAAGAACGGCATGCAGCTGCTGGATTTGGAAGAAGATGGGTCATTCTCTCTCCCCTCTTTGTATTTATACTACCCATCCAATGAAATGGGTTGTTTGGGGGTTGGTTTAGGTGTGTCCTTATCCTTGTTTGGTTTATCTAAAACCAGTTTTACCCCTCCCTCCCAGCTCTGCGTCACTGTTCATTGAGAAATCGGCAGCGAAAACTGCATCGCTGTCGATTTCTGCATCGGCAGCGAAAACTGCGTCGCTGCCGATCAAGAAATGGGCAGCGAAAACTGCATCGCTGCCCAGTCCAGAATCGGCAGCGAAAACTGCATTCATCATCATCCCTCTCTCTCTCTCTAAATATATATATATATATATATATATATTTTCCTTTGGGTGTTTACATTCTCCCCTCCTAAATAGGAATTTCGTCCTCGAAATTTAAGAAGTTTTCACACTCCATACCTGGTAGATCAAATAAAGTGGGGTACTTCTTTCTCATCTCAGCCTCCCGCTCCCAAGTTTCCTCTTCTACTTGAGCATTTCGCCATAAGATTCTAACGATGGGGATCTTTTTGCTCCGCAACTCCTTCACTTCTTGATCTAGTATCCGTATGGGCCTCAATTCCAATGTTAAGTCTTCCTTGACCTCTACTGGGACTTGGGGTAGAACTTGGGCGGGGTCTACGTTAGCCTTCCTTAACAAGGAGACATGGAACACATCATGGACCCTGGCTAACTGTGGGGGCAATTCCACCTTGTAGGCTACTGGTCCAACTCGTTGTAAGATTTTGAAGGGTCCAATGAATCGGGGAGTTAACTTCCCTTTCAATCCAAATCGTAACAAGTTCTTCCATGGGGCTACTTTCAGGAACACCTGGTCCCCCGTACTGAACTCGAGAGGTCTTCTCCTCACATCGGCATACTTCTTCTGTCTATCCTGTGCGGCTTTGATGCGATCCCTGATAATCCTCACTTTCTCCGTGGTGACTTGAACTAACTCTGCGCCATATAACTTTCGGTCCCCAATTTCTTCCCAACATAAAGGAGTTCTACACCTCCTACCATACAAGGCTTCATATGGGGCCATCCCTATTGTGGCTTGGTGACTATTGTTATAAGTGAACTCCACCAATGCCATGTGTTCCTCCCAGTTTCCTCCAAATGCTAGCACACATGCCCGTAATAGGTCTTCCAAGACTTGAATGACTCTTTCCGATTGGCCATCCGTTTGAGGGTGAAATGCAGTGCTCATGTCCAATCTTGTCCCCAAGGCATGTTGTATGCTCGGCCAAAGTCGAGAGGTGAACCTAGGATCTCGATCCGATACAATGGACACTGGAATCCCATGAAGTCGTACCACCTCATTTATGTAGATCTTGGCAAGCTTGTCCACCGAGTCGGTCATCTTTATAGGCAAGAATAGTGCGGATTTCGTCAACCGATCCACAATGACCCATATCGCATCATTTCCTTTTCTCCCCTTGGGAAATCCTGACACGAAATCCATGGTGATCATCTCCCACTTCCATTCTGGAATTTGTAATGGCTGTAATGGTCCCGCAGGCCTTTGGTGTTCAACCTTGACTTGTTGACATATCCCACACTTTGACACATACTCAGCTATTTCCCTTTTCATATTAGGCCACCAATAGAGGTGTTTCAGGTCTCGGTACATCTTAGTGCTGCCAGGATGTATGGAGAATTTGGACTCATGTGCTTCTTGCAGAACCATACGTTTGACTGTTTCGTCATCAGGCACGTACAACTGTTGTCCCATCATCAAGGATCCATCCTCCGCTACTCGGAATTTCATTTCTACCCCAGCCTCCACATTCTTCCTAATCTTGGATCCCACCTTGTCATGGAATTGGGCATGTAGTATCTGTTCTCGATACGTTGGTCGCACCAATAATTGGGCTACCAACCCACCTCTTGCATCAATTCCCAAATCTGCACCCAACTCTTTTAATTCTGCCAATTGCCGCTCCTTTCCCACTGTTAAGCTCCCCAAGGAGGCTTTATTTTTGCGACTGAGGGCATCTGCCACCACATTTGCTTTCCCCGGGTGGTATTCTATGGTGCAATCATAATCCTTAATGAGCTCTATCCACCTTCTTTGCCGCATGTTCAACTCCTTTTGCGACATCAGATACTTCAGGCTCTTATGATCAGTAAAAATTTGGGTTCGAGACCCATACAAATAGTGTCTCCATATCCTCAAGGCAAATACTACAGCTGCCAACTCCAGGTCGTGCACCGGGTAGTTCACCTCATGAGTCTTTAGTTGCCTTGATGCATAGGCGATCACCTTCCCATGTTGCATCAGAACACACCCCAATCCCTTCCCCGAGGCATCACTATATACCATAAAACCCTCAGTCCCTGAGGGGAGAGTTAAGACTGGAGCAGTGGTGAGCCTCCTCTTCAATTCTTGGAAGCTAGCCTCACATTCTTCCGACCACACCCACTTCTTATCCTTCCTAGTTAGCTGGGTCAAAGGGGTTGCAATCAGGGAAAAACCTTCGATAAATCTCCGATAGTATCCTGCAAGTCCCAGGAAACTACGTATTTCAGTGACTGAAGTCGGTCTTTCCCATTTCAAGACTGCTTCGACTTTTTGAGGGTCGACAAAAACACCTTCGGCTGAAATGACATGTCCCAAAAACATCACCCTTTTCAGCCAAAATTCATGATGTAACCATATTATTCGATAGTTTCACCCACATCTACCTAATGTTTTGTCCATGTTTTATATATAAAATGCCTTGATATTCTTTGTTTTTTTGTTTTGAAGGCATTTTTGGATGAAAGATGCAAAAAGGAGTAAATTGGAGGTAATTGGCAGATTTGACGTTCAGTCGATGTTTTGTGCAGAGCGTGAGTTCTAGAGATCGAAATGAAGTGATTCCAGTGGCACTAAAAAGCTAACATCCATACCTTTCTGGAAATGTAATGCAAGAAAAATAAAAGGAGAAAGATCATGGAAATCACATCCTGCAAAGTCAAATCTCGCATTCTGCCAGTGTTGACCTTTGGTCATTCAAAATTTAATATCTGGAGCTACAGAAGTCCAATTGATGCAAACTCAATTTTCTTGGATTCCTAATTCAAAGACCTATCCACGCTCCAAATTGCAGCCAAAACCGATGTCATATGAGGGAGATATGATTTTCCAAAGATGACAACTGAATTCTGCCAGCAAACAGGTTTCGTGAAGAAACGAGTCCAAATTACATTTCGAAGCATCTAAACCGACATCCAAGTTTTTATATCAGCAATTTAGCTCCTCTAAGTCAGAGTTTGAAGATTTCATGCAAGGCTATTTCTCCTTTTTAGGAAAAATAGTTATTGAAGTACTTAAATGTAAACTGTCAACTTAAGGAAGGACTATTTTGTAAAATAGAGACTAGGGTTTCTTAGCATATAAAAAGAAAGAGAGAAGGGGCAGCAGCTAGCAGAAAAGAGGGAGAGCAGAAGGAGGCAGCAGCCAGCAGAGAATAAACACAAATTCTCTCCTCTACAAACCCAAAAATCATGCTCTTTTCATTCTTTAGAAGTAGTTGTTCAATAGTTATGCAAGGCTAAGCTCTTTTCTTGGTTGCAAGGACACAACAAACCTTCGGATTTCAAGAACCGTGAGATTTATTCTTCCTTTTATTTTCAGTTTATGTTATGAATGAATATGATTGTTTTCCTATGCATATTTCCTATGATTGTTGTTGATGATTGCTAGAGCGGACTCTAAGTTATTGTTGTGAACAATCTATTGCTAAGTTTAATATCAAAACCGGAGTTGTGATATATGAACTTGTGAAGCAACTAAGCTTAATAATTGTGGCGGAACTACGTTATTGAACTTAGGGAGAACATTTGAACAAAGTGACACAAGCTGCGGACAGCTTGTATGTTAATCTTGATGAAATTATCTAGTTCTTAAAGCTACCATTAAATTGAATCATTAGTGCGGACACTTTGATTGTTTGTTGGTTAGGATTAGTTATACGGCGGATCCGTTAATTAATCAACGTTAAGAAAAGATAAAATTTCAGAACATAAACTGCAATTTTCGTTTCAAGGATCGGTTCTAATTTCCGTTGGTGGATGTGTGCTTGCGACCAAGGTTTGTTTATTGATAAGTTTTGGTTTTAATTGATTTTGTTTGCTAGTTTAATTGCTGCCATAGTTTAGATAATCACAAACCAAATCCCCCCAATTACATAACGTACAACATAAAAATCTGACTTGAAACTTCCTCGTGGGATCGACCCCTTGCTTGCTCTATACTATCTTGTGTGTTGTGTTTGAAGCTAGGGTAATTAATTTGTGCGACCGCGACATCGCAACAAATTTTGGCGCCGTTGCCGGGGAGGTAATTTTAGTTGATTGTTGTGCTTGTACTGTTATTTTTATTTGCTGTGATTCAAAAAAAAAAAAAAAAAAAAAAAAGAAACAGAATTTTTGCTTGCGACGGTACTGTTCACTTGCGGCAGCGGTACTGTTCAAAACAGAGTTTTTGGAGGAATTAGGTATCGGTATTTTGTTTCCTGAAGGAAAACGACGTTCTGAACAGGACTAGTGATAAATCACTAGCCCCACCCTATTGAGGCCAAATTCTGCTGTTTTCTGGTGTTTTTAGGCAGTTTTAGTTTTCTACCGTAGGATTTTCGTACAATTTGCATTGTTTTTTTTATCTCTTGTGTGGTTACTTTCTTTTGAGTTTTCTTAGCAATTTATGCCTGTGACCCGTTCTACTAATCAAATTCAAGTGCAGATTGATCTTGAAATAGAAAGCACTTTACGCAGGTTAAGAAAGGAAGCTCGCCTCAACACCATGGCTATTGCACGACAACAAACACTCAAGGAGCTTGCTGCTCCTAATGTGGAAAATCAACCATTATGCATAAACATTGACAATAATGTAAACTTTGAGCTCAAATCTGGTTTTATACATTTGTTACCAACATTTAATGGTCTTGCAGGAGAAGATCCTCATACTCATCTCAAGGAGTTCCATATGGTTTGTGTTGGCATGAAACCGAATGGAGTTGATGAAGAACAAGTTAAGTTGAAAGCTTTCCCTTTCTCTTTGAAGGGGGCAGCAAAGGCATGGCTTTTCTCTATTCTCCCAGGATCTATTGGAACTTGGAATGCTATGAAGAAGATTTTCCTTGAGAAGTATTTCCCAGCATCTCGAGTTGCCAACATAAGGAAAGAAATATGTGGGATTCGACAATCTCATGGAGAGACACTCTCTGAATATTGGGAAAGATTTGAGCAACTCTGCATTCAATGTCCTCATCATCAAATACCCGATCAGCTGCTCATTCAATATTTCTATGAAGGATTGATGCCTACTGACCGTAGTATCATTGATGCTGCAAGTGGAGGTGCATTGGTGGATAAGACACCCGAGGCTGCACGCCAATTGATCTCAAACATGGCAGCCAACTCAAAACAGTTTGGCACTCGTGGAGACTTCTCCAACAAACGAGTAAATGAGGTAAGTATTTCTAACCTTGAAAATAAAGTTAATGATCTTACTTCTCTTGTGCGTTCTTTGGCTTGTGGAAATGTGCAGCAAGTGAAAGTTTGTAGCATATGCTCCTTACAAGGACATGCTTCGGATATGTGCCCAACAATGCAAGAAGATTACATTGAACAAGCTCATGCAATTGATGGAGCATTCAACGGACAGCCCCAGCGTAAATATGATCCCTTTTCCAACACGTACAATCCCGGATGGAGAGATCATCCCAACTTACGCTACAGCAACCCATCCCAACAAGGCAATCAAGGCCGACAGTTCCATCCCCATGGATTTCAGCCCCAACAAAATTATCAAGCAAGACAGCCCCCTCCATTTACAAACTCCAATGTTATGGGGTCATCATCCAATGATGATCTTCGTGAGATGATGAAAACTTTGGCTTCTAACACTGTGACCTTGCAACAAAATGTCATGTCTTTTCAACAGGAAACAAGGTCAAGTATTCACAACTTGGAGAAGCAAATGGGGCAAGTAGCTTCAAGTGTGGGGAAATTGGAAGCACAAATGAATGGAAAATTGCCCTCCCAAGCATTAAATCCAAAAGAGAATGTTAGTGCAATCATGCTGCGAAGTGGGAAAGAACTTGAAGAGAAAAGGTTGAAACAAATTGAGATGGAGGAAGAAGAAGAGATAGAAACTGAATTGAGTACAAAGAAGGAACATCCTTCTCCTCCACAAACTGAAATAAAGACCAACACTCCAAAGGTAACTCCTCACTCAATTAATTCCAGTTTTAAAACAATTCCACCCTTTCCTGTGAGTTCTTCTAGGTCAAAGAAAGAAGACAAAGAAAAAGAGATTTTAGAGGTTTTCAAGAAAGTGGAACTCAACATTCCTTTGCTTGATGCTATCAAGCAAATTCCCAAGTATGCAAAATTCTTGAAGGAGTTGTGTACTACCAAGAGAGCTTTTAAACTGAAAGGTCATGAAACGGTAAGTATGGGTGAAGTTGTATCTGCCGTTGTTCAAAAGAATCTGCCTTTGAAACAAAAAGACCCAGGTGCGTTTACTATCCCGTGTGTTATTGGTAATGCTAGTTTTAAAAGAGCTTTATGCGATTTAGGTGCATCCATTAGTGTTATGCCCAAACATGTTTATGATTCTCTTAGTCTTGAGCCTTTGAATAAAACTAGCATTGTAATACAACTTGCGGATCGTAGTTTTGTTTACCCACTTGGTGTGATAGAAGATGTCCTAGTCAAGATTGATAGTTTGGTTATTCCATGTGATTTTTATATTCTTGATATGGAACATGATTCTTGTGATTCATCAACCAGCACTCCTATATTGTTTGGGAGACCATTCTTGAAAACTGCCAACACAAAGATTGATTGTGGTAAGGATACCTTGTCTATGGAAGTAGGAGATGAAAAAATTGAATTCAATTTTCATGATGCAATGAAATATCCTTATAGCAATGTTTATTCTATCACATGCTATGACCAAATTGATAAGTGTGTGCAGCAAGTTTGTGATTTTGATTGCGAAGATGGATTAAGCATAGCTTTGAGCTATGGCTATGATTTCACCAAGATAGAAGAGATGGAGAGGCACGTGTGTGTTCCCCAAAACGTGCACGAATCAGTATTGGCCTTACAAGCTTTGCAAACCGTTCCTCATGGTAATGTCTTTGTTGATTTAGTACTCTCACATAAAAAGCTTTTGCCATCTATTTTACAGGCCCCCGAGTTAGAATTAAAACCTTTGCCCGATAATTTGAAATATGTATTCATTGGCGACAACAATACACTTCCCGTTATCATAGCAAAAGGTTTGACAAGTATGCAAGAGGAAAAGCTTGTGAAGTTGTTGTGTGATCACAAGACGGCCATTGGATGGACTTTAGCCGACATCAAGGGCATTAGTCCCTCAATGTGTATGCATCACATACTATTGGAGGACAACGCAAAACCAACAAGGGAAATGCAAAGGAGGTTGAACCCGCCTATGATGGAGGTAGTGAAAGCTGAAATTTTGAAACTGTTAGATGCAGGAGTCATTTACCCCATCACTGACAGTAAATGGGTCGCGCCAATCCATGTGGTGCCCAAAAAGACCGGAATCACATTGGTGAAAAACAAAAATGATGAGCTCATTCCTACTCGCATCTCGAGTGGATGGAGAATGTGTGTTGATTACAGAAAGCTCAATCTTTCTACACGCAAAGATCATTTCCCATTACCATTCATGGATCAAATGCTTGAACGCCTAGCAGGTAAGTCTTTTTATTGCTTTCTTGATGGATATAGTGGATACAATCAGATTGTTATTAATCCTGAGGATCAAGAAAAGACTACATTTACGTGTCCATTTGGTACATATGCATATAGGAGAATGCCTTTTGGTCTCTGTAATGCTCCTGCAACTTTTCAAAGATGCATGATGAGTATTTTTTCTGACTATGTTGAAAGAATAATCGAGGTTTTTATGGATGATTTCACGGTGTATGGTGATTCTTTTGATAAATGTCTAGAAAATTTATCTTTAATCTTGAAAAGGTGCATTGAAACTAACCTTGTCTTGAACTATGAAAAGTGTTATTTTATGGTAGAACAAGGAATAGTTCTTGGGCATGTTGTGTCTTCACGTGGATTAGAGGTTGATAAAGCTAAGATAGATGTTATTTCATCATTGCCTTACCCCTCATGCGTGAGGGAAGTTCGTTCTTTTCTAGGCCATGCAGGTTTCTATCGACGCTTTATCAAAGATTTCTCGAAGATTACAGCACCCTTGTGCAAACTATTAGCCAAAGAAGTGGATTTTGTGTTTGATCAAGCATGTAAAGATGCCCATGATGAGCTTAAGAGACGTGTCACATCTGCCCCTATCATCCAACCACCAAATTGGGATGAACCTTTTGAGATAATGTGTGATGCGAGTGACTATGCGGTAGGAGCTGTGCTTGGGCAAAGAATTGGGAAGAATTTGCATGTTATCGCCTATGCTTCTCGCATGTTGGATGGAGCACAATGCAATTACCATACAACTGAAAAGGAACTTTTTGCAGTGGTGTTTGCTCTTGAAAAATTCAGGTCATATCTACTTGGTACAAAAGTCATTGTTTTTACTGACCATGCAGCTCTCAGGTATCTTTTGAAGAAGAAGGAGTCCAAACCAAGACTGATTAGGTGGATCTTGCTTTTACAAGAATTCGATCTTGAGATCAAAGACAAAAAAGGTGCTGAAAACCATGTGGCTGATCACTTGAGCCGACTGAGGACCGAGGATATACAGATCGAAACAATAAGAGAGACATTCCCCGATGAGCAGTTGTATATGTTGCATTCCTCTACAAGACCATGGTATGCTGATTTGGTAAACTATTTAGTCACCAAAGAATTCCCTCCAGGTTTGTCTAAACCCCAAAAAGATAAGTTACGAGCTGATGCTAAATATTATTTTTGGGACGATCCTTACCTTTGGAAATTTTGTGCGGATCAAGTAGTTAGGAGGTGTGTACCACAAGATGAATTTCATTCCATTCTCACTTTTTGTCATTCTCATTCTTGTGGTGGGCATTTTGGAGCAAAAAGAACAGCCCACAAGGTACTTGAAAGTGGTTTCTATTGGCCTTCTATTTTTAAAGATGCATATCACTTCTGCAAATCATGTGAAAAATGCCAAAGAACAGGTAATATCACTCATAAGAATCAAATGCCTTTAACGAATATTCTTGTAAGTGAAATTTTTGATGTTTGGGGTATTGACTTTATGGGTCCATTTCCTTCTTCATCTGGCAATCTTTATATTCTTCTTGCTGTTGATTATGTGTCTAAATGGATTGAGGCGAAAGCCACACGAACTAACGATGCTAAGGTTGTTTTAGATTTTGTCAGGACTCACATATTTGACAGGTTTGGAATCCCTAAAGCTATCATTAGTGATCGTGGCACTCATTTCTGTAATCGTTCCATGGAAGCATTGCTACGCAAATATCATGTGACTCATCGAACTTCCACAGCATATCATCCTCAAACGAATGGCCAAGCTGAAATTTCAAATCGAGAAATCAAGTCCATTTTGGAGAAAACAGTGCAACCTAACCGGCGAGATTGGAGTCTACGTCTTGGAGATGCACTTTGGGCTTATCGGACTGCTTATAAATCACCTATAGGAATGTCACCTTATAGAATGATTTATGGGAAAGCATGTCATCTACCGGTGGAGCTTGAACACAAAGCTTTTTGGGCCATTAAACAATGTAACATGGATTATGATGCTGCTGGGATTGCAAGAAAACTGCAACTACAAGAGTTGGAAGAAATTCGAAATGATGCTTACGAGAATGCAAGGATTTACAAAGAAAAGACTAAGAATCTTCATGATCGAATGCTTACAAGAAAGGAGTTTCATGTTGGAGACAAAGTCCTTCTTTATCATTCGCGTTTGAAACTTTTTCCTGGAAAATTGCGCTCTCGTTGGATTGGACCCTTTGTTGTTTCTAATGTTTTTCCTTATGGTGCAGTTGAAATTACAAGTTTAGAAACCAACAAAGTACTCAAGGTCAATGGGCATCGTTTGAAACCTTTCTATGAAGGTTGGACGGCAGAACTCACCGCTTTTGTAGAGTTAGCTGAACCAATCTATGAAGAATGAGCATGCCACATGTCAAGCCAATGACATAAAACAAAAGCGCTTACTGGGAGGCAACCCAGCACAAAAAAAAAAAAATCAGATTTGCTTTCTTTGTCCTTATCTTTTATTTTTTTTCGCATTTTAATTTTTTTTTTCTTTTCTGTCATTCTCTTATGTTCCTTTACTTTTATTTCAACATTGAGGACAATGTTGTGTTTTAAGTGTGGGGGTATTGGGAGAATTTTAGTTTTCTTTGTTGTTCTTTAAAAGAAAAAAAAAAATTTATGTTTGATCTTTTGAACTCCCATTGGTTTTTTAGAATATGAGTATTATGTATGAGAATTAGTTGAGATAGATGAATAATATAAATCAAATGAAGGAGTGTGCATGCAAGTTTTAAGGTTTAATTGGTTTAGGGATTGACTTTGAGAATATGCCATGTTGACTTTATAGTGTTATACCAATGCAAGCTTTTGAGCCTTCAACATTATATTCTTTTATTGTGCCTTCTTTTAATGATATGTATCTTTAGAACTTGCTTCATATCTTGTTGAGATTACATTCATATTACATATATACATGAAGATGATAAAGGCATTAGGAATTTTAACCACTTGAGCCAAAAAGCCAACCTAAAGCATATTATCCTTAGTGAGCCCCTTTTGAGCTTGTTTATCTTTTCTTTGCTTTATCCATGTATAAGCCTTAACTTTTTATATGTTTTCCTTTTCCCCTGGCCAAGGATTAGTAGAGCGTATACTTATGATATCTCATGGAATTATGGTTGGAAATTATGTGAAAAGAAAGAAGAAGTGATGTTTGATGAAAAGATGGGCAAAGTTGCCAAAGGTAAAAAAAAAAAAAAAGGAAAGAAAAAGAAAAGAAAAAGAAAAAGAAAAAGAAAAAGAAAAAGAAAAAAGTGTTCCTTTATGTTCTTAAGATTTTATATTGAAAAAGCTTGAAATCAAAAGAAGTTAAGCATTGGTGATTAAAGATGGAAAATTTATGTGCTTTGATGGAATATCTTGTTTGAAATATCATTTTTCAGAATGCTCTACTTTCTTTGGTTTGAACCTTTTCTTTTACTCTCTTTTACCTCACCTTAACCTTAGCCCCATTACAACCGGAAAATAAGACCTTTTGATTCATGTAGTACTTGTAATAAGTTGCTAATGGAGATGAGATTGAAAAGCAAGCTTATGGTAGAACATACTCTTTGATTGAATTTGAGAGATTTAAACACATAAACCCTAAACACATGAGTGTTGGAGTGTATATCAATGAGAGGACCTATCACTTTGGCATGGCATAGATTTCATTTAAATCCCGACGGTTGATTGAGTTTTGAAGTTTGCATGTAAATGAATTCATAAGAATTATACTATTTATCCTTCATGATTGTATTCTTGTTTATAATGCATATATTCTTGGACATTGATGGGAGATTAAGAGATTGATCATAGTTTTTTTCAATTTGATTTTATTTATCCTTTCTCGAGGACGAGCAAGAGCTAAGTGTGGGGGTATTTGATGTAACCATATTATTCGATAGTTTCACCCACATCTACCTAATGTTTTGTCCATGTTTTATATATAAAATGCCTTGATATTCTTTGTTTTTTGTTTTGAAGGCATTTTTGGATGAAAGATGCAAAAAGGAGTAAATTGGAGGTAATTGGCAGATTTGACGTTCAGTCGATGTTTTGTGCAGAGCGTGAGTTCTAGAGATCGAAATGAAGTGATTCCAGTGGCACTAAAAAGCTAACATCCATACCTTTCTGGAAATGTAATGCAAGAAAAATAAAAGGAGAAAGATCATGGAAATCACATCCTGCAAAGTCAAATCTCGCATTCTGCCAGTGTTGACCTTTGGTCATTCAAAATTTAATATCTGGAGCTACAGAAGTCCAATTGATGCAAACTCAATTTTCTTGGATTCCTAATTCAAAGACCTATCCACGCTCCAAATTGCAGCCAAAACCGATGTCATATGAGGGAGATATGATTTTCCAAAGATGACAACTGAATTCTGCCAGCAAACAGGTTTCGTGAAGAAACGAGTCCAAATTACATTTCGAAGCATCTAAACCGACATCCAAGTTTTTATATCAGCAATTTAGCTCCTCTAAGTCAGAGTTTGAAGATTTCATGCAAGGCTATTTCTCCTTTTTAGGAAAAATAGTTATTGAAGTACTTAAATGTAAACTGTCAACTTAAGGAAGGACTATTTTGTAAAATAGAGACTAGGGTTTCTTAGCATATAAAAAGAAAGAGAGAAGGGGCAGCAGCTAGCAGAAAAGAGGGAGAGCAGAAGGAGGCAGCAGCCAGCAGAGAATAAACACAAATTCTCTCCTCTACAAACCCAAAAATCATGCTCTTTTCATTCTTTAGAAGTAGTTGTTCAATAGTTATGCAAGGCTAAGCTCTTTTCTTGGTTGCAAGGACACAACAAACCTTCGGATTTCAAGAACCGTGAGATTTATTCTTCCTTTTATTTTCAGTTTATGTTATGAATGAATATGATTGTTTTCCTATGCATATTTCCTATGATTGTTGTTGATGATTGCTAGAGCGGACTCTAAGTTATTGTTGTGAACAATCTATTGCTAAGTTTAATATCAAAACCGGAGTTGTGATATATGAACTTGTGAAGCAACTAAGCTTAATAATTGTGGCGGAACTACGTTATTGAACTTAGGGAGAACATTTGAACAAAGTGACACAAGCTGCGGACAGCTTGTATGTTAATCTTGATGAAATTATCTAGTTCTTAAAGCTACCATTAAATTGAATCATTAGTGCGGACACTTTGATTGTTTGTTGGTTAGGATTAGTTATACGGCGGATCCGTTAATTAATCAACGTTAAGAAAAGATAAAATTTCAGAACATAAACTGCAATTTTCGTTTCAAGGATCGGTTCTAATTTCCGTTGGTGGATGTGTGCTTGCGACCAAGGTTTGTTTATTGATAAGTTTTGGTTTTAATTGATTTTGTTTGCTAGTTTAATTGCTGCCATAGTTTAGATAATCACAAACCAAATCCCCCCAATTACATAACGTACAACATAAAAATCTGACTTGAAACTTCCTCGTGGGATCGACCCCTTGCTTGCTCTATACTATCTTGTGTGTTGTGTTTGAAGCTAGGGTAATTAATTTGTGCGACCGCGACATCGCAACAATTCACATTTACTCAATTTTGCATATAACTGGTGATCTCTCAAGGTTTGTAAGGTTTGTCTCAAGTGTTCTTCGTGTTCCTTGAAAGAATTCGAGTACACCAGTATATCATCAATGAATACCACCACAAACTTATCCAGGTATGGTTGGAAAACCCGATTCATCAAATCCATGAAGAGGGCTGGGGCGTTCGTCAACCCGAATGGTAACACCAAAAATTCATAGTGTCCGTAACGAGTTCTAAATGCGGTCTTTGCTACATCCGCTTCTTTAATCTTCATCTGATAGTACCCTGATCTCAGATCTATCTTCGAGAATGCCCTCGCTCCCTTTAATTGGTCGAACAAATCATCTATCCGAGGTAACGGATACTTGTTTTTCATTGTTATTTTGTTCAACTGTCGATAGTCAATACAAAGCCTATGGGTTCCATCTTTCTTTCTTACAAATAGGACCGGTGCTCCCCAAGGAGAATTACTGGGCCGTATGAACCCCTTGTCTAATAATTCCTGTAATTGAGTCTTTAACTCGTTCAGTTCTGCTGGAGCCATCCGATATGGTTGTTGGGCTATGGGTGGGACTCCAGGAAAAGTGTCTATAGACACCTCTACCTCTCGCTCCGGGGGTAGTCCTGGTAGTTCTTCTGGAAACACATCTGGGAAATCCTTCACCACAGGAATATCCTTCAATCGTGGACCTTCATCATCAGAGTTTAAGATGTATGCGAGGTATCCCATACATCCCTTTCTTAACAGTTTTTGGGCTGTTACCACCGATATTAGAGCATTCAGTTTGGGAAATCTCTCTCCTTCAAAAGTCATTTTCTCGCCCTTAGGTGTTTGGAAAGTAACAGTTTTAGCATAACAATCTATTAGTGCCTTGTATTTACTCAACCAATCCATGCCTAGTATTATGTCAAAATCATGCAGCTCTAAGGGAATCAAGTCTACTTCTGTTTCATACCCGGATAAACTAACCCCCACATCCACATATACAATATTTGTTTCAACCATGTTTCCCATTGGAGTTCCAATTACAAACCCCTTCTCTACTATTTCTACTTCCTTTCTCAATTTAGTGATACTTCTCTTAGCAATGAATGAGTGGGTGGCACCCGGATCAAACAATACATGCATATTAAAATCATTCAACAGTAGTGTACCTGCCACCACATCCGATGCAGCCCTGGCCTCCTCCTGTGTCAGGTGGAAGACCCTCCCTGGGGTCCGATCATTTTGTGCCCTCGGCTTCCCTCGACTGGAGTTTGCCCCTGATTGAGAAGATCTCACTGGCCTATTAACGGTGACTGACTGCTGGTGGCTCTGACTGGGCTGTCTATAGCTCTGTACTTGTCCGGTGTTTCTTTTGGGGCAGTCCCTCTTGTAATGACCTTTCCCACCACAGTAATGACACCCTTGGCTAAGATACTGGCAGTTCCTCCACCTATGACCCTCTCCTCTGCACACAAAGCATCGCCCAGGGGAAACTGAGCAGTCCCCAGGGTGTTTTTGTCCATATTTTTCACAAAAAGGATAGTCAACTTGTTGCGATGTCGCGGTCGCACAAATTAATTACCCTAGCTTCAAACACAACACACAAGATAGTATAGAGCAAGCAAGGGGTCGATCCCACGAGGAAGTTTCAAGTCAGATTTTTATGTTGTACGTTATGTAATTGGGGGGATTTGGTTTGTGATTATCTAAACTATGGCAGCAATTAAACTAGCAAACAAAATCAATTAAAACCAAAACTTATCAATAAAACAAACCTTGGTCGCAAGCACACATCCACCAACGGAAATTAGAACCGATCCTTGAAACGAAAATTGCAGTTTATGTTCTGAAATTTTATCTTTTCTTAACGTTGATTAATTAACGGATCCGCCGTATAACTAATCCTAACCAACAAACAATCAAAGTGTCCGCACTAATGATTCAATTTAATGGTAGCTTTAAGAACTAGATAATTTCATCAAGATTAACATACAAGCTGTCCGCAGCTTGTGTCACTTTGTTCAAATGTTCTCCCTAAGTTCAATAACGTAGTTCCGCCACAATTATTAAGCTTAGTTGCTTCACAAGTTCATATATCACAACTCCGGTTTTGATATTAAACTTAGCAATAGATTGTTCACAACAATAACTTAGAGTCCGCTCTAGCAATCATCAACAACAATCATAGGAAATATGCATAGGAAAACAATCATATTCATTCATAACATAAACTGAAAATAAAAGGAAGAATAAATCTCACGGTTCTTGAAATCCGAAGGTTTGTTGTGTCCTTGCAACCAAGAAAAGAGCTTAGCCTTGCATAACTATTGAACAACTACTTCTAAAGAATGAAAAGAGCATGATTTTTGGGTTTGTAGAGGAGAGAATTTGTGTTTATTCTCTGCTGGCTGCTGCCTCCTTCTGCTCTCCCTCTTTTCTGCTAGCTGCTGCCCCTTCTCTCTTTCTTTTTATATGCTAAGAAACCCTAGTCTCTATTTTACAAAATAGTCCTTCCTTAAGTTGACAGTTTACATTTAAGTACTTCAATAACTATTTTTCCTAAAAAGGAGAAATAGCCTTGCGTGAAATCTTCAAACTCTGACTTAGAGGAGCTAAATTGCTGATATAAAAACTTGGATGCCGGTTTAGATGCTTCGAAATGTAATTTGGACTCGTTTCTTCACGAAACCTGTTTGCTGGCAGAATTCAGTTGTCATCTTTGGAAAATCATATCTCCCTCATATGACATCGTTTTTGGCTGCAATTTGGAGCGTGGATAGGTCTTTGAATTATGAATCCATGAAAATTGAGTTTGCATCAATTGGACTTCTGTAGCTCCAGATATTAAATTTTTAATGACCAAAGGTCAACACTGGCAGAATGCGAGATTTGACTTTGCAGGATGTGATTTCCATGATCTTTCTCCTTTTATTTTTCTTGCATTACATTTCCAGAAAGGTATGGATGTTAGCTTTTTAGTGCCACTAGAATCACTTCATTTCGATCTCTAGAACTCACGCTCTGCACAAAACATCGACTGAACGTCAAATCTGCCAATTACCTCCAATTTACTCCTTTTTGCATCTTTCATCCAAAAATGCCTTCAAAACAAAAAACAAAGAATATCAAGGCATTTTATATATAAAACATGGACAAAACATTAGGTAGATGTGGGTGAAACTATCGAATAATATGGTTACATCAAATACCCCCACACTTAGCTCTTGCTCGTCCTCGAGAAAGGATAAATAAAATCAAATTGAAAAAAAACTATGATCAATCTCTTAATCTCCCATCAATGTCCAAGAATATATGCATTATAAACAAGAATACAATCATGAAGGATAAATAGTATAATTCTTATGAATTCATTTACATGCAAACTTCAAAACTCAATCAATCGTCGGGATTTAAATGAAATCTATGCCATGCCAAAGTGATAGGTCCTCTCATTGATATACACTCCAACACTCATGTGTTTAGGGTTTATGTGTTTAAATCTCTCAAATTCAATCAATGAATATGTTCTACCATAAGCTTGCTCTTCAATCTCATCTTCATTACTAACATATTACAAACAATGCATGAATCAAAAGGTCTTATTTTCTGGTTGTAATGGGGCTAAGGTTAAGGTGAGGTAAAAGAGAGTAAAAGAAAAGGTTCAAACCAGAGAAAGTAGAGCATTCTAAAAAATGATATTTCAAACAAGATATTTCATCAAAGCACATAAATTTTCCATCTTTAATCACCAATGCTTAGCTTCTTTTGATTTCAAGCTTTTTCAACATAAAATCTTAAGAACATAAAGGAACACCTTTTTTTTTTCTTTGTTCTTTTTTCTTTTTTTCTTTTTTTTTTTTTTTACCTTTGGCAACTTTGCCCATCTTTTCATCAAGCATCACTTCTTCTTTCTTTTCACATAATTTCCAACCATAATTCCATGAGATATCATAAGTATATGCTCTACTAATCCTTGGCCAAGGGAAAAGGAAAACATATAAAAAGTTAAGGTTTATACATGGATAAAGCAAAGAAAAGATAAACAAGCTCAAAAGGGGCTCACTAAGGATAATATGCTTTAGGTTGGCTTTTTGGCTCAAGTGGTTAAAATTTCTAATGCCTTTATCATCTTCATGTATATATGTAATGCGAATGTAATCTCAACAAGATATGAAGCAAGTTCTAGAGATACATATCATTGAAAGAATGCACACTCAAAGAATATAATGTTAAAGGCTCAAAAGCTTGCATTGGTATAACACTATAAAGTCAACATGGCATATTCTCAAAGTCAATCCCTAAACCAATTAAACCTTAAAATTTGCATGCATACTTCTTCATTTGATTTATATCTTCATCTATCTCAATTAATTCTCATACATAATACTCATATTCTCAAAAACCAATGGGAGTTAAAAAGATCAAACATATTTTTATTTTATTTTTTGAAAAATAACAAAGAAAACTAAAATTCTCCCAATACCCCCACACTTAAAACACAACATTGTCCTCAATGTTGAAATAAAAGCAAAGGAACATAAGAGAATGACAGAAAATAAATTAAAATGCGAAAAAATAAAAGATAAGGAAAAAGAAAGCAAATCTGATTTTTTTTTTGTGCTGGGCTGCCTCCCAGTAAGCGCCTTTGTTTTATGTCATTGGCTTGACATGTGGCATGCTCATTCTTCATAGATTGGTTCAGCTAACTCTATAGAAGCGGTGAGTTCTGCCGTCCAACCTTCATAGAAAGGTTTCAAACGATGCCCATTGACCTTGAGTACTTTGTTGGTTTCTAAACTTGTAATTTCAACTGCACCATAAGGAAAAACATTAGAAACAACAAAGGGTCCAATCCAACGAGAGCGCAATTTTCCAGGAAAAAGTTTCAAACGCGAATGATAAAGAAGGACTTTGTCTCCAACATGAAACTCCTTTCTTGTAAGCATTCGATCATGAAGATTCTTAGTCTTTTCTTTGTAAATCCTTGCATTCTCGTAAGCATCATTTCGAATTTCTTCCAACTCTTGTAGTTGCAGTTTTCTTGCAATCCCAGCAGCATCATAATCCATGTTACATTGTTTAATGGCCCAAAAAGCTTTGTGTTCAAGCTCCACCGGTAGATGACATGCTTTCCCATAAATCATTCTATAAGGTGACATTCCTATAGGTGATTTATAAGCAGTCCGATAAGCCCAAAGTGCATCTCCAAGACGTAGACTCCAATCTCGCCGGTTAGGTTGCACTGTTTTCTCCAAAATGGACTTGATTTCTCGATTTGAAATTTCAGCTTGGCCATTCGTTTGAGGATGATATGCTGTGGAAGTTCGATGAGTCACATGATATTTGCGTAGCAATGCTTCCATGGAACGATTACAGAAATGAGTGCCACGATCACTAATGATAGCTTTAGGGATTCCAAACCTGTCAAATATGTGAGTCCTGACAAAATCTAAAACAACCTTAGCATCGTTAGTTCGTGTGGCTTTCGCCTCAATCCATTTAGACACATAATCAACAGCAAGAAGAATATAAAGATTGCCAGATGAAGAAGGAAATGGACCCATAAAGTCAATACCCCAAACATCAAAAATTTCACTTACAAGAATATTCGTTAAAGGCATTTGATTCTTATGAGTGATATTACCTGTTCTTTGGCATTTTTCACATGATTTGCAGAAGTGATATGCATCTTTAAAAATAGAAGGCCAATAGAAACCACTTTCAAGTACCTTGTGGGCTGTTCTTTTTGCTCCAAAATGCCCACCACAAGAATGAGAATGACAAAAAGTGAGAATGGAATGAAATTCATCTTGTGGTACACACCTCCTAACTACTTGATCCGCACAAAATTTCCAAAGGTAAGGATCGTCCCAAAAATAATATTTAGCATCAGCTCGTAACTTATCTTTTTGGGGTTTAGACAAACCTGGAGGGAATTCTTTGGTGACTAAATAGTTTACCAAATCAGCATACCATGGTCTTGTAGAGGAATGCAACATATACAACTGCTCATCGGGGAATGTCTCTCTTATTGTTTCGATCTGTATATCCTCGGTCCTCAGTCGGCTCAAGTGATCAGCCACATGGTTTTCAGCACCTTTTTTGTCTTTGATCTCAAGATCGAATTCTTGTAAAAGCAAGATCCACCTAATCAGTCTTGGTTTGGACTCCTTCTTCTTCAAAAGATACCTGAGAGCTGCATGGTCAGTAAAAACAATGACTTTTGTACCAAGTAGATATGACCTGAATTTTTCAAGAGCAAACACCACTGCAAAAAGTTCCTTTTCAGTTGTATGGTAATTGCATTGTGCTCCATCCAACATGCGAGAAGCATAGGCGATAACATGCAAATTCTTCCCAATTCTTTGCCCAAGCACAGCTCCTACCGCATAGTCACTCGCATCACACATTATCTCAAAAGGTTCATCCCAATTTGGTGGTTGGATGATAGGGGCAGATGTGACACGTCTCTTAAGCTCATCATGGGCATCTTTACATGCTTGATCAAACACAAAATCCACTTCTTTGGCTAATAGTTTGCACAAGGGTGCTGTAATCTTCGAGAAATCTTTGATAAAGCGTCGATAGAAACCTGCATGGCCTAGAAAAGAACGAACTTCCCTCACGCATGAGGGGTAAGGCAATGATGAAATAACATCTATCTTAGCTTTATCAACCTCTAATCCACGTGAAGACACAACATGCCCAAGAACTATTCCTTGTTCTACCATAAAATAACACTTTTCATAGTTCAAGACAAGGTTAGTTTCAATGCACCTTTTCAAGATTAAAGATAAATTTTCTAGACATTTATCAAAAGAATCACCATACACCGTGAAATCATCCATAAAAACCTCGATTATTCTTTCAACATAGTCAGAAAAAATACTCATCATGCATCTTTGAAAAGTTGCAGGAGCATTACAGAGACCAAAAGGCATTCTCCTATATGCATATGTACCAAATGGACACGTAAATGTAGTCTTTTCTTGATCCTCAGGATTAATAACAATCTGATTGTATCCACTATATCCATCAAGAAAGCAATAAAAAGACTTACCTGCTAGGCGTTCAAGCATTTGATCCATGAATGGTAATGGGAAATGATCTTTGCGTGTAGAAAGATTGAGCTTTCTGTAATCAACACACATTCTCCATCCACTCGAGATGCGAGTAGGAATGAGCTCATCATTTTTGTTTTTCACCAATGTGATTCCGGTCTTTTTGGGCACCACATGGATTGGCGCGACCCATTTACTGTCAGTGATGGGGTAAATGACTCCTGCATCTAACAGTTTCAAAATTTCAGCTTTCACTACCTCCATCATAGGCGGGTTCAACCTCCTTTGCATTTCCCTTGTTGGTTTTGCGTTGTCCTCCAATAGTATGTGATGCATACACATTGAGGGACTAATGCCCTTGATGTCGGCTAAAGTCCATCCAATGGCCGTCTTGTGATCACACAACAACTTCACAAGCTTTTCCTCTTGCATACTTGTCAAACCTTTTGCTATGATAACGGGAAGTGTATTGTTGTCGCCAATGAATACATACTTCAAATTATCGGGCAAAGTTTTTAATTCTAACTCGGGGGCCTGTAAAATAGATGGCAAAAGCTTTTTATGTGAGAGTACTAAATCAACAAAGACATTACCATGGGGAACGGTTTGCAAAGCTTGTAAGGCCAATACTGATTCGTGCACGTTTTGGGGAACACACACGTGCCTCTCCATCTCTTCTATCTTGGTGAAATCATAGCCATAGCTCAAAGCTATGCTTAATCCATCTTCGCAATCAAAATCACAAACTTGCTGCACACACTTATCAATTTGGTCATAGCATGTGATAGAATAAACATTGCTATAAGGATATTTCATTGCATCATGAAAATTGAATTCAATTTTTTCATCTCCTACTTCCATAGACAAGGTATCCTTACCACAATCAATCTTTGTGTTGGCAGTTTTCAAGAATGGTCTCCCAAACAATATAGGAGTGCTGGTTGATGAATCACAAGAATCATGTTCCATATCAAGAATATAAAAATCACATGGAATAACCAAACTATCAATCTTGACTAGGACATCTTCTATCACACCAAGTGGGTAAACAAAACTACGATCCGCAAGTTGTATTACAATGCTAGTTTTATTCAAAGGCTCAAGACTAAGAGAATCATAAACATGTTTGGGCATAACACTAATGGATGCACCTAAATCGCATAAAGCTCTTTTAAAACTAGCATTACCAATAACACACGGGATAGTAAACGCACCTGGGTCTTTTTGTTTCAAAGGCAGATTCTTTTGAACAACGGCAGATACAACTTCACCCATACTTACCGTTTCATGACCTTTCAGTTTAAAAGCTCTCTTGGTAGTACACAACTCCTTCAAGAATTTTGCATACTTGGGAATTTGCTTGATAGCATCAAGCAAAGGAATGTTGAGTTCCACTTTCTTGAAAACCTCTAAAATCTCTTTTTCTTTGTCTTCTTTCTTTGACCTAGAAGAACTCACAGGAAAGGGTGGAATTGTTTTAAAACTGGAATTAATTGAGTGAGGAGTTACCTTTGGAGTGTTGGTCTTTATTTCAGTTTGTGGAGGAGAAGGATGTTCCTTCTTTGTACTCAATTCAGTTTCTATCTCTTCTTCTTCCTCCATCTCAATTTGTTTCAACCTTTTCTCTTCAAGTTCTTTCCCACTTCGCAGCATGATTGCACTAACATTCTCTTTTGGATTTAATGCTTGGGAGGGCAATTTTCCATTCATTTGTGCTTCCAATTTCCCCACACTTGAAGCTACTTGCCCCATTTGCTTCTCCAAGTTGTGAATACTTGACCTTGTTTCCTGTTGAAAAGACATGACATTTTGTTGCAAGGTCACAGTGTTAGAAGCCAAAGTTTTCATCATCTCACGAAGATCATCATTGGATGATGACCCCATAACATTGGAGTTTGTAAATGGAGGGGGCTGTCTTGCTTGATAATTTTGTTGGGGCTGAAATCCATGGGGATGGAACTGTCGGCCTTGATTGCCTTGTTGGGATGGGTTGCTGTAGCGTAAGTTGGGATGATCTCTCCATCCGGGATTGTACGTGTTGGAAAAGGGATCATATTTACGCTGGGGCTGTCCGTTGAATGCTCCATCAATTGCATGAGCTTGTTCAATGTAATCTTCTTGCATTGTTGGGCACATATCCGAAGCATGTCCTTGTAAGGAGCATATGCTACAAACTTTCACTTGCTGCACATTTCCACAAGCCAAAGAACGCACAAGAGAAGTAAGATCATTAACTTTATTTTCAAGGTTAGAAATACTTACCTCATTTACTCGTTTGTTGGAGAAGTCTCCACGAGTGCCAAACTGTTTTGAGTTGGCTGCCATGTTTGAGATCAATTGGCGTGCAGCCTCGGGTGTCTTATCCACCAATGCACCTCCACTTGCAGCATCAATGATACTACGGTCAGTAGGCATCAATCCTTCATAGAAATATTGAATGAGCAGCTGATCGGGTATTTGATGATGAGGGCATTGAATACATAGTTGCTCAAATCTTTCCCAATACTCGGAAAGTGTCTCTCCATGAGATTGTCGAATCCCACATATTTCTTTCCTTATATTGGCAACTCGAGATGCTGGAAAATACTTCTCTAGGAAAATCTTCTTCATAGCATTCCAAGTTCCAATAGATCCTGGGAGAATAGAGAAAAGCCATGCCTTTGCTGCCCCCTTCAAAGAGAAAGGGAAAGCTTTCAACTTAACTTGTTCTTCATCAACTCCATTCGGTTTCATGCCAACACAAACCATATGGAACTCCTTGAGATGAGTATGAGGATCTTCTCCTGCAAGACCATTAAATGTTGGTAACAAATGTATAAAACCAGATTTGAGCTCAAAGTTTACATTATTGTCAATGTTTATGCACAATGGTTGATTTTCCACATTAGGAGCAGCAAGCTCCTTGAGTGTTTGTTGTCGTGCAATAGCCATGGTGTTGAGGCGAGCTTCCTTTCTTAACCTGCGTAAAGTGCTTTCTATTTCAAGATCAATCTGCACTTGAATTTGATTAGTAGAACGGGTCACAGGCATAAATTGCTAAGAAAACTCAAAAGAAAGTAACCACACAAGAGATAAAAAAAACAATGCAAATTGTACGAAAATCCTACGGTAGAAAACTAAAACTGCCTAAAAACACCAGAAAACAGCAGAATTTGGCCTCAATAGGGTGGGGCTAGTGATTTATCACTAGTCCTGTTCAGAACGTCGTTTTCCTTCAGGAAACAAAATACCGATACCTAATTCCTCCAAAAACTCTGTTTTGAACAGTACCGCTGCCGCAAGTGAACAGTACCGTCGCAAGCAAAAATTCTGTTTCTCTTTTTTTTTTTTTTTTTTTTTTGAATCACAGCAAATAAAAATAACAGTACAAGCACAACAATCAACTAAAATTACCTCCCCGGCAACGGCGCCAAAATTTGTTGCGATGTCGCGGTCGCACAAATTAATTACCCTAGCTTCAAACACAACACACAAGATAGTATAGAGCAAGCAAGGGGTCGATCCCACGAGGAAGTTTCAAGTCAGATTTTTATGTTGTACGTTATGTAATTGGGGGGATTTGGTTTGTGATTATCTAAACTATGGCAGCAATTAAACTAGCAAACAAAATCAATTAAAACCAAAACTTATCAATAAAACAAACCTTGGTCGCAAGCACACATCCACCAACGGAAATTAGAACCGATCCTTGAAACGAAAATTGCAGTTTATGTTCTGAAATTTTATCTTTTCTTAACGTTGATTAATTAACGGATCCGCCGTATAACTAATCCTAACCAACAAACAATCAAAGTGTCCGCACTAATGATTCAAT
This sequence comes from Populus simonii, assembly GCA_007827005.2. Classification (NCBI taxonomy): domain Eukaryota; kingdom Viridiplantae; phylum Streptophyta; class Magnoliopsida; order Malpighiales; family Salicaceae; genus Populus; species Populus simonii. The sequence continues at coordinate 5,506,686 of CM017478.2, forward strand.
TTAATGGTAGCTTTAAGAACTAGATAATTTCATCAAGATTAACATACAAGCTGTCCGCAGCTTGTGTCACTTTGTTCAAATGTTCTCCCTAAGTTCAATAACGTAGTTCCGCCACAATTATTAAGCTTAGTTGCTTCACAAGTTCATATATCACAACTCCGGTTTTGATATTAAACTTAGCAATAGATTGTTCACAACAATAACTTAGAGTCCGCTCTAGCAATCATCAACAACAATCATAGGAAATATGCATAGGAAAACAATCATATTCATTCATAACATAAACTGAAAATAAAAGGAAGAATAAATCTCACGGTTCTTGAAATCCGAAGGTTTGTTGTGTCCTTGCAACCAAGAAAAGAGCTTAGCCTTGCATAACTATTGAACAACTACTTCTAAAGAATGAAAAGAGCATGATTTTTGGGTTTGTAGAGGAGAGAATTTGTGTTTATTCTCTGCTGGCTGCTGCCTCCTTCTGCTCTCCCTCTTTTCTGCTAGCTGCTGCCCCTTCTCTCTTTCTTTTTATATGCTAAGAAACCCTAGTCTCTATTTTACAAAATAGTCCTTCCTTAAGTTGACAGTTTACATTTAAGTACTTCAATAACTATTTTTCCTAAAAAGGAGAAATAGCCTTGCGTGAAATCTTCAAACTCTGACTTAGAGGAGCTAAATTGCTGATATAAAAACTTGGATGCCGGTTTAGATGCTTCGAAATGTAATTTGGACTCGTTTCTTCACGAAACCTGTTTGCTGGCAGAATTCAGTTGTCATCTTTGGAAAATCATATCTCCCTCATATGACATCGTTTTTGGCTGCAATTTGGAGCGTGGATAGGTCTTTGAATTATGAATCCATGAAAATTGAGTTTGCATCAATTGGACTTCTGTAGCTCCAGATATTAAATTTTTAATGACCAAAGGTCAACACTGGCAGAATGCGAGATTTGACTTTGCAGGATGTGATTTCCATGATCTTTCTCCTTTTATTTTTCTTGCATTACATTTCCAGAAAGGTATGGATGTTAGCTTTTTAGTGCCACTAGAATCACTTCATTTCGATCTCTAGAACTCACGCTCTGCACAAAACATCGACTGAACGTCAAATCTGCCAATTACCTCCAATTTACTCCTTTTTGCATCTTTCATCCAAAAATGCCTTCAAAACAAAAAACAAAGAATATCAAGGCATTTTATATATAAAACATGGACAAAACATTAGGTAGATGTGGGTGAAACTATCGAATAATATGGTTACATCACAACTCCCCTGCGGTCACCGGTCCCAGTTGAAGAGTTTGCCCTCGAGTGAGACTGTCCCGCCATCATTCTCCCACTTGACTGTTGGTGAGGCGGTAATATCAAACTCCCCTTCTTTCCGTGCTGCTCAAACACTCCACTTTTTCCTTTCTTCGGGTGCGGTGGTCTGCCGCTGAAATAGTCCCCATCTCTCTTTTTGCTTATACTCTGATACCCCCCTTGGCTTTCTCCAATACATGCCTCTAGAGCTTGTGCAGCCTCAATCAACTCCCTCACCGATTTAAATCGCAAGGCGATCAATCCTTGTCTCAAATCCTGTCGTAAACCATCTCTCAACTTTTCAATCATATGTTCCTCTGTCGGCACATAATGTGGGGCGAACAATGAGAGGTCATGGAATCTCCTTTCGTACTCCAATACTGACATATCACCCTGTCTTAATGCCAAGAACTCTTGTTCTTTGACCTTGCGATGATACTTGGAATAAAACTGATTCTCAAACTCTGTCTTGAAATCACTCCAAGTTAGGGTCTCAGTCGCACGCCTCAGCTGAACTGTTTCCCACCATGTCATGGCCCTATCAGATAGTAACTGGGATGCACAATTTACCCTCAAACCCTCGGGTATGCTTATTTGCATCATTGTCTTTTCTACCTTCCTGATCCATCTTCCAGCTATCTCTGCATCTTGTTCCCCCATATACGGTTCACAGCCCATTTCCCTCATACTCTTGACTAGTCGCACCAGTGGTACCACATTATCCATGGTCATGCTGGTCGTAGGGGCTGCTGGTGGATTCTGCGTGGTAGGGGTTGTTTGTGCTGCTGAATTAGCCATGCCTTCCATCACTGCTTTAACTATTTGTACAAGGAGTCCTGCATCTACATATTGTGGGGGCACACCAGTTGGAACAGTAGATGGCTGTGCTTCTGGTCTTTCTCACTGCTCTGTTGCGACTGGGGGTGTTCCCTCTGTCTGATGAGGCCTCGAGCCTTCTCCTGCCATCGTATCTTCCCCCTGCAAGGTTTCGGGCGGTATTATCGGAGCATGAGATGCCGTATCATCTAAGGGATCTTCGTCTTGCCAACCTTGGGCACCTCGGTTCATGCCCCTCCTTTCTAAGGAGGGCGGCTCAGTTTGTGTCCCTTGTCGGGTGCGTACCATCCTGAAATTCATCGCAACAACACATTTATTAATGATCCTCAGGATCCATACCAAGGGCTCTGATACCAACTGTAACGACCCGGATTTCTAAGCCCAACAATAGTAAATTTATATATATATATATATATATATATATATATTTAATACACCTGGTGCTGGTAATCAAAGAACTTGAATCCTTACATCATCAAAATACAACCCATACAATCAACAGTTCATTCAAAAGCGAATCTTACACAAACACATAATATTAATGTTGCATGATTTGAAATTCATATTAAAAATATATATACATGGACATGAGTTTGCATTCTTATACTACTAATAGCCATCACAAATTTTAGACAAAAAGGATCTAATAAAAGTTATACATTCAGTACATTGATCCCTACAAAGTACATTGTGAGTTAGAATGCATCTACTTAGTTCTTTGCAAAAGTAGGTTCCCATGTATCGGGTATCCTAGACATCTTGTTGGTGTGACGTCCCTGCAGCAGTACAAAAACATTTAAGAGAAAACAAATACTTAATAATAATAATAATAATGGTAACTAACGGCCTAGCATTTAAATAAGCATTAACATTTATAATTTCTTCATGTATTTGATGTAACAATTAGTAGTACATATAGATACACAAGTTTTCAAATGCCAGTCGCCGAAACTAGTCGTTTATTTGTCCCGGCTATCCATCCGGATTCCATAGCGATAGCTGCGTCGCTGCCCATCCTAAAATCGGCAGTCGAAACTACATCGCTGCCGATCAAGGAATCGGCAGCGAAACTGGGTCGCTGCCGATTTCTGTATCGGCAGCGAAGACTGCATCGCTGCCGATCCAAAATCAGCAGCGGAAACTGTGTCGCTGCCGATTTCTGTATCGGCAGCGGGAAACTAGGTCGCTGCCGATTTCTGTATCGGCAGGGAATACTGTGTCGCTGCCGATCCAGAATCGGCAGCGGAACTGCGTCGCTGCCGATCCACAATCGGTAGCGAAATCATCCCTTTTTAACCCGGCCATCCATTCGGACGCCATTAACCAAAGCTAATCATTCTTTGTCCCGGCCATCCATTTGGATGCCATTAGCCGAAACTAATCACTCTTTTGTCCCGGCCATCCGTTTGGATGCCATTAGCCGAAGCTAATCACTCTTTTGTCCCGGCCATCCATTCGGATGCCATTAGCCGAAGCTAATCACTCTTTGTCCCGGCCATCCATTTGGATGCCATTAGCCGAAGCTAATCACTCTTTTATCAACAATTAAGCGTTCGACAATTTAATATCGGTTCTAACAATATGGTAGTACTCAAGTTAAAATATTCCAAGATTCAACGTATGAAAAAGAAAGGTGCAAGTCACCTACCTGTTCCACCTGTGGGTCGTTCCTGTCTTGATGATGGTCCAATCCCGACTGCACCACCTGAGACATCAATGGTCACAAATCAGCACAGTTGTATTTATTTTATTTTTGAATCACAAATCATCACACTTATTTCAATAGTTCACATGTTCACATTAAAGTGTTCCCTATTTTACACCATCATATCATGAAATTGTTATTAGCATTTAAGTCATTCCTGCCTAGGAGGCTTATTGTAGGAATCGGCAGCGAGAACCGGTTCGCTGCGGGCTGCCCAATTCGGCAGCGAGAACTGGTTCGCTGCGGGCTGCCAGTTCGGCAGCGAGAACTGCACCGCTGTTGGCGCCACAGTTTCGCTGCACAACGCACAACTCGGCAGTGAATATCACTTCGCTGCAGGAGGTTCAGTTGCGGCAGCGAAACAGAATTTCGCTGCGCAACACACAAATCGGCAGCGAATATTAATTCGCTGCAGCAGGTTCAGTTGCGGCAGCGAAACATAATTTCACTGCGCAACACACAATCGGGAGCATCAATTTCAGCACAATCATCACAGTAGAACACATTAATTCCAGCAACAAACATCACAGCAGAACACATTAATTCCAGCAACAAACATCACATTAATTCCAGCAACAATCATCACAGCAGAACACATTAATTCCAGCAACAACATCACAGCAGAACACATTAATTCCAGCAACAACATCACAGCAGAACACATTAATTCCCCCTAGTTAAAGCCGGCCCTCTACCATGATTTGTTAGATGTTCTGAAATTGACTTTATTTCACTTTTGTTTGCTTGTTCTCTTGGTTAATTTCAGCTTCCTTCACAGCTGGCTTAGGTCTTAGATCAATTCTTTTCTTAGGGTTTTTCTTCTTCATTTCGTTTTTGATCTTACGGGGGAGAGGAAGAGAGTTTCATGACCATACCTTCTGAATTTAACTAAGTTTGAGGAGGGTTTGACACTATTCAGCTGCTGGTTCTCCTCCTTCTTTTTCCTCTCAGGTTTTTCCGGCTCTCTTTTTCCTCTCCTCTATGCAGCTGCCCACTCCTCTCTCAAGGTCTCATCTCTCCCTCACAAGTTCACAAAGTAATCTCTACTGGTCTGATTTACGTTTCTGTTGTGAAAGGGGAAGGGAAGAACGGCATGCAGCTGCTGGATTTGGAAGAAGATGGGTCATTCTCTCTCCCCTCTTTGTATTTATACTACCCATCCAATGAAATGGGTTGTTTGGGGGTTGGTTTAGGTGTGTCCTTATCCTTGTTTGGTTTATCTAAAACCAGTTTTACCCCTCCCTCCCAGCTCTGCGTCACTGTTCATTGAGAAATCGGCAGCGAAAACTGCATCGCTGTCGATTTCTGCATCGGCAGCGAAAACTGCGTCGCTGCCGATCAAGAAATGGGCAGCGAAAACTGTGTCGCTACCGATTTCTGTATCGGCAGCGAAATCATCCCTTTTTAACCCGGCCATCCATTCGGACGCCATTAGCCAAAGCTAATCATTCTTTGTCCCGACCATCCCTTTGGATGCCATTAGCCGAAGCTAATCACTCTTTTGTCCCGGCCATCCGTTTGGATGCCATTAGCCGAAGCTAATCACTCTTTTGTCCCGGCCATCCCTTCGGATGCCATTAGCCGAAGCTAATCACTTTTTTTGTCCCGGCCATCCGTTTGGATGCCATTAGCCGAAGCTAATCACTCTTTTGTCCCGGCCATCCGTTTGGATGCCATTAGCCGAAGCTAATCACTCTTTTGTCCCGGCCATCCATTCGGATGCCATTAGCCGAAGCTAATCATTTTTTTTTGTCAACAATTAAGCGTCCGACAATTTAATATCGGTTCTAACAATATGGTAGTACTCAAGTTAAAATATTCCAAGATTCAACGTATGAAAGAGAAAGGTGCAAGTCACCTACCTGTTCCACCTGTGGATCGTTCCTGTCTTGATGATGGTCCAATCCCGACTGTACCACCTGAGACATCAATGGTCACAAATCAGCACAGTTGTATGTATTTTATTTTTGAATCACATTCATCATCACACTTATTTCAATAGTTCACATGTTCACATTAAAGTGTTCCCTATTTTACACCATCATATCATGAAATTGTTATTAGCATTTAAGTCATTCCTGCCTAGGAGGCTTATTGTAGGAATCGGCAGCGAGAACCGGTTCGCTGCGGGCTGCCCAATTCGGCAGCGAGAACTGGTTCGCTGCGGGCTGCCAGTTCGGCAGCGAGAACTGCACCGCTGTTGGCGCCACAGTTTCGCTGCACAACGCACAACTCGGCAGCTAATATCACTTCGCTGCAGGAGGTTCAGTTGCGTCAGCGAAACAGAATTTTGCTGTGCAACACATAAATCGGCAGTGAATATCAAATCGCTGCTGGAGGTTCAGTTGCGGCAGCGAAACGGAATTTCGCTGCGCAACACACAAATCGGCAGCGAATATTAATTCGCTGCAGCAGGTTCAGTTGCGGCAGCAAAATAGAATTTCGCTGCGCAACACACAAATCGGCAGCGAATATCAAATCGCTGCAGGAGGTTCAGTTGTGGCAGCGAAACAGAATTTCGCTGCGCAACACACAAATCGGCAGCGAATATTAATTCGCTGCAGCAGGTTCAGTTGCGTCAGCGAAACAGAATTTCGCTGCGCAACACACAAATCGGCAGCGAATATTAATTCGCTGCAGCAGGTTCAGTTGCGGCAGCGAAACAGAATTTCGCTGCGCAACACACAAATCGGGAGCATCAATTTCAGCACAATCATCACTGCAGAACACATTAATTCCAGCAACAACAACACATTAATTCCAGCAACAATCATCACAGCAGAACACATTAATTCCAGCAACAATATCACAGCAGAACACATTAATTTCCAGCAACAATATCACATTAATTCCAGCAACAATCATCACAGCAGAACACATTAATTCCAGCAACAATATCACAGCAGAACACATTAATTTCCAGCAACAATATCACATTAATTCCAGCAACAATCATCACAGCAGAACACATTAATTCCAGCAACAATCATCACAGCAGAACACATTAATTCCAGCAACAATATCACAGCAGAACACATTAATTCCCCTAGTTAAAGCCGGCCCTCTACCATGTTTTGTTAGATGTTCTGAAATTGACTTTATTTCACTTTTGTTTGCTTGTTCTCTTGGTTAATTTCAGCTTCCTTCACAGCTGGCTTAGGTCTTAGATCAATTCTTTTCTTAGGGTTTTTCTTCTTCATTTTCGTTTTTGATCTTACGGGGGAGAGGAAGAGAGTTTCATGACCCATACCTTCTGAATTTAACTAAGTTTGAGGAAGGTTTGACACTATTCAGCTGCTGGTTCTCCTCCTTCTTTTTCCTCTCACGTTTTTTCCAGCTCTCTTTTTCCTCTCACGTTTTTCCAGCTCTCTTTTTCCTCTCCTCTATGCAGCTGCCCACTCCTCTCTCAAGGTCTCATCTCTCCCTCACAAGTTCACAAAGTAATCTCTACTGGTCTGATTTACGTTTCTGTTGTGAAAGGGGAAGGGAAGAACGGCATGCAGCTGCTGGATTTGGAAGAAGATGGGTCATTCTCTCTCCTCTCTTTGTATTTATACTACCCATCCAATGAATTGGGTTGTTTGGGGGTTGGTTTAGGTGTGTCCTTATCCTTGTTTGGTTTATCTAAAACCAGTTTTACCCCTCCCTCCCAGCTCTGCGTCACTGTTCATTGAGAAATCGGCAGCGAAAACTGCATCGCTGTCGATTTCTGCATCGGCAGCGAAAACTGCGTCGCTGCCAAGTCCAGAATCGGCAGCGAAAACTGCATCGCTGCCCAGTCCAGAATCGGCAGCGAAAACTGCATTCATCATCATCCCTCTCTCTCTCTCTAAATATATATATATATATATATATTTTCCTTTGGGTGTTTACATTCTCCCCTCCTAAATATGAATTTCGTCCTCGAAATTTAAGAAGTTTTCACACTCCATACCTGGTAGATCAAATAAAGTGGGGTACTTCTTTCTCATCTCAGCCTCCCGCTCCCAAGTTTCCTCTTCTACTTGAGCATTTCGCCATAAGATTCTAACGATGGGGATCTTTTTGCTCCGCAACTCCTTCACTTCTTGATCTAGTATCCGTATGGGCCTCAATTCCAATGTTAAGTCTTCCTTGACCTCTACTGGGACTTGGGGTAGAACTTGGGCGGGGTCTACGTTAGCCTTCCTTAACAAGGAGACATGGAACACATCATGGACCCTGGCTAACTGTGGGGGCAATTCCACCTTGTAGGCTACTGGTCCAACTCGTTGTAAGATTTTGAAGGGTCCAATGAATCGGGGAGTTAACTTCCCTTTCAATCCAAATCGTAACAAGTTCTTCCATGGGGCTACTTTCAGGAACACCTGGTCCCCCGTACTGAACTCGAGAGGTCTTCTCCTCACATCGGCATACTTCTTCTGTCTATCCTGTGCGGCTTTGATGCGATCCCTGATAATCCTCACTTTCTCCGTGGTGACTTGAACTAACTCTGCGCCATATAACTTTCGGTCCCCAATTTCTTCCCAACATAAAGGAGTTCTACACCTCCTACCATACAAGGCTTCATATGGGGCCATCCCTATTGTGGCTTGGTGACTATTGTTATAAGTGAACTCCACCAATGCCATGTGTTCCTCCCAGTTTCCTCCAAATGCTAGCACACATGCCCGTAATAGGTCTTCCAAGACTTGAATGACTCTTTCTGATTGGCCATCCGTTTGAGGGTGAAACGCAGTGCTCATGTCCAATCTTGTCCCCAAGGCATGTTGTATGCTCGGCCAAAGTCGATAGGTGAACCTAGGATCTCGATCCGATACAATGGACACCGGAATCCCATGAAGTCGCACCACCTCATTTATGTAGATCTTGGCAAGCTTGTCCACCGAGTCGGTCATCTTTACAGGCAAGAATAGTGCGGATTTCGTCAACCGATCCACAATGACCCATATCGCATCATTTCCTTTTCTCCCCTTGGGAAATCCTGACACGAAATCCATGGTGATCATCTCCCACTTCCATTCTGGAATTTGTAATGGCTGTAATGGTCCCGCAGGCCTTTGGTGTTCAACCTTGACTTGTTGACATATCCCACACTTTGACACATACTCAGCTATTTCCCTTTTCATATTAGGCCACCAATAGAGGTGTTTCAGGTCTCGGTACATCTTAGTGCTGCCAGGATGTATGGAGAATTTGGACTCATGTGCTTCTTGCAGAACCATACGTTTGACTGTTTCGTCATCAGGCACGTACAACTGTTGTCCCATCATCAAGGATCCATCCTCCGCTACTCGGAATTTCATTTCTACCCCAGCCTCCACATTCTTCCTAATCTTGGATCCCACCTTGTCATGGAATTGGGCATGTAGTATCTGTTCTCGATACGTTGGTCGCACCAATAATTGGGCTACCAACCCACCTCTTGCATCAATTCCCAAATCTGCACCCAACTCTTTTAATTCTGCCAATTGCCGCTCCTTTCCCACTGTTAAGCTCCCCAAGGAGGCTTTATTTTTGCGACTGAGGGCATCTGCCACCACATTTGCTTTCCCCGGGTGGTATTCTATGGTGCAATCATAATCCTTAATGAGTTCTATCCACCTTCTTTGCCGCATGTTCAACTCCTTTTGCGACATCAGATACTTCAGGCTCTTATGATCAGTAAAAATTTGGGTTCGAGACCCATACAAATAGTGTCTCCATATCCTCAAGGCAAATACTACAGCTGCCAACTCCAGGTCGTGCACCGGGTAGTTCACCTCATGAGTCTTTAGTTGCCTTGATGCATAGGTGATCACCTTCCCATGTTGCATCAGAACACACCCCAATCCCTTCCCCGAGGCATCACTATATACCACAAAACCCTCAGTCCCTGAGGGGAGAGTTAAGACTGGAGCAGTGGTGAGCCTCCTCTTCAATTCTTGGAAGCTAGCCTCACATTCATCCGACCACACCCACTTCTTATCCTTCCTAGTTAGCTGGGTCAAAGGGGTTGCAATCAGGGAAAAACCTTCGATAAATCTCCGATAGTATCCTGCAAGTCCCAGGAAACTACGTATTTCAGTGACTGAAGTCGGTCTTTCCCATTTCAAGACTGCTTCGACTTTTTGAGGGTCGACAAAAACGCCTTCGGCTGAAATGACATGTCCCAAAAACGTCACCCTTTTCAGCCAAAATTCACATTTACTCAATTTTGCATATAACTGGTGATCTCTCAAGGTTTGTAAGGTTTGTCTCAAGTGTTCTTCGTGTTCCTTGAAAGAATTCGAGTACACCAGTATATCATCAATGAATACCACCACAAACTTATCCAGGTATGGTTGGAAAACCCGATTCATCAAATCCATGAAGAGGGCTGGGGTGTTCGTCAACCCGAATGGTAACACCAAAAATTCATAGTGTCCGTAACGAGTTCTAAATGCGGTTTTTGCTACATCCGCTTCTTTAATCTTCATCTGGTAGTACCCTGATCTCAGATCTATCTTCGAGAATGCCCTCGCTCCCTTTAATTGGTCGAACAAATCATCTATCCGAGGTAACGGATACTTGTTTTTCATTGTTATTTTGTTCAACTGTCGATAGTCAATACAAAGCCTATGGGTTCCATCTTTCTTTCTTACAAATAGGACCGGTGCTCCCCAAGGAGAATTACTGGGCCGTATGAACCCCTTGTCTAATAATTCCTGTAATTGAGTCTTTAACTCGTTCAGTTCTGCTGGAGCCATCCGATATGGTTGTTGGGCTATGGGTGGGACTCCAGGAAAAGTGTCTATAGACACCTCTACCTCTCGCTCCGGGGGTAGTCCTGGTAGTTCTTCTGGAAACACATCTGGGAAATCCTTCACCACAGGAATATCCTTCAATCGTGGACCTTCATCATCAGAGTTTAAGATGTATGCGAGGTATCCCATACATCCCTTTCTTAACAATTTTTGGGCTGTTACCACCGATATTAGAGCATTCAGTTTGGGAAATCTCTCTCCTTCAAAAGTCATTTTCTCGCCCTTAGGTGTTTGGAAAGTAACAGTTTTAGCATAACAATCTATTAGTGCCTTGTATTTACTCAACCAATCCATGCCTAGTATTATGTCAAAATCATGCAGCTCTAAGGGAATCAAGTCTACTTCTGTTTCATACCCGGATAAACTAACCCCCACATCCACATATACAATATTTGTTTCAACCATGTTTCCCATTGGAGTTCCAATTACAAACCCCTTCTCTACTATTTCTACTTCCTTTCTCAATTTAGTGATACTTCTCTTAGCAATGAACGAGTGGGTGGCACCCGGATCAAACAATACATGCATATTAAAATCATTCAACAGTAGTGTACCTGCCACCACATCCGATGCAGCCCTGGCCTCCTCCTGTGTCAGGTGGAAGACCCTCCCTGGGGTCCGATCATTTTGTGCCCTCGGCCTCCCTCGACTGGAGTTTGCCCCTGATTGCGAAGATCTCACTGGCCTATTAACGGTGACTGACTGCTGGTGGCTCTGACTGGGCTGTCTATAGCTCTGTACTTGTCCGGTGTTTCTTTTGGGGCAGTCCCTCTTGTAATGACCTTTCCCACCACAGTAATGACACCCTTGACTAAGATACTGGCAGTTCCTCCACCTATGACCCTCTCCTCTGCACACAAAGCATCGCCCAGGGGAAACTGAGCAGTCCCCAGGGTGTTTTTGTCTACATTTTTCACAAAAGGATAGTCAACTCCCCTGCGGTCACCGGTCCCAGTTGAAGAGTTTGCCCTCGAGTGAGATTGTCCCGCCATCATTCTCCCACTTGACTGTTGGTGAGGCGGTAATATCAAACTCCCCTTCTTTCCGTGCTGCTCAAACACTCCACTTTTTCCTTTCTTCGGGTGCGGTGGTCTGCCGCTGAAATAGTCCCCATCTCTCTTTTTGCTTATACTCTGATACCCCCATTGGCTTTCTCCAATACATGCCTCCAGAGCTTGTGCAGCCTCAATCAACTCCCTTACCGATTTAAATCGCAAGGCGATCAATCCTTGTCTCAAATCCTGTCGTAAACCATCTCTCAACTTTTCAATCATATGTTCCTCTGTCGGCACATAATGTGGGGCGAACAATGAGAGGTCATGGAATCTCCTTTCGTACTCCAATACTGACATATCACCCTGTCTTAATGCCAAGAACTCTTGTTCTTTCACCTTGCGATGATACTTGGAATAAAACTGATTCTCAAACTCTGTCTTGAAATCACTCCAAGTTAGGGTCTCAGTCGCACGCCTCAGCTGAACTGTTTCCCACCATGTCATGGCCCTATCAGATAGTAACTGGGATGCACAATTTACCCTCAAACCCTCGGGTATGCTTATTTGAATCATTGTCTTTTCTACCTTCCTGATCCATCTTCCAGCTATCTCTGCATCTTGTTCCCCCATATACGGTTCACAGCCCATTTCCCTCATACTCTTTACTAGTCGCACCAGTGGTACCACATTATCCATGGTCATGCCGGTCGTAGGGGCTGCTGGTGGATTCTGCGTGGTAGGGGTTGTTTGTGCTGCTGAATTAGCCATGCCTTCCATCACTGCTTTAACTATTTGTACAAGGAGTCCTGCATCTACATATTGTGGGGGCACACCAGTTGGAACAGTAGATGGCTGTGTTTCTGGTCTTTCTCGCTGCTCCGTTGCGACTGAGGGTGTTCCCTCTGTCTGATGAGGCCTCGGGCCTTCTCCTGCCATCGTATCTTCCCCCTGCAAGGTTTCGGGCGGTATTATCGGAGCATGAGACGCCGTATCATCTAGATCTTCGTCTTGCCAACCTTGGGCACCTCGGTTCATGCCCCTCCTTTCTAAGGAGGGCGGCTCAGTTTGTGTCCCTTGTCGGGTGCGTACCATCCTGAAATTCATCGCAACAACACATTTATTAATGATCCTCAGGATCCATACCAAGGGCTCTGATACCAACTGTAACGACCCGGCTTTCTAAGCCCAACAATAGTAAAATTTTTTTTTTTTTTATATATATTTAATACACCTGGTGCCGGTAATCAAAGAACTTGCATCCTTACATCATTAAAATACAACCCATACAATCAACAGTTCATTCAAAAGCGAATCTTACACAAACACATAATATTAATGTTGCATGATTTGAAATTCATATTAAAAAATATATATACATGGACATGAGTTTGCATCCTTACACTACTAATAGCCATTACAAACTTTAAACAAAAAGGATCTAATAAAAGTTATACATTCAGTACATTGATCCCTACAAAGTACATTGTGAGTTAGAATGCATCTACTTAATTCTTTGCAAAAGTAGGTTCCCATGTATCGGGTATCCTAGACATCTTGTTGGTGTGACGTCCCTGCAGCAGTACAAAACATTTAAGGGAAAACAAATACTTAATAATAATAATAATAATAATGGTAACTAACGGCCTAGCAATTACATAAGCATTAACATTTATAATTTCATCATGTATTTGATGTAACAAATAGGTAGTACATATAGATACACAAGTTTTCAAATGCCATTCGCCGAAACTAGTCGTTTATTTGTCCCGGCTATCCATCCGGATTCCATAGCGATAGCTGCGTCACTGCCAATCCTAAAATCGGCAGCCGAAACTACATCGCTGCCGATCAAGGAATCGGCAGCGAAACTGGGTCGCTGCCGATTTCTGTATCGGCAGCGAAGACTGCATCGCTGCCGATCCACAATCGGCAGCGGAAACTACGTCGCTGCCGGTTTTTGTATCGGCAGCAGAAACTAGGTCGCTGCCGGTTTTTGTATCGGCAGCGGAAACTAGGTCGCTGCCGCTTTCTGTATCGGCAGCGAATACTGCGTCGCTCCCGATCCAGAATCGGCAGCGGAACTGCGTCGCTGCCGATCCAGAATCGGCAGCGGAACTGCGTCGCTGCCGATCCACAATCGGCAGCGAAATCATCCCTTTTTAACCCGGCCATCCATTCGGACGCCATTAGCCAAAGCTAATCATTCTTTGTCCCGGCCATCCCTTTGGATGCCATTAGCCGAAGCTAATCACTCTTTTGTCCCGGCCATCCGTTTGGATGCCATTAGCCGAAGCTAATCACTCTTTTGTCCCGGCCATCCCTTCGGATGCCATTAGCCGAAGCTAATCACTTTTTTTGTCCCGGCCATCCGTTTGGATGCCATTAGCCGAAGCTAATCACTCTTTTGTCCCGGCCATCCATTCGGATGCCATTAGCCGAAGCTAATCATTTTTTTTTGTCAACAATTAAGCGTTCGACAATTTAATATCGGTTCTAACAATATGGTAGTACTCAAGTTAAAATATTCCAAGATTCAACGTATGAAAGAGAAAGGTGCAAGTCACCTACCTGTTCCACCTGTGGATCGTTCCTGTCTTGATGATGGTCCAATCCCGACTATACCACCTGAGACATCAATGGTCACAAATCAGCACAGTTGTATGTATTTTATTTTTGAATCACATTCATCATCACACTTATTTCAATAGTTCACATGTTCACATTAAAGTGTTCCCTATTTTACACCATCATATCATGAAATTGTTATTAGCATTTAAGTCATTCCTGCCTAGGAGGCTTATTGTAGGAATCGGCAGCGAGAACCGGTTCGCTGCGGGCTGCCCAATTCGGCAGCGAGAACTGGTTCGCTGCGGGCTGCCAGTTCGGCAGCGAGAACTGCACCGCTGTTGGCGCCACAGTTTCGCTGCACAACGCACAACTCGGCAGCTAATATCACTTCGCTGCAGGAGGTTCAGTTGCGTCAGCGAAACAGAATTTTGCTGTGCAACACATAAATCGGCAGTGAATATCAAATCGCTGCTGGAGGTTCAGTTGCGGCAGCGAAACGGAATTTCGCTGCGCAACACACAAATCGGCAGCGAATATTAATTCGCTGCAGCAGGTTCAGTTGCGGCAGCAAAATAGAATTTCGCTGCGCAACACACAAATCGGCAGCGAATATCAAATCGCTGCAGGAGGTTCAGTTGTGGCAGCGAAACAGAATTTCGCTGCGCAACACACAAATCGGCAGCGAATATTAATTCGCTGCAGCAGGTTCAGTTGCGTCAGCGAAACAGAATTTCGCTGCGCAACACACAAATCGGCAGCGAATATTAATTCGCTGCAGCAGGTTCAGTTGCGGCAGCGAAACAGAATTTCGCTGCGCAACACACAAATCGGGAGCATCAATTTCAGCACAATCATCACTGCAGAACACATTAATTCCAGCAACAACAACACATTAATTCCAGCAACAATCATCACAGCAGAACACATTAATTCCAGCAACAATATCACAGCAGAACACATTAATTTCCAGCAACAATATCACATTAATTCCAGCAACAATCATCACAGCAGAACACATTAATTCCAGCAACAATATCACAGCAGAACACATTAATTTCCAGCAACAATATCACATTAATTCCAGCAACAATCATCACAGCAGAACACATTAATTCCAGCAACAATCATCACAGCAGAACACATTAATTCCAGCAACAATATCACAGCAGAACACATTAATTCCCCCTAGTTAAAGCCGGCCCTCTACCATGTTTTGTTAGATGTTCTGAAATTGACTTTATTTCACTTTTGTTTGCTTGTTCTCTTGGTTAATTTCAGCTTCCTTCACAGCTGGCTTAGGTCTTAGATCAATTCTTTTCTTAGGGTTTTTCTTCTTCATTTTCGTTTTTGATCTTACGGGGGAGAGGAAGAGAGTTTCATGACCCATACCTTCTGAATTTAACTAAGTTTGAGGAAGGTTTGACACTATTCAGCTGCTGGTTCTCCTCCTTCTTTTTCCTCTCACGTTTTTTCCAGCTCTCTTTTTCCTCTCACGTTTTTCCAGCTCTCTTTTTCCTCTCCTCTATGCAGCTGCCCACTCCTCTCTCAAGGTCTCATCTCTCCCTCACAAGTTCACAAAGTAATCTCTACTGGTCTGATTTACGTTTCTGTTGTGAAAGGGGAAGGGAAGAACGGCATGCAGCTGCTGGATTTGGAAGAAGATGGGTCATTCTCTCTCCTCTCTTTGTATTTATACTACCCATCCAATGAAATGGGTTGTTTGGGGGTT
The DNA here is from genome assembly GCA_007827005.2 of Populus simonii. Lineage (NCBI taxonomy): Eukaryota > Viridiplantae > Streptophyta > Magnoliopsida > Malpighiales > Salicaceae > Populus > Populus simonii. The sequence continues at coordinate 5,522,579 of CM017478.2, forward strand.
GGTTTAGGTGTGTCCTTATCCTTGTTTGGTTTATCTAAAACCAGTTTTACCCCTCCCTCCCAGCTCTGCGTCACTGTTCATTGAGAAATCGGCAGCGAAAACTGCATCGCTGTCGATTTCTGCATCGGCAGCGAAAACTGCGTCGCTGCCAAGTCCAGAATCGGCAGCGAAAACTGCATCGCTGCCCAGTCCAGAATCGGCAGCGAAAACTGCATCGCTGTCGATTTCTGCATCGGCAGCGAAAACTGCGTCGCTGCCAAGTCCAGAATCGGCAGCGAAAACAGCATCGCTGCCCAGTCCAGAATCGGCAGCGAAAACTGCATCGCTGCCGATTTCTGCATCGGCAGCGGAAACTAGGTCGCTGCCGATCCAGAATCGGCAGCGGAACTGCGTCGCTGCCGATTTCTGCATCAGCAGCGAAAACTGCATTCATCATCATCCCTCTCTCTCTCTCTAAATATATATATATATATATATTTTCCTTTGGGTGCTTACACCAGATATAGTAAAAAATCTGAGGAGCGGTCAGACAGTAACAGTTCAAAAACGAGACAGTAACAGTCCAAGTGTTTATTGATGAATGATTTCGACTATCTTAGTAGTAGAACTGGGTTCTCCTTAAAACAAAGAACTTGTAGCCTCATCTCTTAGCTTTCCAAGCACGCTAATCTCGCTTGAATTAGAGTTCTATAACTCCAGATATAGTTAAAAATCTGTGGAGAGGTCAGACAGTAAGAGTTGGACAGTAATAGTCCAAGTGTTTGTTAATGAGTGATTTTGACTCTCTTATAGGAAGAACTTTGTTTTTCTAAAACTATAGAACTTGTACCTTGATGTCCTAGCTTTCCATAGAGTGTAATCTCGCTTCCATCGGAGTTCTATAACTCCAGATATAGTTAAAAACCTGAGAAGAGGTCAGATAGTAACAGTTCAAAAAGGAGACAGTAACAGTCCAAGTGTTTCTTGATGAAAGATTTCGACTATCTTAGTAGTAGAACTGGGTTCTCCTTAAAACATAGAACTTGTAGCCTCATCTCTTAGCTTTCCAACCACGCTAATCTTGCTTGAATCGGAGTTCTATAACTCCAGATATAGTTAAAAATCTGAGGAGAGGTCAGACAGTAAGAGTTCGACAGTAGCAGTCCAAGTGTTTGTTGATGAGTGATTTTGACTCTCTTATAGGCATAACTTGGTTTTTCTAAAATCATAGAACTTGTACCTTGATGTCCTAGCTTTCCATAGAGTCTAATCTCGCTTGAATCGGAGTTCTATAACTCCAGATATAGTTAAAAACCTTAGGAGAGGTCAGACAGTAACAGTTCAAAAACGAGACAGTAACAGTCCAAGTGTTTATTGATGAATGATTTCGACTATCTTAGTATTAGAACTGGGTTCTCCTTAAAACATAGAACTTGTAGCCTCATCTCTTAGCTTTCCAACCACGCTAATCTCGCTTGAATTAGAGTTCTATAACTCCAGATATAGTTAAAAATCTGTGGAGAGGTCAGACAGTAAGAGTTGGACAGTAACAGTCCAAGTGTTTGTTAATGAGTGATTTTGACTCTCTTATAGGAAGAACTTGGTTTTTCTAAAATTATAGAACTTGTACCTTGATGTCCTAGCTTTCCATAGAGTGTAATCTCGCTTGAATCGGAGTTCTATAACTCCAGATATAGTTAAAAATCTGAGGAGAGGTCAGACAGTAATAGTTCAAAAAGGAGACAGTAACAGTCCAAGTGTTTCTTGATGAAAGATTTCGACTATCTTAGTAGTAGAACTGGGTTCTCCTTAAAACATAGAACTTGTAGCCTCATCTCTTAGCTTTCCAACCATGCTAATCTCGCTTGAATCGGAGTTCTATAACTCCAGATATAGTTAAAAATCTGAGGAGAGGTCAGACAGTAAGAGTTCGACAGTAGTAGTCCAAGTGTTTGTTGATGAGTGATTTTGACTCTCTTATAGGCATAACTTGGTTTTTCTAAAATCATAGAACTTGTACCTTGATGTCCTAGCTTTCTATAGAGTCTAATCTCGCTTGAATCGGAGTTCTATAACTCCAGATATAGTTAAAAATCTGAGGAGAGGTCAGACAGTAACAGTTCAAAAAGGAGACAGTAACAGTCCAAGTGTTTATTGATGAATGATTTGACTATCTTAGTAGTAGAACTGGTTTCTCCTTAAAACATAGAACTTGTATGCTCATCTCTTAGCTTTCCAACCACGCTAATCTCGCTTGAATCGGAGTTCTATAACTCCAGATATACTTAAAAATCTGAGGAGAGGTTAGACAGTAAGAGTTCAAAAAGGAGACAGTAACAGTTGGACAGTAACACTCCAAGTTTTTATTGATGAATGATTTTGACTATCTTAGTAGTAGAACTGTGTTCTCCTTAAAACATAGAACTTGTAGGCTCATCTCTTAGCTTTCCAACCACGCTAATCTCGCTTGAATCGGAGTTCTATAACTCCAGATATAGTGAAAAATCTGAGGAGAGGTCAGACAGTAACAGTTCAAAAACGAGACAGTAACAGTCCAAGTGTTTATTGATGAATGATTTCGACTATCTTAGTAGTAGAACTAGGTTCTCCTTAAAACATAGAACTTGTAGCCTCATCTCTTAGCTTTCGAACCACGCTAATCTAGCTTGAATCGGAGTTCTATAACTCCAGATATAGTTAAAATTCGTGGAGAGGTCAGACAGTAAGAGTTGGACAGTAACAGTGCAAGTGTTTGTTGATGAGCGATTTTGACTCTCTTATAGGCAGAACTTTGTTCTCCTAAAATCATAGAACTTGTACCTTGATGTCCTAGCTTTCCAACGACTCTAATCTCGCTTGAATCGGAGTTCTATAACTCCAGACATAGTAAAAAATCTGAGGAGAGGTCAGAGAGTAACAGTTCAAAAACGAGACAGTAACAGTCCAAGTGTTTATTAATGAATGATTTCGACTATCTTAGTAGTAGAACTGGGTTCTCCTTAAAACATAGAACTTGTAGCCTCATCTCTTAGCTTTCGAACCACGCTAATCTAGCTTGAATCGGAGTTCTATAACTCTAGATGTAGTTAAAAATCTGAGGAGAGGTGAGACAGTAAGAGGTGGACAGTAACAGTCCAAGTGTTTGTTTATGAGCGATTTTGACTCTCTTATAGGCAGAACTTGGTTCTCCTAAAATCATAGAACTTGTACACTGATGTCCTAGCTTTCTAGTGAGTCTAATTTTGCTTGAATCGGAGTTCAATAACTCTAGATATAGTTAAAAATCTAAGGTGAGGTTAGACAGTAACAGTTGAAAAAGGAGACAGTAACAGTTGGACCGTAACACTCCAAGTTTTTATTGATGAATGATTTTGACTATCTTAGTAGTAGAACTTGGTTCTCCTTAAATGATAGAACTTGGGCTCATCTCTTAGCTTCCTAACCACACTAATCTCACTTGAATCGAAGTTCTATAACTCCAGATATAGTTAAAAATCTGAGGAGAGGTCAGACAGTAATAGTTGGACAGTAACAGTCCAAGTGTTTGTTGATGAGCGATTTTGACTCTCATATAGGCAGAACTTGGTTCTCCTAAAATCATAGAACTTGTACCTTGATGTCCTAGCTTTCCAACGACTCTAATCTCGCTTGAATCGGAGTTCTATAACTCCAGATATAGTAAAAAATCTGAGGAGAGGTCAGAGAGTAACAGTTCAAAAACGAGACAGTAACAGTCCAAGTGTTTATTAATGAATGATTTCGACTATCTTAGTAGTAGAACTGGGTTCTCCTTAAAACATAGAACTTGTAGCCTCATCTCTTAGCTTTCGAACCACGCTAATCTAGCTTGAATCGGAGTTCTATAACTCTAGATGTAGTTAAAAATCTGAGGAGAGGTGAGACAGTAAGAGGTGGACAGTAACAGTCCAAGTGTTTGTTTATGAGCGATTTTGACTCTCTTATAGGCAGAACTTGGTTCTCCTAAAATCATAGAACTTGTACACTGATGTCCTAGCTTTCTAGTGAGTCTAATTTTGCTTGAATCGGAGTTCAATAACTCTAGATATAGTTAAAAATCTAAGGTGAGGTTAGACAGTAACAGTTGAAAAAGGAGACAGTAACAGTTGGACCGTAACACTCCAAGTTTTTATTGATGAATGATTTTGACTATCTTAGTAGTAGAACTGGGTTCTCCTTAAATGATAGAACTTGGGCTCATCTCTTAGCTTCCTAACCACACTAATCTCGCTTAAATCGAAGTTCTATAACTCCAGATATAGTTAAAAATCGGAGGAGAGGTCAGACAGTAATAGTTTGACAGTAACAGTCCAAGTGTTTGTTGATGAGCGATTTTGACTCTCATATAGGCAAAACTTGGTTCTCCTAAAATCATAGAACTTGTACCCTGATGTCCTAGCTTTCCAACGAGTCTAATCTCGCTTGAATCGTAGTTCTATAACTCCAGATATAGTAAAAAATCTGAGGAGATGTCAGACAGTAACAGTTCAAAAACGAGACAGTAACAGTCCAAGTGTTTATTGATGAATGATTTCGACTATCTTAGTAGTAGAACTGGGTTCTTCTTAAAACATAGAACTTGTAGCCTCATCTCTTAGCTTTCCAACCACGCTAATCTCGCTTGAATTAGAGTTCTATAACTCCAGATATAGTTAAAAATCTGTGGAGAGGTCAGACAGTAAGAGTTGGACAGTAACAGTCCAAGTGTTTGTTAATGAGTGATTTTGACTCTCTTATAGGAAGAACTTGGTTTTTCTAAAATTATAGAACTTGTACCTTGATGTCCTAGCTTTCCATAGAGTGTAATCTCGCTTGAATCGGAGTTCTATAACTCCAGATATAGTTAAAAATCTGAGGAGAGGTCAGACAGTAACAGTTCAAAAAGGAGACAGTAACAGTCCAAGTGTTTCTTGATGAAAGATTTCGACTATCATAGTAGTAGAACTGGGTTCTCCTTAAAACATAGAACTTGTAGCCTCATCTCTTAGCTTTCCAACCACGCTAATCTCGCTTGAATCGGAGTTCTATAACTCCAGATATAGTTAAAAATCTGAGGAGAGGTCAGACAGTAAGAGTTCGACAGTAGTAGTCCAAGTGTTTGTTGATGAGTGATTTTGACTCTCTTATAGGCATAACTTGGTTTTTCTAAAATCATAGAACTTGTACCTTGATGTCCTAGCTTTCTATAGAGTCTAATCTCGCTTGAATCGGAGTTCTATAACTCCAGATATAGTTAAAAATCTGAGGAGAGGTCAGACAGTAACAGTTCAAAAACGAGACAGTAACAGTCCAAGTGTTTATTGATGAATGATTTCGACTATCTTAGTAGTGGAACTGGGTTCTCCTTAAAACATAGAACTTGTAGCCTCATCTCTAAGCTTTCGAACCACGCTAATCTAGCTTGAATCGGAGTTCTATAACTCCAGATATAGTTAAAAATCCGTGGAGAGGTCAGACAGTAAGAGTTGGACAGTAACAGTGCAAGTGTTTGTTGATGAGCGATTTTGACTCTCTTATAGGCAGAACTTTGTTCTCCTAAAATCATAGAACTTGTACCTTGATGTCCTAGCTTTCCAACGACTCTAATCTCGCTTGAATCGGAGTTCTTTAACTCCAGATATAGTAAAAAATCTGAGGAGAGGTCAGACAGTAACAGTTCAAAAACGAGACAGTAACAGTCCAAGTGTTTATTGATGAATGATTTCGACTATCTTAGTAGTAGAACTGAGTTCTCCTTAAAACATAGAACTTGTAGCCTCATCTCTTAGCTTTCGAACCATGCTAATCTAGCTTGAATCGGAGTTCTATAACTCCAGATATAGTTAAAAATCCGTGAAGCGGTCAGACAGTAAGAGTTGGACAGTAACAGTGCAAGTGTTTGTTGATGAGCGATTTTGACTCTCTTATAGGCAGAACTTTGTTCTCTTAAAATCATAGAACTTGTACCTTGATGTCCTAGCTTTCCAACGACTCTAATCTCGCTTGAATCGGAGTTCTATAACTCCAGATATAGTAAAAAATCTGAGGAGAGGTCAGACAGTAACAGTTCAAAAACGAGACAGTAACAGTCCAAGTGTTTATTGATGAATGATTTCGACTATCTTAGTAGTAGAACTGGGTTCTCCTTAAAACATAGAACTTGTAGCCTCATCTCTTAGCTTTCGAACCACGCTAATCTAGCTTGAATCGGAGTTCTATAACTCTAGATGTAGTTAAAAATCTGAGGAGAGGTGAGACAGTAAGAGGTGGACAGTAACAGTCCAAGTGTTTGTTTATGAGCGATTTTGACTCTCTTATAGGCAGAACTTGGTTCTCCTAAAATCATAGAACTTGTACACTGATGTCCTAGCTTTCTAGTGAGTCTAATTTTGCTTGAATCGGAGTTCAATAACTCTAGATATAGTTAAAAATCTAAGGTGAGGTTAGACAGTAACAGTTGAAAAAGGAGACAGTAACAGTTGGACCGTAACACTCCAAGTTTTTATTGATGAATGATTTTGACTATCTTAGTAGTAGAACTGGGTTCTCCTTAAATGATAAAACTTGGGCTCATCTCTTAGCTTCCTAACCACACTAATCTCGCTTGAATCGAAGTTCTATAACTCCAGATATAGTTAAAAATCCGTGGAGAGGTCAGACAGTAAGAGTTGGACAGTAACAGTCCAAGTGTTTGTTGATGAGCGATTTTGACTCTCTTATAGGCAGAACTTTGTTCTCCTAAAATCATAGAACTTGTACCTTGATGTCCTAGCTTTGCAACGACTCTAATCTCGCTTGAATTGGAGTTCTATAACTCCAGATATAGTGAAAAATCTGAGGAGAGGTCAGACAGTAACAGTTCAAAAACGAGACAGTAACAGTCCAAGTGTTTATTGATGAATGATTTCGACTATCTTAGTAGTAGAACTGGGTTCTCCTTAAAACATAGAACTTGTAGCCTCATCTCTTAGCTTTCCAACCACGCTAATCTCGCTTGAATCGGAGTTCTATAACTCCAGATATAGTTAAAAATATGTGGAGAGGTCAGACAGTAAGAGTTGGACAGTAATAGTCCAAGTGGTTGTTAATGAGTGATTTTGACTCTCTTATAGGAAGAACTTTGTCTTTCTAAAACTATAGAACTTGTACCTTGATGTCCTAGCTTTCCATAGAGTGTAATCTCGCTTGAATCGGAGTTCTATAACTCCAGATATAGTTAAAAATCTGAGGAGAGGTCAGACAGTAACAGTTCAAAAAGGAGACAGTAACAGTCCAAGTGTTTATTGTTGAATGATTTTGACTATCTTAGTAGTAGAACTAGGTTCTCTTTAAAACATAGAACTTGTAGCCTCATCTCTTAGCTTTCCAACCACGCTAATATCGCTTGAATCGGAGTTCTATAATTCAAGATATAGTTAAAAATCTGAGGAGAGGTCAGACAGTAAGAGTTGGACAGTAACAGTCCAAGTGTTTGTTGATGAGCGATTTTGACTCTCTTATAGGCAGAACTTGGTTCTCCTAAAATCATAGAACTTGTACCTAGATGTCCTAGCTTTCCAACGAGTCTAATCTTGCTTGAATCGGAGTTCTATAACTCCAGATATAATTAAAAATCTGAGGAGAGGTCAGATAGTAAGAGTTGGAAACTAACAGTTCATGTGTTTGTTGACATAGTTAAAAATCTGAGGTGAGGTCAGATAGTAACAGTTCAAAAAGGAGACAGTAACAGTTGGATAGTAACAATCCAAGTGTTTGTTGATGAGTGATTTTGACAATCTTAGAGGCAAAACTAGGTTCTCCTTAAATCATTGAACTTGTAGCCTCATGTCTTAGCTTTCCAACGTCACCCATCTCGCTTGAATTGGAGTTCTATATTTCCAGATATAGTTAAAAATCTGAGGAGAGCTCAGAGAGTAACAGTTCAAAAACGAGACAGTAATAGTTGGAAAGTAACAGTCCAAGTGTTTGTTGATGAGAGATTTTGAATATCTTAGAGGCAAAGTGGGTTCTCCTAAAATCAAAGAACTTGTAGCCTCATGTCTTAGCTTTCCAACGACACCAATCTCCCTTGAATTGGAGTTCTATAAATCAAGCTATAGCTAAAAATTTGAGGAGAGCTCAGAGAGTAACAGTTCAAAAACTAGACAGTAACAGTTTGAAAGTACCAGTACAAGTTTTTGTTGATGATAGATATAGTTAATTTTGGAGTTCTATAAATCAAGCTATAGCAATTTTGACTCTCTTATAGGCAGAACTTGGTTCTCGTAAAATCATAGAACTTGTACCCTGATGTCCTAGCTTTCTAACTAGTCTAATCTTGCTTGAATTGGAGTTCAATAACTCTAGATATAGTTAAAAGTCTATGCTGAGTTCAGACAGTAATAGTTCAAAAAGTAGACAGTAAGAGTTGAACAGTAACAATCCAAGTGTCTATTGATGAATGATTTTGACTATCTTAGTAGTAGAACTGGGTTTTCCTTAAATGATAGAACTTATTGGCTCATCTCTTAGCTTTCCAACCACACTAATCTCGCTTGAATCGGAGTTCTATAACTACAGATATAGTTAAAAATCTGAGGACAGGTCAGATAGTAAGAGTTGGACAGTAACAGTCCAAGTGTTTGTTGATGAGCGATTTTGACTCTCTTATAGGCAGAACTTTGTTCTCCTAAAATCATAGAACTTGTACCCTGATGTCCTAGCTTTCCAGCGAGTCTAATCTCGCTTGAATCGGAGTTCTATAACTCTGGATATAGTTAAACATCTGAGGAGAGGTCAGACAGTAAGAGTTGGACAGTAACAGTCCAAGTGTTTGTTGTGGAGTGATTTTGACTATCTTAGAAGCAGAAATGGGTTCTCCTTAAACATAGAACGTGTAACCTCATGTCTTAGCTTTCCAATGAAACTAATCTCGCTTGAATCGGAGTTCTATAAATCCAGATATAGTTAAAAATCTGAGGAGAGCTCAGAGAGTAACAGTTCAAAAACGAGACAGTAACAGTTGGACAGTAACAATCCAAGTGTTTGTTTATGAGCGATTTTCACAATCTTAGAGGCAGAACTTGGTTCTCTTAAAATCATAAAACTTGCAGCCACATGTCTTAGCTTTCCAACGACACCAATCTCGCTTGAATTGGAGTTCTATAACTCCAGATATAGTTAAAATCTAAGGAGAGGTCAGACAGTAACAGTTCAAAAATGAGACAGTAACAGTTGGACAATAACAGTTCAACTATTTGTTACTGAGTGATTTTGACTATCTTAGAAGCAGAACTGGGTTCTCCTTAAATATAGAACTTGTAGCCTCATGTCTTAGCTTTCCAACGACACCAATCTCGCTTGAATCGGAGTTCTATAAATCCAAATATAGTTAAAACTCTAGCAGAGTTTAGAGAGTAACAGTTCAAAAACGAGACAGTAACAGTTGGACAGTATCAGTCCAAGTGTTTGTTGATGAGCGATTTTGACAATCTTACAGGCAGAATTGCGTTCTCTTGAAATCATAAAACTTGTAGCCTTATGTCTTAGCTTTCCAACGACACCAATCTCGCTTGAATCGGAGTTCTATAACTCTAGATATAGTTAAAAATCTTAAGAGAGGTCCGACACTAAGAGTTAAAAAACAAGACAGTAACAGTTGGACTGTAACAGTCCAAGTGTTTGTTGATGAGCGATTTTAACTATCTTAGAGGCAGAACTAGGTTCTCCTAAAATATAAAACTTGTAGCCTCATGTCTTAGCTTTCCAAAGACACTAATCTCGCTTGAATCGGAGTTCTATAACTCCAGATATAGTTAAAATCTGAGGAGAGGTCAGACAGTAATAGTTCAAAAACGAGACAGTAACAGTTGGACAGTAACAGTCCAAGTGTTTGTTGATGAGCGATTTTGAATATCTAAGAGGCAGAACTAGATTCTCCTAAAACATAGAACTTGTATCCTCATATAAGCTTTACAACGAGTCTAATCTCGCTTAAATCGGAGTTCTATAACTCGAGATATAGTTAAAATCTGAGGAGAGGTCAGACAGTAATAGTTGGACAGTAATAGTCTAAGTGTTTGTTGATGAGTGATTTTGACTATCTTAGAGGCAGAACTGGGTTCTCTTAAAATCGTAAAACTTGTAGTTTCATGTCTTAGCTTTCCAACGACACCACTCTCGCTTGAATCGGAGTTTTATAACTACAGATATAGTTAAAAATATGAAGAGAGCTCGGCAAGTAACAGTTCAAAAACGAGACAGTAATAGTCCAAGTGTTTGTTGATGAGCGATTTTAACAATCTTAGAGGCAGAACTTGGTTCTCTTAAAACATAAAACTTGCAGCCTCATGTCTTAGCTTTCCAACGACACCAATCTCGCTTGAATCGGAGTTCTATAACTCCAGATATAGTTAAAATCTGAGGAGAGGTCAGACAGTAACAGTTCAAAAACGAGACAGTAACAGTTGGACAGTAACAGTCCAAGTGTTTGTTGATGAGCGATTTTGACTATCTTAGAAGCAGAACTGGGTTCTCCTTAAATATAGAACTTCTAGCCTCATATCTTAGCTTTCCAATGACACCAATCTCGCTTGAATCGGAGTTCTATAAATCCAGATATAGTTAAAAATATGAGGAGAGATTAAAGAGTAGCAGTTCAAAAACAAGACACTAACAGTTGGACATTAACAATACAAGTGTTTGTTGATGAGAGATTTTGAATATCTTAGAGGCAGAACTAGGTTCTCCTAAAATATAGAACTTGTAGCCTCATGTCTAAGCTTTACAACGAGTCTAATCTTGCTTAAATCGGAGTTCTATAACTCGAGGTATAGTTAAAATCTGAGGAGAGGTCAGACAGTAATAGTTGGACAGTAATAGTCCAAGTGTTTGTTGATGAGTGATTTTGACTATCTTAGAAGCAGAAATGGGTTCTCCTTAAATCATAGAACATGTAACTTCATGTGTTAGCTTTCCAACGACACTAATCTCGCTTGAATCGAAGTTCTATAACTCCAGATATAGTTCAAAATCTTAGGAGAGGTCAGATAGTAAGAGTTCAAAAACGAGACAGTAACAGTTGGACTGTAACAGTCCAAGTGTTTGTTGATGAGCGATTTTGACTATCTTAGAGGCAAAACTAGGTTCTCCTAAAACATAGAACTTGTAGCCTCACGTCTAAGCTTTACAACGAGTGTAATTTGGCTTGAATCGGAGTTCTATAACTCGATATATATTGTTAAAAATCTGAGGAGAGGTCAGCCACTAACTGTTCAAAAATTAGATAGTTACAGTTGGACTGTAAGAGTCCAAGTGTTTGTTGATGAGTGATTTTCACAATCTTAGAAGCAGAACTCGGTTCTCCTTAAATCATGAAACTTGGAGCCTCATATCTTAGCTTTCGAACTACACTAATCTCGCTTGAATCGGAGTTCTATAACTCCAGAAATAGTTAAAATCTGAGGAGAGGTCAGACAGTAATAGTTGGACTTTAATAGTCCAAGTGTTTGTTGATGTGTGATTTTGACTATCTTAGAAGCAGAAATGGGTTCTCCTTAAATCATAGAACGTGTAGCCTCATGTCTTAGCTTTCCAACGACACTAATCTCGCTTGAATCGGAGTTCTATAACTCCAAATATAGTTAAAATCTGAGGAGAGGTCAGACAGTAAGAGTTGGACAGTAACAGTCCAAGTGTTTGTTGATGAGCGATTTTGACTATCTTAGAGGCAGAACTAGGTTCTCCTAAAATATAAAACTTGTAGCCTCACGTCTAAGCTTTACAATGAATGTAATCTTGCTTGAATCGGAGTTCTATAACTCGACATATATTGTTAAAAATCTGAGGAGAGGTCAGCCACTAACAGTTCAAAAATTAGACAGTGATAGGTGGAGAGTAACAGTCCAAGTGTTTGTTGATGAGCGATTTTGACAATCTTAGAAGCAGAACTCGGTTCTGCTTAAATCATAGAACTTGTAGCCGCATGTCTTAGCTTTCCAACGACACTAATCTTGCTTGAGTTGGAGTTCTAGAACTCGAGATATAGTTAAAATCTGAGGGGAGGTCAGACATTAATAGTTGGACACTAATAGTCCAAGTGTTTGTTGATGAGTGATTTTGATTATCTTAGAAGCAGAAATGGGTTCTCCTTAAATCATAGAACATGTAGCCTCATGTCTTAGCTTTCCAAAGACACTAATCTCGCTTGAATTGGAGTACTATAACTCCAGATATAGTTAAAATCTGAGGAGAGGTCAGATAGTAAGAGTTGGACAGTAACAGTCCACATGTTTGTTGATGAGTGATTTGGACTATCTTAGAGGCAAAACTGGGTTCTCCTTAAATCATAGAACTTGTAGCCTCATTTCTTAGCTTTCCAATGACACCCATCTTGCTTGAATTGGAGTTCTATTTATCCAGATATAGTTAAAAATCTGAGGAGAGCTCAGAGAGTAACAGTTCAAAAATGAGATAGTAACATCAAAGAACTTGTAGCCTCATATCTTAGCTTTCCAACGACACCAATCTCCCTTGAATCGGAGTTCTATAAATCAAGATATTGCTAAAAATCTAAGGAGAGCTTAGAGAGTAACAGTTCAAAAACGAGACAGTAACAGTTGGAAAGTACTAGTCCAAGTGTTTATTGATGAACGATTTTGACTATCTTAGAGGCAAAACTAGGTTCTCCTAAAACATAGAACTTGTAGCCTCACGTCTAAGCTTTACAACGAGTGTAATCTTGCTTGAATCGGAGTTCTATAACTCGACATATATTGTTAAAAATTTGAGGAGAGGTTAGCCACTAACAGTTCAAAAATTAGACAGTGACAGTTAGACAGTAACAGTCCAAGTGTTTGTTGATGAGCGATTTTGACAATCTTAGAAGCAGAACTTGGTTCTCCTTAAATCATAGATCTTGTAGCCTCATGTCTTAGCTTTCCAACGACACTACTCTCGGTTGAATCAGACTTCTATAACTCCAGATATAGTTAAAAATCTGAGGAGAGGTTAGACAGTAATAGTTGGACAGTAACAGTTCAAGTGTTTGTTGATGAGCGATTTTGACTATCTTACAGGCAGAACTAGGTTCTCCTAAAACCATAAAACTTGTAGCCTTATGTCTTAGCTTTCCAAAGAGTGTAATCTTGCTTGAATCAGAGTTCTATAACTCCTGATATAGTTAAAAATCTGAGGAGAGGTCAGATAGTAACAGTTCAAAAACTAGACAGTGACAATTGGACAGTAACAGTCCAAGTGTTTGTTGATGAGTGATTTTGACTATCTTAGAGGCAGAACTAGGTTTTCCTTAAAGCATAAAACTTGTACCCTCATCTCTTAACTTTCCATCGAGTCTAATCTCGCTTGAATCGGAGTTCTATAACTCCAGATATAGTTAAAATCTGAGGAGAAGTCAGACAGTAATAGTTGGAAAGTAACAGTCCAAGTGTTTGTTGATGAGTGATTTTGACTATCTCAGAGGCAGAACTGGGTCTCCTTAAATCATAGAACTTGTAGCCTCACGTCTTAGCTTTCCAACGACACTAGTCTCGCTTGAATTGAAGTTCTATAACTCCAGATATAGTTAAAAATCTTAGGAGAGGTCAGACAGTAACAGTTCAAAAACGAGATAGTAATAGTTGGACAGTAACAGTCCAAGTGTTTGTTGATGAGCAATTTTGATTATCTTAGAGGCAGAACTAGGTTTTCATTAATGCATAGAACTTGTAGCCTCATCCTTTAACTTTCCAACAACACTAATCTCGCTTGAATCGGAGTTATATAACTCCTGATATAGTTAAAAATCTGAGTAGAGGCAGACAGTAACAGTTCAAAAAGGAGACAGTAACAGTTGGACAGTAACAGTCCATGTGTTTGTTGATGAGCGATTTTGACTATCTTAAAGGCTAACTGGGTTCTCATTAAATGATAGTACTTGTAGCATCATGTCTTAGCTTTCCGACGAGTCTAATCTCGATTGAATCTGGAAAAAAAAAACAGAATTTTTGCTTGCTGCAGTACTGTTCATTACGGCAGCGGTACTGTTCAAAACAGATTTTTTGGTGGAATTATGTATCAGCCTTTTGTTTCCTGAATGGAAACGACATTATAAACAGGACTATCGAGGCCAAATTCCGCTGTTTTCTAGGGTTTTTAGGCAGTTTTAGTTTTCTAACGTAGGATTTTCGTACAATTTGCATTGTTTTCGATCTCTTGTGTGGTTGGTTTCTTTTGAGTTTTCTTGATGATTTATGCCAGTAACCCGTTCTACTAATCAAAGTCAAGTGCAGTTGGATCTCGAAATAGAAAAAGCTTTACGCAGGTTACGAAAGGAAGCTCGCCTCAACACCATAGCTGTTGCACGACAACAAACACTCAAGGAGCTTGCTGCTCCTAACGTGGAAAATCAACCATTGTGCATCAACATCGATAATAATGTAAACTTCGAGCTCAAATCTGGTTTTATACATTTGCTACCAACATTCAATGGTCTTGCAGGTGAAGATCCTTATACTCATCTTAAGGAGTTCCATATGGTTTGCGTTGGCATGAAACCGAATGGAGTTGATGAAGAACAGGTTAAGTTGAAAGCTTTCCCTTTCTCTTTAAAAGGGGCAGCAAAGACATGGTTTTTCTCTATTCTTCCAGGTTCCATTGGAACATGGAATGCCATGAAGAAGATCTTCCTTGAGAAGTATTTCCCAGCATCTCGAGTTGCCAACATAAGGAAAGAAATATGTGGGATTCGACAATCTCATGGAGAGACACTTTCCGAGTATTGGGAAAGATTTGAGCAACTGTGTATTCAATGCCCTCATCATCAAATACCCGATCAGCTGATCATTCAATATTTCTATGAAGGATTGATGCCTACTGACCGTAGTATCATTGATGCTGCAAGTGGAGGGGCATTGGTAGATAAGACACCCGAGGTTGCACGCCAATTGATCTCAAACATGGCAGCCAACTCGAAACAGTTTGGCACTCGTGGAGACTTCGCAAACAAACGAGTAAATGAGGTAAGTATTTCTAACCTTGAGAATAAAGTTAATGATCTTACCTCTCTTGTACGTTCTTTGGCTTGTGGCAATGTACAGCAGGTGAAAGTTTGTAGCATATGCTCCTTACAAGGACATGCTTCAGATATGTGCCCAACAATGCAAGAAGATTACATTGAACAAGCTAATGCAGTTGATGGAGCATTCAATGGACAACCTCAGCGTAAGTATGATCCTTTTTCCCACACGTACAATCCTGGATGGAGAGATCATCCCAACCTATGGTATGGGAACCAGCCTCAACAAGGCAATCAAGGTCGACAATTCCATCCCCATGGATTTCAGCCCTAACAGAATTATCAAGCAAGACAACCCCCTCCATTCACAAACTCCAATGTTATGGGGTCGTTATCTAGTGATGATCTTCGTGAGATGATGAAAACTTTGGCTTCTAATACTGTTACCTTGCAACAAAATGTCATGTCTTTTCAACAGGAAACAAGGTCAAGTATTCACAACTTGGAGAAGCAAATGGGGCAAGTCGCTTCAAGTGTGGGGAAATTGGAAGCACAAATGAATGGAAAATTGCCCTCTCAAGCATTGAATCCAATAGAGAATGTTAGTGTGATCATGCTACGAAGTGGGAAAGAACTTGAAGAGAAAAGGTCAAAACAAATTGAGATGGAGGAAGAAGAAGAGATAGAAACCGAATTGAGTACAAAGAAGGAACATCCTCCTTCTCCACAAACTAAAACATCGACCAACACTCCAAAGGTAACTCCTCACTCAATGAATTCCAATTTTAAAACAATTCCACCCTTTCTTGTGAGTTCTTCTAGGTCAAAGAAAGAGGACAAAGAAAAAGAGATTTTAGAGGTTTTCAAGAAAGTAGAACTCAACATTCCTTTGCTTGATGTTATCAAGCAAATTCCCAAGTATGCCAAATTTTTGAAGGAGTTGTGTACTACCAAGAGAGCTTTCAAACTGAAAGGTCATGAAATGGTAAGTATGGGTGCAGTTGTATCTGCTGTTGTTCAAAAGAATATGCCTTTGAAGCAAAAAGACCCAGGTGCAGTTTACTATTCCATGTGTTATTGGTAATGCTAGTTTCAAAAGGGCCTTGTGCGATTTAGGTGCATCTATTAGTGTTATGCCCAAACATGTTTATGATTCTCTTAGTCTTGAGCCTTTGAATAAAACTAGCATTATAATACAACTTGCGGATCGTAGTTTTGTTTACCCACTTAGTGTGATAGAAGATGTCCTAGTCAAGATTGATAGTTTGGTCATTCCATGCGACTTTTATATTCTTGATATGGAACATGATTCTTGTGATTCATCAAACAACACTCCTATATTGTTTGGGAGACCATTCTTGAAAACTGCCAATACAAAGATTGATTGTGGTAAGGATACTTTGTCTATGGAAGTAGGAGATGAAAAGATTGAATTTTATTTTCATGATGCAATGAAATATCCTTATAGCAATGTTTATTCTATCACATGCTATGACCAAGTTGATAAGTGTGTGCAGCAAGTTTTTGATTTTGATTGTGAGGATGGATTAAGCGTAGCTTTGAGCTATGGCTATGATTTTACCAAGATAGAAAAGATTGAGAGGCATGTATATGTTCCCCGAAATGTGCATGACTCGGCATTGGATTTGTAAGCTTTGCAAATTGTCCTTCATGATGCAGGAGTCATTTACCTCATCACGGATAGTGAATGGGTGGCGCCTATCTTTTTGGTGCCTAAAAAGATTGGAATTACGTTGGAAGAAATACAAAATGATGCTTATGAGAATGTATGGATTTACAAAGAAAAGACTAAGAGTCTCCATGACCGAATGATTACAATTGAAATTACAAGTTTAGAAACCAACAAAGTACTCAAGGTCAATGGACATCGCTTGAAACCTTTCTATGAAGGTTGGATGGCAGAACTCATCGCTTCTATGGAGTTAGCTGAACCAATCTATGAAGAATGAGCCTGCAACATGTCGAGCCAATGACATAAAACAAAAGCGCTTACTGGGAGGCAACCCAGCACAAAAAGAAAAAAAAAACAGATTTGCTTTCTTTTCCCTTATCTTTTATTTTTCACATTTTACTTTATTTTTGTCATTCTCCTACATTCCATTTCTTTTATTTCAACATTGAGGACAATGTTGTGTTTTAAGTGTGGGGGTATTGGGAGAATGTTAGTTTTCTTTGTTGTTCCAAAAAAAAAAACAAAAATTTCTATATTTGATCTTTTGAACTCCTAATAGTTTATGAGAATGTGAGTATTATATATGAGAATTAATTGAGATAGATGAAGATATAAATCAAATGAAGGAGTATGCATGCAAATTTTAAGGTTTAATTGGTTTAGGGATTGATTTTGAGAATATGCCATGTTGACTTTATAGTGTTATACCAATGCAAGCTTTTGAGCCTTCAACATTATATTCTTTGATTGTGCCTTCTTTCAATGATATGTATCTCTAGAACTAGTTTCATATCTTGTTGAGATTACATTTGCATTACATATATACATGAAGATGATAAAGGCATTAGGAATTTTAACCACTTGAGCCAAAAAGCCGACCTAAAGCATATTATCCTTAGTGAGCCCCTTTTGAGCTTGTTTATCTTTTCTTTGCTTTATCCATGTATAAGCCTTAACTTTTTATATATTTTCCTTTTCCCCTGGCCAAGGATTAGTAGAGCATATACTTATAATATCTAATGGAATTATGGTTGGAAATTATGTGAAAAGAAAGAAGAAGTGATGCTTGATGAAAAGATGGGCAAAGTTGCCAAAGGTAAAAAAAAAAAAGGAAAGAAAAAAAAAGAAAAAAAAAAGAAAAAGAAAAAAGTGTTCCTTTATGTTCTTAAGATTTTATATAGAAAAAGCTAGAAATCAAAAGAAGTTAAGCATTGGTGATTAAAGATGGAAAATTTATGTGCTTTGATGGATAACTTGTTTGAAATATCATTTTTCAGAATGCTCTACTTTCTTTGGTTTGAACCTTTTCTTTTACTCTCTTTTACCTCACCTTTACCTTAGCCCCATTACAACCAGAAAATAAGACCTTTTGATTCATGCATTGTTTGTAATATGTTATTAATGGAGATGAGATTGAAGAACAAGCTTATGGTAGAACATATTCATTGATTGAATTTGAGAGATTTAAACACATAAGCCCTAAACACGTGAGTGTTGGAGTGTATATCAATGAGAGGACCTATCACTTTGGCATGGCATAGATTTCATTTAAATCTCGACGATTAATTAAGTTTTGAAGTTTGCATGTAAATAAATTTATGAAAATTTATACTCTTTATCCTTCTTAATTGTGTTCTTGTTTATAATGTATATATTCTTGGATATTGATGGGAGATTAGAAGATTAGTCATAGTGATTTCATTTAATTTAACTTCAATTTGATTTTACCTATCCTTTCTCGAGGACGAGCAAGAGCTAAGTGTGGGGGTATTTGATGCAACCATATTATTCAATAGTTTCACCCACATTTAACTAGTGTTTTGCCTATGTTTTATATATAAAATGCCTTGATATTCTTTGTTTTATGTTTTGAAGACACTTTTGGATGAAAGATGCAAAAAGGAGTAAATTGGAGATAATTGGCAGATTTGACCTTCAGTCGATGTTTTGTGCATAGCGTGAGCTCTAGAGGTTGAAATGAAGTGATTCCAATGGCATTAAAAAGCTAACATCCATACCTTTCTGGACATCTAAGGCAAGAAAATAAAATAAGGAAGAGCATGGAAATCGAAGCCTTCAAAGTCAAATCTTGCAATCTGCCAGTGTTGACCTTCGGCCATTCCAACTTGAATATCTGGAGCTACAGAAGTCCAATTGATGCAAACTCAGTTTTGTTAGATTCATGACTCAAAGGTCTATAAACGCGCCAAATTTCAGCCAAAAATGATGTCATATGAGGGAGATATGATTTTTCAAAGATGACATCTGAATTCTGCCAGCAAACAGGTTGCGTGAAGAAACGAGTCCAAATTACGTTCTGAAGCATCTAAACCGATATCCAAGTTTTTATTTCAGCAATTTAGCTCCTCTAAGTCAAAGCTTGAAGATTTCATGCAAGGCTATTTCTTCTTTTTTACGAAAATAGTTATTGAAGTACTTAAATGTAAACAGTCTACTTAATGGAGGACTATTTTGTAAAATAGAGACCTAGGGTTTCCTAGGATATAAAAAGAATGAGAGAAGAGAAGGGGGGCAGCCAGCCAAGAAGAGAAAAACGCCCCCTTCCTCTAAGAAATCCTAAATTATGCATTCTTCCTTCTTTTTGATTAGTGGTTCAACAAATATGCAAGGCTAAACACTTTTTCTTGGTTGCAAGGACATGGAAACCTTCGGATTTCAAGAACTGTGAGATTTATTTTACCTTTTATTTTCAGTTTATATGATGAATATGTTTGTTCTCCTATGCTTATTTTTCCTATGATTGTTTATTTTAATTGCTAGAGCGGACTCTAAGTTATTATTGTAGACAATCTATTGCTAAGTTTGATATCAAAACCAGAGTTGTGGTATATGAACTTGTGAAGCAACTGAGTTTAATAATTGTGGCGGATCTACGTTATTAATCTTAGGGAGAACATTCAATCAAATCAAACATAGACTACGGACAGTTATGTTTTCTTGATTAATCAACTTATCTAGTTCTTAAGGCTGCCATTGAATTAAATTACTAGTGTGGACACTGTGGTTGTTTGATGGTTAGGGTTAGTTATACGGCGGATCCATTAACTAACCAATGTTAAGAAGAGATAAATATTCAAAATATAAATCAACGTTTCGTTCCATGATCAGTTCTAATTTCTGTAGGTGGATGTGTGCTTGTGACCAAGGTTTGTTCTCTTGATAATTTTCTGATTTTATTAAATTTCGTCTGATAGTTTTCTGTTTTCTTTTGCTTTAGCCTAGATAACGTCCAAACCCCCCCAAATTGCATATCATCTAGCATAAAAATCTGACTTGAATATTCCTCGTGGGATCAACCCCTTGCTTGCTCTATACTATCTTGTGTGTTGTGTTTGAAGCTAGGGTAATTAATTTGTGCGACCGCGACATCGCAACAGAACGACACTAGTCTCGCTTAAATCGGAGTTCTATAACTCCAGATATAATTAAAAATCTTAGGAGAGCTCAGAGAGTAAAAGTTCAAAAAGGAGACAGTAACAGTTGGACAGTAAAAGTCCAAGTGTTTGTTGATGAGCGATTTTGACTATCTTAAAGGCTGAACTGGGTTCTCCTTAAATCATAGAACTTGTAGCCTCATATGTCTTAGCTTTCCAACGAGTCTAATCTCGATTGAATAGGAGTTCTATAACTCCAGAGATAGTTAAAAATATGAGGGGAGGTCAGACAGTAACAGTTCAAAAACGAGACAGTAGCAGTTGGACAATAACAGTCCAAGTGTTTGTTGATGAGCGATTTTGACTATCTTAGAGGCAGAAATGGGTTCTACTTAAATCATAGAACTTGTAACCTCATGTCTTAGCTTTCCAACGACACTAGTCTCGTTTGAATTGGAGTTCTATAAATCCAGATATAGTTAAAAATCTTCAGAGAGGTCAGACAGTAAAAGTTCAATAACGATACAGTAACAGTTGGACTGTAACAGTCCAAGTGTTTTTGATGAGCGATTTTTAATATCTTAGAGGCAGAACTAGGTTATCCTAAAATACAGAACTTGAAACCTCATGTCTAAGCTTTACAACGAGTCTAATCTCGCTTGAATCGGAGTTCTATAACTCGAGATATAGTTAAAAATATGAGTAGAGGTCAGACAGTAACAGTTAAAAAACGAGATAGTAACAGTTGGACAGTAACAGTCCATGTGTTTGTTGATGAGCGATTTTGACAATCTTAGAAGCAAAACTCGGTTCTCCTTATATCATAGAACTTGTAACCTCATGTCTTAGCTTTCTAACAACACTACTCTCGCTTGAATCGGAGTTCTATAACTCCAGACATAGTTAAAAATTTAAGGAGAGATCAGATAGTAACAGTTCAAAAACAAGACAGTAACAGTTGGACAATAACAGTCCAAGTGTTTGTTGATGAGCGATTTTGACTATCTTAAAAGCAGAACTGGGTTCTCCTTAAACATAGAACTTGTAGCTTCATGTCTTAGCTTTCCAATGACACCAATCTCGCTTGAATCGGAGTTCTATAAATCAAGATATACTTAAAAATCTGAGGAGAGGTCAGACAGTAACAGTTAAAAAACGAGACAGTAACAGTCCAAGTGTTTGTTGATGAGCGATTTTGACTATCTTAGAGGCAGAAATGGGTTCTACTTAAATCATAGAACTTGTAACCTCATGTCTTAGCTTCCCAACGACACTAGTCTCGTTTGAATCGAAGTTCTATAAATCCAGATATAGTTAAAAATCTTCAGAGAGGTCAGACAGTAAAAGTTCAATAACGATACAGTAACAGTTGGACTGTAACAATAGGTTCTCCTAAAACATAGAACTTGTAGCCTCACATCTAAGCTTTACAACGAGTCTAATCTTGCTTGAATCAGAGTTCTATAACTCGAGATATAGTTAAAAATATGAGGAGAGGTCAGACAGTAACAGTTCAAAAACGAGACAGTAACAGTTGGACAGTAACAGTCCAAGTGTTTGTTGATGAGTGATTTTGACTATCTTAGAAGTAGAATTGGGTTCTCCTTAAATCATAGAACTTGTAGCCTCATGTCTTAGCTTTCCAACGACACTTGTCTCGCTTGAATCGGAGTTCTATAACTCGAGATATAGTAAAAAATTTGAGGAGAGGTCAAACAATAACAGTTCAAAAACGAGACAGTAACAGTCCAAGTGTTTGTTGATGAGCGATTTTGACTATCTTAAAAGCAGAACTGGGTTCTCCTTAAACATAGAACTTGTAGCCTCATGTCTTAGCTTTCCAACGAGTCTAATCTCGCTTGAATCGGAGTTCTATAACTCGAGATATAGTTAAAAATCTGAGGAGAGGTCAAACAGTAACAGTTCAAAAACGAGACAGTAACAGTTGGACAATAACAATCCAAGTGTTTGTTGATGAGCGATTTTGACTATTTTAGAGGCAAAACTAGGTTATCCTTAAATCGTAGAACTTGTTGCCTCATGTCTTAGCTTTCCATCGAGTCTAATCTCGCTTGAATCGGAGTTCTATAACTCTAGGTATAGTTAACAATCTGAGGAGAGGTCAGACAGTAATAGTTCAAAAAGAAGAGTATAACAGTTGGACAATGACAGTCCAAATATAAAGAAAGGAATGATAACTGTGGTTGGACAAAGAACGACAATAATAATGGGTGAAATGAGAAAAACATAAAATATTAAGAAATGACTAAAAGAAAGACTTATTGGTTGTTGATATGGTTATTATAAAACATATCCTTGAGTGAGGAAAATTTATGAGATAAACCTGTGAGTTGCGGGAGGAACCATAGGCGTGGTGCAACAGCAGCAGCAAGAGAGCACGAGTAGAGCTTCTATTGCAGGTAGGTGAATCGCACCTTTACCTTCTAGTTAAATTCCGTGATTTACTATATATTACTGATGTGAAATGTGAATTACTGAATGTATGTGTACTCAAGGGGAAAGGTTGTTGTGTGAATTGCTAAGTGATGAAATTATCACTGACAAATGAAATATGAGAAGTGTGATTTGAGGCGTAGACTAGCATACATTTAGTGTATGTTAGGATTCCGGGTAAGGGGATCGCCACATTTAGACTAACATACATTTAGTTCATGTTTTGGCTAGCATACATATGTTAGGATCTCGGGTAAGGGGATCACCTTGCATCGACTCTTATGGGATGATGATGATGATACAAGTGAAAGGGGTATCGGTAATGTGTTAGACAAAGATAATCATGTTTGATCTTATAAAGTCTAGAATGGAGGTTAATAGTGAAAGAGGGAACGATTATTAATAGTTGAATAAGGAAGAGATTCTAATGAAAACCAGAAAGGAGAAGTGAACAAAATATGAATTCATGTTACCCTGTTGAAATTGTTAGATATTCGTGTTGCTATTTTTATGTGATATTCACCTTTCAATAATATGTATTTTATTTCAGGAACATCACATGCACGACAGGAGTAGATCCTAGCTTATGTTCCCTTCTTGTAATTTAGGTTATAGGGGGTATACTCTTGTATTTTGTAAACATGAAAATGTTTGTATAACTTAATTTGTATAATTAATGTTTAAACTTGATTGAATGAACTTAATCTCTGTGGTTCATATAACCATTTTTCATGTCTAAGTATTTATTTTTTTATCCATCCATAATGATATTTTGTTATATAATGTATATCATGAATATTGTGGGTAATAGGTGTGGGAATATTTGTGGAAATTGAAACCCAAGATGATTGGGTCGGGATTAAGTTATGAGATGCGAGTTATTAGAAGTGTAAACAAGTTACATGTCAATAACTTGGGACCTTCCGGTATAGGGGGGCTCCGTTGAAATTTCGGTAGATTTTAATATGAAAACCATGAATACATATATATAAGGAAAAAAAAATTTACTCTGTTTTCGGTTGACATAAGAGTGTTGTTTTTATCCCGGAATGGGAGATGTTACATAATTTCTTAAAAATATTTAAACACGTGTAAAGCCTAAATTTCAAAACCTTTGATGAATAATACTTTTGAACTTTTTAGTTTAACGTGTGAGAGAGATTCTTGCATTATTCGGTTCTTGAATGAACTGAATC
Source organism: Populus simonii (assembly GCA_007827005.2). Classification (NCBI taxonomy): domain Eukaryota; kingdom Viridiplantae; phylum Streptophyta; class Magnoliopsida; order Malpighiales; family Salicaceae; genus Populus; species Populus simonii. The sequence continues at coordinate 5,546,285 of CM017478.2, forward strand.
TGACTTATCAAAGATTATCTGACTCCGTGGCGTCATTTGACTTTATTCCACTAGTGCGATACCTTTGGATAGGTTCTCATTGTGTCACACTCCTAGCAGACCTCTTTCATCATTTCAGGATTAGATCACAATCTTGATTGTGGGTTGCGTTATCACGACGTTCGCATTAGATAGTAAGTCTGGCAGCTCATCAAACCTATGTATATCTGGGCTCAATGCTTGACTGAATATGCTGAGTTATTATTCTATCTTTGGTTACTCTTTTAAAAAAGAGGATATATCTTTGTAAAATAGGCGGTAACGAAAATATGTATACCTTGCATATCAAGAAGGGCTTTCCTTACTTTCCTGTAACATGCATTGCAATCAATGTTGATCCTAAGCACCATACAGAAAAACTGCATAAGTTCGTTAACAAATAAGAAAATGCGATAACTTCCATCCAAGTTGCCGCAAAATGCTTGCCTAATGTGTATATTGTGTGATATATGGCATTTTAATGTTGCCTTTTCTGTCATGAATAGTTAACTGGCTAGAGAGCTTTTGGAATCCAAACGTGTCGATGCTAAACAGACGATAGAAAAACCAGTTAAAAGGCAAATGAATGGGATATCTAGATTATGAAGTATCAGCACAACTTTTTATTTTATTTTATTTCTTATTATTTTGGAATCTGATTCTCCAGTTGTTAATAGAGAGGTAAGGCGTGGTGATGGCAGCGTTGTTTACCGGTTATTCTTGACTTCTTTGCATTGTTTTCAATACATATTGCATGAACAATAGAGGAGAGCATCCCTTTAATGTATATATTTAATTCTTCTCCAGAAAGCGGAATACAAGGGAGAAACAAATTAAAACTCTAGTCTTCTCTGCTATATTCTTAACTCTATAGATGCTGCAAAAAGTGAGGGAAGTGGTCACCAATTATTAAGGCAATCCTCATTTTGTCAACAAGCACTTTGCTGCTTTCAACTAATCAACAGGAATAGAGGATGAAACCAGAACACTTGACACTCATCATGAGTTGAGTTTCAGGAGTTGGTTTTACATAATTTAAAAGGCATGAAGCGTAAAAATGTCTCATTGAGGTTTCTACTCATTAGATGATTTAATTCTATATTGTAAGGCATTATGTCAGATTAGCTTACAAATCCAAACACAACAGACCTTGCTTTATTAGTCCTATCATAAAAGATACAATAATAGTATTTATATTTGATATCATGCTGATTTTGAAATCAACTATACGTGGTAAGAAAGTAGAGGATTCCTTAACGTTTTGTAGGCTAGGTTGTTGAAGACAGCAGGGACTCTTGTCGAAGAACCGTCAGCGATAGATTTAGGAGTGAGTGTCACTTTCTTTTCTAACACATGCACCACAATAGATTCCACATCTGCAGACATACATCCTCCATTAGGGAAATCAACTATGTATTTATGTGTGCATACACACTATATCTTCGGGTTAATGTAAATTTAGCATCTCTTTTAGTTGAATCTAAATGCATCAAATTCTTATAGTGTTGGGGACAAAATGAAGAGTTGATCAATTAACATTTGCCTTCAATACTGAAATTGCATCATTCACCCTCTTTTGGCAGCTGGGGCATCGCAATTCGGCTGCTAAAACAACTTCCTGAACCTACAACCATCACCAGAATTATTTACCATAAGTAAAAGCAAACAAGCTCCCTTATGTCTATGATCCATTTACATCAAATGAATCAGATCAACAGAGAGAACGCACCAGAGGTTTCTGCGAGGAGATAACAGGAACTCAGTTGATTCAACGAAGCAGTGGTCTTACATGTTTGTAGATTGTAAGTTTAGCAAGCCCCTTCTCAGCCCAAAATTCCATTGTAAGTTCATGGATTCATCCTCGTGTTATAGCTAGTAGCTACCCAATAAATGGACCATTTTTGATAGAGAAATGATATCTTTAGTCGTTGAGACAGCAAAGTTGATTGAGATGGAGCATGTGATGGCAGAACAAATAGATGCAAGCCTAGTGCCATGTTGACAAGGGAATAAAGAGAACTTCTTTTTAATCCATCTTTTGTTGTTTAATTTTCTTTTGCCCCCTCCCCAATAAATGCACGCAACAACCAGTGGGAGCAGATTTTACTGCTTCGACAGAATCAGATGTGAAGTTTGTACTTGATGTTATAGCTCGACAATTATACGTTTCTGAATACTCACAAGTAGCTGCTATATGTGCATGGTGAATAGCACTCAGGTTAAAAAATTACATCATCTATCTTTTCAATGGAAGAGAGTTCATGGGCATGCAGGTTACTTGAACTTTAAGATCTATTCTAAAGCCTAAATTATTGTTTCTATAAGAAAATTAGGAAAAACGTTTTGTCCTTGAAGTTGAATGATGATGCTAACAAGCAAGTAGCTATTTTTCAAGAAGAGGCGTCCCAAAAATTATTTCTACCATTTTGAAAAGGCTGAACACTTTTATGTATTATACACACCAGATCAAAACTTCCTGGATGTTCTGTCCTTGAAATTTAATCTTGAGTTTGAATCATTTGCCCCAAAGTTCAGACAAATTATTTGTAACAACAATTTACTGCCTTTCCTTCTGCAAAAAGGCTATCAGGACCCCTGCTGCTATAATGCCCTCCTCCCATTAGCAAGTAGCTTTTGTTCATATTTTTTGTTTTGAAAATTCAATATTCAGTATTGGATTTGATCGAAATTAATTTACTCGTAATTGGTATGGATGAGATATATTTTATCTTTATATATATAATTAAACAAGTAGTACGATTAAATAGCATGGAGGGCATACTCTCTACCTATAAGCATTACTGTGAATTGTAATAGATAAATGATTATACTTGCATGGCATTATTAATCCAGTTTCATTTTGAAGGAAGAAGATGAGACGCAGATCTGGTAAGAACAGCTAGCATGATCATGTCATTCGGAACTTGCACTAGTAAGACAATTGGTTCAAACATGCCAATTTCTAGTCTTTCAACATATCTCACATATATATTATCTTGAATTTAGATGTACAGCTAGCTAGTTAGGTAGAAGAAATGAACAAGAAGTGCATGTAGAACACACACCATGCATGTAACAACTCACACTCAAAATGCACTCTCAGCTTATTTAGTCATCTTTCTAACCCTAGATTTTCTATCCAAAACAGCACATCATGGCCTCTCTGTACTCTGAGCCTCCTACCATTGCAATAGTATCACTAGTTTTGCTTCTTCTCATTTCCCTTCCACCCACACTCCTCTCACAAAATCCCCCCATCCCCACTGACCCAACGGTAACTGATTGCACTCCAAGGCTGCTACCACTGGCCCCATGTGCCCCATTTGTTCAAGGCATGGCTCAGACACCAGTTCAACCTTGCTGTGACAACCTCAACCAACTCTACCAGGAGCAGCCTGGTTGCATTTGCCTCTTGCTCAAAGACACCAACTTGAGCTCTTTCCCAATTAATCGCACCTTAGCCCTGGAGCTGCCTGCTCTTTGCAACGTGCAAATTAACATTGCTGCCTGTTCAGGTATATAATATTCAATCTGAACATTCTAGATCATAGAGGCTGTTGTTCTTTACCATAATTCAAATCCCATTTTCAAGACTAGAAAGATTTAACTTTTTTTCTTTTATTTTCTCATTATGAATTTTATTTACCACTATGTGTGCTAAAACTTCGCAATTTCTTGGTGAATCAGGGACCCCTCAGGTCCTCTCTAGTCCACCTGCTTCTCAAGTTTACCCGGGAGCACCCTCCAATTCTTCTGTTGGGAGACACACCGACTATTCTTTTGCTGGTATTCATAATATTAATTTGGCTTTGCATCCATTAATTTCATTCTTAGGTGAACCCTTTATTATCATTACAGAATGACGGTCCCCTTATCAGTGTTTAGAAGTAGAAAGTGATTTTATTAACAATCTGAGTCTGGTTTTTTATTTTTCTTTCCTGACCATGCTTCTTGTTTTCTTTTGGAACTCAGCTTCTCCTGTGATTGAAGGGGAGCCAAGATCCTCCATCATGGGAATCGGATTTCATCGGAGTACTGGTGTTAAGTTGGAGGCAGAAGGTTCTTTGATGCTTCTGGTGACTCTGGCAGTCGTTTCTCTATCAAAAGCATTTCGTTGGGTCTAGGTTAATAATAAGCATGTTGTGTTTATCCTATATTGGTATTCTTAGTCTTAGTATTTGGGATAATACAGTGCTGGTTTTAAACAGTTGTTTCTTATGGATGATTGCACCTGTATTAGAAAGGTTAACCAGTTTGGAGTGTAAAAGGTAAGTGCTTGAACGGCATTTTTTAACCTCCAGTGATTTTATTGCAGAAGGCTCTATGCAATCGTGAAATCGCAGCCAAACTACACGGTTGCTATAATTTAATCATAAGACATGAAACCTTGAATACCACCTCAACCCAAAATGCCACTTATCACTCAAAGTGAGCAGGAGTCGTCTATGAAAATACATTTGAGTAGTATGTAGACAACGAACAAAGAGAACAGCCGGAAATTACCTAGCAATTTTTTTGTCAAGATGAAAGTATCAATATGATTTTCCCATTCCACTTTGAGTTTTTTCCCTTACTTGAGAGACTCCGGACGCTACTTTTCCTAAGCTACTTCGAGCTAACAGCTGCTTCTTTTCTTTGCCACGACTTGACGTGCATATACAAACAACTTGAATATCTTGAAAATGCCGAGTCTTTAACCATTTCATCCCAAAAGTCCTATTCCAAATAATTTCCCATAAGGTTTCTCTAGTTAAGAATGGAAGAATTAGGTCAAACCCCCCCTTCCTATCAACCCTCAAGTTTTCAGTTGAAAACTCTTTCCAAGTTCAGCAAATCAGAAGACTCGCATAGAAACTGAAAGAGAGAATTTCAGACAACCACACAAAAATAGTGTGTGCTAGTAAACTGAACTCATACTAGGAATTTTTCTGTATCAATATCTCACAAAATAATTACATACATACATTTGAAAAGTTACAAAATAGAAGCATTACCTTGTCAATCAAGGAAATTCTTTTGTAGGATCTATATCATAGTCCAGAAGTAGAGATTCTTCACATTCATTATAGAGTGACTATTCCAAACTAGGTGCCACCTCAGTTGGATTGGAGTCGAAGACATCAGAATTAGATGCTTCAGGTTCTTCTAAAAGATCCCGCGACTGGATTGACTCTTTGTATGCAGGTGTCTCCTTAAAATCCGCTGCCCCTCCATTGTACGTAGCCACAGCAATCCCACATGCAACTAGCTGGCAAATATAAGTAGAATATTAGCCCTAAAGAGTAACAAAGAAACTACTTCCACTAATCTAAACTGAGAGAGGAATCTACTACTGGAGATAAAGTAGCAGAAATCATTCACACCAATTAAAGCTGCAAGCCAAAAGTCTTGAATATATAGGCTTCTATAAGAAGTAGCTTCAAATTTTTCACTATCCAAACTGAATTAAGGGTTCTCAGCCGTCGTAAGCTTGACATGCACAGAGGTCAAGCAGAGATAGTTTCCAGCTTCCATGTGCTTATTCTTTTTCTTCTTTTCTTTCGGAAGTGAAAGAAATAGTAAAGAAGAAAACTTTCATAACCTTGGTCATAGCTAGTCAAATACCAAGAAAACCAGTATTCCGTGTTAGAAAATTCTATCCCCGAATATCCAAAAACATTTCTCTATCTGTATCTTCTCTTCGTATTCGTTTTCCATTTTTCTTCCCATATTAGCCAGATCATGCACCGGTAAAAGTAAAACACAATCAAATGTATTAAAGAAACAATGGATCACCCTTTTATTCTTCCATTACATAATACCAAATGTATCCTAAATTCATACACAAATGGAGTATTAATTTGCAGCAACTTGAAACCATACAAAAAATCTTCTACCCATTGATTTCTAAGAATTGTTGGAGTATGACTATAAGTAGTTGATAGTTGTAATTGCATATGAGATATCTGAGATCATAACAGGGACAGAGAACAAAAAGTTCCTAGATCACATATAATAACAACTTAAGTAATCATTCTCGAAAGTACAACCAATACTCTGAATCTCAAGTCTAAAAACTAAATTTTCTTTACCCACAGTTTGTTGGGCAATGTTAGAAACAATCCACACTCAAATGACTATAACTAGATTCAACTTAAATTTCTAGTGGTCAATAGATTCACCCCGTCAATAGCATAGGATAAGAAATTGGTAATTTATAGTCGTATTTACAATCTTTTTCAAGCAAAAAGCCAGAAAATGGAAATATACGATGCATATGAGGCAAATAACTATAATTAGCAGCAGAAAGCCAGAAACAAGAGCAACAATACTTGAACAAAAGATAAAAGTAGACAGGCATATCATACCGCAAAAACAATGCCAAAAGCCCACATATACTGCACGAAGAAACCAAAACCATCCCACTGTGGGCCTTCCCAGAAATCAGGCTCATCCCCAGGAAGCTCTGGCAAGAAATAGCCATCATAATTCTCACCAACACTTGTACTAACATTTTTAACTTCACCATTAACATTTTCATCACCACCACTACCATCCCTTTTATTCTCTTCTTGGTCTTTGGTCGAAGTAGTTGAGCTCCTCCTGTTCTTGCTGTCAAACTTGCCAATTCTAGAGACAGAGGAAAGTTTCTTGTTGGAAGCTGAGACTATATGGAGGTGATCTTGAGGTGATCTTCTGAGTGGAAACAGGAATTGAGGACGGCATGGAGTGTGGGTGTAAGGGTGGTGTCTCGTGGGGTTGGTGTAGAGGATTCTGCCTCCACCACCATTGCCATTGGCTATGAAGAGAGACATGAATTCGGGGGCGAGTGAGGGGATGAGATTTTGCGAACTATGGAGACTAGTATTATGAGGATAAAATGCAAGCCGTTTTCTGTGTTCCTCTCTAGTTTTGTGGGCTTGGCTTTAACTGGTAGGCTTAGCCTTTATTGTGCATTAAAAATATCACCGTGTAACTACTTTCAATTGGGCCTAAAACTGTGTTACCCAAAAAAAAAAAATTCCTTTATTCTTTTTAGTTTTCTTCTCTTTGTTCAGTTTTTTAATGAAAAATAAAAAAAATACATGCTCATTTCTTAAAGTTTCATTATATTTATCCAACTCAGAAAACTAGAAAATGTGTTTATATTATACTGCTTTTTATTTTCGGAGAAAAATCATATTTAAATTAAATATGTTTTCTACTATGTTTTTTATATTTTGATGTACTTAAATATATTTTTTCCTAATCTTAATGGTATTGTCAATTTTTTAATTTATTTATCATTATTCCATAGAAGTTTTTAACCTAATTAAATTGAATGAAATGCAAGAATAAACAAAATAAAAATAAGATATTTTCACTATTAAATTTCTATTAATCATAAAATTAAACACCCGAAACAATATTAATTAAAATATAATAAAATTATTAAAAGTTATTAAATTATTCCAAAGAACAAGAAAGAGAGAGAGAGAATCTTAACTGTTGGACCATTTAAAACAATTATGGTATATTTAAAAATCCAATTACAATTACAAGAAAGATTCGACTAAAATGCAAACCAAATTTGTGAACAACTCTACTAACTCATACTATTTCTTGTCAAACATCAACAACTCTGCTTGTTATTGGCATTAACTTCATAACATTCAACATGATTGAAGTTAGAAAAATCTAACATCTTGATTATCCCATCAAGTTTCCGAAACATATAAATTATTATAACTTTAAAGTTAAACATTGATCATTTTGTCCATTTTTTAATTTATTTATCATTATTTCGAGAGAAGTTTTTCACTAAATTAAAAACACTACAAAAATAAGATATTTTTACTAATAAATTTCTATTAATGATAAAGTTCAACACCCGAAACAATATTAATTAAAATATAATAAAATTCTTAGAAGTTATTATAATTATTCCAAAGAACAAGAAAACAGAAAAGGAATCTTAAAGGTTGGACCATTTAAAACAATTGTAGTATATTTAAAAATTACAATTACAATTCTTGGGAGATTGAAAACAAAGACAGACTTAGGGGCACTTTGATAGATAAATATTGCATGTTTTGTAGACAACATGAAGAGACACACAATCATCTTTTCTTTGCTTGTGAGTGGACCTCTCTTCTATGGCGTAAGATTAAGTTCTGGCTCCATCTTAACAAAAGCATGGCTACTCTTAACGGTGTGAATAGGGCCTAAGATTTGTTTAAGGTTTTAAAAAAAATCTTTCTCGATAAGAAAATTTTTATATTATTTAATTAAAACCTAATCATTTTAAAGTCTTAAAAATTAAAGATGTATTCTTGTCAATTTATTTTAATACCCGGAATATGCATTACTTTGTAAAATTCATACCCCAAATATTAATTAAACAAATTGATTTTTATGGTGTTTTTGAAATTTTGAGCAAATCCTAATGGATAATCACAAATTTATGATACCCAATAATATTTTTTTTCATATTTTTTCAAGTTTGATAAAAATGCAATTTTTTATTTTTTATGAAGTATGCATGAAAATTTCAGAATTTGGCTGTATGCACCCAAATAAAAATATATTTTTTTGTATTTTTTTTTCAAATAATGAATTTATATATTTCATGTATTTTTTTCTAAATTTTTTAAGAAAGTAAAAAAATACAGGTATATTTAATAACGAGTCAGTAACTTACATTGTAAGTTTACATCTCAAATATTAAACAAATTGGTTAGAAAACCTGTGAGGGACCTATAAATAATTTTAAAATGGTCCCTGAATTTCTTAAGAATTTTTGAAAATTATTTGAGGTTTGTTTAGAAAAAGCATTAAAAAATAAGAAAATAAACACTACTGAAAAATCAATCTTTCCATTTCTTATCAATCTTTCATAGCCCTTCTATCAAGAGACTTTTAGCGATTTAATCCTCTAAGTTTTTCTCCTCCTTTTCTTTATGATTATCTCCTTCTTTTTCCTTTATGGTTTCTTTTTCTTTTATAGCCGTAAAAGGTAGGTAGTTGTAAAATTATTTGTAGGTTTGAAGGTGGTTTTTCAAAACTAGATCATAGGAAATTCTTTTCTATTTTTGCTTTTTTTTTGTCAGGAGACGATTCTTCTCTCTTATTCTTCTATTTTCTGATTCTCTATATGTTTAACAAACTTTTAGAACTTCTAGAAAAAGTTTGGAACTTTATAACTAAAGCTTGGCAGAAAATGGCTGACTGGGGTGCATTTTCCATGAATTAATCGTGGTGAATAGGGGTTATTGAAGCCAACCAAGCCATAGATCCTATAGAGGTGGTGTTATTCTTTAATTAGGATCAAACCATGATTGATTTGGTGGCCTGTAATTTTCCCTCCATCGATCCAAAGTTGGGTGTAACACTACCAAATTTGACTGAATCAGACAAGGCTACCCTGGGATAAGAAATTGAGGGCTTCCACGTGGCAGGTAAGGTACAAACACTGAACAAGGGTGACACAAACATGTAGAAGGGAAACCCCTCTATTGAATTATTGTGGTTAAAGTCCTTGAGGTGGTCGAAGATGCCACATTCATTCACCTTAATGTGGTAACTCAATCAGTCTTTTTGAGCGAGGAAGACAATAAAACTGGGAAAGACATGTCACTCAATCTCTTCATTAAAAAAGAGTGATATGTCATCTGCTTAAACTCTAAAAATTAAGGTTTTCTAATTAGGATTTTGATAAATTTCAATTTGGTCTCTGTTGTTTCAATCTAAGCTCAAACATCCTTAATTATGACTAACTAATTTTATGCAATTAGGCCCCTGTCAAACATTAATTGAGACACCCCAAGTTTAGCGTCTTTTACAAAGTAGCCCTTGTTTTCCGATTTGTTCAATGTAGTTCCCAATTAAGCTTTAAACTTTGATTTTCTTCAATTTAGTTCTTGAAAACGTTTAGTACAACCCCTAATATTATGTGTCTTTTGCAAAAAGATCCTTGGTCTTGAGTTTTTTTTAATTTGCCTCCCCTTAGCCTTCAAACTTCAAATTTCTTGCAATTTAACCCGAGATTTTACCAACTTTGCCTTCTAAAGTTTCAGTTGTGTCCCTAATCTTCCAATCTTTGAGAATTGATTCACATTAGGCCTTAAAACTTGAGTTTTTTTTCAATTGAGTTCTTAATTAAATCTATAATACCTATTAGAAGTTTAATTAAGTCCTTAAACTTGATTAATTCTTCCAATTTTGATCAAGTTTGGATTTCAACCTCAATTTTCTTTCTTTCTTCATCCCATCTTATCAAAATATCTCAATTTGGCTATTCTTCTAGCATTTTAGCCTGTTGCAACTTAAAGGTCTATTTCCTTATATCTTGAAAACTTTTCTTGGTTTTTTTTAAATAAAATTACGTATATATTATTATTAAAAATTTTAGGAAATTCAAAATTGGGTTATAACAGTTATTCCTCACTTTACAATACTTACAAATTATAATTTTTTAAAGGACTTTAGAGAGTAAGTTTATAAAGAAAAAAAAATCACTGAGGAGCTTATATCTAGGATTTTTCATAAATGATATCAATTCGGGCAACTAGCTCGTGGTTTGTATTTAGATAATCGAGTGACCTGCCCGTGGTCTCTGATCAAGTAACCTGCCCGTGGTTTGTGTTCGGATAACTTGCCCAAGGTCTCTGATCGGGTGACTTACCTATGGTCTCTCATTGGGTGACCTTCCTGTGGTGAAAAATATCTAGAAGAGTTTGAAACAAAGTTGCCCCCTGCCTTCTTAATTGTCATGAGAAGAACTTTTTAGATTGGGTGATGTTGTATCCTTTCAAAAGTGCTTATGTTAGGGACTTAAGTAAATGATACTTTTCAAAAGTCCTCCTTTATCTTGTTGATTCTTAGGGATAAATCCTATTTGTAATGGTTATCATACTTTTGACCGTTTTTGATTTTGAAAACTTAAGTGATTTTGATGTGTGCTCAAAATAATATCTTTAAATTATGCAATTCCCTGTTTTTTTGGAAAGGAATGATTTGTTTTCATTGCGTTTTAAAAGGAGTTTAAAATTAGCAAAAGCTATACGGTGAGGTGACCATAAATTTAGTTATTTTTTTATTGTAAAAGCTTATTTTTCTTGTAAGCTCATTTTATCTTTATGAATATTAACAAATAGTTTTACCCACTATGCCACAATTATGATGAAATTTTGATCACGTTGAAGATACCATTTATCAATCCAAATTGCTTGTTCACTTAATCAAAAAGGACTTATAAAGGCATGTTATGTAGGTTGCGGTTTTTGGTTATGAAATAAAGGGATTCATATGCTCAAAAAGTATTTCAGTGTTCTACAAACTTAGAATCATTATTTTTTCTCAATTCATCATGTCCTTCTTTGATTCGCCCCTTTTGATTACTTTGGTGAGGCATTCTCATTTTGTTTTGACCTTGACTTGATCACTTTGTTTATTTTTTTTTTCCATTTAGGTATGCCCCCAACATTTGAATTTCTTGGGTTCTTTGGCTTTTTTCATGACCTCTCTTTGGCTTTTTGATCTTTAAATTTCTGCTTGCCCCCCAGTGTGAGGTGTGATCCTAGTCAGGATCAATTCTTAATCTTTTGAATATTTATTTGCTCTCCAGTATGCGATATGATCCTAATCAAGATTAATGCTTGATCTTTGGAATTTCCATTTAACCCCCGATATAGGTTGTGATCCTAGTCAGGATCAATTCTTAATATTTGGAATTTCCATTTGCCCTCTAGTGTGGGGTGTGATTCTAGTCGGAGTTTTTTTGTGGAAAAAAAAACTAATTTAGGCTTAAATGGGTCCATAACTGATGTATTTAAGAATATGAAGGGATAACAAAAATGACCTTTCTTCTTTTCAAGCACAAACGATCTGAATTGATGAATTTTTGTCCTTGTCCAATGCAATGGTTTGTAATTTTTTGTACAAGACTTCAAATTAATAACGAGTGAATCTTACTATATGTGATTATGCATATAGCTAAAATGTAGCTCAAGATATAAGGTGCAAGTGATTTTCCTGTCATCTCAAGGGGGGCATTGCTTCATGAACAAATGCCAAAATCATTTTAAGCAAACATCTCATCAATTTTCTTTGAAAACTAAAATCAATCAAAAGTCCAAAAAGTCATTTATGAAAGAGGTTTTTTTTTTTTTTCAAAAACATTCTAAGTCGGTGAGATCATGCAAGGTTGTAAGGTATGTTTATTTAAAAGAAAGGTATATGCAAAGAGAATTCCTAGCCAAACTTTGTTTTATTGATGAGAACAAATTACACAAAGTATTTCTTTACAGAATCTAAATTCACAGACCTAATTACATCTTCTCCATCTATATTAGTTAAGATCAGCTATATTTCTAATAAAGGTGGTGGTTGCATCCAAGTGTTCTCGGTACTTCATGACATCATTCCCAACTTAGGTAGCCTGCTATTGCAATCTCTCAACCTGACAGGCTAGTTCCTCAACTTGCCTTGTCATTTGCCTTATCTTGTCATGGAATAGACTGTTGTTAGTGACTAGGACACCATTACTGGAAGCTAAAGCCTCGCTATTTCTTTCAAGCATTCATACCGTGTTTTCCAGATATGTTACTTTAGTCATTGCTTATCATAGTTATTTTCTTTCGATGTTAATCTCAATTATTTTAGAGTTAATCTGGACCTCAAAACTATCAATGTAATCTTGACATTCATGACGCTCTTTCATTGAAGTATTGGACCTATTCAGTACTTTTCTCATTTTGAAGTATTGGTCTTTTAGCTCCATTAGTTCTTCCTCTTGAATTTCTAGCTCGAATTGCATCACCATAAGCTGTTCTTTTCCATACTCAACCTGTAACATCCCCAAATCCGGGGTAAAAACATCAATCTCATGTCAACCAAAAAAATAAGTAATTAATTTTTTTTTCTATATATATATATGGTGTTTATATTAAAGTCTACCAAAATTTCAACGGAGTCTCCCCTATACCGAAAGATGATGCAACCATATTATTCGATAGTTTCACCCACATTTAACTAATGTTTTGCCTATGTTTTATATATAAAATGTCTTGATATTCTTTGTTTTATGTTTTGAAGGCACTTTTGGATGAAAGATGCAAAAAGGAGTAAATTAGAGGTAATTGACAGATTTGACCTTCAGTCGATGTTTTGTGCAGAGCGTGAGCTCTAGAGGTCGAAATGAAGAGATTCTAGTGGCATTAAAAATCTAACATCTATACCTTTCTGGACGTCTAAGGCAAGAAAATAAAATAAGGAAGAACATGGAAATCGCAGCCTTCAAAGTCAAATCTCGCAATCTGCTAGTGTTGACCTTTGGTCATTTCAATTTGAATATCTAGATCTACAGAAGTCAAATTGATGCAAATCAATTTAGTTGGATTCCTGACTGAAAGACCTATCAACGCTTCAAATTTCAGAAAAAAACAGTGTCATATGAGGGATAAATGATTTTTCAAAGATGACAACTAAATTCTGCCAACAAACAGGTTTCGTGAAGAAACGAGTCCAAATTACGTTCCAAAGCATCTAAACCGACATCCAAGTTTTTATTTTAGTAATTTAGCTCCTCTAAGTCAAAGCTTGAAGATTTCATGCAAGGCTATTTCTCCTTTCTTAGGAAATTAGTTATTGAAGTACTTAAATGTAAATTGTCTACTTAAGGGAGGACTATTTTGTAAAATAGAGATTAGGGTTTCCTAGGATATAAAAACAATGAGAGAAGAGAAAGGGGGCAGCCAACCAAGAAGAGAAAAATGCCCCCTTCCTTTAAGAAACCCGAAATAATGCATTCCTCCTTCTTTTTGATTAGTTGTTCAACAAACATGCAAGGGTAAACTCTTTTTTTTGGTTGCAAGGACACGAAAACCTTCGGATTTCAAGAACTGTGAGATTTATTTTACCTTTTCTTTTTAGTTTATATGATGAATATGAATGTTCTCCTATGTTTATTTTTCCTATGATTGTTTATTTTAATTGCTAGAGCGGACTCTAAGTTATTATTGTAGACAATCTATTGCTAAGTTTAATATCAAAACCGAAGTTGTGGATATGAACTTGTGAAGCAACTGAGTTTAATAATTATGGCGGATCTACGTTATTAATCTTAGGGAGAACATTCAATCAAATCACACATAGACTGCGAACAATTATGTTTTCTTGATTAATCAACTTATGTAGTTCTTAAGGCTGCCATTGAATTAAATTACTAGTGCGGACACTGTGATTGTTTGATGGTTAGAGTTAGTTATACGGTGGATCCATTAAGTAACCAATGTTAAGAAGAGATAAATATTCAGAATATAAATTGATGTCTCGTTTCCATGATCAGTTCTGATTTCTATAGCCTAGATAACATCCAAACCCCCCCAAATTGCATATCATCTAGCATAAAAATCTTACTTGAACCTTCCTCGTGGGATTGACCCGTTGCTTGTTGATGCAACCATATTATTTGATAGTTTCACCCACATTTAACTAGTGTTTTGCCTATGTTTTATATATAAAATGCCTTGATATTCTTTGTTTTTATGTTTTGAAGGCACTTTTGGATGAAAGATGCAAAAATGAGTAAATTGGAGATAATTGGCAGATTTGACCTTTAGTCGATGTTTTGTGTAGAGCGTGAGCTCTAGAGGTCGAAATGAAGTGATTCCAGTGGCATTAAAAAGCTAACATCCATACCTTTCTGGACATCTAAGGCAAGAAAATAAAATAAGGAAGAATATGGAAATTGCAGCTTTTAAAGTCAAATCTTGCAATCTGCCAGTGTTGACTTTCAGTCATTCCAACTTGAATATCTGGAGCTACAGAAGTCCAATTGATGCAAACTCAATTTTGTTGGATTTCTGACTTAAAAGCTTATAAGCACTCCAAATGTAAGCAAAAAAAGATGTCATATAAAGGAGATATGATTTTTCAAAGATGACAATTGAATTCTGCCAGCAAACAGATTTCGTGAAGAAACGAGTCCAAATTACGTTCTGAAGTATCTAAACCGATATCCAAGTTTTTATTTCAGCAATTTAGCTCCTACAAGATTTCAACTACTAAAAACCATTTCCTCTCCCATTATCAACCTTCATTCAAGATTTCATAAGATCAACCATGATTATTTCCGCTTAACACATTACTAATACCATTTTCATTGGTATAATCATCACCCTATAAGAATCGATGCAAGGTGATCCCCTTACCCGGGATCCTATCATACACTAAATGTATGCTAGCCAATACATGGTGATCCCTTTAACCGGGATCCTAACATACACTAAATGTATGCTAGCCAATACATGTTGATCCCTTTATCCAGGATCCTAACATACACTAAATGTATGCTAGTCCATGCCTCATATCACACTTCTTATCTTTCCTTTGTCAGTAATAATTTCATCACTTGGCAATTCACATAACAACCTTTCACCTTGAATACACATACATTCAGAATACTATCCAAAATATCGACATGATTGCGCAAAATTTCCTTCTTTCACATAATATCCAACATACGGTAATTCACATTTCACATCAATAACATATTAAATCATGGAATTTAACTAGAAGGTATAGGTGCGGATCACCTACCTACAGTAGAAGCTCTACTCGTGCTCCCCTGCTGCTACCACTGCACAACGCCTGTGGTCCCTCCTGATAATCACAGACATAATCTCATAAGTTATCCTCATTCAAGGATACATTTCATAATAAACATATTAATAGTGAATACAAGTCTTTCTTTTAATTATTCCTTTCTTTATATTTTACGTTATCTCATTTCATCTATTAATATCGTCATTCTTTGTCCAACCATGATTATCATTCTTTTCTTTATATTTGAACTGTTATTGTATTGAACTATTACTGTTTTGAACCGTTGCTGTCTTGAACTATTACTGTAATTAACTATTACTTTTTTATTTTTGAATTGTTACTGTCTTGAACTGTTATTATATTGAACTGTTACTGTTTTTGTTTTTGAACCGTTACTGTACTATTTTGTTTTTGAACCGTTACTATCTTGAACTATTATTGCTTTGAACTGTTACTGTTTTGAACCGTTACTGTATTGAACTGTTACTATTTTGAACTATTGTTGTATTGAACTGTTAATGTTTTGAACCGTTATTGTCTTGAACTATTACTGTATTGAACTGTTACTGTCTTATTTTTGAACCGTTACTGTCTTGAACTGTTACTGTATTGAATTATTACTGTTTTGTTTTTGAACCGTTACCGTCTTCAGAGGTCGCATTCCGACCTCTCCTCAGATTTTTAACTATATTCAGAGTTCTAGAACTCTGTTTCAAGCAAGATTGGTCTCGTTGAAAAGCTAAGACACGAGGCTACAAGTCCTCTGAAAGAAGGAGAACCCAGTTCTACCCCCAAGATAGTCAAAATTGCTCATCAACTAATCAGTCCTACTGCCCTACAAAGTCAGTCATGACTCAGTTTTGGTTGGTGACCCATAACTGGAGTTCTACAGCTCCAAATTGAGCAAGAGCAATTTTCTTAGTTAGCTAACATCCAAAAATACAATTTTTACGAAGGAACCTAATCCTAATTTCATCATCCTCCTACCCGAAATCTTACCGAAAGTTAGGATACGAGCCTGTCCAGACTCATCACCCCCTTCCATTCACACATAATCATTCACAAACTATATTTTCTGGGTAAATTATCATGGTTTCACGCCCCCAATCACATACCACACATGAATTAACTTAATTTTAACAACTAATACTTTTTCCCCAATTCAAGTCTAAAAACCCTAATCTATAATTCAACATCAAGGCATCAATTCATAATCGAATTTGAAATGAATTATAAGATCATGTTTAGAACATCTTACCCAATAAGAATTAAGGTTTTAATCTTTAACTAGTTAAAGATTTTTTACTCCCTCCTTCCTTTTTTTTTTCTAATGACAGTCGACCCTCCTTCTTCTCTTCTTGTTCAATTTTTCTTGTTAATCCTTTGCCCACAAGTGTTTATTCCACCTATAAACCCTTAATCTTGGATGGGTTCTTGAATTTTTGGTGTTTATCTCTTGATTTTGCAAGAATGGATACAAAAACTCCCTCTTTTCTTTCCCTTTGGTTGCTACAGATTTTTTGTGAGGAGAGGAGTATGTATACTCTATAATTTCTCTTATTTGTACTTAGACCTTATTTCCTTGAGTGCATTATTTTTGCCCCCATATCTTTTTTCTTCTTCTTATAATCAAGTTATACCTCTTTTCATTTCTTATAACTCCACCCCAGAACTTTTAGTTTGGCTTATTTCCCTCAATTTTATCCAATCCTCAACATTTCGGGTTAATTTATAATGTCTCGAAATATTTCGCTCGGAAATTTATATCCTAAAAATTTCTGAATTCCCATTTTATTTAACCCTATGCATGAATTTCTTCACTTTATTTCCATTTAGTTAGTTTGCAATTTACGCAACATTATTTTCCCAGGGTTTACACAACCTTTTTTTTGTAGTCTTTCATGTCAGATTCAGGGCCTTCTTAGCACTTCTTTCTTCCCCTCACTGTTCTATATACTTGGTTTGAATTTTTTTTTTTCTTTTTCTATGTCAATTTCAACTAGCCAGTTCTTCTTTTTTTCATTGTCTAATTTCTTTCTAAGGTTGTCCTTTTCCTTCTTCAAATAGTCTATTATTTCCTTATCAGAAATCATCTTGCTCTTAGCTTGCTTCTTGATCTTAACCCTTTATTTCTCTATCTGCACACACTTGTTGACCAATTCATCATGCTTAAGTATTCAGTTTTCTAACTTTTTTTGGATCCTTATAGTTACTTCTTTGGCTATCTCAACTTTTTTTTTGGTCAATCTCTTTCCAACTCAAGATCTTTTACCAAGGTCGCTAACTATTCATCTTATCTTCTTCTTTCAATTATCTTTCCAAGAGTTGTTACTACCCTTTGCTATAACAAAGGTCAATTTTGCACTTCTCTAACTGCTTTATTAACTCTTTCCCATTGTCAATCCTTTTTTTTTTCTTTTTGGTTGCTCAACTTCTAATTCTAAACTTCTAGGTTTTGTGAATCTGGTTATTCTAGAAAGCTTTTTATTTCTCCAGATTGCGTAGTTTTGCTTCCTTCTTCACCAATAGAAGCCTTTCTCAATCTTGTCTAATAAGTTCCACCTCTTGGAGGGATGACTGATGTTTGAATAAACTGGTGAATTTTATTAGTCCCAAAGTTCTTGATACATACTACATTCCACCCAGTTGTCTTATTACAAGTGCAGGTGTATAAATGATGTATCCAGTTACACCAATCGAAGGAACCCATATCTTGCTACCACAACTCATTATATAGACCGCGTCGTTCATTTATGGTGTTTTCCATTTGAAGTTGCTTTACCATAATGCAGTATATTTTCTCTACCCACACTTTCTCGTCCAAATTCTTCTAAGTCTCATCTATAATAATTTTTAATGGTAAAAGATCAAACTACCAAAAGTTATTAAAAATATCTCTTGGTGTTTTGATATGACTAATAGTCCATAGATGCAATATTAGAACACAACATCTTATGGCTCCTTTCCCAAGCATCTTATAATGGTTAAGTGATAGCATGGTTTCAACCAAAATTACAGTAGATAGGTTGATTTGATCATAGTCATACTCCACGAATGCATTTGCATCTTCTAAAACTGATGACTCCGCTTTTAGATGGGAATAGAGCTAACCCGAATATAGCAAAAGTCACTAGCTTGTACCGTTCATTTCCTAATTTACTTTCCTCGACATGTATAATACCTTCTTCATTTTGACTTCCATCCCTATTAGCACTAACATAATTATATAAAACCTTAACTCGCAAATGGAAATTGATTATCATTAACCCTTCTTATGCTAAATCATTACCACCCATATCTAACAGATTTCACCCTCACTACTATTTCATCTCATTGGTTCCCATTTACGGAACAACAAATCCTTAATTTTCATTTTACAATAAAGTAACATTCTCATTTGCTTCCTTTCAATTTTCCTAACAATAAACAATGCCTTTTTTTTGCCAAGAAAGCAACAAACATTGACTTTCTCTTACCCAAAAAGCAACAAACATTGGCTTTCATTCAATAATGAAAGCAACATAAGCATCGGCTTCCTTTCAATAATGGAAGCAACAAACATTGACTTCTTTTTACCAAGAAAACAACACACATTAGCTTTCATTCAATAATGAAAACAACAAAATCATTGGCTTCCCTTCAATAATAGAAGCACCAAACATTGGCTTTCATTCAATAATGAAAACAAAAAAATCATTGGCTTCCCTTCAATAATGGAAGCAACAAATATTGGCTTCCTTTTACCAAGAAAAAAACACACATTGGCTTTCATTCAATAATAAAAGCAACATAATCATTGGCTTCCCTTTAATAATGGAAGTAATAAACATTGACTTATTTTTACCAAGAAAACAACACACATTGACTTTCATTCAATAATAAAAGCAATATAATCATTGGCTTCCTTTCAATAATGAAAGCAACATAATCATTCCTTTTCATAAACCTCTTTTCAATATACTTTTGTCACATTTACCAAGGATTATCAAGTATAAATAATTGCAAGATTAATATACAAGATTACAAAAAGAAAAAACTAAGGTGCAAAAAGTACCTACCTGGTGTCTAACCTCTAGATGCGACACCCTGCTGCTGTCCCGCTAGTGCAACATCTCTTGTACCATTAAAGGCAAACATTACTGACAAGTTCCATGAACAACAAAAGTGTGATTTCAATTATCATCCAATCCAAATTTTAACTCACTAAGTAGGACAAATACTTAAAGTTTCCAAATTTTAACTCACTAAGGGGTAGAAATATGTATGAATTGAATCATTGTAAAAGAGGTGAATTGTAGTGTAACATCTCCCATTTTGGGATAAAAACAACAATCTCATGTCAACCGAAAAACAGAGTAATTAATTTTTTTTTCTATATATATTCATGGTGTATTAAAGTCTACTGAAATTTCAATGGAGTCTCCCCTATACCGGAAGGTCCCAATTTATCGACATTTAACCTGTTTACACTTTTAATAACCCGCATCTTTTAACTCAATCCCGACCCAATCATCCCGGGTCTCAATCCCACAAACATCATCATACATATCAACCATAATATTTATGATATACATTATATAACAAATATCATTATGGATGGGTAAAAATATAAATACGCATACATGAAAAATGGTTATATGAACTATAGAGTTAAGTTCATTTAATCAAGTTTAAACATTAATTATACAAATTAAGCTATACAAACACTTCCATGTTTACAAAATACAATGGTATACTCCCTAGAACATAGATTACAAGAAGTGAACATAAGCTAGGATCTACTTCTGTCGTGCATGCGATGGTCCTGAAACAAAATATATTTTATTGAAACATGAATATCACAATAAAGATAACAACACAAATATCTAACAATTTAAAAAGGGCAACATGCATTCATATTTTGTTCACTTATCTCTTCTGGTTCTTATTAGAATCTCTTTCTTGTTTAACTACTAAAAATTCTTTCCTCTCTCATTATCAACCTCCATTCCAGATTTTATAAGATCAATCATGATTATTTTTGCTTAACACATTACCAATACCAATTTCACTGGTATCATCATCATCACCCCGTAGGAGTCGATGCAAGGTGATCCCCTTACCCGGAATCCTAACATACACTAAATATATGCTAGCCAATACATGGTGATCCCCTTACCCGAGATCCTAACATACACTAAATGTATGCTAGCCAATACAAGGTTGATCCCCTCATCTAGGATCCTAACATACACTAAATGTATGTTAGTCCAAACATGGCGATCCCCTTACCCGAGATCCTAACATACACTAAATGTATGCTAGTTCACACCCCAAATCATACTTCTCATATTTTCTTTATCAACAATAATTTCATCACTTGGCAATTCACACAACCTTTCACATTGAATACACATACATTCAGTAAATCACATTTCACATCGGTAACATATTAAATCATGAAATTTAAGTAGAAAGTATATGTGCGATTCACCTAGCTGTAATAGAAGCTCTACTCGCGCTCCCCTGCTGCTGCTGTTGCACCACGCTTGTGGTCCCTCCTGCAAATCACAGGTTTATCTCATAAATTTTCCTCACTAAAGGATATGTTTTATAATAATCATATCAATAGTCAATAAGTCTTTTTTTCAGTTATTTCTTTATATTTTATATTTTTCTCATTACACCCATTAATATTGTCGTTCTTTGTCCAACCATAGTTATCATTCCTTTCTTTGTATTTGAATTGTTACTATTTAAATCTCAAACTGTTATTGTCCAACTGTTACTGTCTAGACATTGGACTGTTACTGTCGAATTGTTATTATTTAGACATTGAACTGTTACTGTCTAGACATTGAACTGTTACTGTCCGACCTCTCCTTAGATTTTTAACTATATCTAGAGTTTTAGAACTCCGTTTTAAGCGAGATTGGTCTCGGTGGAAAGCTAAGAAACGAGGCTATAAGTTCTCTGAAGGAAGGAGAGTCCAATTCTACCCCCAAGACAGGCAAAATTGCTCGTCAATAAACATTGGATTATTACTATCCAACCGTTACTGTCTTGACATTGAATTGTTACTGTCCAACCTCTCCTCAAATTTTTAACTATATCTAGAGTTTTAGAACTTTGTTTCAAGTGAGATTGATCTCATTGGAAAGCTAAGACACGAGGCCACAAGTTCTCTGAAGGAAGGAGAACCCAGTTCTACCCCCAAGACAGTCAAAACTACTCGTCAACAAACATTGGATTGTTACTATCCAGCCGTTACTGTCTTGACATTGAACTGTTACTGTTCGACTTCTCCTCAGATTTGTAACTATATCTAGAGTTTTAGAACTCCGTTTTAAGTGAAATTGGTCTCGTTGGAAAGCTAAGACACAAGGCTACAAGTTCTCTGAAGGAAGGAGAGTCCAGTTCTGCCCCTAAGACAGGCAAAATTGCTCGTCAACAAACATTGGATTGTTACTGTCCAACCGTTACTGTCTTGACATTGAATTGTTATTGTCCGACCTCTCCTCATATTTTTAACTATATCTAGAGTTTTAGAACTCTGTTTTAAGCGAGATTAGTCTCGTTGGAAAGCTAAGACACAAGGCTACAAGTTCTCTGAAGGAAGAAGAGTCCAGTTCTGCCCCCATGACAAGCAAAATTGCTCGTCAACAAACATTGGATTGTTACTGTCCAACCGTTACTGTCTTGACATTGAATTGTTACTGTTCTACCTCTCTTCAGATTTTTAACTATATCTAGACTTTTACTTAGTTAAGCCATGCCCAGATTCAAGTCAAAATCATATAACTCTAACGGCAAAAGATCTACCCTCAATTCTGACCCTCCAATATATAGTTTTACCCCTCTATAAATATCATCAATATGTATATTCTTTCCCAGAGGTGTAGTAACCGTCACTCCTACACCCAATTTACTAGATAACACATGCAAGTTATTCACAATTCTATAAGCTACAAAGGATTGACCAGCTCTAAAATCAATTAAAGCATAAACTTGCCTTGTATCTAACTGTAAAATACCTGCCACCACATCAGGTACAACTCCCACATCCTCGTAGGTCATGTGATATACCCGACCCTGAGTCCTCATGAGCTACACATCGTAGGTTAAACTTCCACCTCTTCCCTTCACACATAACTTTCACAAACTATATTTTTTAGGTAAATTATCATGGTTTCATGTCCCCAATCACATACCACACATGAATTAACTTAATTTTAACAACAAATACTTTTTCCCTAATTCAAGTCTAAAAACCCTAATCTATAATTCATATCAAGGCATCAATTCATTATCAAATTTGAAATGACTTATAAGATCATGTTTAGAACACCTTACTCGGTATGAATTAAGGTTTTGATCTTCAACAGTTGAAGATTTTCAACTCCCTCCTTTCTTATCTAATGATAGCTGGCCCTTTATCTTCTCTTCTTGTTTAATTTTCTTGTTAATCCCTTGCCCACAAATGTTTATTCCATCTATAAACCCTTAAACTTGGATGGGTTCTTGAAATTTTGGTGTTTCTCTCTTGATTTTGCAAGAATGGATGTAAAAACTCTCTCTTTTCTTTCCTTACGGTTGCTGCAGATTTTTTTGGTAAGAAGAGGAGTCTTTATGCTCTATAATTATTCTTATTTGTATTTAGGCCCTATTTTCTTTAAGTGTATTATTTTTGCCCCCACATCCTTTTTTTTTCTTCTTATAATTAAGTTATACCTCTTTTCATCTCTTTATAACTTCACCTCACAACTTTTAGTTTATTTATTTTCTTTAATTTAATCCAACCCTCAACATTTCCGGGTTAATTTATAATGTCTCGAAATATTTCATCTAGAAATTTATATCCAAAATTTCTGAATTCCCGTTTTTTATTTAAACCTATACATAAATTTCTTTACTTTTATTCCCCATTTATTTAGTTTGAAATTTACGCAGCCTTTATTTTCCTGGGGTTTATATTCTCCCCTCCTAATAGAAATTCCGTCCTCGAAATTCAAGTTACGTACCTATGTCGGAGAATAAGTGCGGAAAATTCTCCTTCATCTCAGATTCTCTTTCCCGTGTTTCTTCTTCTATTCGAGAGCTTCTCCACAATACTCTCACTAAGGGAACTCTCTTATTCCTCAACACTTTCTTATCTCGATCCAAGATCTTGACGGGCTTAGCTTCCATGGTTAGATCCCCTTTAATCTTCATAGCAACTTGTGGCAATACCCGTAAAGGGTCTATCTTAGCCTTTCACAGCAATGACATATAGAACACATATACAGGCAACTCTAATCGATAGGCAACTGACTGGATCATTTTTTTAATCTCAAAAGGCCAATATATCTCGGGGCTAATTTCCCTTTTACTTCAAATCAAATGATGCCTTTCCAAGGCGCCACCTTAAAAAATACCTTATCCCCCGCCTGGAATTCCAAAGGCCATCTTCGGGTATCTGCGTAACTTTTTTTTGTCTATCCTGAGCTTCCTTCATCCTCTTTCTGATCACCCTCACCCAATTGTCAGTTGTACCATTTCAGGTCCTAAAAGCTTCCTTTCTCCTACTTCCTCCCAACAAATTAGGGTACGATGTTTCCACCCATACAATGCTTCATATAGAGCCATACCAATAGTAGTTTGATGGCTATTATTATAAGTAAACTCCACCAATGGCAGGAGATCCTCCCAATTCCTTCCAAACTCCAGCACACAGGACCTCAAGAGTTTGAATGGTCCTTTCAGATTGACCATCCGTCTGAGGATGAAATATCGTGCTCAGATTCAACCTTGTCCCCATTGCCTGTTGTAAGCTAGGCCATAATCTCGATGTGAACCTTGGATCCCGATCCGATATAATTGAAATTAGCACCTCATGAAGTCTGATTACTTCATCTACATACAATTTTGCCAGCTTATCCACTGAATCAATCATCTTTATAGGCAAAAACAAAGCAGATTTTGTTAGTCGATCCACGACCACCCATATGACATCATTCCCCTTCTTTCCCCTGGGTAATCCCGTCACAAAATCCATAGAAATATCCTCCCATTTCCATTCCAGAATTGATAATGATTGTAATTCTACTGCAGGTCTCTGATGTTCTATCTTTACTTGTTGATAGATCCCACAGCTCGACACAAATTCTGCTAGTTCTCTCTTCATATTTGGCCACCAGTAGTATTCCTTTAAATCCCTATACATCTTTGTACTCCCAGGATGAGTAGCAAATTGAGATTCATGAGCTTCTCTTAATACTTCATCTTTCAAAGTCTTATCCTCAAGCAAATAAATTCGCTTACCCATAGCTATTAGCCCATCAGATAACATTTGAAACGATGTCTCTATACCCTTGTTTATCCTCTCTTTGATCTATTTGATCTCTTTTACTTTCCCATCTGCTGGTTGTGCCATGAAGACCTTGTCTCGAAGCATAGATCGGATCTTTAACTGAGCTAACAGTGATCCCTCGGGCCCTATACTTAGCCACAAGCCCATTTTCTTCAATTCCACTATACTTCCTTGTTCCTTAATTTCCATATCATTCATCACTATTTTTCCCTTCCTACTCAAGGCATCGGCTACTACATTAGCCTTACCAGGATGGTAGCCAATCACACAATCATAATCTTTTATTAACTCTACTCTTCTTCTCTATCGCATGTTCAACTCCTTTTGTGACATCAAATACTTCAAACTTTTATGGTCTGTAAAGATTTGAACTTGTGTCCCATACAAATAATGTCTCCATACTCTTAAGGCAAACACCACCGCTGCAAGTTCTAGGTCATGAACTGGGTAATTCACCTCATGCGACTTTAGCTATCTTGATGCATAAGCAATCACACGCCCATGTTGCATCAATACACATCCCAGACCCCTTTTTGAGGCACCACTATATACCACAAACCCTTTTGTCCCCAATGGAAGGGCCAACACAGGAGCAAAAGTGAGCCTCTCCTTCAGTTCTCGAAAGCTTGCTTCACACTCTTCTGACCAAACAAACCTGACTTCCTTGCGGGTCAACTTGGTTAAAGGTGATGCTGTGGTGGAGAAACCCTCAATAAACCTTCGGTATACCCAGCAAGACCCAAGAAACTCTGGATTTCTGTCACGTTGGTAGGCCTTTCCCATTTTAACACGGCCTCAACCTTTCTTGGATCCATAAATATTCCTTCTGCAAATATTACATGGCCAAAAAATACTACTTTCTTGAGCCAAAACTCACACTTATCCAGCTTTGCATATAATTGATTCTCCCTTAATGTCTGTAGCACAGCCCTTAGATGTTGTTCATTCTCCAAGTAAGAGTTTGAATACACCAAGATATCATCAATAAATACCACTATATATTGGTCCAGGTAAGGCCAAAACACCTGATTCATCAAGTCCATAAACATGGCCGAAGCATTGATTAACCCGAAAGGCATCACCAAAAACTCGTAATGCCCATAACGGGTTTGAAATGCAGTCTTTTGTATGTCTTGTTCCTTGATTCTTAACTGGTGGTATCCATATCTCAAATCTATCTTAGAGAACACCCTAGCACCCTTCAACTTATCAAACAAGTCATCTATTCATGGGAGTGAGTATTTGTTCTTCACCGTCACTTTATTCAATTGATGATAATCAATGCACAAACAAAGTGTGTCATCCTTCTTCTTTACAAACAATACCGGAGCTCCCTAGGGTGAGTTAGTAGGTTAGATGAAGCCTTCATAACAATTCATGAAGCTGGACCTTTAGTTCAGCCAATTCCATAGGTGTCATCCTATAAGGAGACTAGGCAATAGGAGAAATTCCTGAAATAGTTTATATGGAAACTTCAATTTCTCTAACTAAAGGTAATCCAGGGAACTCTTCTGGGAATACATCTCAAAAGTCCCTCACAACAGGAATAGTAGCCAAATCTATGCTACCCTTTTCCAGCTCTCTTACATGGGCTAACCAAGCAGAACAACCCTTCCTCAGTAACTTTCTAGCCACCAAGACTGAGATTACACAACTTGGAATTACTTTTCTTTCCCCTTTAAACACTACTTTTTTATCACTTATTCCTTAGATTGTCACCGTCTTGGTGAAACAATCCACTTGTGCCTTATGTTTACTTAGCCAATCCATGCCCATAATCAAGTCAAAATCATACAGCTCTAACGGCATAAGATCTACCCTCTATTCTAACCCTCCAATATATAGTTTTACCCCTCTATAAATATCATCAATATGTATATTCTCTCCTAGAGGTGTACTAACCGTCACTCTTAAACCCAAGTTACTAGATAACACATGCAAGTTATTCACAATTCTATAAGATACAAAGGAATGACTAGCTCTAAGATCAATTAAAGCATAAACTTGCATTGTATCTAACTGTAAAGTACCTGCCACTACATCAGGTACAGCTCCCGCATCCTCCTAGGTCATGTGATATACCCGACCCTGAGTCCTCCCCTCCTGATTTCTGAGCCTCCCATGAGTAGCACTTATCCTTAACTGGATAGGCCTGATAGGACGATTAAGTGTAACTGATTGTTGCTGGCTTTGAACCTCAATCCTCTAACCATGGGCTCCCTCGGTAGTTCTATGAGGACAATCCTTCTTCGTGTGACTCGTGTCCCCATAATAGTAACAACCTCTGCCTACATACGGGCACTCTCTCCATCGATGCCCCTCTCCCCACAATATAACATCTCCCTAGCATCGCAGAGTAATCTCCAGGGTGTCGCTGCTCACACCTATGACAGAATGGATATACTGGTCCCTTCTGCTCCGTAGACCCTCTAGTAGTTTTGACTCCCTATATAGCCTGTCCTCTCCAAGATCATCTTCCATTTACCTATTTAGATCCTTCTAAGCGACTTCCTGGGTTAAACTCCCACCTCTTCTCTAGAACTGTCCTGATGATTGTCCGCTCTTCCCTTTCTTTAGGAAAGGAGGTCTCCTAGTCAAAAACTCAAAATCTCTCCTCTTAGCTCCAATTGTCTGACTCTGCACGACCACTGGCTTTGGGGTATCCCTTATTACCCTTTCCATACCTTGAGCTGCCCGTACCAATTCCCGTATAGACTGAAACTGCATGGCTATCAATATCATCCTCAGTTCCTGCATGGCTACGTCTCTTGGACATGAGCTGAGCCTAATGGAGATGTTTATGGAGACGCATGTGTGGAGTGAAGTCCGCCAAAGGGGGGTGCAACAGTTAATCGACAACCGTGCTCAACACTTCGTGGTTTGTTCGTTCAACCATTTCATTTTGTAAGTTATTATTTTCTTGAATTGAATATGATGATTTCTTTTTTAATTTTCAAGAGACATATAATATCCGGTTGAGGGAGAGATACGGGGACGATCCTTCGACCCACCTAAATTTCGATCGGGATTTGTAAATGGAGGCAGGAACATCTGGTGGACCTGATTAAAATCAGGTGTATAGACTCTCTAACACTACGACCGATAATTTGTGGGCAGCCCGTAGTGTCTGAACCGTTGGGAACTCTCAATAAGTATCGAGCACCAAGTCTAAGGAGATCATGGCCTTGGAACAACAATATCAACAACTATTGTTTCATTACTCACATGTGAAGCAAAATACATTGTTGTTGCATCATTAGTCCTCCCTGCAAATCATAGGTTTATCTTATAAATTTTCCTCACTCAAGGATATGTTTTATAATAACCATATCAACAGCCAATAAGTCTTTCTTTCAATCATTTCTTTATATTTTATGTTTTTCTCATTACACCTATTAATATTGTTATTTTTTGTCCAACCATAGTTTTCATTCCTTTCTTTATATTTGAACTGTTACTATTTAAATCACGAACTGTTACTGTCCAACCGTTACTGTCTTGACATTGAACCATTATTGTCTGACGTCTCCTCAGATTTTTAACTATATCTAGAGTTATAGAACTTCGTTTTAAGTGAGATTGGTCTCGTTGGAAAGCTAAGACACGAGGCTATAAGTTCTTTGAAGGAAGGAGAACCTAGTTCTACCCCCAAGATAGTCAAAATTGCTCATCACAAACATTGGATTGTTACTGTCCGACTGTTACTGTCTGACCTCTCCTCAGATTGTTAACTATATCTAGGGTTTTTGAACTCTGTTTCAAGTGATATTGGTCTCGTAGAAAAGCTAAGACACGAGGCTACAAGTTCTCTAAATGAATGAGAACTCAGTTCTACCCCGAAGATAGTCAAAATGGCTCATTAACAAACATTGAACTGTCAATGTCCAACTGTTACTGTCTAGAAATTGAATTGTTACTATCCGATCTCTCCTCATATTTTTAACTATATCTTGAGTTATAGAACTTCATTTTAAGCAAGATTGGTCTCATTGGAAAGCTACAACATGAGGCTACAAGTTCTCTGAAGGAAAGAGAACCCTGTTCTATCCCCAAGATAATTAAAATTGCTCATCAACAAACATTGGACTGTTACTGTCTAGAAATTAAATTGTTACTATCCAACCTCTCCTCATATTGTTAACTATATCTAGAGTTATAGAACTCTATTTCAAGTGATATTGGTCTCGTAGGAAAGCTAAGACACGAGGCTACAAATTCTCTGATGAATGAGAACCCAGTTCTACCCCGAAGATAGTCAAAATGGCTCATTAACAAACATTGAACTGTCAATGTCCAACTGTTACTGTCTAGAAATTGAATTGTTACTATCCGATCTCTCCTCAGATTTTTAACTATATCTTGAGTTATAGAACTTCATTTTAAGCAAGATTGGTCTCATTGGAAAGCTACAACATGAGGCTACAAGTTCTCTGAAGGAAAGAGAACCCCGTTCTATCCCCAAGATAGTCAAAATTGATCATCAACAAACATTGGACTGTTACTGTCTAACTGTTACTGTCTAGAAATTAAACTGTTACTGTCCGACCTCTCCTTATATTTTTAACTATATCTAGAGTTATAGAACTCTATTTTAAGCGAGATTGATCTCGTTCGAAACCTAAGACACAAGGCAATAAGTTCTTTTAAGGAAGGAGAACCTAGTTCTACCCTCAAGATAGTGAAAATTGCTCATCACAAACATTGGATTGTTACTGTCTGATTGTTACTGTCCAACCTCTCCTAAGATTGTTAACTATATCTAGAGTTATAGAACTTTGTTTCAAGTGATATTGGTCTCGTAGGAAAGCTAAGACACGAGGCTACAAGTTCTCTGATGAATAAGAACCCAGTTTTACTCTGAAGATAGTCAAAATGGCTCATTAACAAACATTGAACTGTTAATGTCCAACTGTTACTGTCTAGAAATTGAATTGTTACTGTCCGGTCTCTCCTCAGATTTTTAACTATATCTTGAGTTATAGAACTTCGTTTTAAGCGAGATTGGTCTTGTTGGAAATTGAACTGTTATTGTTCGACCTGTCCTTAGATTTTTAACTATATCTATAATTCAACATCCAAGCATCAATTCATAATCGACTTTGAAATGACTCATAAGACCATGTTTAGAACACTTTACCCGGTAAGAATTAAGGTTTTGATCTTCAACTCCCTTCTTTTCTTTCTAATGACAGCCGACCCTCCCCTCTTCTCTTCATGTTCAAATTTTCTTGTTAATCCCTTGCCCACAAGTGTTTATTCTACCTATAACCCTTAATCTTGGATGGGTTCTTGAAATTTTGGTGTTTCTCTCTTGATTTGCAAAAATAGATACAAAACTCCCTCTTTTCTTTCTTTACAGTTGTAGCAGATTTTTGGTGAGAAGAGGAGTATTTATACTCTATGATTATTCTTATTTGCATTTAGGCCCCATTTTCTTTAAGTGTATTATTTTTGCCCCCTACATTTTTTTTCTTCTTATAATAAAGTTATACCTCTTTTATTTTCTTATAATTTCACCCCATAACTTTTAGTTTAGTTTATTTAATCCAGCCTTGATTTTCCTAGGGTTTAGAACTACCTTTAACATTTGACTATTCATCAGCTGACCCTCTATCTATACTCTGATAAAATCCAACAGCTGACCTGCTCTAACTAGTGTCCCCTACTCTCTTCTTAAACTGGTTATATTGTTTGCTTTTTCCCTTCTTAAAAAAGAAAGCCTGGGAGGTTTACCCATGGAATAGTCAACCTCATTTCTTTTTCCACCACCTGGTTGGTCCTATTGACCCTCAACAATGCACACCTCAAAAGCTTGGGTTGCCTTTGTCAAATCCTTCATCATCCTGAATTGTAGGGCTATCAATCCCTATTTCAATTCATGATTGAGTCCATCTCTAAATTTTTCTATCATGTGCTCTACTAGTAGGCACATGATGTGGGGCAAACATTGAGAGGTCATTGAACCTCCTCTCATACTCCAACACAGACATATCATCTTGCCTCAATGCTAAGAACTCATGTTCCTTTATTTTGAGGTGATACCATGAGTAGAACTAATTATCAAATTCAACTTTAAAATTTTCCCATATCCATAACCTTGTGGCTCTCTTTCTCCTTGACTGCACTGTCTCCCACCATGATTGGGCTATATTGGATAATAGTTGTGTAAACACCCAAAAGAAAATATATATATATATATATATATAATAGATGACTCAATTTTCACTGCCGATTTTTGCATCTGCAGCGACGCAGTTTTTGTTTTTCTAAAAAAATAATTAACTTAAGGAGCTGGGAGGGAGGGGTAAAACCTGTTTTAGATAGACCCAAACAAGGATAAGAACACATCTAAACCAACCCCCAAACAACCCACCTGATTTAATGGGGAGTATAAATACAAGGAGGAGAGAGAGGATGATCCATCCTCTTCCTAAAGTTGTCTCCAGCAGCTGCATGTCGCTCTTCCCTTCCTCTTTCCCAACAGAAACCTAAACCAAACCAGTAGAGAGTGCTTTGTGAACGTGTGAGGGAAAGATGAGACCTTGAGAGAAAATTGGACAACTGTTTAGAGGGAAAGGAAAAAGAGGGCTGGAAAACGTGAGAGGAAGAAGAAGGAGGAGAACCAGCAGGAGAAGAGAAAGAATAGTGTCAAACCTTCCTCAAACTTAGTTAGATTCAAAAGGTATGGGTCATGAAACTCCCTTCCTCTTCTCCTTAAGACCAAAAATGAAAATGAAGAAGAAAACCTTAAGAAATTGACCTAAGACCTAAGCTAGCTGTGAAGGAAACAGAAATGAAATGAGGCCAATTTTAGAACATCTAACAAAGAAAAATGAATAAAATGGAAATAACAAATCATGGTAGAGGGCTGGCTTTAACTATGGGGTTGGCCAGCATACATATGTGTGTTCTGCTGGGATTTGTTGAAGGATTATGTGCTGAAATTGATGGTTTCAATGTGTGTGTTCTGTCGAATTGGCTGCCGGCAGCGAAACAGTTCTCGCTGCTGAATTGGCTCCCTGCAACGAAACAGTTCTCGCTGCTGATTTCTACAATAAGCCTCCTAGGCAGAAATGACTTAAATGCTAGTAACAATTTCATGGTATGATGGTGTAAAATGTGGAACAATTGAATGTGAACATAAGAACTCTTGAAATAAGTGTGTGACGAATGTGATTCAAAAATACAAATGTACTGATTTGTGACCATTGATGTTTTAGGTGGTGCGGTCGGGATTGGACCATCATCAAGACAAGAACAACCCACAGGTGGAGAAGGTAGGTGACTTGCACCTTCCTTTTTCATACGTTGAATAATAAAATATTTTATCATGAATATTACCATATTGCGTTAGAACAGATATAAGATTATCGAACGCTTAAATGTTGACAAATGGTTAATTAGCTTTGGCTAATGGCATCCGAATAGATGACCAGGATGAATGATTGATTAGCTTCGGCTAATGGCATCCGAACGGATGGCCGAGACGAACGAACGATTGATTAGCTTCGGCTAATGGCATCCGAACGAATGGCCGAGACGAACGATTGATTAGCTTCGGCTAATGGCATCCGAACGGATGGCCGAGACGAACGAACAATTGATTAGCTTCAGCTAATGGCATCCGAACGGATGGCCGAGACGAACGATTGATTAGCTTCGGCTATTGGCATCCGAACGGATGACCGGGACGAACGACTGATTAGCTTCGGCTAATGGCATCCAAATGGATGGCCGGGACAAATGAATGATTAGCTTCGGCTAATGGCATCCGAAGTGGATGCCCGGGTGAGTGAACGGTTAACCTCAGCAAATGAGGATAGCAGGGTTTAAGATTATGGTTGATTGCAAAAATTGGTGCATCTATATGTACTACAAGTTGTTTATACCAAGTACATGAAGAAATTATAAATGTTAATGCTTCATTTAACTGTCAGACCATTTAGTTACCATTATTATTATTATTAAGTAATTGCATTCTCTTAAATGTTTTGTACTGCAGCAGGGACGTCACACCAACGAGATGTCTAGGAAACCCAATACACGGGAACCCACTTTTGCAAGAAATCATGTAGATGCATTCTAAATCACAATGTATTTTGTATGAATCAATGTACTGAACATATAACTTTTATTAGATCCTTTTGTTTAAATTCGTAATGGCTATTAATAGATAGGAATGCAAACTCATGTCTATGTATGTATATTTTTAATATGAACTTCTAATCATGCAACTATAATATTATGTGTTTATGTAAGATTCACTTTTAAATGAAATGTTGATTGTATGGATTGTATTTTGATGATGTGAGGGATCAGGTTCGCCGATTACCGGCACCATGTGTGTCAAGTATATATATATATAAAAAATTATTGTTGTTTTAGGCTTGAAAAGCCGGGTTGTTACAGTTGGTATCAGAGCACCTAGTCTGGATCCTGAGGATCACTAATAATTGTGTTGCTGTGGTGAATTTCAGGATGGTACGCACCCGATAAGGGACACGAACTGAGCCGCCCTCCTTAGAAAGGAGGAGTGGGAACCAAGGTGCCCAAGGTTGGCAAGACGAAGATCCCTTGGATGATACGACATCTCATGCTCCGATAATACCACCCGAAACCTTGCAGGGGGAAGCTGCAGTAGCAGGGGAAGACCGGAGGCCTAACCAGACAGAGGGAGTACCCCTAGTTGCAGTAGAGCAGCAAGAAAGATCAGAAGCACAACCATCAACTATTCCAACTGGTGTGCCCTCACAATATGTAGACGCAAGACTCCTTGTACAAATAGTTAAAGCAGTGATGGACGACATGGTTGGTTCGGCGACACAAACACTCCCACCACGCAGATTCCACAAGCAGCCCATATGACTAGCATGACCACGGATAACGTGGTGCCACTGGTGCGACTAGTCAAGAGTATGAGGGAAATGGGCTGTGAACTGTATATGGGGGAACAAGATGCAGAGATAGCTGGAAGATGGATTAGGAAGGTAGAAAAGACCATGATTCAAATAAGCATACCCGAGGGTTTGAGGGTAAATTGTGCAACCCAGTTACCGTCTGATAGAGCAATGACATGGTGGGAAACAATTCAGTTGAGGCATGCAACCGAGACACTAACTTGGAGTGATTTCAAGACAGAGTTTGAGAATCAGTTTTATTCCAGGTACCATCATAAGGTGAAAGAATAAGAGTTCTTGGCATTAAAACAGGGTGATATGTCGGTATTGGAGTACAAAAGGAGGTTCCATGATCTCTCATTGTTCGCCCCACACTATGTGCCGACAGAGGAACATATGATTGAGAAGTTGAGAGATGGTTTGCGACAGGATTTGAGACAAGGATTGATCGCCTTGCAGTTTAAATTGGACTTCTGTAGCTCCAGATATTAAATTTTTAATGGCCAAAGGTCAACACTGGAAGAATGTGAGATTTGACTTTGCAGGATGTGATTTCCATGATCTTTCTCTTTTTATTTTTCTTGCATTACATTTCCAGAAATGTATGGATGTTAGTTTTTTAGTGCCACTAGAATCACTTCATTTCGATCTCTAGAACTCATGCTCTACACAAAACATCGACTGAACATCAAATCTGTCAATTACCTCCAATTTACTCCTTTTTGCATCTTTCATCGAAAAGTACCTTCAAAACATAAAACAAAGAATATCAAGACATTTTATATATATAACATAGGCTAAACACTAGTTAAATGTGGGTGAAACTATCGAATAATATGGTTGCATCAAATACCCCCACACTTAGCTCTTGCTCGTCCTCGAGAAAGGATACATAAAATCAAATTGAAAATAACTATGATTAATCTCTTAATCTCCCATCAATGTCCAAGAATATATGCATTATAAACAAGAATACAATCAAGAAGGATAAAGAGTATAATTCTCATGAATTCATTTACATGCAAACTTCAAAACTCAATTAATCATCGGGATTTAAATGAAATCTATGCCATGTCAAAGCGATAGGTCCTCTCATTGATATACACTCCAACACTCACGTGTTTAGGGTTTATGTGTTTAAATCTCTCAAATTCAATCAATGAATATGTTCTACCATAAGCTTGCTTTTCAATCTCATCTCTATTACTAACATATTACAAACAATGCATGAATCAAAAGGTCTTATTTTCTGGTTGTAATGGGGCTAAGGTTAAGGTGAGGTAAAAGAGAGTAAAAGAAAAGTTTCAAACCAAAGAAAGTAGAGCATTCTGAAAAATGATATTTTAAACAAGATATTTCATTAAAGCACATAAATTTTCCATCTTTAATCACCAATGCTTAGCTTCTTTTGATTTCAAGCTTTTTCAACATAAAATCTTAAGAACATAAAGGAACACTTTTTTCTTTTTCTTTGTTCTTTTTTCTTTTTTTTTTCTTTCTTTTTTTTTTAACCTTTGGCAACTTTGCCCATCTTTTCATCAAGCATCACTTCTTCTTTCTTTTCACATAATTTCCAACCATAATTCCATGAGATATCATAAGTATATGCTCTACTAATCCTTGGCCAAGGGAAAAGGAAAACATATAAAAAGTTAAGGCTTATACATGGATAAAGCAAAGAAAAGATAAACAAGCTCAAAAGGGGTTCACTAAGGATAATATGCTTTAGGTTGGCTTTTTGGCTCAAGTGGTTAAAATTTCTAATGCCTTTATCATCTTCATGTATATATGTAATGCGAATGTAATCTTAACAAGATATGAAGCAAGTTCTAGCGATACATATCATTGAAAGAAGGCACAATCAAAGAATATAATGTTGAAGGCTCAAAAGCTTGCATTGGTATAACACTATAAAGTCAACATGGCATATTCTCAAAGTCAATCCCTAAACCAATTAAACCTTAAAACTTGCATGCACACTCCTTCATTCGATTCATATCTTCATCTATCTCAATTAATTCTCATATGCAATACTCACATTCTCATAAACCAATAGGAGTTCAAAAGATCAAACATATTCTCATAAACCAATAGGAGTTCAAAAGATCAAACATAGAATTTTTTTTTTGGAACAACAAAGAAAATCAAAATAAGAAAACCAACATTCTCCCAATACCCCCACACTTAAAACACAACATTGTCCTCAATGTTGAAATAAAAGAAAAGAAATATAGGAGAATGACAAAAATAAAGTAAAATGCGAAAAATAAAAGATAAGGGAAAAGAAAGCAAATCTGTTTTTTTTTTCCTTTGTATGCTGGGTTGCCTCCCAGTAAGCGCTTTTGTTTTATATCATTGGCTCGACATGTTGCATGCTTATTCTTCATAGATTGGTTCACCTAATTCCGCAGAAGCGATGAGTTCTGTCGTCCAACCTTCATAGAAAGGTTTCAAGTGATGCTCATTGACCTTGAGTACTTTGTTGGTTTCTAAACTTGTAATTTCAACTGCACCATAAGGAAAAACATTAGAAACAATAAAGGGTCCAATCCAACGAGAGCGCAACTTTCCAGGAAAAAGTTTCAAACATGAATGATAAAGGACTTTGTCTCCAACATTAAACTCTTTTCTTGTAATCATTCGATCATG
This sequence comes from Populus simonii, assembly GCA_007827005.2. NCBI lineage: Eukaryota > Viridiplantae > Streptophyta > Magnoliopsida > Malpighiales > Salicaceae > Populus > Populus simonii. Next base: position 5,582,741 of record CM017478.2, read on the forward strand.
AAGACTTTTGATCTTTTCTTTGTAAATCATTGCATTCTCATAAGCATCATTTTGTCCTTCTTCCAACATAATTCCAATCTTTTTGGGCACCAAAAAGATAGGCGCCACCCATTCACTATCCATGATGGTGTGAATGACTCTTGCATCATGGGGAACAGTTTGCAAAGCTTGCAAAGCCAATGCTGATTCATGCACGTTTTGGGGAACACATACATGCCTCTCCATCTCTTCTATCTTAGTAAAATCTAACCATAGCTCAAAGCTACGCTTAATCCATCCTCACTATCAAAATCACAAACTTGCTGCACACACTTATCAAGTTGGTCATAACATGTGATAGAATAAACATTGCTATAAGGATATGTCATTGCATCATGAAAATTAAATTCAATTTTTTCACCTCCTACCTCCATAGACAAAGTATCCTTACCACAATCAATTTTTGTATTGGCAGTTTTCAAGAATGGTCTCCCAAACAATATAGGAATGTTGTTTGATGAATCACAACAATCATGTTCCATATCAAGAATATAAAAGTCGCATGGAATGACCAAACTATCAATCTTGACTAGGACATCTTCTATCACACCAAGTGGGTAAACAAAACTACGATCCGTAAGTTGTATTACAATGCTAGTTTTATTCAAAGGCTCAAGACTAAGAGAATCATAAACATGTTTAGGCATAACACTAATGGATGCACCTAAATCGCACAAAGCCCTTTTGAAACTAGCATTACCAATAACACATGGGATAGTAAACGCACCTGGGTCTTTTTGCTTCAAAGGCATATTCTTTTGAACAATAGCAGATACAACTTCACCCATACTTACCATTTCATGACCTTTTAGTTTGAAAGCTCTCTTGGTAGTACACAACTCTTTCAAGAATTTGGCATACTTGGGAATTTGCTTGATAGCATCAAGCAAAGGAAAGTTGAGTTCTACTTTCTTGAAAAACTCTAAAATCTCTTTTTCTTTGTCCTCTTTCTTTGACCTAGAAGAACTCACAGGAAAGGGTGGAATTGTTTTAAAACTGGAATTCATTGAGTGAGGAGTTACCTTTGGAGTGTTGGTCGATGTTTCAGTTTGTAGAGGAGGAGAATGTTCCTTCTTTGTACTCAATTCGATTTCTATCTCTTCTTCTTCCTCTATCTCAATTTGTTTCGACCTTTTCTCTTCAAGTTCTTTCCCATTTCACAGCATGATCACATTAACATTCTCTATTGGATTCAATGCTTGGGAGGGCAATTTTCCATTCATTTGTGCTTCCAATTTCCCCACACTTGAAGCTACTTGCCCTATTTGCTTCTCCAAGTTGTGAATACTTGACCTTGTTTTCTGTTGAAAAGACATGACATTTTGTTGCAAGGTCACAGTGTTAGAAGCCAAAGTTTTCATCATCTCACGAAGATCATCATTGGATGATGACCCCATAACATTAGAGTTTGTAAATGGAGGGGGTTGTCTTGCTTGATAATTCTGTTGGGATTGAAATCTATGGGGATGGAACTGTCGGCCTTGATTGCCTTGTTGAGGTGGGTTCCCATAGCATAAGTTGGGATGATCTCTCCATCCGGGATTGTACGTGTTGGAAAAGGGATCATATTTATGTTGGGGTTGTCCGTTGAATGCTCCATCAATTGCATGAGCTTGTTCAATGTAATCTTCTTGCATTGTTGGGCACATATCGGAAGCATGTCCTTGGAAGGAGCATATGCTACAAACTTTCACCTGCTGCACATTTCCACAAGCCAAAGAACGCACAAGAGAAGTAAGATCATTAACTTTATTTTCAAGGTTAGAAATACTTACCTCATTTACTTGTTTGTTTGCAAAGTCTCCATGCATGCCAAATTGTTTCGAGTTGGCTGCCATGTTTGAGATCAATTGGCGTGCAGCCTCAGGTGTCTTATCTACCAATGCCCCTCCACTTGCAGCATCAATGATACTACGGTCAGTAGGCATCAATCCTTCATAGAAATATTGAATGAGCAGCTGATCGGGTATTTGATGATGAGGGCATTGAATGCACAGTTGCTTAAATCTTTCCCAATACTCGGAAAGTGTCTCTCCATGAGATTGTCGAATCCCACATATTTCTTTCCTTATGTTGGCAACTCGAGATACTAGGAAATACTTCTCAAGGAAAATCTTCTTCATGGCATTCCAAGTTCCAATAGAACCTGGGAGAATAGAGAAAAACCATGCCTTTGCTGCCCCTTTTAAAGAGAAAGGGAAAGCTTTCAACTTAACTTGTTCTTCATCAACTCCATTCGGTTTCATGCCAACACAAACCATATGGAACTCCTTGAGATGAGTATGAGGATCTTCTCCTACAAGACCATTGAATGTTGGTAACAAATGTATAAAACCAGATTTGAGCTCAAAGTTTACATTATTGTCAATGTTTATGCACAATGGTTGATTTTCCATGTTAGGAGCAGCAAGCTCCTTGAGTGTTTGTTATCGTGCAACCGCCATGGTGTTGAGGCGAGCTTCCTTTCTTAACCTGCGTAAAGTGCTTTCTATTTAAAGATCAACCTTCACTTGAATTTGATTAGTAGAACGGGTCACAGGCATAAATTGCTAAGAAAACTCGAAAGAAAGTAACCACACAAGAGATCGAAAACAATGCAAATTGTACGAAAATCCTACGGTAGAAAACTAAAACTGCCTAAAAACACTAGAAAACAGCGGAATTGGGCCTCAATAGGGTGGGGCTAGTGATTTATCACTAGTCCTGTTCAGAACGTCGTTTCCCTTTAGGAAACAAAAGTTCAATACCTAATTTCACCAAACATTCTTTTGTGAACAGTACCGCTGCCGCAAGTGAACAGTACCGCCGCAAGTGAAAATTCTGTTTCTCTTTTTTTTTTTTTTGAATCACAGCAAATAAAAATAACAGTACAAGCACAAGAATCAACTAAAATTACCTCCCCGGCAACGGCGCCAAAATTTGTTGCGATGTCGCGGTCGCACAAATTAATTACCCTAACTTAAAACACACAAGATAATATAAAGCAAGCAAGGGGTCGATCCCACGAGGAAGTTTCAAGTCAGATTTTTATGTTGTACGTTATGTAATTGGGGGGATTTGGTTTGTGATTATCTAAACTATGGCAGCAATTAAACTAGCAAACAAAATCAATTAAAACCGAAACTTATCAAGAAAACAAACCTTGGTCGCAAGCACACATCCACCAATGGAAATTAGAACCGATCCTTGAAACTTAGCAATAGATTGTTCACAAGTTCATATATCACAACTCCGGTTTTGATATTAAACTTAGCAATAGATTGTTCACAACAATAACTTAGAGTCCGCTCTAGCAATCATCAACAACAATCATAGGAAATATGCATAGGAAAACAATCATACTCATTCATAACATAAATTAAAAATAAAAGGAAGAATAAATATCACGGTTCTTGAAATCCGAAGGTTTGTTGTGTCCTTGCAACCAAGGAAAGAGCTTAGCCTTGCATAACTATTGAACAACTACTTCTAAAGAATGAAAAGAGCATGATTTTTGGGTTTGTAGAGGAGAGAATTTGTGTTTATTCTCTGCTGGCTGCTGCCTCCTTCTGCTCTCCCTCTTTTCTGCTGGCTGCTGCCTCTTCTCTCTTTCTTTTTATATGCTAAGAAACCCTAGTCTCTATTTTACAAAATAGTCCTTCCTTAAGTTGGCAGTTTACATTCAAGTACTTCAAAAACTATTTTCCCTAAAAAGAAGAAATAGCCTTGCATGAAATCTTCAAGCTCTGACTTAGAGGAGCTAAATTGCTAATATAAAAACTTGGATGTCAGTTTAGATGCTTCGGAATGTAATTTGGACTCGTTTCTTCACGAAACCTGTTTGCTGGCAGAATTCAGTTGTCATCTTTGGAAAATTATATCTCCCTTATATGACATCTTTTTTTGCTGCAATTTGGATCGTCGATAGGTCTTTGAATTAGAAATCCAATAAAATTGAGTTTGCATCAATTGGACTTCTGTAGCTCCAGATATTAAATTTTTAATGGCCAAAGGTCAACACTGGAAGAATGCGAGATTTGACTTTGCAGGATGTGATTTCCATGATCTTTCTCTTTTTATTTTTCTTGCATTACATTTCCAGAAAGGTATGGATGTTAGCTTTTTAGTGCCACTGGAATCACTTCATTTCGATCTCTAGAACTCATGCTCTGCACAAAACATCGACTGAACATCAAATGTGCCAATTACCTCCAATTTACTCCTTTTTGCATCTTTCATCCAAAAGTACCTTCAAAACATAAAACAAAGAATATCAAGACATTTTATATATATAACATAGGCTAAACACTAGTTAAATGTGGGTGAAACTATCGAATAATATGGTTGCATCATGGTTGCTTGATGCGAATATGTTGATTCTGATTATTTGATGTGTCAGGTGGTATGATCATGATCGGAACTTTAACCAGACAAGGGCACCTATCGGGGGGAACAAGTAGGTGGTTTCCACCTTCTTCTTGCATAATGTTAATTTTCTGAAATGATTTCATTATAGAAGATATATTATTGTGTTGTGGTGAATATTAAACCGTCTATGAAATGTTTGATTGAATTAATGATTAGCTTCGGCTAATGGGATCTTAAATGGATGGTCGGGTTGAATTGATGATTAGCTTAGGCTAATGGCATCCGAGATGGATGGTCGGGTTGTGTTTAATGATTAGCTTCAGCTAATGGCGTCCTCATAGGACAAATAGAAGAAGTATGTGGATGTAAGGAGGAGACCCCTCGAGTTTAGTGTAGGGGACCGGGTATTCATAAAGGTAGCCTCGTGGAAGAACATGTTGAGATTTGGATTGAAAGGAAAGCTAACTTCCCATTTCATCGGACCCTTTAAAATTTTATAGCAAATTGGGCCAGTAGCTTACAAAGTAGACTTGCACCCACAATTAGCCAAGGTCCACGATGTGTTCCATGTATCTTTACTTTGAAAGGCTGACGTGGATCCCACTCGAGTTCTACCCCAAGTTCCGGTAGAAGTCAAGGAAGACTTAACACTCGAACTGAGGCCCACAAAAATTCTAGATTGGGGAGTGAAAGAACTAATGATTATGGCAAAGCGCCTACATAGAAGAACTTGGGAAAAGGAATTTGAAATGAAGAAGAAGTACCCCAAACTATTTGAACAACCAGGTAAAGAACACGGAACCTCTTTAATTTCAAGGATGAAATTCTATTAGGAGGGGAGAATGTAGAACCTAACGAAAATTTAAGTAAAAAGCCGACCTATACTAAACAAAATCTAAGGGAGCAAACCGGCCTGCTCTAGGGAGGATTTGGGAGGGGGTAAAACCAATTCTAGGATAACTTAAAGAGGAACAAGAACAAAGTGGAACAGCCCTCCAAACACCCCATCACAGTTATGAGGGATATAAATACAAAGGGGAGAAAAAGAGATGACTCTTCCTCTCTCTCATAACCGGCAGCAACTAATGTTGCAGCTAGCACCCTCCCTAAAAAGAAAACAGAACCAAGACAACATGCATGCAAATTCCCTTCACTGATGAATGAAAAGAGAGTTAGAAAAAAAAAACAAAAAAATGAAAGAAGGGGGAGTTTAGAGGACCGGTTGGAGTAGGCAGATAGAAGGAGGGAGAAACCAAAAAAAAAAGGAGGAAGTAGCTACTAAAACATTTCCTAGGGTTACCTAAAATGGTAAGGTAAGAAAAAAAAACACCACTTTCCTACTTGTTTCTTAGAGATTTCAGGATAGAAGGGAGGAGGAAACTTCAATAGAATGGTCTAGGGTCTTACACCTATGATTATTGAGGACTAGATAGAGAGAGTGAAGAAAATGAGGTTGAATAGGGGGACATAATTCTAGAAACATTAACAAAGAGAAATGAATGGACATGATAAACAAAACCTTGACTAGGACCGACCAAGGGAGATAATGAAAAAGGATGAAATGAAATGATAAAATCTGAAATTTGTGACCTTGTTTAACTTGTGAAACATACTTGAGCTGAGATAAAATTCATGTTCATGATAATGTATTGATTGTGCATACTTGATTGAAGAGTTGTGTGAAAATGAAATGTAAGAATGTGCAGAATTGTGATCTTATTGAACCCTTAAAAGGTGTTTGAGCTGAAACAGAATTCATATTGAAGTTAATGCTTTGATTTTGTTATGTGATTGGCAAAATTGCATGGTTATGAACCAAGTGAATTAAGTTATGATTATAGCATGTTGTTATGAATATACTTATGATAAAAATGATGAATTGCATGTGTAAACTATGGAGAAAATGGACAACATCCGATCAAAGAAAAGAGAGGGAAAATCATGAAGGAAACTATGCATGATGAACATACTTAGAATGACATGAGATGGTATGGAAATAGAACCCTTATATATTGTAGAATTGTTATTATTTGTGTTGGTGCATTGCCATGATACAATTGAGAACATAAAAATATATGATTGTAGCCGGTTTTGGAAGTGATGATTTGGGAGAAACCTTGATAAATGTACATGCAAAGATTTTGCTTTTGTGTTGCTTGATAATGTATGATAAATGGAGTTGATTAGTGAAATTCTATATTCAGCTGGGTTGGGATATATGTAGGGGGAAAGCTGTAACGTAAACCTTACACGTAGTCAAGGGAGAAGGCAAAACCAAAAATGACTCAATTTGTCGCTGACGATTTCTGAATCAACAACGACTTAGTTTGCGTTGATGATTTATGGGTCGGCAGCGACACAGTTTTTGTCAATGATTTCTAAGTCGACAGTAAATTATGTGCGCTGGTGATCCCAGCAGCAGCCGCAGAACTGGAACGTGTTGATGATTTCTAGGTGCAATGATGCAATTTTGTCAATGATTCCTGAGGAAAATAGTAGAACAAATACGCTAACGATTCCATGCGTCAATCGTAGGACTGATTGCGTTGATGATTTCTGGGTCGGTAGCAACTGAGTTCCTATCAATGATTTTTGAGTCAGCAGGGGATGATATTCGCTGACGATTTTTGTGTCACCAGCAAACCAGTTTTCACTGATGATTTTTGTGTTCCCAATGAACCAGTTTTCGCTGACGATTTTTATGATAGCAGCGACTTAGTCCGTTGATGAATTCCACATCATAACCGATTTAATGCTTGTGATGATTTCATCGTCGGTCTAATCTAATTCACTACGAAACTCAAGAATTAAATGCTAGGACGTCTGTGAATGGCCGCATTTAAAATAAAATGAAGTGTCTTGATATGATGATGTTCATTGTATGATTGTATAATGTGTGGAACATTTGAATGTGAACATGTGTATTATTAGAATATGTATGATGATGGTCATGTGGTTGCTTGATGCGAATATGCTGATTATGATTATTTGATGTGTCAGGTGGTACGATCGGGATCGGACCTTCAACCAGACAAGGGCACCCCTTGCGAGGAACAGGTAGGTGGTTTCCACCTTCTTCTTGCATAATGTTAATTTTCTAAAATGATTTCATTATGGAAGATATATTATTGTGTTGTGATGAATATTAAACCGTCTATGAAATGTTTGATTGAATTAATTATTAGCTCTGGCTAATGGCATCCAAAATGGATGGTCGAGTTGAATTGATGATTAGTTTCAGCTAATAACATTCTAAAAGGATGGTCGGGTTGTGTTTACTGATTACCTTCAGCTAATGGCATCCTAGTAGGATGATCGAGACGAGTATTATGATTAGTTTTGGTTAAGGGCATCTTAGAGTGATGGTCGGGTGGAATTCGATGATTAGCTTCAGCTAATGGCATCCAAGGTGGATGACCGGATTTGATAGTTATAATTAGTTTTGGTAATTAGTGTAACCATATGGATTGAGTTATGTATGTAAGGAATTATGAAAGAACTATAAACAGAAAGTATCGATAATGTTCTTTTAGTTATTTATTTTCTTGTTTATAGTTGCTTATAATTCTTGTAATTATTTTGTACTATAGCAGGGACGTCACACCAATGAGGTGCGTAGGGATCCCATTCCACGAGTCCACATATTTTACAAAGAACTTTGTATTCGCATGTTTATGTCACTATATATTTTGTATGAACAAATGTATTAAATGTGTAACCATCGTCCGACACTTTTGTATAAGCTTATAATGACAGTAGTAGATGAATAGAAAGGCAAACTTATGAATATGTACATGGGATGTAATGTAAACTTATGAACATGTAAATATGATGTTGTGAGTATGTGCAATGAACATTTTTTATGAAGATGTTGATTTACACTATCATATGTATATTGTGCCATAATAATGAATGGAATCTATATATCAATTCCCGGAATGTTATTGTGAAAAGTATCGAAAACATAATGGCTTACAAAAAAAAATTCTTACCATCAATTTTAACTATGAAAAATTGAGTTATTACAATTGGTATCAAAGCCCCTGGTTTGGATCCTGAGGAATGAGTATAACAATGTTGTTGTGATCTATTTTCAGGATGGTGAGCACACGAAAGGGGACGTGAACCGAGCCACCCTCCATAGAAAGAAGGAGTAGAGGTTGAAATGCCCAAGACTGGCAGGATGAGGATCCATTAGATGATACTACTTCTCATGCTCCAGTAAGATCATCTAAACCCTTTTAGGGAAGAACCGCGGAGGCTGAGGAAAAACGGGTACCAAATCGGACGGGGAAAGTACTCCCGACGTGGGTAGGACGTTAAGAAAGAACAAAGGCACACCCCTTAACGGTTCCAACAGGGATGCGCCCGCCTTATATTGATCCTGAAATCCTAGTCCAAAATGTTAAGGAAGGGATGGAAGGCCTAGCTAGCTCGACAACTCAGACAATTCCAGCCACACAGGTTCCACGGGCCACCCCAAGGATTATCGTGACCACGGACAACATGGTGTTACTTGTACGGTTGGTCAAAAGAATGAGGGAATTAGGTTGCAAACCATATATAAGGGAACAAGATGCTGAGATAGCCGGGAGATGGATCGGGAAGGTCGAGAAGACTATGATCCAGATTAACATACACGAAGGCTTGCGAGTATATTATGCCACTCAGTTATTGTCCGACCAGGCCATGACATGGTGGGAAACTATTCAACTAAGGCGTGCAATTGAAACTCTTACTTAGAGCGACTTCAAAATACAGTTTGAAAATTAGTTCTATTCCAGATACCATCGCAAGGTTAAAGAACAAGAATTTTTGGCGTTAAGACAAGGTGAACGAGCGGAGATTCATGACCTTTCATTGTTTGCCCCGCATTACGTCCCCACAAAAGAACATATGATTGAGAGGCTGAGAGATGGATTCCAACATGAATTGAGGCAAGGGTTGATTGCCTTACGATTCAAATCAGTGAGAGAGTTGATTGAGATGGCACAAGCCTTGGAAACCTGTATTGGTGAGAGTCAGCAGGGACAACAGGGAACAGGTAAAAAGAGAGATGGAGATTTTTTTGTCAGTAGACTGCTGTTTTCAAATAAGGGAAAGAGTGGAATGTTTGAACAATACATGAAGAAGGGAACGTCAACGGTATCGTTTCACCACCAGTTAAGTGGGAAAATGATGAATGGATAAACTCATTCGAAGGCAAACCCTTCAAGGGGGACTAGTGATCGAAAGAATATGAACTACCCTCATTGTACGAAGTGCGAACAGAGGCACCCTGGAGACTGCTCTGTTTCCCCGGGGCGATGTTTTGTATGCAGAGGGGAGGGTCATAGATGAAGGAACTACCAGTATCTGGGGCAAGGATGCCATTACTGCGACGAAAGAGGCTATTATAATAAGGAGTGCCCCAACAGAAACACTGGACAGACACAAAGCTATAGATAGCCAAGCCAGAGTCACCAACAGTCTGTCAACGTGAATAGGCCGATGAGATCTTTCCAATCTAGAGCAAACTCCAACTGAGGAAAACCAAGGGCATAGAATGATCGAACCTTAGGGAGGGTCTTTCATTTAACAAGGAAGAGGTTAGGGCTATATCTGACATAGTGGAAAGTACGTTATAGATGAATAATTTTAATATGCATATATTGTTTGATCCGGGTACCACCCACTCATTTATTGCTAGGAGAATCATCACCAAAATAGGGAAGGGAGTGAAAATAATATAAAAAAGGTTCGTAATTGGAACATTAATGGGGAACATGGTAGAAACAAATAATATGTATGTGGGGGTGGGGGTTAGTCTAGCTGGGTATGAACTAGAAATAGACCTGATACCCTTAGAATTAAATGATTTTGATATAATTCTAGGCATGGATTGATTGAGTAAGTACAAGGCCCTGATAGACTGCTATACTAAAATTGTTACATTCCAAATACCTGACGGTAGGAGGATAGTTTTCGAATGAGAGAGGATTCCCAACCCGATCACCTTAATATTTGTAACGACCTGGAAATTTCTGAGAAAAGGATGTATGGGATACCTTGCATACATCTTAAACTTTGATGGAGGAAGTCCGCGATTGAATGATATTCCTGTGGTGAATGAATTTCCAGACGTATTTCCCGAAGAATTGTTGGGACTGTCCCTAGAGTGAGAGCTAAAAGTGTCTATAAATACTTTCCCAGAAGTGCCACCCATAGCTCAACAACCGTATCGAATGGCTCCGATAGAAATGAATGAGCTAAGGACCCAACTACAAGAGTTGCTAGACAAAGGGTTTATACGACCCAGCAATTCACTATGTGGGGCGCCAGTCTTATTTATGAAAAAGAAAGATGGAACCAATAGAATTTGCATTGACTACCGTCAATTGAACAAAATAACGATGACAAATAAGTACCTGTTATCGTGGATAGATGATTTATTTGATCAACTGAAGGGAGCTAGAGTATTTTCAAAAATAGATTTGAGGTCAGGGTACTATTAGATGAAGATTAAGGAGTCAGATGTACCGAAGATCGTATTCAGGACTCGCTATGGGCACTATGAATTCTTGGTGCTACTGTTCGGGTTGACGAATGCCTCAACCCTTGTCATAACCCATTTCTGGGTTATTCCCAAATTCACTTCTTTTTCTTTCAAAATAAAATAAAAGCTAGCAATGTTAAGAAAGTAGGCCAAAGAAGATTCCAAAAAATACATAAAAACCAAGCTGCAATTTTGGAGGAAATTTTAAGCCTAATTGTACCTTATTATGCCTAAAAATGGAAAAATAATGCAAATTCAAGGTCAAATTAAATGATTATTGGACAAAAATGCATAAACATTAAGTCCAAAAACATAATTAAATTTTTAATAGGTCAATTTAATTTGACCATGGGCCAAATTAAATTTTAATTATATTTAAGAATTAATTTAGGTCCAATTGAAGGATTTAATTATGTGTAAGGACTTAATTATACTTTAAATGGGTCAAATTAATTTTACTAGGGGTTTAATTGGTGAAAAATTAAGTTTGGGAGCTCAATTTGGGCTTGATTGAGAATATTAGAATTTTAAGAGACCAAATTTAATTTTTACCATGTTAATTGATTGAAATCATGGGCAAAATCGCAAGAAAATTAAAGTTTTTTAGTCAATTAGGGGTCAAATTGAAGAAATTCACAGCAAAGGACGAATCTGTAAAATACGTCGAATTATGGGGACCCAATCGGTTGAAATCAGGGGTGAAATTAAAGAAATTAAAAGTTTAATGATCAATCGATGGTCAAATTTCATAAATCCAAAACCAATGACCAAAGAGAAAAAAGGCACGCAAATCTAGGGCTGAAATTAAAGTTTTCCCAGGGATGTAATTGCATAAAATTAAAAGTTTGAAGCCAATATAGGGTGTAATTGAGACAAATTAGCAATCGAAGGACTAAAGTGAACGTTACAAAAATAGTGTCGTTTTCGTAACTATTCATCTTCTTCCTTATTTTCTCTCTAAAATGACAACTCAGGGAGCCTACTTTGCACATGCATTTAATGCCTTTAACCTTCACCAAATTTGACAAACCTTGCATGCAAATGATCACCTAACATTTCTCTACAACCCCGTATCCGTTCAAGCTGATTGACAACATAGCAACTACGACGCCGGCCTAAAAAGGCCAACTCAGATAGCCTTTAATTGCCAAATTTGACAGTTCATGGTACCTACTTTAAGCCAACAGTTGGGATCCTTCAGAGCTAAACCAAGGGCCAGAATTTTTTCCTAGTGAAGACAAGATTACCCTTTTCCATCCCCTATAAATAGGTGTGGATTTCATGGCTTGAGCATGAAGAAAATGGGGTCCAATGTTGGCCAAAAATCAGCCCCTTGCTCGGTTTCTGCACATTTTTTCTCTCCTTCTCTCTTTATATTAAAAACAAATTCAAAAATCCTTTCAAAAAAATTGTGATTTTCTCAAATGTTTTTCCTACCAATTTTGCATAATATCATGTTGTATATTTATACTATAAGATACAAATCCGGTATTAAAATATTTGATTTTCTCCGAAATATTCAAAAAAAAATTTCAAAAATATTCAAAAAAAAATTCACAACTTTTACACTAATTTCCTTTAAAAAAAATAAAAAAAGTTTTTGTTTTCATGCATATGTCCGAATCCTAAAACTTTTCCAAGCCTATTTTCTTAAAAAGAAAAAAAGCATTGCATCTTTCTCATGTTTTCAAAATCCAAAAAAAATGGATATCATAACCAGTTTATGATTATCCTTTAGGATTTGGCTAAAATATCGAAAAACCTTTACCAATCATTTTTTAGGGTTTAGATGTAGACTTTAATATCTATGGGGTGTAAAACTACACAATAGAGTACATCCTTGGGTATTAAAGATACAAGGTGTAAAATAAATGTGATGTTAAAGTTTAAACTTTAGAATGGCTAAGATTAAATTGGATGAGGTAGAGACTCACTCACGAAGAGAGATCTACCTTAGACCTTAGAAAAGACCAACAAATAGAAACTCGGCCTAGAAAACAATCAAACAACAATGCAGCTTACCTTAGGTAAGGTGCACTAAGGGTGATGCATGTTCTCCTTGCACAACCAGTCCCTTACCCAGACTCTCACAGACCATAGGTTCCTAGTAACCATAATACTAGGTGGCAACTCCTGAACCTTAATCATAATTTTATGATTAAACCCAAAACTCTTTCTTTCCCAACAACACACACCTCTTCAGGAGGCATGAAAAGCTCGTTGTCATCCCGACGTCGTGCCCCTGCGACAACTCTCTTCATGGACTTGATTAATCGGGTTTTCCAATCGTACCTTGACAAATATGTGGTAGTATTTATTGATTACATTCTAGTTTACTCGAACACCTTTAAAGAACATGAAGGACACTTGAGGTAGGTCTTGCAGACCCTGAGAAATCACCAGTTGTATGTGAAGCTAAGTAAATGTGAATTCTGGTTGGAAAGGTGGATGTTTTTTGGCATGTCATTACGGCCGAAGGTGTCTTTGTAAACCCTAGAAGGTGAAAGTAGTCTTAAAGTGGGAGAGACTAACTTCAATGACCGAGATACGTAGCTTTCTAGGACTTGCAAGATATTACAGAAAATTAATTGAAGGGTTTTCCCTGATTGCAACCCCCTTGACACAGTTAACTAGGAAAGATAAAAAGTGGGTGTGGTCGAAAGAATGTGAAGAAAGTTTCCAAGAGTTAAAAAGGAGGCTCACCATCGCCCCAGTATTAACACTTCCCTCAGGAACCAAAGGTTTTGTGGTTTATAGTGATGCCTCAAGGAAAAGGTTGGGATGCGTTTTAATGCAACATAGGAAGGTGTCGCTTATGCATCGAGACAATTGAAGACCCATTAGGAGAATTATCTAGTGCACAACTTGGAGTTAACAGTTGTAGTATTTGCATTAAGAATATGGAGTCACTACTTGTATGGGGTTTGGACCCAAATTTTTACTGATCATAAATGTTTGAAGTATTTGATGTTGTAAAAGAAGTTGAATATACGACAAAGAAGGTGGATAGAACTAATTAAAGACTATGACTGCACCATAGAATACCACCCTATGAAGGAGAACGTGGTGGCGGATGCTCTGGGAAGCCAAAATTATAGAAGGAATGACAACTAGTGGAGTTGAAAGAGATGGGTGTAGTATTGGGTATTAACTCAGGAGGTGAACTATTAGCTCATCTGATAGTGCAGCCAATGTATCAGGAACAGATAATATGAGCCCAATCCAGTGACATTGAGGGGTCTACAAGTAGGAAGAAATTGGAAGTCGGGGTAGAAACTCTATTCCAAGTGACAGATGATGGAACATTAATGATGGGACAACGTTGCATGTGCCTAATGATGAGCTGGTAAAATAGTTGATTCTACGAGAAGCTCACGAATCCAAATTCACCATGCATTCTGGTAGTATCAAGATGTACCAAGACCTGAAATACCTCTATTGGTGGCCCAACATGAAAAGGGAAATAGTCGAATATGTGTTAAAGTGCCAAATATGTCAACAAGTTAAAGTTGAACATCAAAGACTAGCAGGACCATTGCAGCCACTACAAACTCTAGAATGGAAATGGGAAATTATCAACATGGATTTTGTGTCAGGATTTCCTAAGGAAAGGAAAGGGGATGATGCAATATGGGTGACACAATCAAAGAGTTGATGTCTTCTCCTAAGTGTAGGAGTGTCGAAGTAATAAATAAAAGACCGAGGTCGAACCACAAGGAGGTTAACTATGTAAATTATGAATAATAATGATGATGATGATGATGATGATGATGATGATGATGATGAGTTAAAGAGGACTTTGAGATGTAAGATTAATGTGAAGATTAAACAATAATAAAAACAATTGTCAAGGTTAGAGGATCCACTAATGGTATTTCAATAGTGTAATATAAACTCTTTTTATTATTCAACTGGAAACCACACACAAAGAAGGTTCCAATCGGATGATTTGTCATTACTAGCTCATTATAAATTATTAACATGATCATATTAATTATCTTATTTAAGTAACACCAAACTTTTAAATATTGTCAAGAATTCATGATGCTAACTTATGTTAACAACAAATCAAGTTCCTTTCATAGCATAGGTGTAGGTTATACCATACGGTTGGCTATGAAAGTGCCAAGCATTTGTTGTACCAAGTATTAAACAATAAAAATTTAGATTAACCATTTAACAAGCAAGGTATTAACAATTAATAAGATAAAAATGATAAGACATGTTAATAGCAAGTTGTTTAGGATATAATCATTGAAGTCCATATTGAGTTTAGATTATATTTATCCTAACACCATTAGTGAAACCTTTTCACCTTGACATAATAAACTTAGCTAAACATAATGAAGAAGTGAAACATAAATAAACAAGAGGAGAACATGATTATATAAGTATATAGTAAAGGAAATGAAAGGCATAAACAAGAGATTAATGAAAGCAAAACTTAAGCATTACAAAAATATAAAGAAAGAGAGCAAGAAATGATCTTGATCTGAAAACCAAGATGCTTAAATGCATGGTAAATGCCTCCTTTTATAGGTCAAAATTCAGAACTATTGATTTGATGACTAATTGTTGAGTGGGTGGCCACCTCTTGACTTGGTAACAATCCTTATCTTCTTATCTGTAGAAAACATCATTGCTAACATCATAATTTGAACGGATAATCTTCATGAAAGTTCTAGGAAATTATCTCCACTTTCCAACAAAATAAGAATAAGGTCATTTGGACTTTTAGAACTCAAGATATGGGCTAAACACTGAACAATGTCTGGGCTGCAAGACAGATTCTGACTTCTCTATTGTTGCTATGATTTGAACTTGAAAACGGTCCTTTTAAATCTTGGATTTTTATGAAAGTTTTAGGCCTATGTCTTAGCTTTCTATCCATATAAACCAGACCTAAATCCAAGTTCTGCAGCTCCATTTATGATCCAATAACCGAATGGTGTTCCAATTTGAATTCAACCATCACCTCTTTTCTAAGCTTAGCCCTCTCTTTGTCTTCTCAATTTCAGTAGTTAAACTCATCAATCAATCCTTTGATTTATGTGATAGGCCTGCATATAAAATGAACATTTACTATAAATTAAAGGTATCTTATATTATCAGACTTGTTATTATAAAACGCTAGGACATCCGTGAGTGGCCACATTTAAAATAAAGTGAAGTGTCTTGATATGATGATGTTCATTGTATGATTGTATAATGTGTGGAACATTTGAATGTGAACATGTGTATTATTGGAATATGTATGATGATGGTCATATGGTTGCTTGATGCGAATATGCTGATTATGATTATTTGATGTGTCAGGTGGTACGATCGGGATTGAACCTTCAACCAGACAAGGGCACCCCTCGCGAGGAACAGGTTGGTGGTTTCCACCTTCTTCTTGCATAATGTTAATTTTCTATAATGATTTCATTAAGGAAGATATATTATTGTGTTGTGATGAATATTAAACCGTCTATGAAATGTTTGATTGAATTAATTATTAGCTCTGGCTAATGGCATTCACAATGGATGGTCGAGTTGAATTGATGATTAGTTTCAGCTAATAGCATCCTAAAAGGATGGTCGGGTTGTGTTTACCGATTACCTTCAGCTAATGGCATCCTAGTAGGATGATCGAGATGAGTATTATGATTAGTTTTGGTTAAGGGCATCTTAGAGTGATGGTCGGGTGGAATTCGATGATTAGCTTCGGCTAAAGGCATCCGAGGTGGATGACCGGATTTGATAGTTATAATTAGTTTCGGTAATTAGTGTAACCATATGGATTGAGTTATGTATGTAGGGAATTATGAAAGAACTATAAACGGAAAGTATCGATAATGTTCTTTTAGTTATTTATTTTCTTGTTTTTAGTTGCTTATAATTCTTGTAATTATTTTGCACTGTAACAAGGACATCACACCAACGAGGTGCGTATAGATCCCATTCCACAGGTCCACATCTTTTGCAAAGAATTATGTATTCGCATGTTTACGTCATTATGTATTTTGTATGAACAAATGTATTAAATGTGTAACTATGGTCCGACACTTTTGTATAAGCTCGTAATGACAGTAATACTAGAATAGGGAGGCAAACTTATAAATATGTAAATGGGATGTAATGTAAACTTATGAACATGTAAATATTATGTTGTTAGTATGTGTAATGAACACTTTTTATGATGATGTTTATTTACACTATCATATGTGTATTGTGTCATACTAATGAATGGAATCTATCTATCAATTCCCGGAATGTTATTGTGAAAAGCATCGAGAAGATAATGGCTTACAAAAAAAATTCTTACCATCAATTTTGGCTATGAAAAATTAGGATATTACACTTCAATATTCAACCAATCCACATCTCATTCATTATGCAAACACCCTGGACTTATTACATCACAACTTAACCACATCACATGTGTCATATTTCATTATGGTTCACTACAATTCTCCTTACACATACAAAAAGTTCCAACAAAACTCAGTATCAATTTCATCAACATCTATTGTTTCTCTTCATATAATCATGTTTATATATGCATTATATCACACAAACAATATCACATTTGCATGGATTATTTATTTATTTATTCTTTCTTTGGTTGGCACCCTAACTTCTTATACTATGCGGTTCATGAATTGAAAAAAAATATCAATCAAAAAAAGATAAACAAAACCAAGTTGAGGTGGATTAACCTACCAAATTTGTGACCCCGGTAATGAGACCAAGATAGCCTCATAAAAAAACAAAAAAACATGGAGCCTAATTTTAAATCAACCAAATGTTGAATGATAAAATTAAGGAAAAAAAACTTCAACTAAAAATATGACCAAAAAAAAAACTCAAGTTAACCCGTGACGCGAGATAAGTAAACCTAACATTGAAGGATGAAATAAAAAAATGACGCGAGTTAACTCGCCTAACTAGTGACCCCGGTAATGAGACTGGGATAACTTTATAGAAAGGAATACAAAACAAAATTATGAAGCCTAATTTCAAAACAACTAAATGTTGAAGGAAGAAATTAAAAAATAATAAAAGTATATGACCTGAGTTAACCTATTAGACTTGTGACCCAGGTCATAAGATCGAGATAACCTCATAAAAAGTAAAGAAAAAATGACTTGAGTCAACCCGGGTTAACCTGTCAAACCCGCGATCAAGATCATGAGACTGAAATGAAGTCTAATTCTCAATCAACCCAATATTGAATTATGAAATTGAAAAAAAAAATATCAATTAGAAAAGGATTAAAAAAAAACCTCTAGTCAACAGAGTTAACCCGCCAAATATGTAACATGAGTTTTGAGACCAAGCTAACCATGTATAAAGCAAACCACAATAAACTATGAAGCTTAATCACCCAAAAAATTAAATGTTGAAGTATAAAATTACAGAAATAAATATAGATATAAAAAGCAAAGAAAAAACACAAAGAAAACAAAACACTATTGAAATGAATTGTAAATCCCAAGAAAATCAAGGTTGGATTAAATTAAAGAAAATAAACTAAACTAAAAAGAAGTGGGGGCAAAATGAATACACTTAAAGAAAATGGGGCCTAAATGCAAATAAGAATAATTATAGAGCATAAATACTCTTCTTACCAAAAACAAATCGGCAGCTATCATGACGAAAGAAAAGAGGGAGTTTTTGTATCCATTTTTACATATCAAGAGAGAAACATCAAAATTTCAAAAACCCATCCAAGATTAAGGGTTATGGGTAGAATAAACACTGGTGGGCAAGGGATTACCAAGAAAAATTGAACAAGAAGAGAAGAGGGGAGGGCCAGCTGTCATTAGAAAGAAAAGGAGGGATCGAGACCTTGATTCGTACCGGGTAAGGTATTCTAAACATGGTCTTATGAGTCGTTTTAAAGTCAATTATGAATTGATGCATGGATGTTAAATTATAGATTTGAGTTCTATAACTCTAGATATAGTTAAAAATCTGAGGAGATGTCAGACGGTAACAGTTAAAAAATGACATAGTAACAGTTGGATAGTAATAGTCCAAATGTTTGTTGATGAGCAATTTTGATTGTCTTAGAGGTAGAACTGGGTTCTCCTTTCTTTAGAGAACTTATAGCCTCATGTCTTAGCTTTCTAACGAGACTAATCTTGCTTGAATTGGAGTTCAATAAATCTAGATATAGTTAAAAATCTAAGAAGAGGTTAGATAGTAACAGTTCAAAAATGAGACAGTAACAGTTGGACAGTAACAATCCAAATATAAAGAAAGGAATGATAACTAGGGTTGGACAAAGAACAATAATATTAATGGGTGAAATGAGAAAAACATACAATATTAAGAAATGACTGAAAGAAAGACTTATTGGTTGTTGATATAGTTATTATAAAACATATCCTTGAGTGAGGAAAATTTATGAGACGAACCTGTGATTTGCAGGAGGGATCACATGCGTGGTGGAACAACAGCAGTAGGGGAGCACGAGCAGATCTTCTATTGCAGGTACGTGAATCGCACCTTTACCTTCTAGTTAAATTTCATGATTTAATATATATTACCGATGTGAAATGTGAATTAGTGAATGTATATGTACTCAAGGGGAAATGTTGTTTTGTGAATTGCTAAGTGATGAAATTATCACTGACAAAGAAAATATAAGAAGTGTTATTTAAGGCGTAAACTAGCATAAATTTAGTGTATGTTAGGATCCCGGGTAAGGGGATCGTCATGTTTTGGCTAGCATACATTTCGTGTATGTTAGGATAATCGCCATGTTTTGGCTAGCATACATTTAATGTATGTTAGGATCCCGGGTAAGGGAATCACCTTGCATCGACTCTTACGGGATGATGATGATGATGATACCAGTGAAAGTGGTATCAGTAATGTGTTAAACAAAAATAATCATGTTTGATCTTGTAAAGTCTGGAATGGAGGTTAATAGTGAAAGAGTGAACGGTTATTAATAGTTGAATAAGAAAGAGATTCTAATGAAAACCAGAAGGGAGAAGTGAACAAAATATGAATGCATGTTACCCTATTGAAATTGTTAACTATTCATGTTGTTATATTTATATGATATTCACCTTTCAATAATATGTATTTTGTTTCAAGATCATCACATACACAACAGGAGTAGATCCTAGCTTATGTTCCCTTCTTGTAATTTAGGTTCTAGGGGGTATACCCTTGTATTTTGTAAACATGAAAATGTTTGTATAACTTAATTTGTATAATTAATGTTTAAACTTGATTGAATGAACTTAACTCTGTAGTTCATATAACCATATTTCATGTCTATGTATTTATATTTTTTTTATCCATCCATAATGATATTTTGTTATATAATGTATATCATGAATATTGTGGTTAATAGGTGTGAGAATATTTGTGGAAATTGAAATCCAGGATGATTGGGTTGGGATTAAGTTATGATATGTGAATTATTAGAAGTGTAAACAGGTTACATGTCGATAACTTGGGACCTTCCGGTATAGGAAGGACTCCGTCGAAATTTCGATAGATTTTAATACGAAAACCATGAATATATATATATATATAAGGAAAAAAAAATTAATTACTCTATTTTTCAGTTAACATGAGAGTGTTGTTTTTATCTTGGAATTGGGGATATTACATGAATAGTATTTTGTGAGGTGATAAATAGTAAAATCATCACCGGTTTTAGTTTATCGCTCGGCCATTGGCCTGCATTTTGCCGCAGGTTGGACCAATTTTTATTTTTTTAACGTAAACAAGAGCACTAAAAGCAGGGGATTTTTGGCAATGCTATTAATCCCGGGTAAACAGGTAAATCTTAAAATTCCTTGACTTGGCTTCTTATATGGCATGAGTTTTCAACCAAATCATATAAAAGCTAACTCGATGTGAATTGGTTGATTTAATAGGTTTAAATGATATATGAATGACTAGAAAAAGCATAGATCAACTTATAAAAAAAAACAAGAAGATTTTTTAAAAAATATATTAAGGCGATGACATATTGGATGACCTCAATCACACACGACTCGGTTTATGAATTTAATTAGGTTTAATAAATTATTTTGAAAACAAATTTTTTTAATTACATGATAGAAATTAGATTCTTGCTAAATCGAGCATCAATGATAAAATAGATGTTTGTTTGAGTCCGTGATAACCCTAAGAAAAGCATGGAAAAAACAAGTCGCAAAGTCTATTCCCTAACCAATTAAACATCGGTAGATGAAATTGAGAGAAAAAAATAAAATAGTTTTTTAAATTATTATTATTGACATTAAGTAAAAGACCAAATCACCCCTGAGATGACAATTAAGGCCCCCCTGAAGTCGAGCTTTAAAAGTGATTTTTTAAAAAAAAAACTTAAACCCAAGCTAAGTGTTGTCTTGCATTTATAGGCATTATAGCAACTTAACTCTGCAAAAAAAGAATAAAAAAGAAAGTAATAACTTTGATCAATTAAAAAATGGTTAATCCATAATAATTGAAAGAAAGCGAGTATGAAAGTCATTATGGGAAAAACAAATGGTAAATTTAATGTTTAAACTCATACTAATTGATCCGAGCAAATCTTTTAAACCTAGGTTAATATTCTAAATTCATAACCCATGAAATTAAAAAACTTGGGTTCAATTAAAAATTTCATTTGTCAACCAGTTCAATACTAAATGATAAAATTTTAAAAAAAAATCCCGAATTAAAAAACTAGCCAAAAAAAGAGCAAAAAAAAAAAAAGAATGAGCATCAAATATGAAAGGAAAAATGAAGGGGTGAAAGTGAAAAGAAAAAAAAACTTCTAAAATTATATTGAATAAAAAAACAAAATCAAAAGAATGAGAATCAGATCTAATAGACTTTTAAAAAATAGTTATCGAATTACTTAAATGTAAAATGTTTATTTAGGAAAAGACTTTTTGTAAAAAAGGGATTAGGGTTTCCTAGGATATAAAAAGTAAAAGAGAAAGGAAAGGGGGGCGGTCAGCTAAGAGAAAGAAAATGCACATTCCTCTAAAAAACCTAAAATCATGCATTCTTCTTTCTTTTTTATTAGTTTTTAATAGACATGCAAGGCTAAACTGTTTTTCTTGGTTGTAAGGACACAGAAACCTTCGGATTTCAAGAAATGTGAGTTTTATTTTACCTTTTCTTTTCAATTTATATGATGAATGACTATGTTTGTTCTCCTATACTTATTGCCTATGATTGTTTCTTTTAATTGCTAGAGCGGACTCTAAGTTATTATTGTGAACAATCTATTGCTAAGTTTGCTATCAAAACTGGAGTTGTGGTATATAAACTTGTGAAGCAACTAAGTTTAATAATTGTGGCGGATCTATGTTATTAATCTTAGGGAGAACATTTGAACATATTAAACATGAAATGCGGACAGTTATGTTGTCTAGATTAATCAATTTATCTAGTTCTTAAGGCTGCCATTGAATTAAATTACTAGTGTGATGGACACTGTGATTGTTTGATAGTTAGGATTAATTATACAACGGATCTGTTAACTAATCAACGTAATAAAAGATAAATATTCAGAATATAAATTGACGTTTCGTTTCTATGATCAGTTTTAATTTCTGTAGGTGGACATTTACTTGTGACCAAGATTTGTTTTCTTGGTAAATTTCAGTTTTCTTTGATTTAGCATTAATTGTTTCTTTCTATTTACTATAGCATAACATAGATAACTTTAAACCCCCCTTATTGCATATCATATATCATAAAAATCTAAACTAAACCTTCATCGTGGGATCGACCCCTTACTTGCTCTTACTGTCTTGTTTATTTAAGCTAGGGTAATTAATTTGTGCGACTGCGACATCGCAACAATTAACCTCATCAAATTAATTCTCTAAAATGAATGCTCTCTCTACTAATTGAAGGAGTATGCAATTGAAAACAAAAGAAAATTTGATAAATGAATTAAAATAAAACAAATAGGTATCATAAAATCAGAGACAAAATCAAAAGAAAACGAACTTGAAGGGCTAATATGAAAATATGGAGGGCTAAGAACAGATTTCTAGGAGGAAAGAGAGAAAGAAAGGAAAATAATAAAAAAAAAAAAAACAAGAAGAATGAGGCTAGGTCAAACGCCTAACCTATAGAGAAAGGGCTTGCATGTGGGCCTACAAGTCCAAGCCCTAACACTCAACCTTTAAATTTTTTTAAAATGCATGGACCGAACAACATGTCATCCGCCCTAATGCTCTGAATTGTATACAAGTCTCTAGATTTCAGCTATTAGTATGGCTAGAAAAACAGGGTTAGTTTTTTATCCAGAAACTCATTTTAACCAAAAACACCTAAGAAACACCTTAGAAATCTTGTTAAACCAATCTATGGCATCCAAAAACACAAAAAACCGACCCAAAATCAACCCAAAACCAAAAATCTTACAGAACTCAAATATATTTTTTATGTATTTTCAAGGTAAAAAAAAAAAAGCATCTAATATTAACTTCATTCATCATATGAAACCATTTCACACAAATATAGATCGTTTTTATGGCCAAAATCTTCACCAATAACAACTTTTTCTCTATAAGCCGAAATCTAGTGACCCCGTCTCTCTTCTCCGCTAAAAAAAAACTTAAAAAATAGAAAAATAAAATTTGGTACTTAAAAAATTATAGGGACCGGTTACCTAATAGCTTAAAAAGATGGGTTGCAAAAATGAACTTTTTAAATAAATTGTAGAGACACCACCTATTTTACCTATATTTTCCACTTTAGTCTTTCTCTCTTTTAATTCAACCCTCGCCCCCCAAAAAAGATGCAATGAATTCTAATTTTGGCTCAAAATAACTCAATTGTGAAAAAAATAGTTTGAGAATCAAATTGAAAATTTTTAAAAAATATGCTATTTCAATGTACAGTTATTCGTGAGATGATATATAATAAAAATATTTACATTGAAAATACTATACCTTTTAGCTTTCTACTTAATAAAATGTAATCGTATGGATGTATTTCTTTTTTTTTTATCGTGGGGTGTCCGGGCCAGCTTGCGCGCACCACGACTATTCCCCACGGCCCACTGAACATCCTGCAAGCCCAGTGAGCAGGTAAGGCAACGCGGGGGTGACAGGCGTGCACATAGAGGATCGAACTCGGGACGGGGGTGGAACAAATCACACGGTTGACCACTGAGCTAGATCCTCAAGTACATATAGATGTATTTCTTTAACATTAGAGAAAGTGAGATTTTTCATATTTATCTAATGACTCACTTTAACCATCGCAAAAACATGGGGCGGTGGTGTGTGTTCATTTCTTGAGACAGGACAGAAGTTTTTTAATAAATTCATCCGCTTCACAGGTTCTGTGTCTGGCTATGGTGGCGGAAATAACACGTGGCTGCATCTACGGTAGACGTGGAGCTTTGCATGAACAAGAGCTGCAGTGATTGACTTTAGCTGGCTTCTCGAGGTTAGTGAAAAGCCAGATTTCACTGTCGGCGCCGCTTTGAAATGCGGTCATATAATTGGCAAAGCACGGCTTCTAGATTCGGCTCGCAACACGAAAGTAGTTGTAGCGTTTACACGTAGCTTAGGTGAGCTTAACCTTTTTTTTATTTAATTGATATCGATTTGTGTTTGTTTGTTAGATAGCTTTCATAATTATGATTTGAAAAAATAAATTTAAAAAAATTGTGGTTAGTTAAAGTTAGTTGAATTTAAAAACGTATTTAGTAAAAATTATGGTTGAAGTTTATATACAATAAAAAAAACATGGATAACATGTTTGGTTGTTATGTGATTGTGGTTGCTTTTCAAAATACTTTTTACTTGAAAATGCATTAAAATAATGTATTTTATTTTTTAAAAATTATTTTTGGGATGTAATTTGGACTTATTTCTTCACAAAACCTATCTGATGGTAGAATTCATATGTCATCTTAGAAAACTCATATCTCTCTCATATAGGCTATTTTTTTACTGCAATTTGGTAATCTGATAAGTCTTTGAGTCAATAATCCAACAAAATTGAGTTTGCATCAAATGGACTTATGTAGCTCAAGATATTCAAGTCGGAATGGTCGGAGGTCAACATTGGCAGAATGCGAGATTTGACTTTGAAGGCTGTGATTTTCATGTTTTTTTTTTATTGCCATATATGTATAGAAATGTATGGATGTTAGCTTTCTAATACCACTGGGATTACTTCGTTTTGACTTTTAGAGTTAAAACTCTGCACAAAACATCGATCGGAGGTCAAATCTGTCAATTATCTTCAATTTACTTCTTTTTTAATCTTACATCCAAAAGTGCCTTCAAAACATAAAACAAAGAATATCAAGGCATTTTATATATAAAACATGGGTGAAATACTAGGTAAATATGAGTAAAACTATCAAATAATATGGTTGCATCAATAACGGGTTTAAGATTTATGTTAAATGATGACATATGAATGTGTTATATGTTATGGTTGGTATAAACGAAACAAAAATACAGGGGAAACAAATAGATGTTAAACTTAGAAATAAAAAACTAGACAACTTGTCTCTCAGTTTCTCCACTAATATTAGGACCCTAAGATGATAGAATTTAAGATAATTTCAATTATAAAAGTTATAGACATGAATGTTACCTTTCGAACGCAAGTTACCTTGCGTAAATTGGAGTGACAAAACACTAGATATGGGATAAACACCGAAAAAGGGTCTAAACTGAAATCAATAGTATAATTTTTTGTGCTACTATAATTTGTGAATTTTGGCATATAGATGGCAAAACTGGGTTTAGTCATTTTCATAAAAGTTGTAGACCTATGTTTTAGTTTTTCAAAGAAAAAAACCACATATAAGAATGAGTTATATAACTTTAGTTATAATCAAAATATTGAACAATGTTATGAATTAATTATGTTGAACCACCTAACATTTGTAAATTGTTAACTCTTGTTTGTTTGGAGTTGCTCTTAGTTAAAATGTTGAATTATTGAGGGAATGGAAATGGAAAGTGTGTGTATGTATCGACAAAGCTTGAAATTAATAAAGTGTACTTGTTGGTACAAGTGAGATCATGAGCATCAAACAACAGTAGGGGACGACTGGCAAAGCACAGATTTCAGGTAGATGCTTGGTACCTTAGACAATTATTTTAAAGTCTTTTATAAATTCTTGATTGAGGTTCTTGTAAAATGCATATCAAAATTTCTATTATTCATGTTTATTATATGAATATTGGTTGAACCAGTTTCCTGGTTTGGGACTAGTGCCTTGAGAATGAGCTATTGGTTGAACCAACTTCCTGGTGCTAAGACTAGCACCTTGAGAATGGGCGATTGGTAGAACCAGTTTCCTAGTTTGGGATTGGTGCCCTGTTAGATAGGCAATTATAAAAATTTGGTTAACTGAATTAGAAACCTAGATAATGGGCTATTTAAAAAAAGAAAAAAGAAATTGATAGTGTGTTGTATAATTTTTTAAATTGTTTAATTAATTGTGCTTTTATAAATTAATATGCAGGTTCATCTCAACATTGTATCTCCTAGTTGATGAATTAGTGTCTCTTTTATATATCTACTTAGTGTAATAAGTTAATAAAGAAATTCCTTTCTGAATTGTATTTAACATTAATTTTGATTTGTATGTATAAATTTATGTAGTACTTTATTTTATTATGTAATAGATTTATATTATTATCTAAGTTATATGATGCATGAACCCAATTGTTGCAAGTGATTAATTATTTGTTTCTTTAATTAAATTGCATGAACTTTTCTTAGATTTTATTAAATTAAAGTGTGTAAAAGCATTGGTTAAATGATGATTGTTTAAGTCTAGGATGTTGGCTATGGATTTAATATATTATTAATGACAAACGAAACGATATTGGCAATATCTTGGTACCACTCATATAAAAAAAATCCTAGGATTTTCTTATTATTATTCTAGAATCCATGTGAAAGTTATTTTAAAAGTTGAAGTTGTTACGTATATGTTTTGAGAAATTAAGTTGGTAGACTTACATGAAGAATAACATAAGTTGTGGCTATAAAAAAAATAAAAGATGCTTAGTTTATGACATGGAATGTACTATGATGAAGATTTTTATAATGGAACTTAGTTATAGTTCCGAGTTTATAAGAATAGATATTGATGAATTGGTCATGTTTTGATAGGGAACACCTCAGCAGTAAGATTATAGAGTGAAGTAGATGATAGGACATCACATACAGTAGGTAGGTGTTCTAAACCTTAATATTTTAATTGAATAGCTTAAAACATTTTATTTATAATTATCTTTAATGTACAAATCATGATTGAAGTATAAAACGATAAAAAGATGGAATAAAAGGAAATGAATATGAATTTGATTAGCTGTCTAAGGTGATTTAGGAGCTAGTGATATAAATATGATTTATTGATATCAACATTGATGTTGGTATTTACTTGAATTTAATTAGTCGTTCCAAGTTATGAAGTTAATGATGTTAATGAGTATATTGACATTAACAAAGTGGACAAAAAACAATACTAATGAACTTGATTAGCTAATGATACTAATAAGTATCAACATTTATTAAACTTGATTAGTCATTTCTAGTTTGGGAGACTAATAGTACCAATGAGTTACATTGGTATTAACATTTTTTAAACTTGATTAGTCGTTCCTGATTTCGGAGACTAATGATACTAATGAGTTATATTGATATTAAGATTTCTTAATCTTGATTAGTCATTCCCGGTTTGGAAGACTAATGATATTAATAAGTTATATTGATATAGACATTTCTTAAACTTGTTTAGTCATTTCTGGTTTGAGAGATTAATGATGTTAATAAAGTTTATTGATATCAACATTTATATAAAAGGTATAAGTGAAAAATCAAAACATTGTTGTTTTGATTAAAAAAATATTAAATTTTTTTCAACTACTCAAACTAGGTTATAAATTGAGGGATGACTTTAGTTAACTTATCAAGCTAAAACAATTATATAAAATTACGTTAAATGTATTATGCTTGTTACCTTGGTATCATTTGCCAACGAGGCCTACAACCTTCTTCCACAGAAAAAAAAAATGGCAAATTAGAATTTGGTCCAAAAACACCAAATATCGAACTGCTTGAAGAATATCTATCTCCACAAGATATGGTCAGCCAAAAACATTAAACCATGGATTGGTAGTCTTGACCTAAAAGAAAGTAAAAACTCTAATTACAGAAAACCTTCAAAAAATTCAAGAAAGGCAGCAAAACAAAATCCCGAGTCCACAAGATCCCACGAATCCCACACGCACATGTTCCCCTTGGTGGGCCCGGAACCATCGGACTTGAAAGCCATAGTTTAAATATAGTTAATTGTTAGAAGTGGCAAATCCACAAATTTCCCCACAGAAACCAAAAATAAAAAAGGAAAAAAAAGAAAAGGACAGAGGCCCCGTGATGTGGGGTCCATTAAACCTCCTCCGCTCTACACGCTGCCCTTTCACTACCTTCTCCTCATGATAATAATTTTAATCGAATTTCTTTCTTCTACTGCTATATATACCCTTCTCATCTCTCTTTACTTCTCGTCCCGCTTCCCGTATATTCTCTCTCTAGAAACCTTCTTGCGGGCCAAACACTCGTATTTTCTCTCTCTAGACACGTCTCTTCTGTCCTGTTCTCTTCAGATTTTTATTGCAATAACCAAACTCTACGTTGTCCTACTTGTGGCATAATCCTTCCTCTTCTAGATTTTCGATTTCTTTCCTAGACATAGTTTAAGACCTTATTATGGATCAAGAAAACAGAAAGAAACGAACCCGGGATGAGTTTGGCGTCTCGAGTTCCGATTCTCCCGAGGTTAAACTAGCTCGGGTTGACTCGGAGGCTAACTCGCCCCTTCTGGAACCTGACCGAGATGAACTGGTTGAGGTCCGTGAAGATTTACTCAGCATCTTTGATGATTCGGATGAGCCAGTCGTTCAGGGGCTGGAATCGGTTATAAAAAGTTTTGAAGAGGAGATTCACGTAGGGGTTCCGGTTCCGTATATGTTGTCAGATTCTGGTGGTTCCCAAACGGACCTTGGTTACCTCCTAGAGGCCTCGGATGACGAGCTTGGCTTGCCGCCGACGTTTGCTGTTGGCGAGGAGAAAGACGCCGCCGCTGTCGCCGTTTTGCCAGCGGAGGAGGAGGGACCTGGAACTGTTGGTTTTGTTGAGATGCTAGGGTTTGAGGATGAGATACCGAGTTATGACTCATTTGAGTTTGGGCTCGTTGGTAACACGGAAGGAAATCATAATTATTGTGATAATAACGGAGATTTTGTGGCGTTAGGTGGGTTGTTTGATTATTCGGACGAGAACTCGGTACCGGCTGATATTTCGGGATTGCTGTGGCAGCCCGAGTTATCGGCTTTGTGAAAATATCTAAAAAGAATGGAGAATAAAACGTTTCGGGCAACCCGGAGTTTGTAGGGTAACCGTACGTTTCAGTAGGAAAAAAGTGTGTTCATATTATGATGATGTTTAGGCTGTGAATTTTGGAAAGAAAGAAGTAATCAAGGAAGAAAAATGGGTGTTGATTATGAATTATTTTTTTCAGATTTTTTGTATTTTTAATATTAAAGTATTAAAAAATATTAATTTAAAGTAAAACCGATTGATTGGATCGCAAATTTTTATGGCTGCTCGTAACCTATGGTTTCAAACGTAGCCTAATAACATTAGCGCCTCGAAAAGAGGGATGCGAAAAACAATGGCTGCTCGAATCAATGGACCAACAAATTGAACCGTTGAACTATAGTTCTTTTAAGATGCGAAATAGTATTGTACCAAGAACCGACTTGTTGCTTACGAGTAAGAGAAATCCTCCCCAATCAATGGTTTTTTTTAACTTACAAACCAAAGAAAAAATTTATAGTTTAACAAAATAAATCTTATTGGAATACTAGGATCAAATTAAAACCCAAATGTAAATTAGTTTTAAAGTATTTTTAAAATAAAATAATAAAGTTCAAGTCTTAATAAATAAAGCTCAATTTGTACAGTAACTTCTAGGCCATATCAGAAAGCCTTTTTAAAGTTTGATCGTTATGAAATTTTAACCATGTAAGAAACAGAACCTTTAAAATCTTCTGGAAAAATTTCTGTATGATCCAATGATTGGATTTAAAGTTATGACCATTAACATAAATTTGTGTAACCAAACTCTAGTACATGTTAATCGGCCCTATATTTGCTTCAATTACATTGATCAAGGCTTGATCCTTCTTTGAACTCAACTTCATGTTTGAAGCCACCTTAGAAAGAATTCTCAAAGCTTTTTCGGTCCAACTATCATGAATCAACCCATTGAATGCCTCTTTAATCCTCTTATCTCTTTCCATTGTAATTGATCCAATCAATACATACATTGGATCCTATGAAGTTGCTTGTTGATTCTTATCATTCTCCTTATACTTAAAAGAATTTGACCCCGAATCATTACGTACATCAAAAGGACAAATTAGAAAGATTGAATACAACACTAACATTATACTTGCTTGAAAGTTCAAACTTATATACATTGTTATTAATCTATTCAGGAAGGACTACCAAAATTCTAGTAGTCTCCCTCATACTGGGAGATCCCAAATTATCAACCAAGACCTGTTTCACTTGTATTCACATTCTTAATTTCTAATCCAATCATCTTGGATCTTAGTCATATTAATTGTACTCATCGCATTACATTAATTCATATGATATTACATAGTGGCAATTATGAAAGTTTTAAAAGAAAATAAAAACCAACATATATATATATATATATATATATATATATATATATATATGATTTTATAGGAATACAAATGTAAAGAGGAACAATTATATTCGTACATCAATAATCCAAAGTTCAACGAATACATACAATCCCAAAATATGCATAACATACTTAGTCTATATTAACAAAAGTGAGATAAGGTAAGATTACACCTGGTGCGAGTAAGAAGGTCCTAAAAAGTACAACATTCAAATATAATCATTTAAATAACTAATAATAACTAATTCACTGAAAAGTATTACTAAATCTTTTTCTATCCTTTGTTTCAACTCGAAGATAAAACATTTTTTTATCATACATTGATTCTTTTTTTATTTATTTAACTTTCTAAATTAACATTATCATACTATTAGATATCCATAACCTGGATACTTTCCTTAATGTCGATAGCAATTTCAAATTGATATCATTAAGCTTAATGAATGGTTAATCAACAAAATGCCAACATCAACTTGCTGGCATCATTAGCTACTGCTTCCCTGGTTAACTAATCATAAACTTTAAGGAACATACTGATGCCAAGATATCCACCTTAACATCATTAGCTTTCCCAATTGTTCAGGAAAGCTAATCAAATCAATTTTTCTTTTATTTCCTGTCCTTTAGGTGGTTATGCCGATGCTAATGAATCTCATTAACATCATTAGTCTCCCTTACCAAGATCGACTAATCAAATTCGAGTAAATGCTGATATTAATATAACCTAGTAATATCATTAGCTTTCTTAATCTTGGAATAGCTAATCAAGTCCTTTATGAATACTTTCATTTAACATTTGGTAATGCCGATGTCAAAGAACCCCTCGATATCATTAGCCTCCATATCAAGAGTAGCTAATTAAGTTTTTCCATCCATTTCCTTTCTTTCCCCACTTATTTAATGATTTTCCATACTAATACAATAAACAAAAAGAAGTAAATCTAACAATTATATTGGTGCAAAAACTACAAAATATAGGGGTTAAGCATCTACTTGCGATGTGTGATGTCCTAACAACAACTCTGCCTTATGGTCTAGCTGCTGAAGTATCCCTTGTCAAAAACAAGATTAATTCATTAACATAAATTCTCATAACCTCAGGAACCATAACTTGATTCTTTATGACAATTTCCATATCTAAAATCTTCATCATTTTTTCTAATTAAAATTCTCTAAAACATATAATTACATAATCTCTCAATTGTTTTACTTTTTTATATATATAATTAAATACCATCTATTAAAGTTTTCAAATTTCTTCATTTAACCAACCCTAATCGTCATACTTTTTTTTTGCCTCATTCATTTATTTCGACTTCACTACGCCATATTTTTATTAACCTTAATTACACCCAATATAATTGAAACACAATTTAAGCCTTATCTAATCATAATTTTTGTCAAAGTTTTAATCCTACTTACTTGACAATTTTCACAACGCCTTGATATATTCATGAATTTCATTTTAAATCATTATATCTATCTCAATTCTCATTAAACACACCATTTCTACCGGTACAAATCATTTACCCAAATTCCGTAAAATCCCCCCTTTTTGGTCGGCCCCAAAACCATGGAAAAACACATGGTTCTTCTAAAATTTAGCAAAAATCAACACTTATCCAATGTTTTCCATGATCAAAATTATCATTCCAAACAAAGAATACCATCATAAACAATTTCTCTTAGAAAACCCTAACTTCCCTAATGCAATCATAATTAATGAATTCCATATCTTATAAAAAAGGCAAAGCTTCACATAGTAAAAGAAATCATCACCTACTAAGCACAAGAAACAAGGCAAAAATTGCACTAAAACCCAAGCTTTTAACATTTTTTTCTTCACTCATTTTCCTTTCTTTTGCTGCCACTTTACCCATCAAAATCACTCCTTCCCACCTAATTTTCCTTCACAACTTGATGTTTTAGGTGTTGATTCTTCCAACTTTCAAGATTTTCTTTCACTTTCTTTGTTTTCCTTAGGTTTTCTAAAGATTTTTAGCATGTTTTTCTTTCTCTACTATTTTCTTCAAATAGCCAGCCACACACAGACACATATAGAAAACAATTTATGAAATTCCTATTATGTCTCTGTTGCGATGTCATGGTCGCACAAAGTAATTACCCTAGCTTAAAACACAACACACAAGATAGTATAGAGCAAGCAAGGGGTTGATCCTATGAGGAAGGTCTAGTTTAGATTTTTATGTTATATGATATGCAATTTGGAGGGGGGGGTTTGGAAGTTATCTAGGGTAAAGCAAAAGAAAACAAAAAATTATCGAGTGAAATTAAATAAAATCAGAAAATTATCAAGAGAATAAACTTTGGTCGTAAGTAAACATCCACCTACGGAAATCAAAACTGATCATAGAAACGAGATGTCAATTTATACTCTGAATATCTATCTTTTCTTATGTTAATTAGTTAACAGATCCGCTGTATAACTAATCTTAACCATCAAACAACCACAGTGTCCGTACTAGTAAATTAATTTAATGACAGCCTTAAGAATTCGATGAGTTGATTAATCTAGACAACATAACTGTCCGCAGTCCATGTTTAATTTGATCAATCGAATGCTCTCCCTAAGATTACTAATCTGGATCCACCATAATTATTAATCTCAGTTGCTTCACAAGTTTATATACCACAACTCTGGTTTTGATAGCAAACTTAGCAATAGATTGTTCACAATAATAACTTAGAGTCCGTTCTAGCAATTAAAATAAACAATCATAGGAAATAAGCATAGGAGAACAAACATATTCATTCATCATATAAACTAAAAAGAAAAGGTAGAATAAATCTCACAATTCTTGGAATCTGAAGGTTTTTGTATCGCTGCAACTAAGAAAAAGAGTTTACCCTTGCATGTTTGTTGAACAACTAATCAAAAAGAAAGAAGAAAACATGATTTTGGGTTTATGGAGAAGAAGGGGTGTTTTTTCTCTCTTGGCTGGCTGTCCTCCCTTCTCTTCTCTTATTCTTTTTATATCCTAGGAAACTCTAGTCTCTATTTTACTAAATAGTCCTCCCTTAAGTAGACAGTTTACATTTAAGTACTTCAATAACTATTTTCCTAAAAAAGGAGAAATAGTTTTGCATGAAATCTTCAAGCTTTGACTTAGAGGAGCTAAATTGCTGAAATAAAAACTTGGATGTTGGTTTGGATGCTTCGGGACGTAATTTGTACTCGTTTTTTTCACAAAACCTGTTTGTTGACAGAATTCATTTGTCATCTTAGAAAAATCATATCTCCCTCATATGAATTTTTTTAGCTAAACTTTGGTATGTGGATAGGTATTTGAGTTATGAATCCAAAACAATTGAGTTTGTATCAAATGGAGTTCTGTAGCTCCAGATATTCAAGTCGGAATGACCGAAGGTCAACACTAGCAGATTGCAACATTTGACTTTAAAGGTTGCAATTTCCATGCTTTTTCCTTATTTTATTTTCTTTCCTTATATTTCCAGAAAGGTATGGATGTTAGCTTTTTAATTCCATTGGAATCACTTCATTTCGACCTCTATAGCTTACGCTCTGCACAAAACATCGAATAAAGGTCAAATCTGCCAATTACCTCCAATTTATTCATTTTTGCATCTTTCATCCAAAAGTGCCTTCAAAACATAAAATAAAGAATATCAAGGCATTTTATATATAAAACGTAGGCAAAATACTAGTTAAATGTGAGTGAAACTATCGAATAATATGGTTGCATCAGTCTCTCCTTTGTAACCTTTTGTTTTTTCGATTAAATTTTTCCCAGCTTTTGATAGCTATTACTATCAATTTTAAGTTGGGATATTTAGAATTTCATTAAATGATATTCTAGTACCGTTCTTTCCTCTTACATCACTTCCATTTAATTTTTATTTGCAATTCTGTATATTTTATTTTTTGACTATTTTCATATTTTTATTTTTAAAAAAAATTACACATACACTGCAAGATTTCATAGTTTTACCGACGAAAATATTCTGTCGGTATGTGATTAAGATTTCATCGGTAATTAGTTACCGACATCATCACCGATGAAATACGTCTGTCGGCTTTCCTTTCATCAGTAATACCATAGTCCGTCGGTATATCGGTTGGAAAAATAAAAAAAATTTGCTGATGGTTTTATAGATAGAAATTACGCGCCAAAAAAAAGTTTCCTACTTGAAATATACCGATGGAGTTATCCCGTCGGTGATAGTGTGACATACCGACGGATTCGTACCGTCGGTAAATTTATCGGTGAGTGTTTGGAATACCGACCGAAAATATCCGTTTGTAAATTCATCGGTAATTGTGGCAGGCACTGTAAAATACCGACGAATTAAGTTCGTCGGTAAAGTTGTCGGTGATTCTGTAATATTGACCGAATATATCCATCTGTAAATTCGTCGGTGACGGTGGTAGCTACTGTCAAATGCCGACGGATATATTCCGTCGGTAAAACCCTCTGTGATTATTTTTAAATATGTTTTTTAAAAATTATTTAGAATACATAATATAAAATTATATAAATTAATGGTAATAAAAAACCAATTATGCAAATAAAAACATCAAAAACAAAAGAAATAAAATTAAATAATATCCATTACAAACTAAATGTGTTTTAAAAAAATGTTAAATTAACTATTAAAGTTAAATAATATTCATTACAAATTAACATAATGGTGGAGCTGGAGAAGGAGGAGGAGGCTAGTTGTTATACGGCCAAAAAGGAGGAGGCGCACATGTATCACCACTCTGATGCCATGTTCATGACAAATTCGCGAAGCTGGTCATGCTCCGCTTTGAGTTGTGCATACCGTTGTGCATCCTTCGCTTTTTGTTGTGCATGCTCTGCTTTGAGTTGTGCATGCTCCGCTGATAGGTGGTCGTATTTTTCAGTGAGCTGAGCTGTGTATTGCTGCAAGGCCACGAACTCCTTAGATTAGGTGCTTGATACTGATTGGGAGCTCCCAACGGTTGAAACACTACGGGTCGCCCGCAAGTTCTCGGCCATAGTGTTGGAGAGCCCGTAAACCTGATTTTTATCGGGTCCACCAGACGATCCAACCTCCATCCATAAATCCGGATCGAATTCCGGATGGGTCAAAGGATCGTCCCCATAACTCTCCCTCAACCGGCTATTATAGGTCTCCTGAAAATAAAAAAAGTAATCATCATATTCAATTCAATAAAAATAATAACTTACAAAATAAAATGGTTGAACAAACATACCACAAAGTGTTGAGCACGGTTGTCAATGAACTTTTGCGCCCCCTTTTGGCAGTCTTGACTCCGCACGTGCGTCTCCACAAACAGCTCCATCGGGCTCGGCTCACGTCCAAGAGACGTACCCTATAATGAAAAAAGAGTAATTAACAACAAATTAATCTAATGATATATTTCATTTAAATTAATCTTACCATCCGTTTCACATGTGCAGCAAATGAAACGGAGCCGCTGGTGTGCGTTGTCACCGAGCCATGAATTAGCCGATTCTGGTTGCCAACACCGGACTATGAGCGTCGTGTGAACCGCTCAGACATCACGTACTCAAGATAGTGCGGCCATATATCTTCCGGGATGTATATCGGTTTGAAATCCCTTCAAACCACCACGTCGTTCCAGCCTTGGAGACCCCTATCTCTCGCGGTTTTTTTTGCCTTTTTTTGTGATTCATACCAAAAATCACGCAACCTACTTCTATAGCAAGAAATTAGAAGTTGAAAAAAAAAAATTTCTAAAAAAATCTTGTATTGTTTTCGATGTTACCTAGTTGCCGCGTAATTTTTCCACACCCTCCTCACAACTTTGTCATGCGCCCTGTCCCAGGCGAATTTGTGCTGTGTATAAATAATTAGATAAATAAAAATAATAATTTATGTACAATTATATTAATAAATTATTAGAAATAAGCTGGAAATTAGAAATTAACACCAACCTCAAATCTGTTAAACCATGCATCGATTTGAGGTATCCATTCAGGATGTCTGGATACCTGACTTCATTGAAATAATGGAATCTCCATTGACGATTTAAACGCCGATGATATTACTCGGGCGGCCTTAATGTTTGCAAACCTGAAAATAAATTAAATTCATGAAATATTGATTAGTTGTTCATAAATTATTTTGTAATTTAAAAGAAAAAACTAAAACCTTAACAAACTTACATTGAAAGGTCGTCCTTCCACTGTGCCTCGTACTTGCGAGTGAACTAATTCCGCTACGAAGGCACGCCACTTCTGCGCTGTGAACCCGCGCTGGAAGAGGCAGCATCGGTTGACGGTGCAGGTGGCATAGGTGCCTCTTCTTGAGAGGCACCTAAGGATACGTCATCCTCGCTGCTAGAAGAACTAGCTGCGACCGTACGTGAGCGACCAGCTCTGGTTTTCGTTCTATGCATCTACATAATTATATATGAATAATTATATAATTAACTTTGAATGTTAAAAAAAAATCGATACCACCTCCCCTATACTAGATACTATCCAAATCCACGAACCTACAAATATTGACAAAAGCCACAACCAATTGACTCCATCTATACTAATATTGTATATAACATAACATCTATACATATAACATTCATACTAATTACAAGGTAAATTCAACATATTCACTCATTAAATAAATACAAACAATAAATCCAAAAAAAACTCTAGACTAACAATTAAAATTAATGCAAATAATTAAACACAAATCATGCAATAATGTAGTAAAATTACTAAGTATTCCAACATATTCAATTACTTATTCTAAGGTAAATTCAACATTAACAATTACAATTCAACAAATTATTCAATCATTATATAAATACAAACAATAAAAAAAATTCAATAAATTCAACAAAAACTCTAGACTAACAATTAAAATTAATGCAAATAATTAAACACAAATCATGCAATAATGTAGTAAAATTACTAATTATTCCAACATATTCAATTACTTATTCTAAGGTAAATTCAATATTAACAATTACAATTCAACAAATTATTCAATAATTATGCAAATACAACAATAAAATATATTCAAAAAATTCAAAAAAAAAAAACTATAGACTTTAGGAATGAAACATGCTTACCTTAATAATGTGTTGATTTCAAGACTTTATCAACATTATAAAAATACACCAAAACAAAAAACACAAAAACAGGAAAAATAGCTAAAACAAAAAAAAACCCTTAAAGTAAATGAAATAGAGGAAACACATACCTTTTAATCTGATGAAGATTCACAAGAACACTTGGCTAGAGATTGTAGGTGAAAGCCTTGAAGAAATCAGAGGAAAAAATTCGAAATATAAGGTGAAGAATGGAAGAGATGAAAAAATGAACTGAAGGGGCGGTCGCTGGGATTTATAGGGCAGTGTTACCGACGGATTCACCGATGGAAAATAAAAAAATATTATTTTATTTTATTCCGTTGGTAATTTTTGAATTTCGCACCAACATTTTTAATTACCCTCCATATTTTTCGCGTTCCGTCGGAAAACTCACGCGGTCAGAGATGCATTTAATGCACCGCCCTTTGGAATTCGCACAGTCCGCCGGTGATTTTGTAGGTAATATTATCCGCCGAAAACTTACCGATGGTCTTTATGCCGTCGGTAAATGCGTCGGTGATTGTGGCATTTCAAGTGATTATTTTTGAATTCTCTTTGAAATGCCGACGGACCTTATTCCGTCGACATGGACGTCGGTAATTATGGCATTTCAAGTAATTATTTTTGAACTCTTTGTGAAATGCCGATGGATGTTATTCCGTTGGTATGGACGTCGGTAAGTGTACAAGAAAAATTATATTTGTATTGCTTATTTACCTTCCTGCAAACACTTAAATGATAAACTGTCCATCGCACAAAACAATAACAATAGTGCTTAAACAATACATATTTTGTGTTACAAAATATATGATCCATAATTTATATTACATGAAAAAAGGGTTTTACAGAGGGCTTCATTCTGATAGTTAATTAGAATTTTCTTCTTCTTCGTCATCAATTGAATAGTCATCACCTTCATCGCAATCTTCAATATGGTCATCATCTTCATCGACATTTGCTTGTCCGCTAGAGCTCAAAACAACATTCAACTCCTCTGCGTCAACATCAACAAGACTATCATCGAAAACACGAAAATTTGAATTTTCTTCCAAGTCAACCGAAGGATCAACTCGATATGGTTCAACCAACTCACTAACTTGAAAGACTTCATCTCGCACACTTGTGTCTTCGTTCTCATCCTGAACAAGCTCGACACGACCCCTGGGTTTTGTTTTTACAACGGACACCCAATCCACTCTTGATCGATCCTTTCTAAAAGAAGGGGTGTATGTGTAATAAACTTGTTGACATTGCTTTGCGAAAACAAAGACATTGTTTACGTTGCGGATTCTAGCTTTTGAGTTGATTTCGACCAGACCATAGAGCGGATCAACTCTGATTCCTCTGTCAGTCGTGTCATACCAATAGCATTTGAATAAAAACACTCTATTCTGCTCGCTATGATATTGCAGTTCGACGACCTCTTCTAACTACCATAGTAGTCAACTTCTAACTCACTACTAGTCGATCCCTTAACACAAACACCGCTGTTGTATGTCTTTCTACTATGCCCGAATTCTTTAGTATGAAAAACATATCCATTGACAAAATACCCGTTGTAGCACTTAACTTTTCTTTCAGGGCCTAGGCTCAGTGAAGACAATGACTTAGCAGCATCCCTTCCCATTTGATAAACTTTGTATATAATGTACATCAATGAACAATAAACAAGAATCACGTAATGACATGCATACAATAATTTTGCAAGTGAGAATGAGTTTGTGATAGTGCTTACATGTGTTCTGAACCATGTGGCAAATTGTTCATCTTATAATTGAAAGATCTGGGAATCAGTCAGCTGTGAGTTATTGGACAACAAATATTGTCGATGTTCCCTGCAAGTGGTAATGAGTGTATTATATTACAATATCTAATTAACAGTATATTATTGATAAAGTTTAATTAGTATTACATATATATACACTTACTGAATAAAAGGTCTCAGCTCATCATAGTTAAATAGAACATAATTGTGTGCTTGTTTGAACTCTATTTCTGACAAATATCTTCCTCTTATGGCATTTTTAGGTGTGGGTCATCCAGGATTGGAGAATATTGACAAGTTCCCACTAGAAAACACTTCACCGCCATCATCATGCCGTGGAACGCGATTGATTCTCGTTTTCAAATGAGGTTTGAAATAGTACGAGATAAATGTTGAGATCTCCTCAACAATATAGGCCTCATATATCGAAGCCTCAACATGCGCCTTGTTCTTAACCTTTTTCTTGAGATTGAACAAGTACCTACATTGAATTAATCAAGTATTTTCAATGAAGAAAAACAAAGAAAATACTTTTATATATGAATTACATTGCAACTGTAATATTTAACCGTTCGAATGGGTACATCCATCTATACTGGACCGGTCCTCCAACTTTTGCCTCGAACAGTAGATGTATGGGGAGATGCTCCATTGAGTCAAAAAATGATGGAGGGAATATCATCTCAAGTTTGCATAGTGTCTCGATGATATTCATTTCAAGCCTCTCAATGTGATCAATATTCAACTTGCTGAAGCATAAATCTCTAAAAAAATGACTGATTTTCGTGAGTACATTCCATATCCCCTTTGGCAACATATCACGAAAAGCTAATGGGATGAGTGTTTGCATAAACACGTGGCAGTCATGATTCTTCATTCCATACAATCTGCATTCCTCCATATTAACCAGCCTTGATATGTTTGAGGCATGTCCATCCGGAAAACGCAAACTATTAAGCCATTTGTTGACTAGTAGTTGTGCATTTTTCTCTAACACGAAGCTTGCTCTTGGTTTTATGACCCGTGACTCATCACAAACCAACTCCATATTTTTATGGTTACAGAACAACGCTACATCCAATCTAGCCTTGATGTTGTCCTTTGTCTTCCCCTTCACATCCATGATGGTGTTGAAAATGTTCTCAAACACGTTCTTTTCAATGTGCATGATGTCAAGGTTATGGCGGAGAAGATTGGTCTTCCAATAAGGAAGCTCCCAAAAGATACTTCTCTTTACCCAATTATGGGTCAAACCAAAACTAGGGAACTTCTGCTTACCTGATTGAAGACCAAAGACAATGTCACCGTACAATTTTACAACATCATGCAATTCTTCACCAGAAAGACGCGGGGGTGCAACATTCTTTTCAACTCTGCCAATAAAGAAATCTTTTCTGTACCTATGATTATATGGCAAGAAATGACGGTGACAGTAAAAAAAAGAAGCTTTACCTTCGTTTCTTAGTATGAATGCCTTGTTGTTTTCCATACAGTATGGACATGCTAGTTTCCCATGCGTGCTCCAACCAGAAAGCATTCCATAAGCTGGAAAATCATTGATAGTCCACATCAAAGCCGTTCTCATAACAAAATTCTGTTTCCTTAAGATGTCATAAGTCAAAGCTCCAAAGGACCACAACTGCGTCAACTCATCAAACAACAGATGAAGACAAACATCTATATTCCGTCCCGAATTGCTCGGACCTGGTATGGCCATAGATAAAACATGAACTCCGGCCTCACACACATCCCCGGTGGCAAGTTATAAACCGTTAGTATGACCGGCCAACAAGAATAAGGAGTAGCAAATGCCCCGAATGGGTTGAATAGTCTGTACACAACCCAAGACGCGCGTTCCTTGATTTAGCTGAAAAGTGAGGATG
This sequence comes from Populus simonii, assembly GCA_007827005.2. Lineage (NCBI taxonomy): Eukaryota > Viridiplantae > Streptophyta > Magnoliopsida > Malpighiales > Salicaceae > Populus > Populus simonii. Next base: position 5,624,126 of record CM017478.2, read on the forward strand.
CACACTATTAAAGTGTTTCCACGCTTCGCCGTCAGAAGGATGCACCATCACTCCATCAACCGCATCATGTGATTGGTGCCATGTCATGTGCTCAGCAGTCCTTGGTGACATGAATAATGATGCAACCATATTATTCGATAGTTTCACCCACATTTAACTAGTGTTTTGCTTATGTTTTATATATAAAATGCCTTGATATTCTTTGTTTTATGTTTTGAAGGCACTTTTGGATGAAAGATGCAAAAAGGAGTAAATTGGAGATAATTGGCAGATTTGACCTTCAGTCGATGTTTTGTGCAGAGCGTGAGCTCTAGAGGTTGAAATGAAGTGATTCCAGTGGCATTAAAAAGCTAACATCCATACCTTTCTGGAAATCTAAGGCAAGAAAATAAAATAAGGAAGAGCATGGAAATCGCAGCCTTCAAAGTCAAATCTTGCAATCTACCAGTGTTGACCTTCGGCCATTCCAACTTGAATATCTGGAGCTACAGAAGTCTAATTGATGTAAACTCAATTGTTTTGGATTAATGACTCAAAGGTCTATAAACGCTCCAAAATTCAGCCAAAAAAGATGTCATATGAGGGAGATATGATTTTTCAAAGATGACATCTGAATTCTGCCAGCAAACAGGTTTCGTGAAGAAACGAGTCCAAATTATGTTCCGAAGCATCTAAACCGATATCCAAGTTTTTATTTCAGCAATTTAGCTCCTCTAAGTCAAAGCTTGAAGATTTCATGCAAGGCTATTTCTCCTTTTTTAGGACAATAGTTATTGAAGTACTTAAATGTAAACAGTCTACTTAATGGAGGACTATTTTGTAAAATAGAGACCTAGGGTTTCCTAGGATATAAAAAGAATGAGAGAAGAGAAGGGGGGCAGCCAGCCAAGAAGAGAAAAACGCCCCCTTCCTCTAAGAAATCCTAAATTATGCATTCTTCCTTCTTTTTGATTAGTGGTTCAACAAATATGCAAGGCTAAACACTTTTTCTTGGTTGCAAGGACATGGAAACCTTCGGATTTCAAGAACTGTGAGATTTATTTTACCTTTTCTTTTCAGTTTATATGATGAATATGTTTGTTCTCCTATGCTTATTTTTCCTATGATTGTTTATTTTAATTGCTAGAGCGGACTCTAAGTTATTATTGTAGGCAATCTATTGCTAAGTTTGATATCAAAACCGGAGTTGTGGTATATGAACTTGTGAAGCAACTGAGTTTAATAATTGTGGCGGATCTACGTTATTAATCTTAGGGAGAACATTCAATCAAATCAAACATAGACTGCGGACAGTTATATTTTCTTGATTAATCAACTTATCTAGTTTTTAAGGCTGCCATTGAATTAAATTACTAGTGTGGACACTGTGGTTGTTTGATGGTTAGGGTTAGTTATACGGCGGATCCATTAACTAACCAATGTTAAGAAGAGATAAATATTCAAAATATAAATCAACGTTTCGTTCCATGATCAGTTCTAATTTCTGTAGGTGGATGTGTGCTTGTGACCAAGGTTTGTTCTCTTGATAATTTTCTGATTTTATTAAATTTCGTTTGATAGTTTTCTGTTTTCTTTTGCTTTAGCCTAGATAACGTCCAAACCCCCCCAAATTGCATATCATCTAGCATAAAAATCTGTCTTGAATCTTCCTCGTGGGATCGACCCCTTGCTTGCTCTATACTATCTTGTGTGTTGTGATTGAAGCTAGGGTAATTAATTTGTGCGACTGCGACATCGCAACAAATTTTGGCGCCATTGCCGGGGAAGTAATTTTAGTTGATTGTTGTGCTATTATTTTTATTTGCTGTGATTGTTATTTCTTTTTCTGAAAAAAAAACAGAATTTTTGCTTGCTGCGGTACTATTCATTACGGCAGCGGTATTGTTCAAAATAGATTTTGTGGTGGAATTAGGTATTGACCTTTTGTTTCCTGAAGGGAAACGACGTTCTAAACAGGACTAGTGAAAAAACACTAGCCCCACCCTATTGAGGCCAAATTCCACTTTTTTCTAGGGGTTTTAGGCAGTTTTTGTTTTCCACCGTAGGATTTTCGTACAATTTGCATTGTTTTCGATCTCTTGTGTGGTTGGTTTCTTTTGAGTTTTCTTGATCATTTATGCCAGTAACCCATTCTACTAATCAAAGTCAAGTGCAGTTGGATCTCGAAATAGAAAAAACTTTACGCAGGTTACGAAAAGAAGCTCGCCTTAACACCATGGCTGTTGCACGACAACAAACACTCAAGGAGCTTGCTGCTCCTAACGTGGAAAATCAGCCATTGTGCATAAACATCGACAATAATGTAAACTTCGAGCTCAAATTTGGTTTTATACATTTGCTACCAACTTTCAATGGTCTTGCAGGAGAAGATCCTCATACTCATCTTAAGGAATTCCATATGGTTTGCGTTGGCATGAAATCGAATGGAGTTGATGAAGAACAGGTTAAGTTGAAAGCTTTCCCTTTCTCTTTAAAAACGGTAGCAAAGGCATGGCTTTTCTCCATTCTGTCAGGTTCAATTGGAACTTGGAATACCATGAAGAAGATTTTCCTTGAAAAGTATTTCTTAGCATCTCGAGTTGCCAACATAAAGAAAGAAATATGTGGGATTCGACAATCTCATGGAGAGACACTTTCAGAGTATTGGGAAAGATTTGAGCAACTGTGTATTCAATGCCCTCATCATCAAATACCCGATCAGCTGCTCATTCAATATTTCTATGAAGGATTAATGCCTACTAACCGTATTATCATTGATGCTGCAAGTGGAGGGGCATTGGTAGATAAGACACCTGAGGCTGCACGCCAATTGATCTCAAACATGGCAACCAACTCGAAACAGTTTGGCACTCGTGGAGACTTCGCAAACAAACGAGTAAATGAGGTAAGTATTTCTAACCTTGAGAATAAAGTTAATGATCTTACTTCTCTTGTGCGTTCTTTGGCTTGTGGAAATGTACAGCAGGTGAAAGTTTGTAGCATATGTTCCTTACAAGGACATACCTCAGATATGTGCCCAACAATGCAAGAAGATTACATTGAACAGGTTCATGCAATTGATGGAGGATTCAACGGACAGTCTCAATGTAAGTATGATCCTTTATCCCACACGTACAATCCTGGATGGAGAGATCATCCAAACTTATGTTATGGGAACCCACCTCAACAAGGCAATCAAGGCCGACAGTTCCATCCCCATGGATTTCAGCCCCAACAGAATTATCAAGCAAGACAACCCCCTCCATTCACAAACTCCAATGTTATGGGGTCATCATCCAGTGATGATCTTCATGAGATGATGAAAACTTTGGCTTCTAACACTGTGACCTTGCAACAAAATGTCATGTCTTTTCAACAGGAAACAAGGTCAAGTATTCACAACTTGGAGAAGCAAATGGGGCAAGTAGCTTCAAGTGTGGGGAAATTGAAAGAACAAATGAATGGAAAATTGCCCTCCCAAGCATTAAATCCAATAGAGAATGTTAGTGTGATCATGCTGCGAAGTGGGAAAGAATATGAAGAGAAAAGGTCGAAACAAATTGAGATGGAGGAAGAAGAAGAGATAGAAACTGAATTGAGTACAAAGAAGGATTATCCTCCTCCTCCACAAACTAAAACATCGACCAACACTCCAAAGGTAACTCCTCACTCAATGAATTCCAGTTTTAAAACAATTCCACCCTTTCCTGTGAGTTCTTCTAAGTCAAAGAAAGAGGACAAAGAAAAAGAGATTTTAGAGGTTTTCAAGAAAGTAGAACTCAACATTCCTTTGCTTGATGCTATCAAGCAAATTCCCAAGTATGCCAAATTCTTGAAGGAGTTGTGTACTACCAAGAGAGCTTTCAAACTAAAAGGTCATGAAATGGTAAGTATGGGTGAAGTTGTATCTGCTATTGTTCAAAAGAATATGCCTTTAAAGCAAAAAGACCCAGGTGCGTTTACTATCCCATGTGTTATTGGTAATGCTAGTTTCAAAAGGGCCTTGTGCGATTTAGGTGCATCAATTAGTGTTATGCCTAAACATGTTTATGATTCTCTTAGTCTTGAGCCTTTGAATAAAACTAGCATTGTAATACAACTTGTAGATCATAGTTTTGTTTAACCACTTGGTGTGATAGAAGATGTCCTAGTCAAGATTGATAGTTTGGTCATTCCATGCGACTTTTATATTCTTGATATGTAACATGATTCTTATGATTCATCAAACAACACTCCTATATTGTTTGGGAGACCATTCTTGAAAACTGCCAATACAAAAATTGATTGTGGTAAGGATACTTTGTCTATGGAGGTAGGAGATGAAAAAATTGAATTTAATTTTCATGATGCAATGACATATCCTTATAGCAATGTTTATTCTATCACATGTTATGACCAAGTTGATAAGTGTGTGCAGCAAGTTTGTGATTTTGATAGCGAGGATGGATTAAGCGTAGCTTTGAGCTATGGCTATGATTTTACCAAGATAGAAAAGATGGAGAGGCATGTATGTGTTCCTCGAAACGTGCATGACTCAGCATTGGATTTGCAATCTTTGCAAATTGTCCTCTACGATGCAGGAGTCATTTACCTCATCACTGACAGTGAATGGGTGGCGCCTATCCTTTTGGTGCCTAAAAAGATTAGAATTACGTTGGAAGAAATACAAAATGATGCTTATGAGAATGCAAGGATTTACAAAAAAAAGACTAATAGTCTTCATGACCGAATGAGTACAAGAAAAGAGTTTAATGTTGGAGACAAAGGCCTTCTTTATCATTCACGTTTGAAACTTTTTCCTGGAAAGTTGCGTTCTCGTTGGATTGGATCCTTTGTTGTTTCTAATATTTTTCCTTATGGTGCAGTTGAACTTACAAGTTTAGAAACTAACAAAGTACTCAAGGTCAATGGGCATCGCTTGAAACCTTTCTATGAAGGTTGGACGACAGAACTCACCACTTCTGTGGAGTTAGCTGAACCAATCTATGAAGAATGAGCATGCAACATGTCGAGCCAATGACATAAAACAAAAGCGCTTACTGGGAGGCAACCCAGCACAAAAAAAAAACAGATTTGCTTTCTTTTTCCCTTATCTTTTATTTTTCGCATTTTACTTTATTTTTGTCATTCTCCAATATTCCTTTTCTTTTATTTCAACATTGAGGACAATGTTGTGTTTTAAGTGTGGGGGTATTGGGAGAATGTTGGTTTTCTAATTTTGGTTTTCTTTGTTATTTTTCAAAAAAAAAAAATTATGTTTGATTTTTTGAACTCCCATTGGTTTTTGAGAATATGAGTATTATGTATGAGAATTAGTTGAGATAGATGAAGATATAAATCAAATGAATGAGTGTGCATGCAAGTTTTAATGTTTAATTGGTTTAGGGATTGACTTTGAGAATATGCCATGTTGACTTTATAGTGTTATACCAATGCAAGCTTTTGACCCTTCAACATTATATTCTTTGATTGTGCCTTCTTTCAATGATATGTATCTCTAGAACTTGCTTCATATCTTGTTGAGATTACATTCACATTACATATATACATGAAGATGAAAAAGGCATTAGGAATTTTAACCACTTGAGCCAAAAAGCCAACCTAAAGCATATTATCCTTAGTGAGCCCCTTTTAAGCTTGTTTATCTTTTCTTTGCTTTATCCATGTATAAGCCTTAACTTTATATATGTTCTCCTTTTCCCCTGGCCAAGGATTATTAGAGCATATACTTATGATATTTCATGGAATTATGGTTGGAAATTATGTGAAAAGAAAGAAGAAGTGATGCTTGATGAAAAGATGGGCAAAGTTGCCAAAGGTAAAAAGAAAAAGAAAAAAAAAAGGAAAAAAAAGGAAAAAGTGTTCCTTTATGTTCTTAAGATTTTATGTTGAAAGAGCTTGAAATCAAAAGAAGTTAAGCATTGGTGATTAAAGATGGAAAATTTATGTGCTTTGATGGAATATCTTGTTTGAAATATTATTTTTCATAATGCTCTACTTTCTTTGGTTTGAACCTTTTCTTTTACTCTCTTTTATCTCACCTTAACCTTAGCCCCATTACAACAAGAAAATAAGACCTTTTGATTCATGCATTGTTTGTAATATGTTAGTAATAGAGATGAGAATGAAGAGCAAGCTTATGGTAGAACATATTCATTGATTGAATTTGAGAGATTTAAACACATAAGCCTTAAACACGTGAGTGTTGGAGTGTATATCAATGAGAGGACCTATCACTTTGACATGGCATAGATTTCATTTAAATCCCGACCATTAATTGAATTTTGAAGTTTGCATGTAAATAAATTCATGAAAATTTATACTCTTTATCCTTCTTAATTCTGTTCTTGTTTATAATGCATATATTCTTGGATATTGATGGGAGATTAGAAGATTAGTCATAGTGATTTAATTTACTTTAACTTCAATTTGATTTTACCTATCCTTTCTCGAGGACGAGCAAGAGCTAAGTGTGGGGGTATTTGATGCAACCATATTATTCGATAGTTTCACCCACATTTAACTAGTGTTTTGCCTATGTTTTATATATAAAATGCCTTGATATTCTTTGTTTTATGTTTTGAAGGCACTTTTGGATGAAAGATGCAAAAAGGAGTAAATTGGAGATAATTGGCAGATTTGACCTTCAGTCGATGTTTTGTGCAGAGCGTGAGCTCTAGAGGTTGAAATGAAGTGATTCCAGTGGCATTAAAAAGCTAACATCCATACCTTTCTGGACATCTAAGGCAAGAAAATAAAATAAGGAAGAGCATGGAAATCACAGCCTTCAAAGTCAAATCTCACAATCTGCCAGTGTTGACCTTCGGCCATTCCAACTTGAATATCTGGAGCTACAGAAGTCCAATTGATGCAAACTCAATTTTTTTGGATTCATGACTCCAAGTTCTATAAATGCTCCAAATTCAGCCAAAAACGATGTCATATGAGGGAGATATGATTTTTCAAAGATGACATCTGAATTCTGCCAGCAAACAGGTTTCGTGAAGAAACGAGTCCAAATTACGTTCGGAAGCATCTAAACCGATATCCAAGTTTTTATTTCAGCAATTTAGCTCCTCTAAGTCAAAGCTTGAAGATTTCATGCAAGGCTATTTCTCCTTTTTTAGGAAAATAGTTATTGAAGTACTTAAATGTAAACTGTCTATTTAAGGGAGGACTATTTTGTAAAATAGAGACCTAGGGTTTCCTAGGATATAAAAAGAATGAGAGAAGAGAAGGGGGGCAGCCAGCCAAGAAGAGAAAAATGCCCCCTTCCTCTAAGAAACTTGAAATTATGCATTCTTCCATCTTTTTGATTAGTTTTTCAACAAACATGCAAGCCTAAACACTTTTTCTTGGTTGCAAGGACACGGAAACCTTCGGATTTCAAGAACTGTGAGATTTATTTTACCTTTTCTTTTCAGTTTATATGATGAATATGCTTGCTCTATACTATCTTGTGTTTTGTGTTTGAAGCTAGGGTAATTAATTTGTGCGACCGCGACATCGCAATAGTGTTGTTTGATGAATCACAAGAATCATGTTCCATATCAAGAATATAAAAATCACATGGAATAACCATACTATCAATTTTGACTAGGACATCTTCTATCACACCAAGTGGATAAACAAAACTATGATCCGCAAGTTGTATTACAATACTAGTTTTATTCAAAGGCTCAAGACTAAGAGAATCATAAACATATTTAGGCATAACACTAATGGATGCACCTAAATCACATAAGGCCCTTTTAAAACTAGCATTACCAATAATACATGGGATAGTAAACGCACCTGGGTCTTTTTGCTTCAAAGGCATATTCTTTTGAACAACAGCAGATACAACTTCACCCATACTTACTGTTTCATAACCTTTCAGTTTGAAAGCTCTCTTGGTAGTACACAACTCTTTCAAGAATTTGGCATACTTGGGAATTTGCTTGATAGCATCAAGTAAAGGAATGTTGAGTTCCAATTTCTTGAAAACCTCTAAAATCTCTTTTTCTTTGTCTTCTTTCTTTGACCTAGAAGAACTCACAAGAAATGGTGGAATTGTTTTAAATTGGAATTCATTGAGTGAGGAATTACCTTTGGAGTGTTGGTTGTTGTTTCAATTTGGGAAGGAGAAGGATGTTTCTTCTTTGTACTCAATTCAGTTTCTATCTCTTCTTCTTCCACCATCTCAATCTGTTTCGACCTTTGTCTTTCAAGTTCTTTCCCACTTCGTAGCATTATTGCACTAACATTCTCTTTTGGATTCAAAGCTTGGGAGGGTAATTTTCCATTCATTTGTGCCTCCAATTTCCCTACACTTGAAGCTACTTGCCCCATTTGCCTTTTCAAGTTGTGAATACTTGACCTTGTTTCCTGTTGAAAAGATATGACATTTTGTTGCAAGGTGTCACAGTGTTAGAAGCCAAAGTTTTCATCATCTCACGAAGATCATCACTAGATGACGACCCCTTAACATTGGAGTTTGTGAATGGAAGGTGTTGTCTTGCTTGATAATTCTGTTGGGATTGAAATCCATGGGGATGGAACTGTCGGCTATGATTGCCTTATTGAGGTGGGTTCCCATAGCATAAGTTGGGATGATCTCTCCATCCAGAATTGTACGTGTTGGAAAAGGGATCATATTTACACTGGGGCTGTCCGTTGAATGCTCCATCAACTGCATTAGCATGTTCAATGTAATCTTCTTGCATTGTTGGGCACATATCTGAGGCATGTCCTTGTAAGGAACATATACTACAAACTTTCACCTGTTGTACATTCCCACATGCTAAAGAACGCACAAAAGAAGTAAGATCATTAACTTTATTTTCAAGGTTAGAAATACTTACCTCATTTACTCGTTTGTTTGAGAAGTTTCCACGAGTGCCAAACTGTTTTGAGTTGGCTGCCATGTTTGAGATCAGTTGTCGTGCAGCCTCGGGTGTCTTATCTACCAATGCCCCTCCACTTGCAGCATCAATGATACTATGGTCAGTAGGCATCAATCCTTCATAGAAATATTGAATGAGTAGCTCATCGGGTATTTGATGATGAGGACATTGAATGCAGAGTTGCTCAAATCTTTCCCAATATTTGGAGAGTGTCTCTCCATGAGATTGTCGAATCCCACATATTTCTTTCCTTATGTTGGCAACTCGAGATGCTGGAAAATACTTTTTAAGGAAGATCTTCTTCATGCCATTCCAAGTTCCAATTGAACCTGGGAGAATGGAGAAAAGCCATGCCTTTGCTGCCCCTTTCAAAGAGAAAGGGAAAGCTTTCAACTTAACCAGTTCTTCATCAACTCCGTTTGGTTTCATGCCAACACAAACCATATGGAACTCCTTGAGTTGAGTATGAGGATCTTCTCCTGCAAGACCATTAAATGTTGGTCGCAAATGTATAAAACCAGATTTGAGCTCAAAGTTTACATTATTGTCGATGTTTATGCACAATGACTGATTTTCCACATTAGGAGCAGCAAGCTCTTTGAGTGTTTGTTGTCGTGCAATAGCCATGGTGTTGAGGTGAGCTTCCTTTCGTAACCTGCGTAAATTGTTTTCTATTTCGAGATCCAACTGCATTTGACTTTGATTAGTAGAAGGGGTTACTAGCATAAATCATCAAGAAAACTCAAAAGAAACCAACCACACAAGAGATCAAAAACAATGCAAATTGTACGAAAATCCTACGCTAGAAAACTAAAACTTTCTAAACATACTAGAAAACAACAGGATTTGGCCTCGATACGATGGGGATAGTGGTATACCACTTGTCTTGTTCAGAACGCCGTTTCCCTTTAGGAAACAAAAGACCGATACCTAATTCCACCAAAAAATTTGTTTTGAACAGTACCGCTGCCGTAATGAATAGTACCGCAACAAGCAAAAATTCTGCTTTTTTTTCAGAAAAAGAAATAACAATCACAACAAATAAAAATAATAGCACAAGAATAAACTAAAATTACTTCCTCGGTAGCGACGCCAAAATTTGTTGCGATGTCGCGGTCGCACAAATTAATTACCCTGGCTTCAAACACAACACACAAGATAGTATAGAACAAGCAAGGGGTTGATCCCACGAGGAAGGTTTAAGTCAGATTTTTATGCTAGATGATATGCAATTTGGGGGGGTTTCAACGTTATCTAGGCTAAAGCAAAAGAAAACAGAAAACTATCAAACAAAATTTAATAAAATAAGAAAACTATCAAGAGAACAAACCTTGGTCGCAAGTAAACATCCACCTACAGAAATCAGAACTGATCATGGAAACGAAACATCAATTTATATTCTGAATATTTATCTCTTCTTAACATTGGTTAGTTAATGGATCCGCCGTATAACTAACCCTAACCATCAAACAACCACAGTGTCCGCATTAGTAATTTAATTCGATGACAACCTTAAGAATTAGATAAGTTGATTAATCAAGAAAACATAATTGTCTGCAGTCTATGTTTGATTTGATTGAATGTTCTCCCTAAGATTAATAACGTAGATCTGCCACAATTATTAAACTCAGTTGCTTCACAAGTTGATATACCACAACTCCGGTTTTGATATCAAACTTAGCAATAGATTGTCTACAATAATAACTTAAAGTCCGCTCTAGCAATTAAAATAAACAATCATAGGAAAAATAAGTATGGGAGAACAAACATATTCATCATATAAACTAAAAAAAAGGTAAAATAAATCTCATAGTTCTTAAAATCCAAAGTTTCTGTGTCCTTGCAACCAAGAAAAAGTATTTAGCCTTGCATATTTGTTGAACAACTAATCAAAAAGAAGGAAGAATGCATAATTTAGGGTTTCTTAGAGGAAGGGGGCGTTTTTCTCTTCTTGGTTGGCTGCCCCCCTTCTCTTCTCTCATTCTTTTATATCTTAGGAAACCCTAGTCTCTATTTTACAAAATAGTCCTCCCTTAACTAAACTGTTTATATTTAAGTACTTCAATAACTATTTTTCTAAAAAAGGAGAAATAGCCTTGCATTAAATCTTCAAGCTTTGATTTAGAGGAGCTAAATTGCTGAAATAAAAACTTGGATATCAGTTTAGATGCTTCGAAACATAATATGGACTCGTTTTTTCACGAAACCTGTTTGCTAGCAGAATTCAGTTGTCATCTTTGAAAAATCATATCTCCCTCATATGACATCGTTTGTGGCTGATATTTGGAATGTTTATAGCCCTTTGAGTTAGGAATCCACAACAATTGAGTTTGCATCAATTGGACTTCTGTAGCTCCATATATGTAAGTTGGAATGGATAAAGGTCAACACTGGCAGATTGCGAGATTTGACTTTGAAGGCTGAGATTTCCATGCTCTTCCTTATTTTATTTTCTTGCCCTAGATTTCCAGAAAGGTATCGATGTTAGCTTTTTAATGTCACTGGAATCACATCATTTCGACCTCTAGAGCTCATGCTCTGCACAAAACATCAACTAAAGGTCAAATCTGCCACTTACCTCCAATTTACTCCTTTTTTGCATCTTTCATCCAAAAGTGCCTTCAAAACATAAAACAAAGAATATCAAGGCATTTTATATATAAAAACGTAGGCAAAACACTAGTTAAATATGGGTGAAACTATTGAATAATATGGTTGCATCATACTTTGTTGAAGTAATTTGTGTTAAAACATTTAAAAAATCTTAAGGAATATGTTCAATGTTTGATAATGCATGAGTCTCAAGAGTTTGATAATGCATGAGTCTTTTTTATTGGGCTTGTTTAAGGGTTTGTAACTCAGACTTAAGGGTCTTAATTTCTGACTGTAACTCTAGGATAGTCGTTATAGGTTTTGATTTCTGTCTTGCGGAGGATTTTTATAAGGTCATAAGTGTTGGCACTAGTTGTAGGTAAGATGAAATGGTCCTGGACTGACCAGGGTGTCTCAATTTTCTTGAGATTATTCAACAGTTTATCTAAATAGGATTTTTGTAATTGGGGATCATCCAATCTTTTGATGGCTTCAAGAATAAATTATTGGTCTCTAGTTAAGACATTGAGTTGTTTATGGGATGAGGTTTCAGAATCAGAACTAGAAGTTGCCAATTCTTCTATTTGGAAAGCTTCTTTAGAAGTGTCTAAAGGGTTTGATTCAGTATCAGAAGATTCAATGGGAAGGTTTTGAATTTGGTTAATAACCTCTTCATTTATTTGGAGCTCATGTAGTTTTGTATTGACTTTGCATAATCGAGAAGTATGACCTTTTTTACCATATTTGTAACAAGTAATGTTTTTTAATTCAAGCTTGGGTTTAGGCTTGGACTGCAAAGGTTTGTAGGGTTTTTTATCGGGTTTTTTTGTGGTAAGGTTGTTCTGGTTTGGAATAGAAACGTTTTCTATAAGTTCATCTCTTGTAAGGTGGTTTATTGGACTTTGACAAAGGCTTAGACTTGGGACAATTTTCATTGTAAATGGATTTTTGTATAGACAGGTCAAACTATTGGCCAAAACTTCCTAGTTCCTGTCTAGTTCGTTTCCTTTCCCACTTCAGGTGTTTTTGGAGTTTGAGGTCTTGACAGATTTTAAGACCTTTCTTTTGGGTAAAGCTGACTAACTCTCTAGATGTTAGTTGGTTATAAGGAATGATTTTGGATGCAAAGGTGTCTTTGATTTTATTTCGAACCTTTTCTCCTAAAAGGATAGGCAAACCAGCAAGGAATTTTTCTTTCCAAAATGATTGGTTTGAGTCTTCTCGGAGTATGACACAGGTAAGGAAGGTGTTTTTATACCACTGAAAACCACTAAACTTCTTACATCTGAGATTTGAAAGGAGATCAACATTTTTATCTTTCAAATGGGAAGGATCTTCTACAAAATGTAAAAAGAGCATCTTGGATGGTATTTCCAGAAAAGTCAAGATTAGGTGTTTGTTCTTCAGTCATTTGGATGGAATTTAAGATTTGAAGATGTTGAACTTCAGTGAGATGATAATCTCACCATGCTTTTAACTGGCTAGAAAAACCAGCTATAAGAAGTTCGGCTATGGCTTTATTTGAAGTACCAGTCTGGGTTTTATAGGCATTGGCTGCCATAGTCATTTGTTGTAGGGTGTTTAAAATATGGTATTCTGACATTCTATCTATGCTCCATTCATAGAGGGAATATGCATTAAATTTGTGTTGGTTGATAATGGTAGGTTCATTTTGAATGGATATGTCTGGAGCAGCGGATGATTAGGGGTTTCTCTAGACGAGTTTGTCAATCTTAGGAGTTTCTTCTCTGAAGGCATCTTTATTAGAAGTTTGAATATGATCTGCTTGGTTATTTTGAATGGCGTTAATTTGGTTTGTAGAGGTTGAAAGATTGTTACTGACTTGAGGAGTGTCAGAAACAATTAGGGTTGAGGTTTTGATTTGGTGAAGGTAGTCTTTAATGGCTTTAAAAAGGTAATTTTTTTTGTTTTAAAGTTATGTTTGACTTGGTAAGGTTTGAAAACTGGGTTTTTTAGCTTGAGGTCTATAGGTTTTGTAGTTTTGGAAGGGTTGGCAATAGTCTTTTGGATCTGTTTTTATATTTTGGCTATTGTTTGCTTAAAGTGTTAAGGTTGGTATTGGTGAAATTGTTTTGCTGGATAATATGTTTGGTATTTGTAACATTGTCTTCACCAAGAATTTTGTAAGGAGTAGCTTCAATTGTCTAGTATTTGTGTTAGATTTTGAGGTTTCTTAAGGGTGGATGTTCAAACTCAACTAAAAGACTTAGCAAGTTCCCAAACAAAAGTTTTATTTCTAGACATTATAGAACATGCATGTTTTGTAAATGTCAAAGGATATGCAATATGATGTTCGAATGCATAATACATTTCAAACCAATCAAAAAATAAGATTTGGACTTTATGTGATGTGATGAAATCATAAAAATATTTTTGTATCTCGTGTTTTTGTTGTAAAAAAGTTTTGAAAAAACAAAATCTCTTATCAAAGTTATGGATACCATAAAAATCATTTTTGAAATAAATTTTCTCAATAACAAATTCTTTTCCTGGAGTCAAAAAAATTAGCTTGTTTTGGATGTTTTCTATGATTTCAGAAAAGGTTGGAGAGGTTGGACAGGATTGTTGTTTAGGGTTTATATATAAAAGTTTAGGTATATTTGTAGTGTAATCTATATTTTGAAAGCTGGTATTTGGAATATCAAAGATTGATTTCCTAAGTGGATTTGCATGGTATAGTATATTTATGACAGAAAGGATTTTAGAGATTCTTCCTAAATCTATAGTACTGGATGTGGAAAACTCATCTGAAAACTTGGAACTAGTTGAGTGCCGATAGAAAGACAATTTGACTTTTCCATCTATATATTGGGTTATTTCTTTTATTTGATATTTGGTTTTGGTGGTTGTGGTGATTGAGGTTGTGTTACACCTGCAAGGATCCAGTCCTCTAGAAGGGTTATATCTTTCCACTAGATGGCTCTAGGAACAATTGTGTTTGATCTAGAAAGGTCAATTTTGAGGAGTAGGGTTTCACCTTTTTGTGATTGAAATTTGTGTTTGCTAGAAAAGGCTGAAAACATGGCTTTGTAGTGAATCTTGAAGATCAAAGCGACTGGAATTGATCCTTCAAGCATATTGTAATTATGGGTTTTTATTTGTAAGATCATGCTTTCTAAGTTATTTCAATCTTTAAGGGATATAGTAGGGTTTGGATAACTGGACCACTGCATAGACTAGACTCAATAGAACTTAGTAAGGAATCTTGGAAATTTTGAAATATAGCGTCTCTGAGTACTACTAGAATGGAGGTGTTGAGACCTTCTTTGGTAAGAGGTTTGATCCCAACCTGTACAAGGCCGATATGGATATATTTGTAGTTTCGATCTTGATGTTTTTGTAGGTTTTAGGAGAAAGGAGTTGGATTGTTTCAAAGGGTTTTGTAAGCTGAATATATATTTCTTTAGTTTTGATTGTAAAATCAGTTTTGAAAAGATCAAATTTGGAATTTTGATAAATTTTTGTTTTTGAAATTTTCCAATCATCAATATTTTTTGCAAAATCTTCAATTGTAATTTCATCACTATTAATAACTCTTTTACTTTTAGAAGATTCAAAAGTAGAGGAAGCTGAAATAGAAGTTGTTCTACAAAAAACAGAATCCATGATTTTAAAGATAAATTTAAAAAATACAGGCCGCAATGTATATGGGTTTACTACCCTTTCTTCACTCAACGAGACTTACTATCATTCAGTAGCGTTCACCTATACTTTTAATGTTTTCTTTCTTCACCACGAATATTGTTTCTTATAATATTATTCCTATCCAGATCCCAATAGGCTCTGATACCAAAAGACATAAAGAGAACACAAAGTAAAGAGAAAACCAGTACATGTTGTTACATCTACGAATGATCTAAAAATTAGGTCATAGATGTCCAGCCAATATACTGGATTTGAAAACTTAACAAGTTTCTGATGTGAATGAAGAGGCAAGTCAATGACAGGATCCTCTAACAAACACAGAGCATACTTAATTTTGCAAAATTGTAAATATATATAGTAGGATAATGAGGTCTAAAGTAAAGAATCTTACTTAAATTTGTATAGAAACCAATACATGAGATATTGGTTATTAGTTATAGGAGAGTGTTTATAAAGAATTTTCTTCAGTGTATTTCGCTCTGCCTTTGGAAGCTTAGAAGGTCTCCTTTTATAATGGAGCTGTCATGGAAAAGGCCAAAATACTTTTTAAAAGGCTGAAGATTCTTTTTGGTGCTTTGTAGATGGTCATGTGTTCTTGTTCCCCATAGTCAAAAGACGCCAATCTTGAAAATTGCTTTTGAATTTCATGGTTTTTCTTTATTGTATTGTACTCACCGACCATTGATTTGTTGTTTTGTAGCATCAGGAGATTTTGTAGAAAAAGGCCTAAAATAATGGGCCTTGAAAAAATAATTTGAAAATGAAAAGACTAGGCCTAGAAGAAGGGCTCAAAACAGGTGAGCCTAAAATTTTGAAAATACTTTTTTTTATGAATTTTGTAAAGATGGTAGGATGCCATAGCAATCATCTTCATTCTCATTACCGAGAGGAGTATATGATCCTGAGGATAAAGAGGCTGAAGAAGAGGAAAACAAAAATTCTCCTTTTCCACTGTTTAGGAGTTGTTTCATGACCTCAAAATATTTTTCTTTGGATTTGGCAGTTGCCTAGAGTGCCAAGGCATAGGCTTTTTGGGTAAGGAAAAGGGTTCGAGACTGATCTTGTAGAGGTTGTGGTTCTTCAATACCATGTCTGTTGTTTAAAGAAAGCCATAACATTACAGCAAATTCAGAGCTTTTATTTTCTACAGCAAAAGAGTCCCACCATTTGACCTTGTATCTTCTTATCAAAATTACATGAGCATTTTGGTCATTGTAGTTAAAGTACCACGAGCATACCCAAGGCACAAAGAATTTGGAACAGAGTATAAGCATTGGGGGAAATTTCTTTTCTCTCTCGGTGCTTTTGAAATTCTATTTGAAACGTTTGTAGCCTTTTTCAACCACAGGGTGTGAGTAAAGGTGTAAACCCCGGGGAAAAATAAAGGTTGCTTAGATTGCAAACAAAGTACATGAGAAATAAAAGTGAAGAAATTCATGCATATGGTTAAATAAAAACGGGAATTTGGAAATTTTTGGATATAAGTTTCTGGACGAAATATTTCGAGACATTATAAATCAACCCGAAAATGTTGAGGGTTGGATTAAATTAATGAAAATAAACTAAACTAAAAGTTATAGGGTGAAATTATACGAAATGAAAAGAGGTATAGCTTAATTATAAGAAGAAAAAAAGATGTGGGGGCCTAAATGCAAATAAGAAAAATTATAGAACATAAATACTCCAATTCTCACCAAAAAATCTGCAGTAATCGTAAGCAAAGAAATAAGGGAGTTTTTGTATCCATTCTTGCAAAATCAAGAGAGAAACACAAAAAATTCAAGAACCCATCCAAGATTAAGGATTTATAGATGGAATAAACACTTGTGGGCAAGGGATTAACAAGAAAATCAAACAAGAGAAAATGGAGGGCTGGCTGTCATTATATAAGAAAGGAGGGAGTTGAAAATCTTCAACTGGTTGAAGATCAAAACCTTAATTCGTACCGGTTAAGGTGTTCTAAACATAATCTTATAAGTCATTTCAAATTCGATAATGAATTGATGCCTTGATGTGAGTTATAGATTAGGGTTTTTAGACTTGAATTGGGGGGAAAGTATTTGTTGTTAAAATTAAGTTAATTCATGTGTGGTATGTGATTGGGGATGTGAAACCATGATAATTTACCCAGAAAATGTAGTTCGTGAAAGTTATGTGTGAAGGGAAGGGGGGTGATGAATCTGGACAGACTCCTCCCCTGACTTTCGGTAAGATTTCGGATAGGAGGATGAGGGAATTAGAACCAGGTTCGTTCTTAGCAATTGTAGTTTTGGATGTTACCTAACTAAGGAAATTGGAGCTGTTTAGATTCGTCAACCTTTCCATTTACACACAACTCATGAAGTTATTTAATTTAGCAACCAATACTTTTTTTCCTCAATTCAAGTCTAAGAACTCTAATCTATAATTCAACATCCGAGCATCAATTCATAATTGACTTTGAAATGACTCATAAGACCATGTTTAGAACACCTTACCCGGTACAAATCAAGGTTTCGATCTTCAACTCCCTCCTTTTCTTTCTAATGACAGTCGGCCCTCCCCTCTTCTCTTATTGTTTAAATTTTCTTGTTAATTCCTTGCTCACCAGTGTTTATCCTACCTATAACCCTTAATCTTGGATGGGTTCTTGAAATTTTGGTGTTTCTCTCTTAATTTGTAAAAATGGATACAAAAACTCCTTCTTTTCTTTCATTGCGATAGCTGCAGATTTTTGGTGAGAAGAGGAGTATTTATGCTCTATAATTATTCTTATTTGCATTTAGGCCCCATTTTCTTTAAGTGTATTCTTTTTGCCCCCACATCTTTTTAGTTTAGTTTATTTTCTTTAATTTAATCCAGCCTTGATTTTTCCCGGGATTTGCATTCTCCCCTTCTAATAAAAATTCCATCCTCGAAATTCAAGTTACATACCTATGTCGGAGAATAAGTGCGGAAACTTCTCCTTCATCTCATATTCTAATTCCCATGTTTCTTCTTCTATTCGAGAGCTTCTCTACAATATGCTCACCAAGGGAACTCTCTTATTCCTCAACAACTTCTCATCTCGATCTAAGATCTTGACGGGCTTAGCTTTCATGGTTAGATCCCTTTTAATCTTCATAGGAACTTGTGGCAATACCCATGAGGGGTCTATCTTGGCCTTACGCAGCAATGACACATGAAACACATTGTGAATCTTATCCAAATATACAGGCAATTCTAATCGATAGGCAACTGGCCCGGTTCTTTCCTTAATCTCAAAAGGGCTAATATATCTCGGGGCTAATTTCCCTTTTACTCCAAATCGAATGATGCCTTTCCAAGGCGCCACCTTCAAAAATACCTCAACCCCCACTTGGAATTCCAAAGGCCTTCTTCGGCTATCTGCGTAACTTTTTTGTCTATCCTGGGCTTCCTTCATTCTCTTTCTGCTCACCCTCACCTTGTCAGTTGTCAGTTGCACCATTTCAGGTCCCAAAAGCTTCCTTTCTCCTACTTCCTCCCAATAAATTGGGGTACGACATTTCCTCCCACACAATGCTTTATATGGAGCCATACCAATAATAGTTTGATGGCTATTATTATAAGTAAACTCCACCAATGGTAGGAGATCCTCCCAATTCCCTCCAAACTCCATCACACAGGACCTTAGGAGATCCTCGAGAGTTTGAATGGTCCTTTCAGATTGACCATCCGTCTGAGGATGAAATGTCGTGCTCAGATTCACTTTGTCCCCATTGCTCGTTGCAAGCTAGGCCACAATCTCGATGTGAACCTTGGATCTTGATCCGATGTAATTGAAACTGGCACTCTGTGTAGTCTGATTACTTCATCTACATACAATTTTGCCAGCTTATCCACCGAATCAGTCATCTTCATAGGCAAAAACAAAGCAGATTTTATTAGTCGATCCATACCACCCATATGGCATCATTCTCCTTCTTTCCCTTAGGTAATCCCGTTACAAAATCCATAGAAATATCCTTCCATTTCCATTCCGGAATGATAATGACTGTAATTCCCCTGTAGGTTTCTGGTGTTCTATCTTTACTTGTTGACAGATCCCACAGTTCGACACAAATTTTGCTATTTCCCTCTTCATATTTGGCCACCATTAGTATTCCTTTAAATCCCTATACATCTTTGTACTCCTAGGATGAATAGCAAATTGAGATTCATGAGCTTCTTTTAATACTTCATCTTTCAAAGTTTTATCCTCAGGCAAATAAATTTGCCTGCCCATAACTATTAGCCAATCAGAAAACATTTGAAATGATGTCTCTATACCCTTGTTTACCCTCTCCTTGATCTCTTTTACTTTCCCATCTGCTTGTTGAGCCACCAAAACCTTGTCTCGAAGCACATATCGGATCTTTAACTGAGTTAATAGTGATCCCCCGGGCCCTACACTTAGTCGCAAGCCCATTTTCTTCAATTCCACTATACTTTCCTGTTCCTTAATCTCCATATCATTCATCATTGTTTTTCCCTTCCTACTCAAGACATCGGCTACTACATTAGCCTTACCAGGATGGTGGTCAATAACACAATCGTAATCTCTTATCAACTCTACCCATCTTCTTTGTCGCATGTTCAACTCCTTCTATGACATTAAATACTTCAAACTTTTATGGTCTGTAAAGATTTGAACTTGTGTCCCAAACAAATAATGTCTCCATACTCTTAAGGCAAACACCACCTTGCAAGTTCTAGGTCATGAACCGGGTAATTCACCTCATGCAACTTTAGTTGTCTTGATGCATAAGCAATAACACGCCTATGTTTTATCAATACACATCCCAGACCCCTTTTTGAGGCATCATTATATACCACAAACCCTTTTGTCCCCGATGGAAGGGCCAGCACAGGAGCAGAAATGAGCCTCTCCTTTAGTTCTCGAAAACTCGCTTCACACTCTTCCGACCAAACAAGCCTGACTTCCTTGCGGGTCAGCTTAGAGGGTGATGCTATGGTGGAGAACCCCTCAATAAACCTCCGGTAATATCCAGCAAAACCCAAGAAACTCTGGATTTCTGTCACGTTAGTAGGCCTTACCCATTTTAACACGGCCTCAACCTCCCTTGGATCCACAAATATTCCTTCTACGAATATTACATGGTCCAAACATACTGCTTCCTTGAGCCAAAACTCACACTTATCCAGCTTTGCATATAATTGATTCTCCTTTAAAGTTTGTAGCACAACCCTTAGATGTTGTTCATACTCCAAGTGAGAGTTTGAATACACCAAGATATCTGATTAGTACTTAAAAGTGCATTTTTATCAAGGTTTTATATCATCATTTTGCACTTGAAGTATCAATAACTCCTTAACTAAAGCATGTTTTATAATAACATATCTAATTATATAAGATACCTTTAATTTATGGTAAATGTTCATCTTAAATGCAGGCCTATCACATAAATGAAAGAATTGATTGATGAGTTGAAGTACTGAAATTGAAAGGACAAAGAGATGGCCAAACTTAGAAAAGAGATGCTGGTGCAGTCCAAACTGGAACACTGTTCGGTAATTGGGTCATATCTGGAGCTGTAGATCTTGGATTTATGTCCATTTTATATGGATGGAAAGATAATACATAGGCCTACAACTTTCATGTGGAGCCTAAGATTTAACAAGGCTGTTTTCAAGTCCAAATTGTAGCAACAAAGAAGAAGTCCGAATCTGTCCTGCAGCCCAGACACTGTTTAGTGTTCAGCCCATATCTCAAGTTCTAGAAGTCCAAATGATCTCAAATTTTTACCCTGGAAATATGAGACAATTTCCTAGAACTTTCATGATTTAAGTTTGTTCAAATTATGACGTCATCAATGACGTTTTAGGCAGACAAGAAGATAAGAATTATCACCAAGTCAAGATGTGGCCACCCACTCATCAATTAGTCAACAAATCAATAGTTCCGAATTTTGGCCTATAAAAGGAGGCATTTGCCATGTATTTAGGCATCTTGGTTTCCAGATCAAGATCATGCTCTTGCTTTTTCTCTTTATATTTTGTAATGCTTAAGTTTTGCTTATATTAATCTCTTGCTTATGCTTTTCATTTCCTTTCCTTGTTTATTTATGTTTCTTTCTTTCATTATGTTTAACTAAGTTTATTATGTCAAGGTGAAAAGGGTACACTAATGGTGTAAGAATAAGTATAATATAAACTTAACATGGACCTTAATGTTGGATACTAACATGCTTTATATTTGCTATCTTATTCACTTATAATACTTTGCTTGTTAAATGGTTAATCTAGATTTATGTTGTATAACACTTGGTACAACAAATACTTGGCACTTTCATAGCCCATACTGTATGGTATAACCAACACCTGAGCTATGAAAGGAACTTGATTTGTTGTTAACATAAGTTATAATCATGAATGCCTGACAACATTTACAAGTATTAGCATTATTCGAATAAGATAACTAATGTAATCATGTTAACAATTTATAATCTGATTGGAACCTCCTTTGTGTGTGGTTTCCAATTGAATTAAAAGAGTTTATACTATACTTGTTTGAAATAACATTAGTGGATCCTCTAACCTTGACAATTATTTTTATCCTTGTTTAATCCTTAAATCAATATCACATCTCAAAGCTCTCTTTAACTTATTATTGTTGTTATTGTTGTTGTTGTTGTTGTTGTATTATTGTTGGTTATAATTTGTACAATTAACCTCCCTGTGGTTCGACCTCAGTCTTGCCGGGTTATTTATTACTTCGACACTCCTGCACTTGGGAAAAGATATCAATCTTTTAGTCGTGTCAATATCATGAATGAATACAACCATATATTGGTCCAGGTAAGGTCGAAACACCCGATTCATCAAGTCCATAAACATGGTCGGAGCATTGGTTAACCCGAAAGGCATCACCAAAAACTCGTAATGCCCGTAACGGGTTCGGAATGCAGTCTTTTGTATGTCTTGTTTCTTGATTCTCAACTAATGGTACCCAGATCTCAAATATATCTTAGAGAACACCCTAGCACCCTTCAACTGATCAAACAAGTCATCTATTCGTGGGATTGGGTACTTGTTCTTCACCGTCACTTTATTCAATTGACGATAATCAATGCACAAACGAAAGGTGCCATCCTTCTTCTTTACAAACATACTGGAGCTCCCCAAGGCGAGTTACTAGGTCGGATGAAGCCTTTATCTAACAATTCCTGAAGCTGGACCTTCAGTTCCGCCAATTCCATAGGTGTCATCCTGTAAGGAGACTGGGTTATAGGAGAAACTCCTGGAATAGTTTCTATGGAAACTTCAATTTCTCTAACTGGAGGTAATCCAGGCAACTCTTCTGGGAATACATCTCGAAACTCCCTCACAACAGGAATACTAGCCAAATATATGCTACCCTTTTCCAACTCTCTTACATAGGCTAACCAAGCAAAACAACCCTTCCTCAGTAATTTTCTAGCCACCAAGACTGAGATTACACAACTTGGAATTACTTTTTTTCCCCTTTAAACACTACTCTTTTATTAATCCATGCCCTGAATCAAGTCAAAATCATATAGCTCTAATGGCATAAGATCTACCCTCAACTCTAACCCTCTAATATATAGTTTTACCCCTCTATAAATATCATCAATATGTATATTCTCTCCCAATAGTGTACTAAATGTCACTCCTACACCCAAGTTACTAGATAACACATGCGAGTTATTCACAATTCTATAAGATACAAAGGAATGACTAGCTCCAGGATCAATTAAAGCATAAACTTGCATTATATCTAACTGTAATGTATCTGCCACCACATCAGGTACAGCTCCCATATCCTCGAAGGTCATGTGATATACCCGACCCTGAGTCCTCCCCTCCTGATTTCTGGGCCTCCCACGAGTAGCACTCGTCCCTGAATGGGTAGGCCTGATAGGACGATCGATTGTCACTGATTGTTGTTGGCTTCGAACCTCAATCCTCTGACCATGGGCTCCCTCGGTAGTTCTACGAGGACAATCCTTCTTCCTATGACTCAATAGTAATAGCCTCTGCCTACATGCGGGCACTCTCTTTATCGATGCCCTTCTCCTTTACAAATATAACATCTCCCCGACATCACAGAGCAATCTCCAGGGTGTCGCTGCTCACACCTCTGACAGAATGGATATACTAGTCCCTTCTGCTCTATAGACCCTCCAACAGTTTTGACTCCCTAATTAGCCTGTCCTCCTTAAGCTCCTCTTCCACTGACCTGTCTAGATCTTCCTAACCTCCCTCATGAGGTTAAACTCCCACCTCTTTTCTAAAACTGTCTTGATGATTGCCCGCTCTTCCCTTTCTTTGGGAGAGGAGGTCTCCCAATCAAAAACTCAAAATCTCTCCTCTTAGCTCCAATTTCCTAACTCTGCTCGACCACTGGCTTTGGGGTATTGACACCACCAAAGAGTTGATGTCTTCTTCCAAGTGTAGGAGTGTCGAAGTAATAAATAACCCAACAAGACCAAGGTTGAACCACAGGGAGGTTAATTGTATAAACTACAAATAAAGAAATAGATAATAACATAAAATGAGTTGAAGAGAGCTTTGAGATGTGATATTGATGTAAGGATTAAACAAGGATAAAATAATTGTCAAGGTTAGAGGATCCACTAATGGTATTTCAAACAAGTATAGTATAAACTCTTTTTATTACTCAACTGGAAACCACACACAAAGGAGGTTCCAATCGGATTATAAATTGTTAACATGATTACATTAGTTATCTTATTCAAATAATGCTATACTTGTAAATGTTGTCAGGTATTCATTATTATAACTTATGTTAACAACAAATCAAGTTCCTTTCATAGCACAGGTGTCGGTTATACCATACGGTTGGGCTATGAAAGTACCAAGTATTTGTTGTACCAAGGGTTATACAACATAAATCTAGATTAACCATTTAACAAGCAAAGTATTAAAAGTTAACAAGATAACAAATATAAAACATGTTAGTATCAAACATTAAAGTCCATGTTGAGTTTATATTATACTTATTCTTACACCATTAGTGTACCATTTTCACCTTGACATGATAAACTTAGCTAAACATAATGAAAAAGAGAAACATAAATAAATAAGAGAACATGATTATATAAGTATAGTAAAGGAAATGAAAGGCATAAACAAGAGATTAATGAAAGCAAAACTTAAGCATTACAAAAATATAAAGAAAGAGAGCAAGAACATGATCTTGATCTGAAAATATAGATGCCTCATTGCATGGCAAATGATCGGTGCATTTGGACTTCTAGAACTTGAGATATGGGCTGAACACTGAATAGTGTCTAGGCTGCAGGACAGATTCTGACTTCTCCGTTGTTGCTACAATTTGAACTTGAAAACGACCTTTTTGAATCTTGGACTTCACATGAAAGTTTTAGGCCTATGTCTTAGCTTTCTAGCCATATAAACGAAACTGAAATCCAAAATCTACAACTCTAGATATGACCTAATGACTGAACAGTGTTCTAGTTTGAACTGAACCAGCATCTCTTTTCTAAGCTTAGCCCTCTCTTTGTCTTCTCAATTTCAGTAGTTAAACTCATCAATCAATCCTTTCATTTATGTGATAGGCCTACATTTAAGATGAACATTTACAATAAATTAAAGGTATCTTATAGTATCAAACTTGTTATTATAAAACATGCTTTAGTTAAGGAGTTATTGATACTTCAAGTGCAAAATGATGATATAAGACCTTGATAAAAATGCACTTTTAAGTACTAATCAGGTATCCCTTATTACCCTCTTTATACCCTGAGCAGCCCGTACCAATTCCCGCACAGACTAAAACTGCATGGCTATCAATATCATCCTCAGTTCCTGCCTTAGTCCATCACGGAACCTCTCCACCCTGTAGCACTCTATGGGATGGTAAGTGGAGGCAAAAGCTGCTAAATCTTGAAATCTCCTCTCATACTCCAGAACTGTCATATCTCCCTGCCTTAAATCCAAAAACTATTGTTCTTTCTCCCTCCTATGCTCCCAAGAAAGTCCCTCCATCTCAATACCTCCCATGATCTCCTCTCTCTAATGGTCTCCCACCAAGAGTGGGCACTTTCAACCAATAACTGAGTCACGCAATCCACTCGTAGTTCCTCTAGCACCTGCATCTGATTTATAACTCTTTCCACTTTCCTCAGCCAATGCCTAGCAACCTCAGCATCATCTTCGCCACGGTAAGTCATACAACCCATCTCTTTCATACCCTTCACCCATTGCACTATGGTGACTACTCCCCCTGATTTAGGAGTTGTACTGGAGGCTCCCGCTACCATTCCTGCTGCTACAGCTCTCACTATATGTTCCATAAAAGTAGGATCCAAAAATGGGTTTGATCCAGCTACCAGTGCCACTGGTGGAGGTATATTATCTCCCTCATGTCTGTCTGATACCTCGGGCATTGATACATCTGCTTGACGGGACAACGAATCATCTTGAAGTCTCACTAACTCGCCCCTTTCCGAGTATACTGATGTTGCAGGTATATGAGAGGTGTCTGCCAAGGGATCCTAGTATGGATCACTTTCATTACGAAAACTCTGATCACTTCCCCGAACTGGGGATGGATCAGTCCTGGCTCCTTGCATTGTTCTCACCATCCTGAAACACATTTCAAAATCATATAATGATTCCTGTCCTTGGAATAGCAACCTGAGCTTTGATACCAAAAATGTAGCATCCCCCATTCCAGGATAAAAACAACATTCTCATGTCAACCGAAAAACAGAGTAATTAAATTTTTTTTTTCTATATATATTCATGGTCCTCGTATTAAAAACTACCAAAATTTCAACGGAGTCTCTCCTATACTGAAAGACCCCAAGTTATCGATATGTAACCTGTTTACATTTCTAATAACTCGCATCTCCTAACTCAATCTCAACCCAATTATCCTGGGTTTCAAGCCCATAAATATTATCACACCTATCAACCACAATATTTATAATATACATTATATAACAAAATATCATTATGGATGGATAAAGATATAAATACACATACATGAAATATGGTTATATGAACTACAGAGTTAAGTTCATTTAATCAAGTTTAAACATTAATTATACAAATTAAGTTATACAAACATCTCCATGTTTACAAAATACAAGGGTATACTCCCTAGAACCTAGATTACAAGAAGGGAACATCAGCTAGGATTTACTTCTGTCGTGCATGCGATGGTCCTGAAACAAAATACATATTATTAAAACATGAATATCACAATCAATATAACAACACGAATATCTAACAATTTAAAAAGGGTAATATGCATTCATATTTTGTTCACTCCTCCCTTCTGGTTTTCATTAGAATCTCTTCCTTGTTCAACTATTAATAATTGTTCCCTCTCCCATTATCAACCTCCATTGCAGATTTTATAAGATCAATCATGATTATTTATGCTTAACGCATTACCGATACCAATTTCACTAGTATCATCATCATCACCCCGTAGGTGTCGATGCAAGATGATCCCTTTACATGGGATCCTAACATACACTAAATGTATGCTAGCCAATACATGGTGATCCCCTTTCCCTGGATCCTAGCATACACTAAATGTATGCTAGCCAATACATGTTTGATCCCCTTATCCGGGATCCTAACATACACTAAATGTATGCTAGTTCACACCCCAAATCACACTTCTCATATTTCCTTTGTCGGTGATAATTTCATCACTTGGCAATTCATACAACAAGCTTTCACCTTGAATACACATATATTCAGTAATTCACATTTCACATCGGTAATATATTCAATCATGGAATTTAACTAGAAAGTATAGGTGCGATTCACCTACCTGCAATAGTTGCTCTACTTGTGCTCCCCTGCTGCTACTGTTGCACCACGTCTGTGGTCCCTCCTGCAAATCACAGGTTTATCTCATAAATTTTCCTCCCTCCTTTTCTTTCTAATGACAGTCGGCCCTCCCCTCTTCTCTTCTTGTTCAAATTTTCTTGTTAATTCCTTTCCCACCAGTGTTTATTCTACCTATAACCCTTAATCTTGGATGGGTTCTTGAAATTTTGGTGTTTCTCTCTTGATTTGTAAAAATAGATACAAAAACTCCTTCTTTTCTTTCTTTGCAATAGCTGCAGTTTTTTGGTGAGAAGAGGAGTATTTATACTCTATAATTATTTTTATTTGCATTTAGGCCCCATTTTCTTTAAGTGTATTCTTTTTGCCCCCACGTCTTTTTAGTTTATTTTATTTTCTTTAATTTAATCCAGCCTTGATTTTTCCCGAGATTTACATTACAGGTGGAGGGTCAGCTTGTGGACAGTCAAATGTTAAGGGTAATTATGTTGGAGGAGTTTCAGAGTATAACACCATTACTTATCCTCTCTATGTCAAATGTGAGCAACGACATCCTGGAGATTGCTCTGCATCATTAAAGCAATGCTACATTTATAGGCAGGATGGGTATAGATGGCGGGACTACCCCTATTTAGGTCGGGTATGGTACTATTACAGTGAGTAGGGACACTTTAAGAAGAACTATCTTAGGAGAACTGAGTATGTTTAGGGAAAGAGATAGCAAACACAGAATTATCAGCAGTCAATCATTGTGGATAGACCTACCAGACTAATGCAATCTGGGACTAGTGGAAATCGAGGTTGACCTCGAGGACAAGGGGAGAGGACCCAGAGCATACAGTTTCACATGACCTAGGAGGATGTATGGACTTTCATAGATGTAGTAGCATATACTTTATTATTAGAAAATCAATATGTGCATGTTTTGATAGATCCATGTGCTACATATTCTTTATAGCAAGAAAAATTGAAAATAAACTAAAAAAGCAACTAAGTTAGCACACCATTAAGGGATGCAGTGTATGTAGAACATTTGTGTAAAGAAGTTAAAATTTCTATTGAGAGATATTATATGGAAGTAAATGTGATGTCGATTGAATTACATGATTTTGACTTAATACTAGGAATGGATTGGTTAAGTAACCATAAAGCACAAATAGATTGCTTTTCAAAAACAATATGACTCTACAGGGATCAGATGGGAAAATGATAACTTTTAGGGGTGAGAGAAATGTCATGCCAAATTGTGTGGTTTCGGTCATGACAGCTAGTAAGCTTATGAGAAAATGGTGTGTGGCTTATTTAGCTTACATAATAGATTCTAAAAAAAAAATGAGGTAGAGTTTAATAATATTCCCATCATGAGAGAGTTTTCGGATGTGTTTCCAGAAGAATTGTCAGGGCTACCCCAGGAAAGGGAAGTGGAACTCTCAATTGATATATTGTTAGGTATCTCCCCTACAACTCGAGCACCATTTAGAATAGCACCAGTAGAATTGGTTGAGTTGAAACTTCAATTGCAAAACTTACTACAAAGAGGGTTCATACACCCGAGTAGTTCACCTTGGGGAGCTCTAGTCCTATTTTTTATTTTTTAAAAAAATGGGACATCTAGGCTCTGCATGGACTATAGATAGTTGAATAAGGTAACAATGAAGAAAAAGTATCCACTTCCACAGATAGATGACTTGTTTAACTAGTTAAAAGGGCCAGGGTGTTTTCGAAAATAGATCTGAGATCGTGGTACTACCAGTTAAGGATCATGGAGTAGGATGTACCAAAAACTGCCTTTAAGACTCATTATGGTCACTATGAGTTCCTGGTAATGCCCTTTGGATTGACAAATGCACCAACGGTGTTTATGGACTTGATAAATTGGGTCTTCTGACCTTACTTGAATAAGTTTATGGATGTGCTTATAGATGGAATTTTAGTCTATTATAGCTCCTATCTAAAGCATGAACAACACTTGAGACAGGTGTTGCAGACCCTTAGAGATCACTAGTTGTTTTTCAAATTTAGTAAATGTGAATTTTGGATGAAAAAGGTGGTTTTTCTAGGGCATGTTATATTTGCAAAGGGAATATTTGTAAACCCAATGAAGGTTAAAGCGGTACTGAAATGGAAAAAGCCTACAAATGTAATAAAAATCTGTAGTGTCCTAGGATTTATAGGGTATTAAATTTTATTAAGGGTTTTTAACTATAGTCAATTCCATTGACTTGGTTGATTAGAAAGGAGAGAAAATAGGAGTGGTCAAGGGAGTGTGAAGAAAGTTTTCAAGAATTGGGCCTAACAGCTCATTGTTGGCTCAATTAAGATTACGGTCTGTGTTACGGGACAAAGTTTTGGAGGTGCAACAAAGACACTAAAGTGAAAAAAAATGAGAGATAGGGGTGATCATTTTCCGTTCGGTTTTTACCTATAAAAAACAACCAAACAGGTTTTAAAAAAAAAACCAAAACCGAACCGAAACCAGGTCAAACCGACTGATTTCGGTCCGGTTCGGGTCTTGATTTAAAAAAATCAAGAGACCCTATATGCCTTTTTTTTGCCTTCCTAATATTTTTTTTCTATTTTGTTTGAGTGCGCAGGACTCCTGCTAAGTGACCATCTCCCTTAAACCCATCGAGAGCCGCCTCTTTTGCATAATAACGAACTGGAAAAGCAAGTTGCTGATTCAAAATGGCTTGACTCCATGCAACTACATAAACCCAAAATTCACAAAATCATTATTAATGAATACAAAATCCCAGTAATCGAACGAAGAAACCCCCACACCTCTCTTTATAAAAATTGATAATAATTCCAAAATTATATCCCTAAAAAAACCCACATGATATTTGGAATTTCCCATAAAAATAATCCCAACCAAAATATAATTCCATTTTCATCAGAAAAATAATTATAGAAAAAGAAAAGGCATCACATTGACCCAAAGAAATCCCTAATATTTCTTCCTGCCCATTAAAGAAAAAAATAATGAAAAAAATCAAAGTAAATGGATTCAGAATTTGATTAACTTTGTTCGATAACATGTCAGACATCAAAGAGGAATCGGAATCCAGCATCAATAAAAGAATGGATGATTGGAAATGAGGTAAATGATCTGGAATATAGAGAAGAAAAGCAAAACCTGTTTGGATCTAGATAAGAGGCGATAACTGAAAGCCATGATTTCTTCTTCTTCTTCTTCTTCTTCTTCTTCTTCTTCTTCTTCTTCCTTCTTTTTTTTTCAAATTGAAGGAGTAAGGTTGTTTGGCTCTTTGTTTTTTTATGACCGCTGAAATCCGACCTGAGCGGACCTATTTCTCTGTGTTTCTAAGTGATGATGGAAACACAAACTGTTTTGGATCTCTGTGTTTCTAGTTTCTAAGTCTAAGAAGAGGGAGAGGTGGAGAGGAGAGAGGGGGCAGGTGCTCTGGTAGTGGTAGCTAGGGTTAGCAAATCTTCATTTTCTATTTATAGTACCTCTTTTTTTAACCGGTTTGGTTTGGGTTAATCAGTTTCTACATTACAAAACCGAAACCATACTGGGTTTTTTTCTAAATATTCTAATCAGTTTTTTCTCTCGGTTTGGTTATTTTGGTTAAATTTTTTTTGTTTTCGTGGTTTAATTGGTTTATCAGTTTTTTTTATCACCCCTAGTGAGAGATAATGTGAAACTGGGGGTTGAGACACCCTTCTGAGTCTTGGATGGATGATGGGATGGTAATGATGGGTAGATGAATATATATGCATAACGATAAAGATTTGAAAGAGAAGGTTCCAAGAGAAGCCCATTAATCAAAACTTTTGGTACTTCCAAGTAGTACTAAAATGTACAAGGACCTAAAGGAATTCTATTGTTGGCCAAGCAAAGTTGGCAACTTTCGAGACTTTGCTGGAGCAACTCTGATGTAAATATCATCGGAGATTGCCTGAACATTGTTGAGGAGATACACACCTTTTGTTTGGACCCGTCTTTGCTCAATTTAGAGGTCTGTAGCTTTACATTCATTAGTTTAAAGGTGCCCATTTGATCAACCCAGAATTTGAAAATGCAGGAAAAGCTAATCGGGGATAAGATGTTGGAACTTTTGTGGAAGCATTGGGGTGTAAATGTTCAATTTCATGGGCATAGGATTATAAAGGGGATGTTTCTCAGTTGAATAGTGATGGTTACTTGTTACCCATTTTTAGGTCCCCGTACAAAAAGAAGAAAATACAAATAGAGAATTTATATATATATATATATATATATATATATATATATATATATGGCCAAAATTTGGTTGAGGAGGTTCAAATACAAAGATTGAAATTTGACAGTATATCGTTGACTAATGAGAACCCTGTTGATAAGGAAAATTCAATTCGAGGAAGAAAAGTCTAAAATCAGATGTTTATGAACTTAACTAAATTTTATTGAAGGTTTAATTGAATTGATAGAGGGTTGGATTGCAAGAAAATTGATTTTTAAGTCAATTTAGGCTTTAATTAGAGGAAATTAAAGTTTTGAGGTCAAATTATAATTTTTAAGAGTTGATTTGGTCAAATCAGGGATTTAATTACATAAATATTGAAGTTTGAATGCCAATTAGGAACTTGATTGATGAAATCCAAAGCTAAGAACCAAACTGGAAAAGATGCGTAAATAGAGGGACTAAAATTGACCGAATAAGGGGCTAAATTGAAGAAATTTGAAGTTTATTGATCAATGGAGGGTCAAATTGCATAAATTCAAAACTAGGGACCAAAGGGAAAAAGGCATTGAAATCTAGGGTTTGAATTGAAGTTTGTTAGGGGTGAAATTGAACAAAATTAAAAGTTTTATGCCGATCAAGGGTGTAATTAGAAAGAAATCACAAATCAAAGGACTAAAGTGTAAGTGTCCAAAACGGCGCCATTTTAAAGATGACTATTGACCTTCTTCTTCAGAGAGGTCGCCTGAGGGGCCTCCTTCCTAAGGCGTTTGACGCCTCATTTCTCCCCCAAATTATATGAAGCTTACACGCAAACAATCACTTGACCCCTGATTACACACTAGTGTAAACCATTCGACCTGATCAAGGCTGCAGTAGCGGTGGCACTACTCTAAAGTTGTCAACCCGATCAGCCATGTTTCTACACAAAACTAACAGTTCATCATTGTTACTTTGAATCGATGGCTGTGATGTTTTAGGGTCGAATCAAAGGTCAAGATTTGACACTAAAAGAGACAAAGTGTCCCTCTTTCGCCCCTTATAAATAGATTTGATTTTCATGGTCGGAGGAGAGAGAGAAAAAAAGGAAAAAGAAAAGGAGAATTTTCTTTAGAAGGAGGACGATTTGAAAAGGAGAGAAAAAACATAGAAGTGTTAAGAGAGAGAAAACTTGGAGAGAAAGTTTGAGGGAACGAAAAACAGGGGAGATTAGAAAAAACAAAAAGGTTTTAGAGAGAGACAAGAGACCAAAAAGATAGAGAGCTACGGAGAGAAAGAAAAACAAATAGAAAAGAACATAATGAATGGAATAATAGAAAAAACGAAAAAGAAAGAAAAGTAAAACAGAGAAAGAACGAAAGAAGAAGAGGAAACAGAGGAAGAACAACTCGCAGCGACAATCGTTCTTCCTCTCTGTTTGAGTCACCGCCACTCCACAACCAGCAGCACCGCTAACGATAGTAGCGCCACCGTCAGGTCAGCCCCTCTCCACCTTCGTTTTCTTTTTCTTCTTTGACCCCACCCCCCTACCGTCCCTTTTTATTCATCGTTTGCGGCGACGCATTGCATGCAGAATGACAACTCGTTTTGCATGCAGCACAAATAATTAGCTTTTTGTTTTGGGCCATGTCTAGGCCCAGTTTAGTTGGGTCGAGTATCGGCCCAGCCCCTGTTTTGGGTCAGGTATCGGCCCAATTTATATGGTTCGAGTACTGGCCCAACTCCTGTTTTGGGCCGAGTCTCGTCCCAGTGTGTTTGGATCAAGTCTCAGCCTTATGTCTGCTTTAGGCCGTGTCTTGGCCTAGTGTAATTGGTTCGAGTATCAGCCTAGCTCCTGCTTTGGGCCAAGCTCTGGCCAGCGCTTGTTTGGGGGTCGGTCTAGACCCATTTTTTCAGTGGGTCCGGGCCAGCCCAACTTGCGTTTAGGCGCGTCGGGACCCAATTCCTTTTGGGTCTAAACGCGACCCAACTTTGTTTAGGGGCCGGTCAAGACCCAGTCTCTCATGGGTCCAGACTCGGCCCATCTCCTCTCTGGCCCAGTCTCTGCCCTGAATTTGGGCTCAACCAAGATGGACTCAGCCCACAGGATTGGGCTTAGCTTAAACCCAGTAAATTGTTATATAATATTACATTATATAATTTTTTATCAAAAAATTCAAAAAAAAACCTTTCAAAAATTTGTGATTTTTCTGCGTATTTTTTTTATTAATATTGGTTTGTGTTTTTATACTGTAAAGATACAAATCTGGTATTAAAATAGTCGGTTTTCTTCGAAATATTGCAAAAAAGTTTAAAACAAAAAAATATGTTTTTGTTTTCATGCATTACGGCCAAGTTTCTCAAAACTTATAAAAAACTTTCATACAACAAAATTTCAAAAAATATGTTAGTATGTATTTTGTCTTTAATAACCAGTTTATTAAAGTCATGAGAACTAAGTCAATATTTCATATGATATTTAATCTATACTCGTATTTCATCTTATAAGCGTATTTAGTTCGTGCCATTATTTCATTTCATAATAACCTTAATTCATACCACATCTCATCCTCTCAATTCAATTACAATTTTATGTTCTTTGAGTGTCCTTAAGCATTTATTTCATTTTAACCAACTAACTGTGTTTATTCTTCTCAACATCCATTATATCATTATTGGCTCATTAATATCAATTTTGATTCCAACATGTATTACATTCATTATTACTTGTCCATACAAATTAAAATTACTTGTCCATACAAATTAAAATTACTTATCCATACAAATATGCATCTAATATGTTTTTAACTTATACATATATTTCTTCAATTCTCACATACTTTAAGCCTATTTGGCTCTTCTAATATATTTCTCATCTCGACTATTTATTAAACATATTTATGGACATTCCAATATTTCTTTTCAATTTAAATATTTCTCAAGTCCATTTATGTCACATTATAATAATTTTTTCAAACTAATTTGTGATGATTACAGTAAAATTAATTAGTTTTTAATGTTTAAACTAATAATTTTGTTTAGAGTTTTTTCATAGCAAAAAGCATAGCATTTATATTGCAAGAATCTTCTCATAAACACAACTCGTAGTGTGGTACAATTCGCTATTTAGTTATATACTTTAACATAAAAATAATATTTAAGCACTTCTAACGTGTTTTTTTAATAAAAAAAATTATAATTCTAAACTCAAAATATGATGCATATTTAACTATATCTTTTTAAAATATTGATACTTTGACATATTAGATGATATTTTTAAAAAGTATTGAGACGACGATATATTGAATCAATCAAGGTTAACCTGTCAAATATGCAACCTAAGTAATAAGATTGTGATAACCCTAAAGAAAGCATATCAAAATAAATTATGAAAGTCAATTCCTAATCAGCCCAATATTGAAAGATAAAATTAAAAAAAAAAACATAACAAAAATCATATCCGAGTCAACCTGGGTTAACATGTCAAATGCACGACTCGGGTCATGAGATCGGGATAACTCCATAGAAACAAAATCAAAAGAAAAATTACAAAGTCCAATTTTCAACCAACTCAATATTGAAGGATTAAATTAAAAAAAAAGATAAAAAAATAATTTAAGTCAACCTGGGCTAACCTGTTAAAATCAAGGTCATGAGATTGAAATAACTTTATTAAAAAAAATTATGAAAATACATTTGCTAACAGATCCAATGTTGAAAGTTAAAATCGAGAAAAAAAACCTAAATCCATGAGACCTATATAACTCCAAAGAAAGAAAATTGAAAAAAAAAATTATGAAACCCAATTCTAAAACAACCTATTATTGAATGATGAAATTTTTTTTTAAAAAAAATTGGGTTGTTGGAGGTGAAATTGAAAAAAAAAACAATAAAAAATTACCTAAAAAAAAAGAATCGAGTCAACCTGAATCAACCTGCCAAACTCGCGCTCTGGTTCATAATACCAAGATAACCTTGTATAAAACAAATATAAACAAATGTGAAGTCTAATTAAACAAAATATCCATTAAAAAATGGACTAAAAAAATAAATTGAGTCAACTTGTCAAACCCGTAACTTGGGTTATGAGACCGGGATAACCTCATAAAAACAAAATTTTGAAGTTCAATCTTCAACAACCCAATATTGAAAGATAAACTCGAGAAAAAATTAATTGTAAAAATACAGCCCAGAAAAAACAATCTGAGTCAACTCAGGTCAACTTATTAAGAAAATTAAGCAGTTTTGATCATGAGATAAAGATAAATTCATAAAAAGCAAATTGAGAAAAAAAAATGAAATAAAAAAGGAAAAAAAATAAACACATGAAACTAGTATATAACCAAACAAAAGAATAAAATAAAAATTTAAAACACAATTCTCAAACAAACTAATATTTAAATATAAAATTAAAAAAAAAAAAAAAACACCATTCACATTGTTTTATTAATTAATTGTTAACCAGGGTAGATAAAACTCTAATATCTAATTTCATTACTTTCATGCTATAAACATCTATCTCCTTATGTTAATTTTTAATCCCATTCTATTTTTTGACACTAAACAACATCAATAATTATTCTTGTGAACTTCAACCCAAAACAATCATTCTAGCCAAAAAATTTATCCCTTGCCAAACATCCTTGAAATAGCCCTGCTTTTTTTCTTCTTTTATCAAGCTGGGGAGAAGAACATCATCTGTTTCAAATAGACTGCTTCAATTTTTATTTAAGATCACCGATCCCAGCTGTATACCACATTTCAAAATATTAATTCTTTATGAAAATTCAAAGCACAAACTCATCGCAGCACCTAATCAAATATTTCTGCTACAACTACAGTCATGAAATTTGTGATTCCCTCCATAATCGAAAAGAGAAGGCTACACTTCTTTAAAGGAATGTTTCTTTCTGCAGTTAGCTGAGATCGTACTTCGTTGTTTCTTGAAAATATTCTTTTTCAATTAATTTTTAATATTTTATATTAATATCAAAAATAACTTTTAAAAAATTAAAAAAAATATTACTTTCATTTATTCTGAACAAAAAATACTCTAAAAATACACCCATGATTATTCCCTCAAACAAATATAAAGAGTGATGAATGAACAGAAATCATCCTTTTCTTTAACTGTTTGCAGATCTAAGCACCTCATAATGACATATTTGTAGCAATTTCTCTATCGTCAGAGTAATTTTAAACACAACCATTCTCCTGATCCGAAACGGTAAGGGTTTTTAAATCAATTACTAACGGAACTGTTAAAGATAAATAAACAAAATAATTAAAAAGTGGGTAATTAAACAAAATGATCAAGAACAAACAAAGCCAAGAAAAGAAATGAAACCTCCTTGGTTTCATGTTCCATAGCAGCTAAATCTCTAGGCGCCGTCGCTTTCCACCACCGGCGTCGCGTTCAAATCCAAAACACCGTTTTCCTCCTCCTCCTCCACCACAGCCGCCACCTCTTCAGCCCCGGAACTCTGGATCATATTCTCCTCCTCGTTATTTCCACCACCATCAATCACTTCCACCACTTCAGCCTCAACTGCAGCCCGCCACCCTTCTCCACTACCCTTTCCAAAGTACTTCGCGGCTTCCTGCATCCTCCTTAGTATTGCAAAGAACTCCTCCACCTCCTCCTCAGTCGCCACCGTCACCACCTCCACCTCGTCCTCAGTCGCCACCGTCACCACCTCCTCCTTTCCCTCCCCTCCCCTCACCTTCTTTTTCCTTCCTTGCTCGCTTTCTTTGTCTCCCCTCCTTCTTTTCTCTTTTCCTCTGTCCATCTCTCCTTCAGGAACCTTGGAACTTTTATGCAGACCTTGTAACATTATGGAAAGCTCAACCACAGGATACAACACTTGTAAAATAATAGCGGTGGAGGTAGATACATACTTGGAACTGTTTACATGACAAAACCATATGAATGTATATAATGTGAATTTAAGATATAGTATGTTTTAAGGAAATAATATATTTATATTCAACTAATAGTAACGAAGAGAATAATTAAATAATAAAGTTGAAGACAATTTCATTCACATAAATCCCGTCCATTTTAATAATTTTCCAAGGTCGTTGAAGACTTGGGTGAAACAGCTTACAATGGTCGTTTTCCCACCGTTGATGCAGACAAGATGAGGGGGGGGGGGGGGGGGGGGGGGGGGGGGTGATGTCAACTTCAATGGCAGAGATGACGTCATGGTCATGGCATTTGATAAAATTATGGTGATGCTTTAAGCTGACGAGAATAGGGTGCATAATGATCTCACAACGCGCATGTCGAACGGTTCATGTTTTTCTTATTTATTGATTTCTTAATTTAATATATCTATCATTTAATATTAATTTTAAAAATCCTTCTTTTATTTATTTATATCAGTTTGGTATTTTAAATATTAGTTTTAAAATTTAAGACAATTTCCTAAAGTTATATTATTTAGCCGGGCTGGTGGATCCAAGGGAATAGGATTGCTTTGGATGCTCCAATCACCGTGTAAACAATCAACTAATAAAGTTGAGAACTTAGAAGCCGCCCGTAGTTCATTGGTGATCCCTGGTAAATCAACTTATGAGTTTAGTGGTGCTGGTTATTTTAAAAAAACTATATATTAAAATATTTTTTTTTATTTTTAAAAAATTATTTTTAATATTAGCATGTTAAAATAATTTTAAAATATAAAAAATATTAATATAAAGTTGAAAAATTTAAAAACAACAAAACGCGGTTTCAAGGAAATTGTCAAACAATGGCCATTTGTTATGAAGAGAAGGGAACTTCTCGTGGTCTACCGAAGCAAATAGTAATTCTTTTATATTAGTAGACTTTATATGCTTAAGTTCGTCCTTACGAAGTCATGTATTATAATAGGAAAAACAATTCACGAAAAGCCACTCTTCAATGTCAATTTAGTCAAATTTAACCTTATTAATAGAAACTCCATGCTGCGCGGTCATTTCACTATATCAATAAATATAAATTATTAGGAATTGTTATAATAAAATAACTATTTTTTTATTAAATTAAAAAAATAAAAGCCTTAGTTATGGGAGGTAATTTGATTTTTCTACTTACTTATTGGTCATTAAAAATTATTTGGAAATATATAACTATTTTTATATCATGTTTTTACTCTAAAAGTCAATAAAATTTAGAGCTATTACTAAAAGTTTTTTTTGTTTTTTTAATTTGTCATATATTTTTTATTTTTTTGGTTAAAGTTTATATTATTTTATTTTATTATTAATTTATTTGATTAGATGTCTAGATAAGTTTTTTGATTTACACTTTGAATATTTAAGTAAAAAAAAATATTGAAATATAATATATACTTAATTTTTTAAAAAAAATATTACTGCCCGTAACAGAATATATTTGAGCAGATGAATCCTGAGGATTGGATTACTTAAAATGATAAAGAACTAGTAAAAGTCTCTGTGTTAGATTCTGTTGATCTTTACCTTCTCAATTTGGTGATATTTTAGGTTGATTTCCTCAAATAGACTCATAAAGACTTGGTAAAAAACCAGTAAAAATATGTGTGTGTGTGTGTGTGTTTGGTCTTGTAGTAAGTGTTTATG
Organism: Populus simonii; assembly: GCA_007827005.2. Classification (NCBI taxonomy): domain Eukaryota; kingdom Viridiplantae; phylum Streptophyta; class Magnoliopsida; order Malpighiales; family Salicaceae; genus Populus; species Populus simonii. Next base: position 5,662,809 of record CM017478.2, read on the forward strand.
ATTTAAAAAAAAAATAGGTTTAAAAAAATACTTTTAGTTATAATTTTTTAAAAACTAAGTTTAAAAAATATATGCATAGTTAAAATTAAAGTGAGATTGATTTTTAGATGTAAAATAGATTAAAAAAAAAACATGTCTTTATTAATAAAAAGTAAGCTATTTTAGTTTGTATTGAGCCAAAATTTTGAACACAATTATGTGCAAAGCGTATGCAAAAAATAAAAATTATTTAGCTAATTAAACAGTTTTTTATAATAAAAAAAACTTATATTATGTCTACATATCTTTTTATCTTTCTTTTACACTTTATTTTTTGTTCGAATGTTTTTTTGCTTTTCATATGTTTAAAGTTGATGTCGGCGTCTAATTCGCTTTTTCATCTCTTTAGATTGCCACTGAAACTACTTTTTCTTTTTTTTTAAAAAAAAAAGATGTAAAATATTGTTTATTTATATATACATAAATATCAATTTGAAATAGTAGAGGGCCTTTCAGTGATTTTCTGCCTACTAGAATTCAATGAATTATTAGACATCAGAGTGAGTTGGATTTTGCAAAATTATTGAAAAAACAAAAAAGTCAAAGTCGAGGTCCCTTTCTAGTTCAATAAATGTAGCCATAGCTCATTAATTGGACATTACCGAACAAGTGCTCAGAAACCACGGTGGTTGGAGAAGGGCCATGACCACCGCACAAACTTCTCAAATTAGAAGTCAAATGTTTTTTTTTTATTTATTATGAACTCACTGACAAATTATTAAGCGTCTCCAGGAATATTGCTTCTTTTTAAAATATATTTTATTTAAAAATATATTTAAATAATATTTTTTTATTTTTAAAAAACTATTTTTGACATAACCCATCAAAATAATTTAAAATAAATAAAAAATATTAATTTAAAATAAATAAAAAATAAAAAAATTTAATTTTTTTTTAAAATATTTTTAAAATATAAAAACAAGGGTTATAGGAAACCACTCAAGTTGTGATACAAAATGAGATGCAATCAGGTCTATCTGATGCAAACTTCCCTTCTCTGTATGTATGTATGTATGTATGTATGTATCCAATCAGTTTATTCTGTATGGGCGAGTGAGTTTGAGCGCGTGGAATGCTTGAAAAAGTGATGAGATGACCAAAGCAGCTTCGATTCTCTAGCGATATAATTCCCGAGTAGACCAAAAGACGACCCTTTAGTTAGTCAACATTTTTATTGCTGTAATTCAATGGGAAATTAGCAGTTGTGATATCATCATATCCTTAGATTTATTAAAGCTCAAGTGGGTCCATAGTATATGATTCTCAATATTAATTAGTTTCCATGGTTTTTTCTAATTCAATAGCAATAGGTGTCTTTTTAATTAGTTTATATTAATCAAAACTAAGTTATCTTTTAAATCATTTTAAAGATGCATTCTTAATATCATACTGTAAAAGAAATATTTATAAATCTTGATCATAAAATTTAAATCTAAAAAATCAAGAAATACAACAAACTTCTTTAACTATATATCAACTTTTTTAAATTATTTTTTAATCAAGAAATACAGTAAAGGATGTTCCTTGGAGGCTTCATCAATGGCTTTCATTATTTATTTGTGTAGTAGTGCCTGGTGGGGGCATCTTGGGTCTATCCCCAAAAGATGATGGATGCGAGATGTGACCCATCACCTCCATTAGATTATTTTTATGTTTAAAAGGTATTTTTATAAAAATTAAAATTTTATTATTTTAAATTATTTTTATACTGTAATGTGGTGCTATAAAAATAAATAATAAAATATTATTTTAATAAAAATATACTGTAAAAAATAATTATTTAAAAATTATCAAACATGCTTTAACACGTGGCCTTGAATTTCTCAACGTAATTACAAAGCTTGCTTTTACCGAGTAGCATACCTGCCACGTGATATTGTGGCCTCGACAATCAAAGCCTTCTTTTTAAACCACCCCCCCACCCCCCCCCTCCCTCCCCCCCCCCCCCCCCCCCCCGTTTGTGAGTGGGTTTTTAATTATGTTCATGAGTGTTTTAGAAGTGTATCTGTTTTTGATAAAATATTAAATTAGTATTTTTTAATAATTTTAATATATAGATATTAAAAATTAATATATATATATATATATAAATTAATTTAATATATTTTTAAAAAACACAATACGTAACAATACCAAACATAAACATAAATAAATTCAAAACCACCTAATCCTCACAAAAAAAAATTAATAAATAGAAAACAGTAAAGTAATTTAGTAATATAGTATTGAACAATAATTTGCAAATTTTTAGGGATATTTATATTTTTTTCGAAGTAGGAAATATTGAGAGGGATTATGGTTTTTTTTTCTTAAAAGGTTTTAACTCAAGTATTTTTAAGAAATAAATCATTAATAGTAATTGAAATATAATTTTTTAATTACTATATATTTTGTTTTGATTTTTTAAAATTTTTTGCCTCTAAGATTTTTGATTTAATTTGATTTTTATATCAATTTTGGTCTTCGTTCTTTTTATTCTTATTTGTTTTTATCTTATTTTTTTAATTAAAATTTTTATTTATCAGATTTAGTTCTCCTTCTTTTGATTGCTATTTATTTTATTTGAAATAATTCATGAAATTAAATGTTTTGTCAATTTCATCATATTTTACTTTTTTATCTATCAGATTTGATGTGTATTTGTATTTGAAGTGGAGGTTGAGGTTGGGTGTGAGACCCACTAAAAAAGCCACAAAAAGCAAGAAAAATTAGCTTTTGTAGTTGAGTTTTGTGCATAAATGGGTTGTACCCTACCACAACCTCAACCACAAAAGCTAACCCAAACACACTCCAAGATCTCCATTATTTTGATTGCTATTTTTTTATTTGAAATAATTTATGAAATTGATTTTTTTTTCAATTTCATCCTCCTTCAATTTTTTTATTTGTTGGATTTGGTCCTCATTCTTTTAATAAAATTGAAAAAAAATCAAAACATTAATAAGTTATTTTTCAACTCATTTTCCATGATATAGTCAAACACTGAAAAATATTTTCCAACTTATTTTTTATGACAATAACAAACATCAAAAAATAATTTACTTTCTAGGAATTTACTGTAACAACCTCCACTCTTTATACTTAAACTTACAAATAAGAATATCATAATTCAATTTAAGATTGGTGTGGATTTTTTTCTACCAAAATTTCAGCGAAGTTTCCCTTATATTTCAATACCAAGTTATCGACATCAAACACAAAATCTTTATTCAATCATTATGGACACAATCGTTTCAAACTCTTATTCTATTCAATAATTTATGATTTCAAATTTATTCACATTTCAAAAGTCTTATCGATATACTCCATATTTACACAAACAATTAATTAAGTGTGTGTGCGCGCGCGCCCGTGCATATAGATTCAAGGAGTTAATTAAATACGTACATTACAGTTTAAAGGAATAAAAAAAAAAGATTAGAATTTTAGAGGACCAAACTTAATTTTTACAAAGTCAATTGATTAAAATCAGGGGTAAAATTGCAAGAAAATTAGAAGTTTAGGGTGAATTAGGGGTTAAATTAAAGAAATTCACAGCCAATGATATTTTTTAAAAAGGCGCTAAACTTCAAGGACTTAATTCGAATCAAGACAGGGGTGAAATTAAAAGTTTAATGGTCAATTAAGGGCAATTTGTATAAATCCAAAACTAAGGATCTTTTTGAAAAATGTGCTGAAATTCAAGGCTGATATTGAAATTCAACGAGAGCAAAATTATATTCAATAAAAAGTTTGGGGTCAATTAGGAATGCAATTAAAAGCCGAAGGACTAAATTGAACTTTGGCCAAATCCCTAAATTAAAACCCTAAAGGCAAAATGATGTCGTTTTGGCCATTACAAAAAAACAGATGACAAGTTGTATGATTACTGTTCATTATCTTCTTCTTTTTGCCTAAAAAGGTTGCTTAGGTAGAGCTTTTCAGAGCATTCGATGTTTCATCTCTCAACCAAAAAAGACAAACTCTACACCACTATGATAGCCTGACACTGTACTACACTCTAGAGTAGGTCTCGCTGGTTGGTTACCCCTAAAGTCACCACGACGCTACCTCAAATTGGCCAACCTGACAAGCCTTTAGCAACCCATTTTGACAGATGATGATGACACATTTGATCCAACGATTAAGATCCTTTTTGCTTGAATCAAGGGTCAAAACTTGTCCTAAATAAAGATAAAATGTCACTCTTCCACCCCTATAAATAAGGGTGGATTCTAGCCATTGAAGAACAAGAAATCAAAGGACAAAGTTGAGAAAAATCAACTCTTTTCCCAATTTTTTTTCTTCCATCCACCAGCCTTCTTCTTCCACTTCCTCCGCCATACCTTTGCTATCGTTGCCGCCACCAGCCACACGCCAGACTTCCCAGCACCACCAGGAATGCCACTAGCAACTCTTCTCCTCCAGACAAACAAGTCTTCTTCTTCTTTTTCTCTTGATCCCCACTGATAGCTATTTGCATGCAAAATTCATTTTGCCTACAAAATGGAAAAATATAATTAGCATGGGCTAGAATGGACCCATTTCAGCTCAGCCCATATCGATGGGCCCGGTCAAGCCCTAAAAAAGAAGAAGAAAGGCTGCTAGGCTGTTAGTTAGCCCAACTCAGCTGAGCTGTACCTATTTCAGCCTAGCCCAATGCTTATTTTTTTAAAAAGAGAGGATTGTTGGGTCGTCAGCTGGCCCAAACCAGTCCAGCCCAATATATTTAATAATAATAATAAAATAATATTTTTTTAAAAAAAGAAAAAAATTCAATTTTTTAAAAGGACACTTTAAAAATATTTGTGGGTCTTTCCCATGTTTTTCTAATAATTTTGCATAATATCAGGCTGTAGATGTACACTGTACGATATGGACTAGATATTAAAAATACCTGATTTTCTTCGAAACTTAAAAAACAATCTAAAAATTAAAAAATAAAATTTCATTTCAGAAAACAAAAAAATATGTGTTTGGTTTTCTTGCATACAACTAAATCTTAAAAGTTTTTTATGCATATTTTTTGAAGAGGGATAAAATTATTTTTATCATGTTTTTTTTAAAATGCAAAATAAATATCGTAACCGGTTTATGATTATCCATTAGGATTTGATCAAAATACAAAAAATCCCATTATAATTAGTTTGTCATTCAGAATGATAGGTCTTAGCTATATTAAAGAAATAAATAAGTTCGGACCTTAGAATTCTTAGGATTTAACCCAATAAAGTAAAAACCTCTTTACGAAGGGAGATCTACCTTGTACCTTAGACAAGACCAACAGATAGGAACATGATTTAGAATAACAATCAAACAACAATGTCGCTTATCTTAGATAGGGTGTACTGAGGATGATAAATCTTCCTGTTGCACAATCAGTCCCTTTAAAACGCTTTTGTTGACCAAAAAACATCCTTTTGTTCAAAACAACATTAAAATACTTTGTTTCATTTAAATGAAATGGTACTGTTTTTTGGGTTTTGATCTAAATTAAGTCATTAACCTTTTTCTTAATTACAACCCCTAATTTTTTTAATTTAGTCAATTAAGTCCTCAATTGAATTTTGATTATAAGAATCAATTCAATTTCACCCCTTTCAAGTTTCAAAATAATTCCCTGAGTTTAGCGTCTTTTTCATTTTGGTCCTCGGTCTTGGATATTTTCAATTTCATCCCTAATTGATCTTCAAACTTCTAATTTCCTCAATTTCACCCTATCTTCAATTCAATTGGGTCCTTGAATTCACATGCTTTTTGAAAAAAGATCTTTGGTTCTAAATTTCTTCAATTTGGCCCTTAACTTTGATTTTCTTATAATTTTATCCCTAATTTCATCTAATTTGAGTTTTAAAAAAATTAAATTTGGTCTTTTAAAATCTCAATCTTCTCAATTAATGTCAAATTAAGCATCTACACTTATTTTTTCACCAATTAAGTCTCTAATAAAATTAATTTGACACATTAAAAGTCTAATTAAATCTCTGCACTTAATTAATTCTTTTAATTTGACCCAAATTAACTCTTAAAATTAATTAAACCTCTAATTGGGCCAATGATTAAATTAAATTGGCCTATTAAAAGTCTAATTAAGTATTTAGACTTAATGTTTATGAAAATTTATCCAATAATCATTTAATTTGACATTATATTTACATTGTCTTTTGAACTTGGGTATAATTGGGTTCCTAATTTTTGTCTAAAATCTCAGTTTGGTTTCTCCGTGCATTTCAAAACCTTTTTAGCATCTTCTGTCAACTTGCTAGTCTTTTTTTTTAATTTTAAAAGAAAAAGGTAATTTTGGTGGAAACTCAAAATTGGGTTATGGAAGGCATGAATTTAAATACTTTTAATGATGAGTATTCTCATAAATAAATGAATAATGTCATTTAAAATAAAATAAAAAAAATTAAATTTTAAAAAAATAATAATATAAAAATGATTTATTGGTGCAAATTTTTATTTTAGGATGATGCATAATATTTTTCAGGGATTATAAATAATAATATAGGCTACATCAAATCATATTGAGTAAGAGTGGAAGCCTACGAATCTGTTTTCAAACTAGCCAAGATAAATGGGCCAAAGTCTAATTCAATGTTAATCATCCCTATGATCCAATGTCCACTTTAGAAATGGTCAATTTAACAAATCTCTGTTTTTTAAGAGACCAATGTAAAAAATTTTATGAATAACTTAATCGATAAGTCTTTATTTTTAAGGGATCGATATCAAAAATTCACAAATGACCTAAATCAATAAGTCTTTTACTTTTAGGGATTGATATTAAATTATTTAGTAAAAATAATAAAAAGATTGTAAGTAAGTTTATGAGATAATTAGAATATTTCACGGGGGATTAAAAAGATAGATTTATGAGAAAACATATAGTAAATGTAACATTTTATTTGAAATGATGTGGTAAGGGTAGTGTCGTTCTTCCTTTAAGTATAACTAACTCCTTACTTGAATCTTTGAAACCTGTGTTAGTCTTTAGAATTCCTAGTTTCCTCTAATTATTAGGTGGAGACTCCTAATTTTCATATATAATTTTGTTTCGGAGAGTCCCATTTATGTTCAAGTGTGATAGTGTGGCAACTCTGCTAGGGAACCTAGGATTGAGCCTAATTACTTATGTTTTCCTCTCATAAATTTAATTATCTTTTTTGCCCTTTATTTATGTGTATTTTCTTATTCATATTAAATTGTACATAATCCTACATATACATTTTGTGATTCCATTGAAAACTAGGTATGCACCCTATTAAACTACTTCCAAGCTTCACCATCGAAAAGATGCACCATGACTCTATCCACCCATCATGTGAATGATATCATGCCATATGTTCAGTAATATTTGATGACATGGTTAACCTTTCTAATCTAGGAGCGATTGAGATGTATCTCAGTTTTCTATATGAAACAAGAGTCATTCCCCTACTAGTTTTGGGTTTATACCAAGCATGCCTTTTATTATGTGTATTTTCTTATTCATATTATTTAATTCCATACATTGTGTTTATTTTATCTTTCATATGCATACATGTTATTTTGTTTTTAAGTTTGCACACTTCATAAAAAGCTAATAAAAATTGTGTACCTGAACTGGTCTATTCTAGTGTTAGATAGGGAGATTCAGGTGGCAAGTGAGACTTATGTTCACTAATGCTCACTTGAACTTTTGTTCAAATCAGAACTCACTCAATGCATGAGGAATCATGAAATTATTTTCAAACCCAGGTTGCATATGGTTAAGAGGTCTATTTACCCCATCAGTAATTCAAATAATTTAGGGACATAAAACATCTTTAGGAATAGACAAATGAAGCCCGAACCTTTACGAGTTATGTCATAATTCAATAATTCAATTTGACCCTTTTTTCAAATATTTTCCAAAAACAAATACCAAAAGTCTAAAAAAACAAATTCAATGATATTTGGCTAATTTCTTGTCATTTCATAATTTTCAACCATTTCTCTTATTTTTTTTATATTGATAATTTTTTTTAAAAAAAAAAAGAAAGAAAAATAACAAAAACAACCAATCATGCAAAAAGAAAAATTTTAGTGATTAAAATGTAATTGAAAAATAGTAAGGACCAATTTAGAAAAAAAAATTTAAATTGCATACTATTGTTTTAAAAGAGATGGCATGTTTTTTTTAAAAAACAAAATTAGAAGCTATAAGGTGGTAGAAGGTTTTAAACAAATTAAGAAGATAGTAGATAAGTGTGAAAGATTGTTGAGATAAAATTTGAAAATAATATTTTAAATAGTATAAATAAATGGTTATACACACCTAAAAAGTGAGGAGTTAGTGAGAAAATTAGCCATAAAAAGGGCTCCACACCAAAAACACCATTCCCAATCTTTCCTCGCACACACCAATACCCCTATATACCACCAAAACACTCTCTCTTCAAAAACAAAAACAACATAGATTCTCACCCAAAAAGGTCAAAGATCATGACTATCGCTCACACGCGGAAGGTGTTTGTTTTTGTCGCAGCTTCTACTTTTAAGGCATAGCACGAAAACAACATATTTGGTTAATGTTCAAGTACATTTTTGTGAATGTAGAACCTATTGAAAGTGATGTTCCAATCTAAAAAGCAATTGTTGGATGTTTTTTACTGAGATGCAATCTTAGCTTTTCCTCCTCTAATAACTCCCCTCCAAAGAAAAGAACCGTTGTTTTTTACAGTTATCAAAATACCCCCTCATCTCTCCCATCCTCTCTATGTCACCTTTACTAGCCTCTGGTCCTCCCCACCTCGTTGTTTTGCCTGTGTCGTCCATTTATATTCCTCCACCCAAATCTGAGATCACACCTTCCCTATAATTCCCCTCTGTGTTCCCTTAAATATTCCGTGGATAGCCATGATGATGACGGTTTTGAGTGATAACAATTGGAACATGACAAATGTGTTCCTATAGAGCAAAGCTTAACAAATTTATAAAATAGAAAAATAATATCTATTATTATGATCAAATTACCTAGTCAGGATATACATTTCAAAAACATTTTTGGTCTTGAAAATTCATGATGATAATTTACAAATCAAAATGCAGTGAAACTACTATTTATGTTGAAGTGTAAATGTTCAATATGGTTCTATCCAAGTTGACATTATATTATGTTAACAAACTAACTAAAATTGAGTGATATATATTAATGTTATCAAAAAAATTTCCTTTTAGCATATGAAATATTTCATTTAAGCTCAAGCAATGAGATTTGGCAACAAGACGTAAATTGGTTAATTATTTGAGTTAAATTATGGTATTCCAATGTATTAAAATTACTAAGCAAAATAAGAAAATACTTTTTTTTTGTTTGTTTGTTAATGTTGAGCATACTTATCATCTGGGTTTTAAAAGAAAAAAAATAGAGATGGCAGTGAAGTGTTGGGATTTTGATCTGGTAAAAAGCAAAGCAATTTGTGGATTTAGGCCTGATTATTTTACTCAGCTCATATGGTTTCAAGGCAAGGCATGTATTCTAAGCCCTCCCCCCCCCATTCTTCGGCCTGCGTATGGTTTTGCAAATGGGCTGCTTACATAATGTAACATGAATTTTGGGCTTCTCACCTATGGGTCATATACAATAAGTGTCGGGCTGTTTGCTCTTGGTTTTCCTTGAGGCTTTGTTTGGGTATTCCTTTTTTTTTTTTTTTTTACTTTTTTTTATTAGCTTTCTTATTTAGCCTAGGGTTGTATACTTAAAGATGCAATCTCATATTAAACAAATTTATTTGATTTTAAAAAAAGAGAAAAAAAAATAAATTTAATTGCATATAGCTAAGTTCCTAAAAAAAAACCATGTTTGCACTTTTAATTAAAAAAAAGAAAAAAAATATTTCCATGATTTAACATCTCTTAAAAATACCAAGAAATTCAAGAAAAAATATATTTTATATAATTTAAATGTATCATGAATTTAATAAGAAGTTTACTAAAGTCATGAGGATTTGGCTTAAATTTTTAAAAAATTAAAAAATTAATTTGTTTATTTTTAATATTAAAGATTATAAACTTATTATAGGTAAGATATATTTCTGGTATTAAAAGAAATGAATGCAACAAATACGTTTTAGCTCTGGATTAGCTAGGCTTAACCCGTAAAGTCATAGTTCACTCTATTGTGATGGACCTACTTTAACCAAAAGACAAACCAACAGTTAAAAAAACACAATAGTGTCTTAGTAATAGTTAGACTAATAAACAATGTAGTTTACTTTAAGTAAGGTCTGCTAAGAGTGATATTGTAACACCCTCAATAATTTCATAATTTCATGCATTTAAGCTTTATTTCCTGTAAATAATTAGTAGTTTTAGAGTGATTATATATGTGTGTGTGTATATATATATATATAAAAGAAAAACTTAGCTTTACGAGAATTTACTGAAATTTTGGCAAAGTCTCTTTTATATCTAAAGATTCTAAGTTATAAATAAATACTTGTAACAATTCAATATACCTATCACACATAGCCCAATTATTATCCAATCATCCTAAACTCATCATTTCGCAGCACAACTCATCAAAATCATTATAATTCATTTTAAATTCATATCATGTATTTAATTATAATATTCAAAATTCAATTTAGAGATCTATAACCATAAATTATCTAATACTATTATTCTAAGCTATGACAAAAAGAAAAATTACATCACCATACACTAGCATCATACATTCTATTTTCTAAACAGTAATCTCCATATTAAGCTCCATTCAACTAATACCCAACACCGGGTAATTCTTTGTTTGCCTAAGTCCATCACTTACAAACAATCTAAATTATCTACCCATTACTGGGTAAAACTCCCACATTCGAGGATTCAATTTTCATTCCTTCGTACCGAACATTAATCTTAATATTAGGAAAGATTAATTCCTTATATATGTTATCAAACTTTATTTTCATCGTCAAAATTAATTTTTTTACCCCATGCCAAGCATTAATACTTTCATTAGAACTAATTTCATTGTCCTTTACCGGGCATTAAACCCCTCACCGGGATTAATTTGATTGCCCCTTACAGGGCATTAATTCCATCACCAAAAAATTAATTTTTTCCAATATATGTTTTAAAAATTAAATATAAAATAACATAATATATCCAAAATATTATAACAACAAATTACAAAAAAAAATGTTATGGTGTTGAACACCTGCCTGCAGTCAAAGATTTCGGAATGCCTCCCTACTGCAACACAACTCTCTAAGTCTCTCTTGTATCAACAGGCATATCAAATTTTCTTCTTATATTTGTTACCAAATAAATTCTCATTTCCAAACATTTATCTAACCATTTAAACTAGCCAATGTCAATCAACTTGACTTATTCAATCAAAACTATCATCTTTGATTTAGTTTATTTCAAATTAAAATTTTAATCCAATTCCATATTTTCCCGATGCTATTAACAAAGAAAATACCACATAATCTCGCACATGCAACCATTTCTTACACTCCTTTTTATTTTCATTACTTCAAAAAAAGTCCAGAATTTAAAATCAAGAGCAATTCTAAATATGGGTTGAAAACAAATTGTATAAATTTAGACTCAGTTCTGTCATCTAGACATCTAAAATCATTAATTATATTAACATGTGGAATCTATCCTACTGTTCTTGGTGTAGACCTATTTTTGGTTTTTATTCCATATATGGAGTTTTATAACTCCAATTTATACAAGATCGGTTTCATTGGAAATTTAAAATCCCTAGCTATAACTTCTATGAAGAGATGAATTTCAAATTTTATCATTTTCATGCCTAGAATTTCCCTAGAAATCAAGAGACGAAGTTGTCATATGTTTCGTCCATTAATTCCAATTCTCTATAACCCTTCATGCTCATTTACATTTTAATCAAGCATTTAAAGTCAATTTATGCAATATTAATGTTAATGAAATTTTTTATTACACTATGACATTTCAATAAAAAATTATAATTTTAATTCAATTCTTTCAGAAATTATTTCCCTACATTACTACATTAATTCACAACAATTTCACTAAATTTCATGCAACTATATATTATGAACCTAACTTTCCTTTTTGGTCGGCCACTTGGGTTCTTAAGGATCCTATGTTTCTATTCATCAATTCAACCTAAGTTAACACTCAACACAACTTAATCTAACCAAATTTGATCAATTCATAGTCAATTTGCATTTTCATCAAATTTTTTCTATAAAACCTAACCTAAAATTCATGATTTCTACCTCAAATGTTATTCGTATCGCATGAAATTGCTAGATTAGGTCTAAAACCCCTTACCAGATGTTATTCAAGTCTACAAATATCAACTAATCAAGAATTTTATGAATCCTCTTTCTTTTTTTCTTCCTTGCTGCCATAATTATGCAGCCCCTCTCCTTTGATTATTTGCATCTTTTTCCTTCTTACTTAGGTGTTTAGAGGTGTGTGTGTGTGTGTGTTTTTCTCAATTTCTTCCTAAATCCCTTGATTTTCTCTTGGTTTCTCTAAGAATTTTGATGAGATTTTCCTCTCTTCCCCTTTTGTTTGCATATGCCGGTTAAAGAGAAGAAAATCTCCTATTTTTATACTATTTTCTAGGGTAATTTACACTTTTTCCCCTCCTTAAGCATAATATGAATTTTCCCTCCCCCTTTTTATTATTTTATTTTTTGATGTCACACTGTTTTTATGTTTTTTTTATTTCACTTTTGATAAAAAAAAAAAAACTTTAATTTAACCCTTGTTTTTATTAGCTAGGAGTTTACATTCTTCTTTCCTTTAAGAAAATTTCATCCTCAAAATTTTAAATTTTTGTACCTGGATTCTCGAATAATTCTAGGTATTTTCTTTTCATTTTCGATGCTCTTTCCCAAGTTTCCTTCTCGACTTGAGAACTCTTCTATAACACTTTCACCATAGGAATCTTCTTATTCCTCAATTCTTTCTCACTTTGATCCAGAATCTTTATTGGTTTTACCTCCATAGTCAAGTCTTCTTTAACTTCCTATGAAACTTACGGTAGTACTCTGGAGGGATCTACATTAGCCTTTTGTAGCAATGAAACATGAAATTCCTTATATATCTTAGCTAAATATGGAGGTAAGGCTAATTTATATGCCATATGTCCAATTCTCTTCACCACTTTAAAGGATCCAATATACCTTAGTGCTAGGTTTCCTTTCAGACCAAACCATAACATATGTTTCCAAGGAGCAACCTTCAAGTAAACCACATCTCCAACATTAAACTTAAGAGGCATTCTTCTGATATATGCATAATTTTTCTACTAGTCCTGGGTAACCTTCATCTCGTCTCTTATAATTTTCACCTTTTCTAAAGTGATTTGTACTAATTCTGGTCCCATCATCTTCTTGTCCCTAATTTCTTCCCAGCAAATAGGGGTCCGACATTTCTACCATGTAAAGCTTCATAAGAAGTCATCTCTATGGTACACTAGTAACTGTTATTATAGATGAATTCGATTACTAACAGATGTTCTTTCTAATTTCCCCCAAATTTCACTATACAAGCTCTCAATATATCCTCTGTAGTTTGAATTGTTCTCTCTGATTGCGTATTAGATTGTGGATGAAATGTTATGCTCAAATTTACTTTTATCCCTAAAGTACGTTGAATATTTGGCTATAGTCGTGAAGTGAATCTAGTGTCCTTATAAAAAACAATTGATACACATACCCCATGTAGTCTCACTATTTTATCCACATATAGTTTAGCCAACTTATCTACTGCATTTGTCATTTTCATAGACAAGAAAAGTGCTGACTTTGTTAATGGATTTACTATAACCCAAATTACATCATTACCTTTTCTCCCTCTTGGTAAAGTCGATATGAAATCTATAGTGATGTCTTTCCATTTCCATTCCGGTATAAAAAATGATTGGAGAGGTCCAGCTGGTTTTTATGCTCCACCTTTACTTGTTGGCAAACTCCATATTTGGTCACAAATTCAGTAATTGTGTTTTCATGTTCGGCCACCAATATAATTCTTTTAGGTCCCTCTACATCTTAGTCTTCTTGTATGTACCATAAACCTCGATTTATGAGCTTCTCTTAACACCTCCTCTTTCAAAGCTTTATCGTCAGGCATATACATTTATTCACCCATCACTACCATTCCATCATTCAAGACTCGAAAGGGTGTCTCAACCCCCAGTTTCACCTTATCTATCATTTTATTCACTCTAGTGTCTCTTCATTAAACTTTCTAAACTTTGTCTCGCATACAAATTGTACTTTTAATTAATCTAACAATGAACCCTCAAGCCCAATCTCAACTTTAACATCAATCTTTTTTAACTCTATCAATTCCCTTTTACCATCCTCCTCTATTGTCTTCATTACTACTTTATTCTTACGACTGAGAGCATCTGTGACCATATTAGCCTTCTCTAGGTGATAATCTATTACACAATCAAAATCTTTAATGAACTTTATCCACCTTCTCTATCATATATTTGACTCTTTCTATGTTAGTAAATACCTCAAAACTTTTATGGTCCATAAAGATTTGAACATGGGACCCATATAAGTAATGTCCTCATACCCTTAATGCAAACTCTATTGTGGCTAGCTCTAAATCATGGATATGATAATTGACTTCATGAGCTTTTAGTTGTCTAGATGCATCAGCGATGACTTTATCATGTTGCATTAAAACACAACAGCCTCTTTCTGGATGCATTATTATACACCACAAACCCTTAGGTTCCTGAAGGAAATGTCAGCACATGGCGGTAATTAACCTTCTCTTCAACTCTTGAAAGCTTTCTTCACACTTTTCATCCATTTCCATATGGTTTCATTCTTAGTCAGTCAAGTTAATAGAGAGGCTATAGTTGAAAAACCTTCTATAAACTTTCTATAATACCTTATCAACCCCAAAAAACTACAGATTTTCATCACATTTGTAAGCCTTTTCCATTTCAATACAGCTTCAACCTTTCTCAGGTCTATAAACATCCCCTCTAAAAATATAAAATGCCTTCTAAAAACCATTTTTTAGCTAAAATTCATATTTACTTAATTTGGCATACAACTGGTGATCTCTTAGGGTCTGCAGCACCTATCTCAAGTGTTGTTCATGATACAAATAAGAGCTAAAATAGACTAAAATGTCATCTATAAACATCACTACAAACTTATCCAGGTAAGTTTAGAAGACTCTTTTATCAAATTCATAAACATTATCGATGTATTTATCAATCCAAAGGGCATTACCAGGAACTCGTAATGACCATAACGAGTCCTCAATTCAGTGTTTGGTACATCCTGCTCCTTGATCCTTAACTAGTAGTATCCGATCTCAGATCTATTTTTGAAAATACCCTGACTCTTTTCAACTGAGCAAACAAATCATCTATTTGTGATAATGGATACTTATTTTTTATTGTCACTCTATTCAATTGTCTATAGTCTATACGGAGCCTAAAGGTTCCATCCTTCTTTTTCACAAATAGAAATAGAGCTCCCCATGGTGAATTACTTAAGCGTATGAACCTTTTATAGTAATTCTTGTAGCTAAACCTTCAACCCAATCATTTCTCCTAGTGCCATCCTATATGGTGCCTAAGCTATTGAAGAGATACTAGGCAATACATCAATTAAAACTTTTATTTCTTTTTTCAAGGGTAGCCCTGGTAATTCCTCCAAAACACATCTGGAAACTCTTTTACAATGAGAAGGTTTTTTTATCCCTACCTCACCCTTTCTAAAATCTATTACATAAGCTAGATAGACCATACACCCCTTTCTCATAAGCTTACTAGTCGTCATGGCTGAAATTACACAATTTAGCATGACATTCCTCTCCCTAAAATGCACTCATTTCTCCTCTAATCCACGTAGAGTCACCTTTTTTATAAAACAATCCATTTTAACTCTATAATTGCTCAACCAATTCATCCTTAAAATTATGTCAAAATTATATAATTCTAATGGCATCACATCTACTTTTGTATCATATCCCCCAATAGTGATTTTAACTCCTTTATACATATTTTTTATATCCTTCAAAAGTGTACTAATTAAAAATCTCTTTTCTAACTTAAGTGGTTGCTTTTTCAGTTTATTCTCAATTTTCCTTTCTACAAAAGAATATGTAGTATTAGGATCTATTAAAAGTTACACAAACTGATTTTCTAATGACAAAGTACTTCTTACTACATCTATGGCAGTTCATACATCCTCCTTATCATGTGAAACACCCTACCCTGGGTCCTCTCATCTTGACCTCAAGATCAGTTATGATTCCCACTAGTCCCTGACTGCAATGGCCTAGCATGTCTATCGATATTGATTTACTGCTAGTAGCTTTGTATTTGTTATCTCTGTCCCTATACATACTTAGCTCTCCTATGACAGTCTTTCTTGAAATATCCCTGACCACCATAATAATAGCATCCCCAACCCAAAAAAGGACATTCCTGCAATCTATGCCCATTATGTCTACAAATGTAGCATCACCCTAGCGAGGCAGAACAGTCTCTAGAAGGTCACTGCTCGCAACTGACATAGTATGGATTAGTAATAGTCATCTATTCTAAAGCTCCTCTGGTAGAACTACCATTCACATTTGATTGCCCCTCAACTGACCCTTCACCTACAAATTGATGTGACGTAGCAATTGATTTACTTTGACTAGCCTCCCCTCCTTTCTACTGAAACTGGTCATAGTGTCCACTATTTCCCTTCTTAAAAAGAGGAGGCCTAAGAGGTTTACTCATCAGGTACTCCATCTTTTTTCTCTTATTGCCACTCAATTGGTCCTCCTGACCCTTAATAATGCATGCCTGTAAGGCCTGAGCTGTCTCTGTCAGATCCTTCATTATCCCGAATTGCAGAGCTATCAATCCTTATTTTAGTTCCTATCTAAATCCATCTCTGAATTTCTCTATCATGTGTTTCCTAGTAGCAACATGTTATGGGGCAAACATTGAGAGTTTTTTTTTTTTGCGTGTGGGCGTGAATCTAAATATTTTTTATGACGAGTATTCTTATAAATAAATGAATAATAAAATTTAAATTAAATAATAATTTTTAATTTTTTAAAAAAATAATAAGATAAAAACGATTTATGGGTGCAAATTTATTTTAAGATGTTGTAAAATATTTCTTTTATGAATGAGATATAATGATTTGAGTTGGGTCAACATGATTCCATCAATTCAAAACTCATTTTAGAAATTGTCAATTTGACAAGTTTTCTTTTTTAAAAGATATATGTCAAAATTTACACCAATAACTTAATTGACAAGTCTTTTCTTTTAAAGGGATTGGTATCAAAAGTTTTGTAAATGGCTTAAATGTTAGTGTATATACCAAATGGCTTTAAAAAGAAAATCAGAGAGAATAAATGAAGAGTTAAACTTTAGTATGTTTTATGATTTTTTGCAAAAGTATAAAATTTGGGGACCATAATGTATTCTTGCTTTAGCGTGTAATGGAACTCTTTTGTGTGTGTTTGTATGCGTGTCAATTTGTTATTTTCCCTTTTTAGTAATTAGTATTACATGCGCTTCTCTTTAGAGGATGTTTCGGAGTGTGATAACGTTAGCTTTTCAAAGTATTTTTCGTTTAAAAATGCATTAAAATAATATATATTTTTTTTTAAAAAAAATATTTTTCATATCAGCACATCAAAACGATATGAAAACAAAAAAAATTGAAGTAAAAAAAATTAATTTTTTTAAAAGCATTTTTAAAATAAAAAAACAAACAAGTATTAATTCATTATCGTTAATTGAAAGATAATTTGTCTATCTACATATAAAGTAAAAATCTTCCAATTAACAAGCAAAGCTTAGAAGCTATGATATTGTAATATACACTACCAGAAATTCGCTAAATAGTAACGGATTTACCAACGGAAAATTTCTGTCGGTAATTTGAGGTCGAAATTACCGACGGACTCTTTTTCGTCCGTAATTCAGTTGGTAACTACCGACTGAATTACGGACGGAAAAGTTTCCGAATTAAAAAAAAAGCGGGTAGCTGACGTGGAGGTTTTGGCGGGGTTATTTTTACCGACGGAATTACCGACGGATTCAAAACGACAGCCCGTATAGTGACGTGACTGGTTCGCCGTTTAAAATGCTGACAGAATCACCGACAGATTCGAAATGGCAGATCCGTACGGTGACGTGTCTATTTTTCCGTCAGAATCACTGACAGAAAATCCGTCCGTGAAACCATCGGAAAAAGTTAATATATGTCCTTTCTGCCGACCCTCTCCTCTCCTATTTCTCCTTTTTCTTCCTAATCCCAACTCTCCCCATCTGTAAACAACCAGCCCCCCCTCCCCCCCAAACAAAAATCTCCCTCATCTCAGCACAACAAGTTATATTTTTTGAAGTTTTATGGTCACAGCATCCGTGTTCTGATTTATCGACGGATTTTATCAATTTTTGTAAGTAATTCTATCTTTTTAAATTTTAACATTTAATTAAATGTCAATTTTATTGTTTTTTTAGTATATGTATTTTGTTAGTAGATGTACATGTTTTATTGTTATTTCTCAAACAAACTTGTAATATATGAATGTATAATTCTATACCTGTTATGGTTTGTTTTAGATTTTGTAAGATTGTATTTGTTTGTAAATTGTTAAAACTTTATGAAACTACCGAATTACATGTTCTGTTTTGAAATAATTAATAGCTTGCTTAATGGGTTCGTTTAAAGTTTTATCAATGATATTGCGGAGTGGTAATTTCCATAAATTTATATATATTAATTTGTATGGACGTTGATAAATGATAATGAATACTTAATATTTATGAGAAGTTGTGATTGGTTTGTTGGAGTGGTAAAGTAATATTTTTGCAAGTTTATTCACCTAACTTAGTTAATTAATACATGATGTCATCATAATTTTATAGAGGTTCGATATAAGTCATGGATGATCGTTCATGGATGTATCGAGATTCACCCCAAGGATTACGGAGGATTGATTATTGTAACGGGGTTCAGGGTTTTATTAATTTTACAACATCTATTCCCAGAAATTTTACTGGAGGTGGTATTAGGTGTCCATGCAGGAAGTGTCAAAATAAAAAATATCTGCATCCAGATGTTGTAATGATGCATCTTCTACACAAAGGGTTTATGGAGAATTACCAGTGTTGGTATGCACATGAAGAAGTATTTGTTAGTAAGAGGAGAATGGGAGAAATGGTGGTTGGGTCTACTTCTAGTGCTAGCAACGTGCATGAAGTGGCAAATGACAACACTAATCCTTACAGAAATATGGTTATGGATGCAATGAGAATGAATCAAGGTAATGTCAATCAATGTCCAATCGTAAAAGAAGAACCTAATGCAGATGCAGCTAGGTTTTTTGATTTGTTGAAAGATTCTGACAAACCATTATGGGATGGCTGCATGAACCACAATAAATTATCGGCCGTAGCACAGGTGTTCACCATCAAGTCATATCACGGGTTGAGTGAGGCCGGGTATGACAAAATTATTGAATGGGCGAGAAGCATTTTACCTTAAGGGAACAGGCTGAAAGAGAACTTCTATGCTGCGAAGTCCATGATGAAACCCCTCGGTTTAGGATACCAGAAAATTGACATGTGCCCTAACTTCTGCATGTTATACTACCTTGAAAATGCTGAGATGACCGAGTGCATGACATGCGGGCATTCCCGTTACAAACCTAGAACTGACAGGGAAAAGACTTTAGTGGCATATAAAAAACTTAGATACTTCCCGATCACACCTAGATTGCAAAGGTTATTCATGTCACCAAGGACTGCTGAGCACATGATATGGCACCAATTACATGATGCGATTGATGGAGTGATGGTGCATCCTTCTGATGACGAAGCGTGGAAACTCTTTAACAGTGTGCATCCTCACTTTTCAGCTGAATCAAGGAATGTGCGTCTTGGGTTGTGTACAGACAAATTCAACCCATTTGGGTGATTTGCTGCTCCTTATTCTTGTTGGCCGGTCATACTCACAGTTTATAACTTGCCACCGAGAATGTGTATGAGGCCTTAGTTCATATTTTTATCTACTATCATACCCGGTCCAAGCAGCCCGGGGCGGAATATAGATGTTTGTCTTCGACCATTGATTGATGAGTTGACGCAGTTGTGGTCCTCCGGAGCTCTGACTTATGATATATCGAGGAAACAAAATTTCCTTATGAGGGCGGCTTTGATGTGGACTATCAATGATTTTCCAGCTTATGGAATGCTTTCTGGTTGGAGCACGCATGGGAAACTCGCATGTCCATACTGCATGGAAAATAACAAGGCATTCACGTTAGCAAACGGAGGTAAAGCTTCTTTTTTTGACCGTCATCGTCGCTTCTTGCCACTTAATCATAGGTACAAAAAGAACATAAAAGATTTCTTTGTTGGCAGAGTTGAAAAAGATGTTGCATCCCCGCGTCTTTCTGGTGAAGAATTGCATGATGTTGTATTAGAGTACGGTGACATTGTGTTTGGCCTTCAATCAGGTAAGCAAAAGTTTCCTGGTTTTAGTTTGACCCATAATTGGGTAAAGCGAAGTATCTTTTGGGAGCTTCCTTATTGGAAGACCAATTTGCTCCGCCATAACCTTGACGTCATGCACATCAAAAAGAGCATGTTTGAGAACATTTTCAACACTATCATGGATATGAAGGGGAAGACAAAGGACAACATCAAGGCTAGATTGGATATAGCTTTATACTGTAACCGTAAAAATATGGAGTTGGTTTATGATGACTCACGGGTTGCAAAACCAAGAGCAAGCTTCGTGTTAGAGAAAAAGGCACAACAGTTAGTCTACAAATGGCTTAAGAGTCTGCGTTTTCCGGACGGACATGCATCGAACATATCAAGGCTGGTTAATATAGAGGACTGCAGATTGTATGGAATGAAGAGTCATGACTTCCACATGTTTATGCAAACACTCATCCCATTATCTTTTCGTGATTTGTTGCCAAAGGGAATATGGGATGCACTCACAGAGATCAGTCATTTCTTCAGACATATATGCTCCAGCAAGTTGAATGTTGATCATATTGAGAGGCTTCAAACGAATATCGTCGAGACACTATGCAAACTTGAGATGATATTCCCTCCATCATTTTTTAACTCAATGGAGCATCTCCCTGTACATCTACCGTTCGAGGCAAAAGCTGGAGGACCGGTCCAATATAGGTGGATGTACCCATTCAAACAGTTAGATATTACAGTTGCAATGTAATTCATATATAAAAGTATTTTCTATGTTTTTCTTAATTGAAAATACTTGATTAATTCAATGCAGGTACTTGTTTAATCTCAAGAAAAAGGTTAAGAACAAGACGCATGTTGAGGCTTCGATATGTAAGGCCTATATTGTTGAGGAGATCTCAACATTTATCTCGTACTATTTCGAACCTCATCTGAGAACGAGAATCAATCGTGTTCCACGGCATGATGATGGCGGTGAAGTGCCTTCCAGTGGGAACTTGTCAATATTCTCCAATACTGGACGACCCACACCTAAAAATGTCGTACGAGGAAGATATTTGTCGGAAATGGAGTTCAAACAAGCACACAACTATGTTCTATTTAACTGTGATGAGCTGAGACCTTTTATTCAGTAAGTTTATATATGTGTAATACTAATTAAACTTTGTGAGTAATATACTGTTAATTATATATTATAATATCATACACTCATTATCACTTGCAGGCAACATCGATAATATTTGCTCTGCAATAACTCACAGCTGACTGAATCTCAGATCTTTCAATTACAATATGAACAATTTGCCACGTGGTTCAGAATACATGTAAGCACTATCACAAACTCATTCTAACTTGCAAAATTATTGTACGTATGCATGTCATTACAAGATTCTCGTTCATTTACTATTTATTGATGTACATTACATACAAGGTTTATCGAATGGGAAGGAGTGCGCCTAAGTCATTGTCTTCACTAAGCCTAGGGCCTGAAAGAAAATGTAAGTGCTACAACGGGTATTTTGTCAATGGATATGTTTTCCATACTGAAGAATACGAGCAAGGAAGAAAGACATACAACAGCGGTGTTTGTGTTAAGGGATCCACTAGTAGTGAGTTAGAAGTTGACTACTATGGTATATTAGAAGAGGTCGTCGAACTGCAATATCATAACGAGTAGAATAGAGTGTTTTTATTCAAATGCTATTGGTATAACACGACTGACAGAGGAATCAGAGTTGATCCGCACTATGGTCTGGTCGAAATCAACTCAAAAGCTAGACTCCGCAACATAAACGATGTCTTTGTTTTTGCAAAGCAATGTCAACAAGTTTATTACAAATACACCCCTTCATTTAGAAAGGATCAATCAATAGTGGATTGGTTATCCGTTTTAAAAATGAAACCCCAGGGTCGTGTCAAGGTTGTTCAGGATGAGAATGAAGACACAAGTGAGTGAGATGAAGTCTTTCAAGTTAGTGAGTTGGTTGAAGCATATCGAGTTGCTCCTTCAATTGAATTGGAAGAAAATTCAAATTTTCATGTTTTCGATGATAGTCTTGTTGATGTTGACGCAGAGGAGTTGAATGTTATTTTGAGCTCTAGCGGACAAGCAAATGTCGATGAAGAAGATCATATCCATATTGAAGATTGCGATCAAGGTGATGGCAATTCAATTGATGACGAAGAAGAAGAAAATTCTGACTAACTATCAAAATGAAGCCCTGTGTAAAACCCTTTTTTTCATATAATTTAGATTATGGATGATATATTTTGTAACACGAAATATTTATTACTTGAAATAATTACTTGAAATGCCACAATCACGAAATAATTACTTGAAATAATTATAGATCATGGATGATATATTTTGTAACACGAAATAATTACTTGAAATGCCACAATCACCAACGTCCACACCGACAAATCAAGTCCGTCGGCATTTCACAGAGAGTTCGAAAGTAATTACTTGAAATGCCAAAATCACCGATGTCCATATCGACGGATTACGTCCGTCAGCATTTCATAGAGAGTTAGAAAGTAATTACTTGAAATGCCACAATCACCGACGTCCATACCGACGGATTAAGTCCGTCGGCATTTCACAAAGAGTTCGAAAGTAATTACTTGAAATGCCACAATCATCGACGTCCATACCGATTGATATAATTCCGTCGGTACGTTGTCGGCGGGTCAATTTTACCGACAAAATTATCGATGGACTGTGCGAATTCCAAAGGGTTGTGCATTAAATGCATCTCTAATCGCGTCATCTTGCCGACGGAATTATTGACGGACCACGAAAAATATGGAGGGTCATTAAAAATTTTGGTGCGAAATTCAAAAATTACCGACGGATTTTTTACATTCACCGACGGAATAAATTAAAATAATAATTAATTTTATATCCGTCGGTGAATCCGTCGGTAAAACTGCCATATAAGTTCCAGTGACCGCCCCTTCAGTTTATTTTTTCTTCTCCTAAGTTTTTCACCTTAAATTTTGATTCTTTTCCTCTCTATTCTTCAAACCTTTCACCTGCAATCTCTATCAAGTTTTCTTGTGAATCTTCATCAGTTTAAAAGGTATGTGTTTTTTCTATTTTATTTTACTTTAAGGGTTTTTTTTTGTTATGTTTTTTGTTTCGGTGTATTTTTTGTAATGTAGATAAAGTATTGAATTCAACACATTATTAAAGTAAGAATATTTCATTCCTAAAGTCTATAGTTTTTTTTTTTTGAATTTATTGAATATTTTTTATTGTTGTATTGGCACAATTATTATTAGTTAATTTGTTGAATGTTTATTGTTAATGTTGAATTTACCTTAGAATTAGTAATTGAATATGTTGGAATAATTATTAATTTTACTCTATTATTGCATGATTTGTGTTTAATTTTTTCCATTTATTTTGATTGTTAGTTTAGAGTTTTTTTTGAATTTATTGTTTTGTTGTATTGGCATAATTATTGAATAATTTTTTGAATTGTAATTGTTAATGTTGAATTTACCTTAGTATTAGTAATTGAATATTTTGGAATAATTGTTAATTTTACTCTATTATTGCATGATTTATGTTTAATTTTTTCCATTAATTTTAATTGTTAGTCTAGAGTTTTTTTTATTTATTGAATATATTTTATTGTTGTATTGGCATAATTATTGAATAATATGTTGAATTGTAATTCTTAATGTTGAATTTACCTTAGGATTAGTAATTGAATAATTAGTATAGATTGGGTCAATTGGTTGTGGCTATTGTTAATATGTGCAGGTTTGTGGATTTGGATAGTATCCAGTATAGGGGAGGTGCTGTCGAATTTTTTTTTAACATTTGAATTTAATTATATAATTATTTGTATAAAATTGTGTAGATGCGTAGAATGAAAACCAGAGCTGGTCGCAACTAGTTCATCTAGTAGCGAGGATGATGTTTCCTTAGGTGCCTCTCAAGAAGAGGCACCTACACCACCTGCGCTGTCAACCGATGCTGTCTCTTCCAGCGCTACTTCACAGCGTAGAGGCGGCGTGCCTTCGCAGCGGAATCAATTTACCCGCAAGTACGACGCACAGTGGAAGGATGACCTTTCAATGTAAGTTGTTAAGGTTTTAGTTTTTTTTTTAATTACAACATAATTTATGAAGTAATCACTATTGAATTTATTTAATTTATTTTCAGGTTCACAAACATTGAAGCCGTCCGAATAATATCATCGGCGTTTAAATCGTCGATGGAGATTCCATTGTTTCAATGGAGTTGTATATCCAAGCATCCTGAATGGATGCCTCAAATCAATGCATGGTTTGACAGGTTTGAGGTTGGTGTTAATTTATAATTTTCAGCTTATTTCTAATAAATTATTAATATAATTGTAAATAAATTATTATTTTTATTTAAAATTATTTATTTATACACAGAACAAATTCTGCTGGGACAGTGAGCATAACACTGTTGCGAGGAGGGTGTGGGAAAATCACGCGGCAACTAGGTAACATCGAAAACAATACAAGATTTTTTTTAGACAAAAATTTATGTTTCGAAATGTAATTTTTGGTTGCGTGTTTTTTGGTATGAAGCACAAAAAAGAGCAAAAAAAACCGCGAGAGATAGGGGTTTCCAAGGCTGGAACGATGTTGTGGTTTGGAGGGATTTCAAACCGATATACATCCCGGAAGATATATGGCCGCACTATCTTGAGCACGTGACGTCTGAGCTGTTCACACGACGCTCACAGTCCGGTGCTAGCAACCGAAATCGGCCAATTCATGGCTCGGTGACAACGCACACTGGCGGCTCCGTTCTGTTTGTTGCACATGCAAAATGGATGGTAAGATTAATTTAAATGAAATATATCGTTAAATTAAGTTGTTGTTAATAAATCTTTTTTTCATTATAGGAAACGTCTCTTGGACGTGAGCCGAGCCCGATGGAGCTGTTTGTGGAGACGCACGTGCGGAGTGAAGACCGCCAAAATGGGGCGCAATAGTTCATTGATAACCGTGCTCAACATTTCGTGGTATGTTTGTTCAACCATTTTATTTTGTAAGTTATTATGTTTATTGAATTGAATATGATGATTACTTTTTTTTTATTTTCAGGAGACCTATAATAATCGATTGAGGGAGAGATACGTGGATGATATTTTGACCCATCCAAAATTCGATTCAGATTTGTGGATGGAGGTTGGATCGTCAGGTGGACTCGATAAAAATCGAGTTTACGGGCTCTCCAACACTACGGCCGACAACTTGCGGTCGACCCGTAGTGTTTCAACTGTTGGGAGCTCCCAATCAATATCGAGCTCCCAATCTAAGGAGCTCGTGGCCTTGCAGCAACACACGGCTCAACTCACCGAAAAATACGACCATCTATCAGTGGAGTACGCACAACTCACAGTGTCTCATGCACAACAAAGAGCGGAGTCTGAACAAATCAAAGCGTCTCAAGCACAACAAAGAGCAGAGTCTGAACAACAAAAAGCGGCTTATGAACAGCTTCGCGAACTGGTCATGAACATGGCAACACAGAGTGGAACATGTACGCCTAATCCTTTTTGGTTGTATAACCACCAGCCTCCTCCTCTAGGATCTCCTCCTCCTCCTCTAGCTCCATTTTTATATTAATTTGTAATAAACATTATTTACCTTTAAAACTTCATTTAATATTTTTTTTGAAACACATTCAGTTTGTAATGAATATTATTTAACCTTGATTTTTTGTTTTTGATGTTTAATATAAATTTTATTTGCATAATTGGTTTTTATTAGCATTAATTTATATAATTTTATATTATATATTCCAAATAACTTTATAAAAACAAATTTAGGAAAAACTATTACCAAGGGTTTTACCGACGGAATGAATCTGTTGGCATCTAATAGTAGCATTCACCGACGCATTTACAGACGGATATATTCGGTCGGTATTTCAAACACTCACCGACAACTTTACCGACGAACTTAATCCATCGGCATTTGACAGTAGCTGCCACACTTACCGATGAATTTATAGACGGTACATAGCCGTCGATAAATCACGATATCACCGACGGAATAAAAATCCGTCGGTATATTTCAAGCGGGAAACTTCTTTTTTTTTGCGCGCAAATTCCGTATGTAAAACCATCGGTAAATGGTTTTTTGTTTTTCTGACCGATATAGTGACGGAATGGGGAATCACCGACGAAGGGAAAGCCGACGGACGTTATCCGTCAGTGAAGACGTCGGTAAATAAATCACCAACGAACTTCTAATCACACACCGACGGAATATTTCTGTCAATAAAACTATGAAATCTTGTAGTGATATAAATATAGCCACATGAGTAGATGACTCAATTATTACCTTACGATATTATATCACATGTAAAAATTATAAAATAATATTATGTAATATACTAAAAGAGCTCAGTGTCCCTTTGCCATTTACATAGACACAAAGCACTGTGAATTGGAGTAGTGTAATAATTATTTTTATTTTTATTATGATTAAAAGTATTAATATTAAAAATAGTATCATTTTTTTTTTATTATTATGATTAAAAGTATTAATATGAAACGTAGTATGATTTGTGTTATAATTATTTTTATTTTATTTTATTATAATTAAAAGTCTGGGCGCGTCCACGCCCAACCTGAAATTGAGCTCGGACGCGTCCATGCCCACACCCAAGTTGGGTCTGGGAGCGTCCACACCCGACCCGAAATTGGGCCTGGACGCGTCCACGCACAACCCCAAGTTGGGCGTGGACGCGTCCTCGCCCACACCCAACTTGGGGTTGGATGCTTCAAGCCTAACCACAAGTTCGGTCTGGACGCGTGCTCGCCCAAACCGCCTCCACGCCCACCCCCAAGTTGGGTCTTGACGGGTCCGCGCCCACCCACATGTGTTAATATAGTAATGTGTTATAAATTTTATTTTTTTCTCTTATAGTTCAAAGTGTTCAGATCAAAAATAGTATTATTTGTGTTATAATATTATTATTTTTATTATAACTCAAAGTATTGATATAAAAAATATTATTATGTGTTGAAATTCTTGATATAATTATTTATGTTATAAATATTATTATTTTTATTATAATTCTAAATATTCATATCAAAAATAGTATTATTTGTGTTATAAATATTATTATTTTTATTATAGTTAATATTATTAATAAAATAATTAATAAATTTGAAAATCTCAAAAGTGATATAAATTATTAACCTTTCTGATCAGTTTAAAATAAATAATTTGTAAAAAAAAAAGATTAAAAATTGTAAAAAACCAATTTGTAAGAAACCCTTAAAAATTGTATTTGTATGATCGGCATTATTTACCCGAGTGATCACTAACTATATTTGGAAAAAAATGAGAACCGGAGAAATGTTCCAATACCATCCCATGGTCTTGGCCTCTTGGGTAGTCCTCACTTTACCAAAGTTGTTCTATACTTCTACCTCGTGTCGACCGTGCATAAAGGATAGGTGGTTTTAAAAACCGATACGTGAATTTAACATTTAGACGCGGTTGAAATCATGTTATTTTAAATTTTATTAAAAGATATAATTTTTTATATTTTTAGATTGTTTTAATGTACTTATCTAAAAAATAATTTTTAAAAATAAAAAAATATTATTTTGATACATTTCTAAACGAAAAACACTTTAAACAGCAACCGCTACTATAATCTCAAACAGACCCTCAATCAGGTTTCATCAGAAGGGGTCCATCTCAATTTGTTGATTATTTTTGGCAATGAAGCATAATCATAATACAATATCTGATGTTGGCTTAACTTTCAATTTTCTAAGATTATTAAATGTTTTGAATTTATATGCACCATGCTATCAGCAACCTGGACATTTTATTATTGATATATGAGATATTTTGTTGAATATGGATGTCTTGAATTCGAGTTTCTTCCAATTAACTCATTTTATAAAGAATCATGTTTGTTGGATCAAATAGATTTACATTTTCATATTACATTTTCAAATTATAAAATATACTAAATCACTTGGGTAAAATAACGTAATAGCCCAAATTTTATTTTTAGTTTTATCTTCAAATTTTTTTTGGAGTTATTTTAAATGAAAAATTTATGTAACAGTTTTTTTTATTTAAATACTTGTTTTAATGTCAAGCACACTAAACTCTTGATGTTTTAATGTCTTGGGACAGAAGAGATGGAAATAAAAGGAATATGTACTCTTGTATCTTTAGATTTATTTCAAAATTGTTTTAAAGACTGATTTAGGTTGAGAGAGAGAAAACTTTCCAGATTGATTTTGGAATTAATTTTTAGGTTTTTTTAGGTTAATAAATAGATTTTTTTATGTTATTATTGGGTTACCGAATAACATACACGTGGCGGAAATAATAAAATAAAATTATTCGGGAGTCTCTAGGATCCCATTAGACAAATCTAGAATTGTTTAGAGATTTATTACTTGAAGATCTAATCTTCTTCGGCTTTGACTAATTCTTTAAAGGTTAGGTTGTTGCAAACCACAAGCTGTCCAATTATTCAGTCTCCAACAGTAATCCATACGAACCACCAGTGAGAAATCTTCTAAATCTTTATTTAGGAGAGAGGAATTGTTATGTCTAGACTGGTAGCTCTCTATTATGTGACTTACATAATTTTTCTGTCTAACATACAACAATTCAAAAATAAGAGGCATACCTTACTATTTATAGGGAAATCAAAAAAACCCTATAGATTGACAAAATATGAATTTGGCCTCTAAATAATATTCATATATTAATTCAGGAGAATTTTAGAAATTAACTTAATCAAGTCTTTACTTGATTTTTCTAAGTTTAGAAATATAATCCTTAGATTAATTATATTATTGTACTTAATTTCTAAAATATATTTTAATCAAGTTGAACTTAATTAAATCATTCCAGTTTAATTTCTGAGTAATGGTTCTTAATGTGTGTGACCCTTTAGGTTTCTAATATGTTAGCCCAAATATAAATTATAATTCTAATTAAATAAATTAAATAATTTAATTTATTATCAGTTCAACAATTGATTAATTTATATTTAAAGATCAGGTGCATCGTTTAACAACGTGTCATGATCCCTCAAATATTAAAAAAAATTATTAGTAGCTTAACTTAACATTTCAGTGATCGGTTTCTCAGTGTAATTAATATCATTTTATCAATAATGTTTCAATTTAACATTAAAGCATGTTGTATGTCTGTCATGTTAAATGATATTTGTTCTTTACATAATAATAATTGATTGTTTGAATAAGATTTAAAATTCTTTTCAAATCTCATTCCACCTTAGCCAATGATTTCTCAGTCAATACTATTTGAGAACAGATGAAATATTTTTTCTAATTTACCTAGGGTGATGAATCCTCTCTTGATCATTCAAGTACCTTCATATAAGTCATGTTATACTCAATGTCTGCCCCTTCGTTACCTCGATCAAAATAACATGTAACAGGATCAAAACATAAAATTCTCTATATAAAATAATTTAGTAACCTCAAGTTTAAAGATCATTAACACAACCGTCATATGAGCCTTTTCATAGACATATGTAATCTCTCCAAATAAAATTTTCATGCAGATCAATTCAATATATATGTCTTATGACAAACATCTATATATTAATTTTGGATATCTTTTATACTTCAGTTTATAAAAATAATTATTATTTTTATTTAAAAAACAAAATATATATTTACAGTTCTAATAAATATTTAGTATTTAAGACATATTAAACCAATATTTATAAAAATATTTAATATATGTTTTTAGATGAAAATAGATTAAATATAGATTTTCAAGGGAAAAAAAATATAAAAGCCCCTCTCCCACGCGTTGTTGGCCTTAATTTGTTTTTAGCACTTTTCTTTTACTATGCCATGCAGTACCCCGCGTACGGCCCCTTTTCTAACTTTATTTTTTATTTATTTTAAATTAAGTTTAATTAAAATGTATTAATTAAATAGAAGTGCGATGCTCAACTTGACTAGTATTCAATTTTAATTTAAATTACTTAAAAAATAATTAAAAATTATAATATTTTTTTAATGTAATAGCGTCTAATTTTTACTTAGTTTTCAACTAAGATTATAATCTATATTTATCTTTCAACTTTTCAATTTAGTTTTTAGTTAGCATTTACAACTTCTTCTTCTTCTATTTTTTTTTTCATTTATTGGTATATATAGTCCTTACTTTATTTAATTAAATAAATCAAACAGCTTTTCAATCTATAATAAAGATTATTATTATTTAATTAAATAAAGAATTGATTTCAAGATACGAAGTTATTAAACCCAACCGGGTTCATAGCAAGTATTACAAAATTAAATATCTTAATCTATATTTATCTCTTAATTTTTCAATTTAGTTTTTAGTTAGCGTTTACAATTAATTAAATAAATGAAGCAGTTTTTCAATCTATATTAAAGATGTTTTCTTGATGTCAAAAATACATTGAGAATGCCTGCACATTTATTTATTTTTAATCTTATTTGTGGCAAAGTGCATGTCAACCGATTAGATTATATAATTAATTGTTAAACTTTTACTTAGAAAATTGAAAATACACCAGTAATGCATGCTTGTAATTTATTTATTTACATTCAAAAGAATTTCCGGCAGGAAAAGCAATAACCTAGTTATGTCCAAAAGGAACGGGAAAAAACAAGAAATTCATCAGTTTAAGTACGGGGAAGAGAGATTAATATCCTTCACACATGAAAATATTTAGAAATTAAAACAAGAACTAATTAATTACAATTTTCAAACAAATACTAACCTTTAATAGTCATTTCTCCTTAAAAGAAAAGAACAACTTTATCAAATTGGGTCCACTTCTCATGTTATGTCCCCACTTTGTTTTATTATTGTCTCCCGAAAATAAAGAGATAAAAGTAATAGAGATATGAAAAATAAAAGAGACAGAAATCATAGAGATATGAAAAGTAAGATATAACATGAGACAAGGAGAGGGTTATATTTGATACTGACAAGCAAGATAAATTAATGTTTTTTTATACTATTTAGTTGATTATACAAAGCAGAATAAAATATGATTTTTTTTTTATTTTTAATATATATATCACTCTCAAACTTAATATTTGATCTAGAACTCGATCAACTTAAGGCTCGAAATGGTTCAAGTTTAAGAAAAATAGATGAATGATTGACTCGGCCTCACTTGATTAAAAAACCTATGTTGACCTTGGGATAAACTCCAGGCAAACCCTAAATAAAAATCTTGTTGATTTTTTTTTCTATATATAAAAAGATAGTCAAAACAATGTTAGTTTGATATTCTTTTTAAGCAAAATAATTTTTTTTGTTGACCTTCTCTGCCAGTGACCTGGGCTTTACCCCGAGTGAATTTTAGAGTTATATTTAAAATTATGATAATAACAAGTTTTATCATTACATGCTTTAGTTGGATGATTTTGAAATTAAAAGTTTTTTACAATGATATCTTAGAAATAACAAAATAATAAATATTACCACCGAAGACATGTTCCCTCCGCATTTCCTGTTTTGAAAATATAAAAATTTATTTAAAAATTATCTCGATAACATATTTATTTTTATGTTTCTTTGATTAAATATGTTTTTTTTTTCTGTCTTGAAATAGTTATTAAACACTATTATACATTCCACTTGAAAAACCATAAACTTTATAATAATCCATTAAAATGCATATGCAAGTGCCTTTACTAATTCTATAAAAAAAGGCTCCCCTTTTTTAATTTTTATTTTAAAAAACCTCCTTCGAAAATAAATTATGGAAAAGAACTTTACTAGTCAAAATGGTGTCCTGCTTATTATTGTGAGTTTTCCTTTCCAGAAAAAAGTATACGTGAGGTAGTTAAAACCAATTTCACTCACGGGGTACGTAGTAAATGAAAGTAGGAAAGGAAAAGGAAAAAAGATTATTAATAGTTTTTTATTCAATGTAAAAGCATCCTCTGGTCAGCTTGAAGGGGTGAGCAAAAAAACCGGAAAACTGATTAAACCGAGAAAACCGGAAAAAAAAACCGAAAAAACCGAACAAAAAAAAAACCGATTAAACCGATTAAATTTTTAAAAAAACCGGCCGGTTCGGTTCGGTTTCGGTTTTATAAACAAAAAACCGAAAAAACCGAACCGAAACCGACAAAAAACCGGAAAAAACCGAGCCAAACCGGAAAAACCGAGCCAAAACGAAAAAAACTGAGCCAAAACCGGAAAAAACCGAGCCAAAACTGAGAAAACCGAGCCAAAACCGGAAAACCGAGCCAAACCGGTTTGAACTGGTTTTTGCCATAAAAAACCGAACCGAACCAAAACCGGTCGGTTTGACCCGGTTTCGGTTTTTTTTTCAAAAAAGAAAAAATTTCGGTTTGGTTTTTTTTGATAAAAACCGAACCGAACCGAAAATGATCACCCCTAAGCTTGATTGTCAATCGAAATTAAATCCTTAAAGTGAAATTTAATATATTCAGTGAAATTTAATAAATTAATAAATTGAATGATGTTATGGGCATATCTTCCACGTCAATCTAATATATTCAGTGAAATTTAATAAATTTTTGTTGATGTTAACCTTGCAAGTTGAACCAAAAAATTAAAGGAAGAGAGCAAATATCCTTAAAGTCTTATATTTTAGATTAATAATTATTAACAATAACGACCAAGTCACAATATTAATAAATTAAAAAAAAAACCTTAAAACATGTTTTAAACTTTTAAGTAAATTAAAAATTATAGTAACTGGTTACGCTGCCTCAAAGTGTTCATTTCAAAATACATTTAAGTTTGAGATTTTTCTAGTATAATTATATTTTTATAACAACAGATGATTTGCGTTATCAAATACACACCTAATAAAACAACATTATTGGTTTCTCTATTCCTAGAGTGTGTTTGGTATTACGATAACTGTTGTGATTATGGTTTGAAAAAAATTATTTTATAAAAAATATTTTTAGTTGAGGTTGGTTTGAAAAAATAGATGTTTGATTAAAACTGTGGTTGAAATTGAAATTGAAAAAAAAGTAGTTTAATGTGTTTGGTTAAGAATGCTTTTGAAATTGAGGTTATACAATAATTTTAAAATATATATATATATTAATATTGATGGTTTTAAATTTAAATATTATAGAATTAACTACTCCTATTACATCATGAAATAAATAATACTTGATATAAAATATTTTTTATTATTCCATTAAATTATTTATAATTTCATTACATACAAAATTTAGCCGATAAGAACTACAGTTTTTATAATTTTGTGAGCGTGTAATAAAATTAGATAAAATATTATCAGGTATAAAATTGATATTACAGTGCGAGTGAATTTAATTTACTTTATACTAGTTTTTCAAGAAAAAAATATTGTTCACATCACAATACAAGTGAATTTAATTCACTCCAAACTAACTTTTTTTTTAAAAAAAAATTATTAAAAAAATTAACACACTGAAAAAAAACACGTGAAAAGTGCAAAGTGAATTGCACTGTTGACATGAACAGTACAATTCACTGAATAATGTGTGTTTCACAGGTTAAAACTCGTTAAAAAGTAGTATTTTACTGCTTCTAAAAAATCATGATCCTACCACCTATAAATAGCGGGATCTATGTGTTTTAATTGTTTAACTATTTATAATCAAACGATCATTTCATGTGTTTTTAAAGAAACGCTAATACTAACACTAACACGTAGCCAAACGGTTTCTTAGTTTTGTTTTTCTCCGAGTTTGGGAGGAACCACTAACAAGCCGACTAGCAAAAGTTGAGAATAAGAAAACAGAGTGTAGTCCTCTGTTTTGGGTGCATGCTGCGCTGGGCTTACATGAGACCCATTAAAAGTTTGCAACTCTCACTCTCCCCGTCTATAATCATAGAACAAAGAGTCTCATACAGATTTTAGTTCTAGAGAGCGTGCATGATCTTGTAGAAGCTAGCATTATGAGGTAGCTTTTGTGCTGAGAGAGAGAGAGCTGAAAAAGGGACAAATTCTGCAACTTTGAGTAAGAAACAATTTAGCGTTCTTTTCTTTCTTACGAGTCTCATTATGATCACTAGTTACCATTTTTAATTTGATTTTATGTAATTTCCCCCCTTGATTATAGCAAAAAAGCATCCCTTTTCTGTATTCATTGATTCCTAATCTATAATATTATTTTTTTATTCTTAATCCCAATTTTGTTTATTTTGGTCTCAGATTCTCTCTCTAAAAACAGAGGATTTATGTCGTCTGGGTTTGATCTATTGACCGGAGCTCCAAAAAAGCTCTGCCTCTGGCTTTCACTACACACACTCTGCATCAGTATCTGCCTTTTCAATTCTTTTTACATGAAAACTTGGTCTCTTCAACAGAGCTTTTTGATCATTTCTATACGATTAAGATCAAAACGGTATGATTTTTTTATTTTTATTTTTATTTTTTGTAAGTGATGATATAACATTGATTGTGTTTGTTTTTGTGACTGGTGATGATGTATGTTTCGATGGGTTGGTTTTGGTTTTTGATTTGTCGTGGTCTGTATGTATGTTTTTGTTATGCAGGAATTACAGTTGGGTTCATTGCTTTAAGGACTCCTTAGGAAAACGTTTCTTGTTTCCAATTTTGGGTTTTAGGGGTTTGGGTTTTAGTTTTTTCTTGATACTCAAGTTTTTTAGATTTGCTCTTTCTTTCTTTCTTTCAATTGTTTTTTTCCATTTCTCTCTTATATCTACCAATTTTAAATTTCACAAAATGCCAGGCCTTCAAAGGCCAATTTTGGATCAAGATAGGATTTTTGATCAAGAGAAGCAAAAGAAACCAGCCATGGAAAGCAACTTGAAAGGTTCTAGGAAAGTTCGAATAATATGTCATGATCCTGAGGCCACAGACTCTTCAAGTGATGAAGATGAAGAATACTTTGATCGGTGTAATCGTTGGAAGCAATTCATTAGGGAGATCACCCTCCCAGTTTTCCCATCCAAGTCCATTCTTGAGGGTCCTTCACAAGACAAAACTGGTGTATGCGAAAGCAATATTATCACTTCTAATTCTCTTGATAATATTAGACCTCGGAGATCATCAACAATCTATAAAGGTGTTCGAAGAAGACCATGGGGGAAATATTCAGCCGAGATTAGGGATCCATTTCTAAAGATTCGTTTATGGCTCGGGACTTATACAACTGCAGAAGAAGCTGCTGCTGCTTATAAGAAAAAGAAGGAAGAGTTCGCCAGCAAAATGGCATTGGAGAGAGCTAATAATTTGCATGTTGGTACGAAGGTAGTATCTGAAGAATTCGATGGCTTATGTTCTCATCCATCTCCATTGTCTGTGCTTGATGTCTCTACCATGACCTCACTTGGTCATGGGCTTGAAAGCAATGTGGAAATGGTGGCCAAAGAGTGTAATATGGAAAGTTCAATCAAAGAAGAAAGCTGTGTAGAAATGATTGAAGACGGCTCCGAAGAAGTGCAATGCATTTCGGATTTATGGGAAGAGCGAACGTTATCACCATCAGTTAGTCAAGAGTTGCTTGGTTTTGATCAACAGTCTCAAATTGGGCAGTTTTTTGATGGTTTCATTAATGGAGAAGGTTTTTCTATGTGCGATAACACTGAGCCAGTCAGTTCTCCTATGGATGGGGTGATGGATCTTCCGGACATTGAACTTGAGACGCTTGCTTTTGTTGAGGAAACTCTCAATTTTGCTCACCAATAATGTTTGTAGTTGTTTCTCATTTCAGGTGCATTTTTAGCGTACATCATAAAATAAAATAGTGAGGAAGGGAGTTCTTGGGTTTTTGCTTGAGAGCCTTTCGCATCTCTCTGAGAGAGATGCTCCATTTACGAGTAGCTACTGCTATCTTCTTGTTGAGAATCTGAATATTCAAAAAAAAAAAAAAAAAAAAAAAAAATCTTTCAAGTCCAAGTTTGTTTCTTGTGCTTCTTTTGATGTCATTGTTTAGATTCTCCGGAAAGGTCTCGGAAGGTGGCATCTTTTGTCTTCTCTTCTTTTCGAATTACTTATTTTAGTCTTGGCTTCCCACCATGATTTGTCGTTGGAGATGGATGGAGGTCTTATTTATACTTTGTTAAGAGAACGTTTCAAGAGGGGCATTCTTCCGCTTGGAAGAATTCCAAGAGATTGTTCTTTCGCACCATGCCATGCCATGATGGATTCCAACCACTATTTACTGAAGTATTTATCTCAACGTTTTAAATTTTACATCAGAAAAGTTGGTTTGTGGTCTACAAATTTATAGAAAAATATTATGATATAATTAGTGATATTTTATTAATTATATTTTAGATTTGCTTTAAAGAAAAAGATAAACATAAAGAGAGGAATGAAAAAATTAAATTTATTATCAACCAAAAGTTTTTCATATCCGTTTTCACAAATACTATTTTAATAAATAGTGTTTGACTTTTTTTGTTTTTGATTTTTTTTTTAGTTTCATTTTTTAATATTAAATTTATTATTTTATTGAGTTATCACACTTTCATAACATGAATAATGAGTTTGACAAATTGGATTAGATTAATCCAATTGATTCATGTTATTTTTTTAATTAACTTTTTTTTCTTCTCAATGTTATCCTTTAATATTGGGTTGATTGAGAATTAGATTTCATAATTTGTTTTATTTACTTTTTATTATGTTATTTTAGACTCATGTCTCGGGAATAGTGTTTAACATGTTAACCCGAGTTGACTTGAGTTGTTTTTATGTCTTTTTTTAATTAATTTGTTTTTCAATTTTATCATTCAACACTAGATCGATTGAGAATTGAACTTAATAATCTATTTTGATTTACTTTCTATGTGAATATCTTGGTGTCATGATCAAGGTCGTGATTTTTGATATATTTAACCAGGATTAAATCAGGTCATTTTTCTATTCTCTTCTAAGAGATTATCTTAATCTCATGACCCCTGTCACGAGTCATTCAATATTGGATTTGTTTTTTATGGGGTTATCTTTCTCTCATGACTCAAGTCATAAGTTTGATTGGTTAACCCAATTAACTTATTTTTTTTTCAATTTTATCATTTAATATTGTGCTTGATTGAAAATTAGGTTTTATGTTTTAATTTTTTTTATTAGATTATTTTGATCTCATGACTCGAGAATATTGCTTAACTAGTTAACCTGGGTTGACTTAGCATATTTTTTGGTGTCATTTTCTTAATTAAATTTCTTTATAAATTTTATCTTTGGGTTCGATAGGGGCAATTGAAAATTGAATTTCATAATTGTTTTGCTTTCTATGGAGTTATCTCAATCTCATGATCAAAGTCGTGGATTTAACAAATTAACCTAGGTAAATCATGCTATTTTTTTTTATTTCCTTTCTATAAGGTTATTTTAGTCTGAAGACTTAGGTTATGAGTTCGATGGATTGACTCAGATAATTTTTTATGTTTTTTTATTTATTCTTTAGTTAACCTGGGTTTGATATTTTAGTTGCGGATATCAAACTATGTTTTTACATGTTCTATGAAATTGTTTTCAGATTGAAATTAACGTGATTCAATTATATAGTACAGTCATACTTTGGGTAGCAATTATATAGTAGAAAGAAGCTGCCTAGCAAACCATGAGTAATGAATAGATAATGATTCGGCGGCTGAGCAGGTAAAAATGCTCACTTGTATTGCAAGCAAATGCGTGGACTTTGAAGATAGTTGTTAAACATGCCTTTCATGTCCCAACACTACCACTTTATTTTCCATTTCTTATAATCACTCTTGGATTTCATTGCAAATGACGTGGCCCATGACGTCATCTTCACCAGAAATTTATACTATGAACACAACTCCATGTTCGTTTATTTCTAACCAGACAAGAGCTTGTCTGTGAGCCTAGTTTCTAGCAACTTGAAAAGCCGCCCTGCCTTAACAATTCAACTGAACTCTCTGCTTTATGATCGACACCGATCTTTGCTCATAAGATTATTATTATTAGTAGCTATTACATACATCAATTCAACTCAAGAACCAATGAACAATCAATCATTTTCAACACTAAATACCGGACAAGCCAAGAATTGTGATTCTCTATCTTTTATTTTATTTTATTTTAAAAAAAACTAACATTATTTTAAAAAATAATTGACAAAAAACCACAAGCATAAAAATTTAGGTTAAATAATACAGTTTAGTACATATTATAGATAAATACTACGGTTCTTACTAGTAACTTTTAAAAATATCAAAGGTAGAAAACATGACTTTTTCTGACCTACAATATCTTTCTTCTTCTTCTTCCTCCCCAACACACAAGGGTTCTCCTCTATTGTCTCTCGGGCCATGGCTCCCCTGAAGAATTTAACAGAGCTACATTATATGAAAACCTATGTTTTCACTAGCTACAGTAGATTGCCATTGGTTGGTGTAATGGTAACAATTTTAGACTTGCATCTATAAGAATACTAGTTCAAGCGAAGACAGCCATTTCATGGAAAAAAAATACTGAAAGCAGGACTACCTTCACATTCTCTCCCCGAACCCAAATTTAAAAGAACTACAAATTAAGTAATGGCACGAACTTGACAATGTTGTCCCTGAAAAAGTTTCAAATCAAAAGCATAAATAAAATACAAGTACAAAAAGGCGGAAAAATAGAGAGATTAAAAGGCATAATAGAACTCCAAGATTTGCATTATAGAGCTTTAATTCGTGTTTAAGATGTGTGAATTCTTCACTGCTAGTAGCAAGTCTTAATTCTTCATCACTCCATCTGTACATCAATGACCTAGAGAAAGGGTATTACTACTATTAGGTTTTTCAAAACACATATATATATATATATATAACAAAAATAATAAATATAATTTTTTTTCAAGAGACTAGGATCTTTTTAGATAAATCTAAAGTTGTTTAGAGTTTATACAAAGATTACTTGAAGATCATATGTTCTTTTCGACTTTGAATATTTATTTCAAGGCTGAGTTATTGCAAACAACAAGCTGCCCAAATATCCATTTATATGATGATCCCCCAAATATTAAGATAATCATAAGTGGTTTGACTTAACTTTTCAGTGACCAGTTTATCAGTGTAATAATTATTCATTCATCAAAAATATTTTGATTTAGACATTATATCATGAAGTATATCTGCTTTGTTAAATCATTTTAGTTCTGAACACTATAGTCTAAGGTTGTTAAAAACGCATTTTTGACACGGCACGGAAAATACAAAATAAACTCGGATCGTAAAATCATAAGAAAATTTGAAATTTTTACAGAAAAAATTCTAATTGAATTGTCTTCTAATACAAGCTGAAATCATTCCTAATATCTTTGTATTTCGCACATCAGGGAGAAATGTGTGCAAAAAATGAGAGATATTTTAAAGAAAATTTCCAAGCCCATTAACCAACTTGTCAAACAAACCACTGTAGCAAATTTCCCTTCACTGGGAAAGAGGATTGTCTTGCTTTCTCGATAGTCACTGAGAGATCAGAAGAAAGAAAAGATATGGCTTTTACTCTTCACCACTATTAACTCCCTTTCTCACATTTTCTCCATCAAAACATAACCTTCTCTCTTCAATATTACCAGAAGCCCACCATAGAATCACAAAAATTGCCGATAACTCATTGCTCCATAAACCAAAATAACAACAAAACTCTCAGAACATGCAAGTACTGTAAACCTAGTTCGACCCTTCCCTTAACCACCCTCGAGTTTGTCGCTTCCACACTGCTCATTTTGAAGGTACCCTTTTATTCAATTTCTCTTATTCTTTGATGAGGTTTTTTCATTGTGAGGTGTTTTGATTTTGATTAGATTATTGCTTCAAAATAGAATTTTGATTGTCAATTCATTAGAAAGGATTTCAACATTAGAGAGTAATTTTTGCCTACCACTTTCTAAACAAGTTCAAAATCGAAGCCCACCCATTCTTCCTATTCATTTTCCCGAACCAAAGAACTACTCTTAATCTCTTTCCCGTGCATAAAGCCATCAAGAAAAAGTTTATAATTTTCAATCATAAGCCTACAGTCTACATCCATCACTCCCACAGCTTACAAATAATCTGTGTAATATTTATATGCAAGAATATACACAAAAATTGCAGCACAACATAACCACATGACCTAGCAACGAAAAAAACTTCAAAGTTGCAGATCGCAGAACACTCACCAATAGGTTGCAATTTGTAGATACAATTCTTTTCCACCTAGATTGATTGATTTGCTTCTAGGAGTACAGGTCAGTGGAGATTTAGATTTTGGATAATAGTTAAAAAAAAAAAAGAGAAAGGGCAGAACTCTAAATGTGAAAGAGAGGCAGATTGCAGAGATGGTTTGTTACTTTGTTTTGAATTTGGAAGTTTGGATTTTGGAACGCTGGAACTGGAGGCACTTTGAGAAAAGGAGGCAAATAGTCAGGCACTTTGAGAAAGAGAACGTTTTTGACCTTTTGGTGTAGCCGTGTAGTTAATGCACATTATTTAATATATTCCTTATAAACTCGTGAAATCGAATTTAAAATCGTGATTTTACATGATTTCAACCGGTTTCACGATTTTAATACGATTTTGATACGATTTTGTCATTTTTCAAGTTTTTAAGCTGATTTAACATGATAATATATATTGACTCGTAAAATCATGATTTTAACAACCATGCTATAGTCATTGATTATTTGAAATAAGATTTGAAACTCTTTTCAAATCTCATTCTATCTTGGCCAAGGATTTCACAATCAATACTATTTAAGAATAGGTGAAACATTTTCCACAATTCATCTAGGGTGATGAATCATCTTTTAATTACTCAAATACCTCCATATAATTTATGTTACACATAATAGCTGCTCATTTGTTACCTTTGATTAAGATAACATGTGGTTAAGATCAAAATATAACACTCCCTATATAAGATAACTTAGTGATCTAAAGTCCAATGATCATTTCTATAACTATCATGTGAGTCTTTCCATGAACATAGATGATCTCTCCATATGAAATTCTCTTACGAGTCAGTACAATGCACATGTCATTTAACAAGCACTTGCATATTAGTTCCAAATATCCCACATATCACAGTTTATGAGAGCAACTGCTTTCTTTTATAAAAAAAAGGAACATAATATGCATCGATCTCAACAAATCTAACTAATTTGCAGTCTTAATAGAACATTGATCATGAACAATGTTTTGATGCAATAGAAATCTGATAATTATAATAATTTTGTAATTTCATATACAAAGCATTTTTGTTCCACAAACTTTCTCTTTACTCTAGATTTATTAATCAAACATTAGATTTATTAATAAAATATAATTGAATATTAAAGATTAAAAAGCCTTTATTATTAATAAATATATTTTACATGAACAAAATCAGTGTTATATGTAATCAACCAATTGACTACATACACTACTAGAAAATTGATAAATACAAACAGAAATACCGAGGGAATATTTCCGTCGATAAATTTTCAATGAAAATATTCCTTTTGTATATACCGAGAGAATAACAGTGAGAAAAAAATAATTAAAACAAAGCAAAAAAAACTATGATGTGTCATTTATGCCAGCAGAATTACCGACAGAATAAATTCTGTCGGTAAAATCCGTCGATAAAATCGTTGGTAAATTATGAACATTGTTCATTATGTCAATTACAAAGAGAATCACCAACGAAAAATTCCATTGGTATTTTCCAAAAAACTCTACAACTGTTCACTTTCCAATTGCACTGCTAATTACTGTTCTTTACAGATAAAATCACCGACGGATTGAAAAGTCATCGGTGTTATTTAGCGGTTTTCTAAAATTTTTTGATTAAATTCAAAATTTACATTAAATATTATAGACGAAATCACTAACAGAATGATTAAAAATATTAAATTTAATTATCCGTTGGTAAAACGCCCCAATAAAAAGCCTAGAATCCTAATTTGACAATAGACGAGGCTCTTTTGTTCTTCTACTTCTTCCCCATATGTAAAAAACATCAATATCCATTTCTTTCTCTTCTCTTCTCTCTTCAACTCCTTCTCTTATCCTCTATGCTCATGTATGTATTCTTCTCCTTTCTTCTTCTTAGTTTTTTTTTTAATTAATATACTTTACGAAATTGTTTCTTCTTTTCTTAGCTTCACTTGCAAGCACATCAAGGTAAGATTTTTCCTTTTTCATGTTTTTTTCACTATATTTGTTATTTTATTTTATTTTTAATTGTTTTTGTTCTTAATAATTGTATGAATATTGTTATAGGCTTTTTTTTCATATGAGATCAGTTTTTAGTTGATTTATTTATAGAATTTTTAAATTTTTAGCAATTGTAACTTCATTTTTATCATATAATTTTTTTTAGTTGAATTTATTTTTTCGTGTTATTTATTTGTTGCAAATTTGTTTGAGTTGATTTTCTTCTTCTTTTTTCCAAGCGTTTACAAAGTGTTGATTTATATTAATTTAATTATTTTATAGTTTTGTAAAATGTATTTTTTTAAATAATTACCGATGAAATTACATATGGTATTTTTCCGAGAGAAATACCGACGGAATGAAGCGGGTAATTTGTTTTTTTTACGCGCTTTTTCCGTCAGTAAATCCATCGGTAATAATATTTTTTATTACCAATGGAAAAAAATTACTGACGAAAGATTCACCGACATAGCATTTCAATCAGTGATTTCGTTGGTAAATTAATTACCAACGGAATGATAGTACAAATACCGATGGAAAATTCCGTTGGTAAATATAAAGATTGTGGTAGTGTGACATATTCATTAACAATCTTCCACTTGCACTAAAATCAATCGCTCATATATCTAATATCATATCCCTCTATATGGTGATCATTCTTATGATGGGATAAGGCCTTAGTATGAGGATTGGCAAAATTCTCTTAGTGAATACTCACTCTATCTTTATGTATTTTCTTTCTATGATTTATCTAATCAAATGGAATTGCTTGAGTATATGTTTGGATCTTTAATGAGACCTTGGTTCCTTTGCTTAAGCAATAATCCACATGAATGCATTACACTATGCAACATAATGCATTTGAACTTACTTTTATTCTTGCATACATAAGCTAGATTCTGATTAACTTTCATTCATTTGAGTAAGCTAATGAAACCAATAAATGTTTAACCATGCCAAGAAGCTTGCAAATAATGTATATGCGTCGCAAGCAAAAATTTCTTTTGAGGTCATAATTTATAAAACCAATGGATGCAAAGCAGAATAAAAAATTATGAAAGAAAGCCAAATTATCATAATGCCACAACTTTTACCAGCATGAGCCAATATAAAACTTGGTCTAGATTGTGTTTGCTCCTCTAAAATAAAAATCAAAGCTATAAACCATCTAGGTGGTGGTCCAGTGGTAACAGCTTGGGACCAAGAGGTTTGCTCCCTCTGTGGTCTCAGGTTCGAGCCTTGTGGTTGCTCATATGATGGCCACTGGAGGCTTACATGGTCGTTAATTTCAGGGCCCGT
The DNA here is from genome assembly GCA_007827005.2 of Populus simonii. NCBI lineage: Eukaryota > Viridiplantae > Streptophyta > Magnoliopsida > Malpighiales > Salicaceae > Populus > Populus simonii. Next base: position 5,706,739 of record CM017478.2, read on the forward strand.
GGGATTAGTTGAGGTGCGCACAAGCTGACCCGAACACCAACGTTAAAAAAAAAAATCAAAGCTATAAAAGACATGTAAAACAATAAAAAAAAATAATAGGGCTTCATCCAAGTTATACATTTATTGTTGGATATAACATATATTGTTGTCGCAATCAGAAACAAAAGGAAAAAAGTAAATAAGAAAAACAAACCAGTCATATCAACCAACCTTTAGCGTATCTTTAAAATATAAAATTGAGCAACATTTTTTTGAAGGCCAAAACTCTGGTACTCTAAATGTTCTTCGTGCACAAGGGTGAATCTGTATTGAGAATATGAGTTGCTAAATGTTTGATATAGAATACAAAAAAAGAAAAAGAGCAAGAACAATTTCTCAACTACAAGCAAGTCGGTAGTCTACGTTATACAAGCAACATGATGGATAAAACCCAAACTTACAAAAACACATAAACATGCATGCTCACGGTAAAGAAATTATAATCCCAACTATAGTATTTCCTTTATTGTGCCACACTTTCATTGTATACGAGTACAATAACAAAATTCAACAAAAAAAAAAAAGAAGAGTGAAACTTGACCTACCGGAAAACAGAGTATCGCTGCATTATAATGACATATCTCTTTATATAGAAACGCCTTTCGTCGTTCCCATTCCAAGAATTTCGATGGAAATTTAAACTACAAATCCGGATGCTTTGATGCATTTTCAACACCTGATATATTATAGGAAACTAACACAACTCTATCTGCGAAATTAAAAAGAAAAACATCAAATTAATATAATAAATCATCTATTTAAACCTAATAAAACAAATTAATACCTTTATAATCAGAGAAATCATGTGAAGAGAAGGTCCACTAGCGGTTAAGTTCAAAATTACTGAAATTATGGTTTTTTTTTTTTTTTTTGCGCTGAATTGATTGGAATTTGTTTGATAGAGTGAGGGAGTTTTGATTTGAGATATCAGATTTTAGGGTTGGGTTTTTTTTTCATTTTGGAGACTGATTTTTGCTTCGTTGTTGTTGTTTTATGAAAATGATGCTTGCGTTTGTTTTCTGAGGTGGCGTTTGCTTGCTCCATCACTGGATGTCTGTGGTTCAGGGATCTCATGTTGGTGGCTTTTTGCTTTTATGGTGGCGCGTGTCTAGGGGTGTGTACGCGGGAGAGGTGGTTAGAATTTAATCAAGGCCAAATTTTAAAATACTTCCCTGAACTTAAGTGAAAAAATAAATATCCTTGAACAATTCCTTGATTTTGCACCCTAAACTTTATGATTTTTTTAATTTACTCTCAAGCAAAAGAAATTGATAGAAAAACTCAGTCTTGGTTCCACCAACAAGCCCGTTTTGAACATGATTCAGATTAATCAAGACTTGATTTTCATTATTTATTACCCTTTGAAGTCTACCTTAGCTCATGTATCTTGAAGAAGTCCATTGAAATTTTTTTTGAACTTCTTAGCCCTAAGCATTATTATTAGACCAACTGAAACCTCAAATGGATCTTTTAGTGTTGCTTGGATCGCTTCAAATCTCCTCTTCAAGAGAATCCATTGACGATAAGATTATCCTTTTCTATGGCCGACCCCAAGTTTTCTCTCTCCTATCTATTTTTCAATTATTTTCTTTTTTTTCTCTCAACTTAAACTAAAAACATGTGAAAAATAAAGATTTAGAATCAAAACATAAATACCTAAATTGAACCTTTTCATGTCTTACGAACAATGAAATTGCAATATAGAGTAATAGTGCAATCCATTGTGTCTTGGGTCTTGCTACATGATGTGAAGGCTATAGTTAAATGCCCATCTCTTTTAATATATCGTATAATTTTAAAACAGAATTTTTATAATAAATCTTACATATTAAAATGTTAATTGATTAGAGCTAAAGTATGGATTTTATAAATAATAATTAATTGGTGATTTATGTCAAAAGTAACAATCATTTATGTATGTATAAAAACATTTTGAAAAAAATTATTTCAATAGCATTATTTACAAGAAAAAAAAATTTAAATATAAAAGAGGTGTTAGAGCATTTTCAATGGGAGATGCTATTTAGAAGAGCCAATTTTATTTCAATATATTTTATATACAACTATTTTAATAACTTGATATGATTCGGTTTATTTAACGGGTCAAAAAACAACTTGGACGATTCTCAATCAATCTAATATTAAAGAATAAAATTAACAAAAACAATAAAATAACCAAGTCAACCCGGGTAAACTCTAAAGTTATGAGACTAGAATAATCTCATAAAAAATAAATTAAAAAAGCATAGATTTAAAAAAAATTAAAAGAAAAAAATACAATGAATAGTGTTTTAGTATAGGGTAAAGAATACTGAAAGATTATTGTGGAAGTTGATTCGAAGATGGCTGTTGATATAATTCTCAAGCGTTCGCATTTGGATAGATGCGACCTGCAATTTGTTAGTTCCATCCAGAAGTTTCTGTATCATCCCTGGCAAATTCCCATGCATCAAATCTATTAATTAAGAGGCCAATTGGCGTGCTGATTGGATAGCAGTGAACCCTGTTAATTTTCTCTTTAGTGAAACCCTTGATGTTGTCTTAATTAAACTCATCTGCAAGGTTGCAACTCCTAGATTGTGCTAGTTTTGTCGTGTTTTTGTTTTTTATTGCCAACGTTTCACAAGTCTATATATTATGAGAACTGAGAGCAGCAATTATTTAGAAAGAGGAAAACTACGAGGGAGTACTGGTCGAAGACAAAACCACTCTTAAAACATTGCTGAATGGCAGAAGTAGGTTTCAGAATACAGCAGAAATAGAGAGGTTTTCATTGACAATGTTTTCTCCGTTGGGACCCTCTCCTACATGCAGGCATGGCTTGGATTTGAGATGCCAATCATGGAGGACAATATTGTTTTCTACTTTGGGTCGACCCTTCCATGCATATAGGCATATTGGCTTGGATGGATTCATGGGACAGGCGATTTGAGGTGCGCAATACATTGGGGCAAGGCTAAGATGGATTCATGATTGTAAAGTCCAGCCCGACCTCATTGGTTAATTGGAAGATTACAAATTTTAGACCTAACTCAGATTGGTTGGTAAATAACTTGCCATGCTTTTATCTCGATGAGACAGACCTATTTGATTTGTCAGCTTTTTAGTTTTTAGTAATCCAATAGTTAAATTCAATCCAAACTTGACTATAAACATTAATAATAAAAATACTTGGCCATGCTTGCTTCCTCTCTGATACGAAAGAAGATGATGCCAGATGGCACCGTCACGGCCGCTTGTCCATAGGCGGCGAATGTAGCATCAAGTGCGTTTGCTTCCTTTTCCTAGAGTTTTTTTTTTTGTTAATTGTTAAAGTGATATGTTTTTTCTTCCCACTAGAAATTAAAACAAAAGATGAGGGTGTTGTATCTATCAGCTTGATTTGTGGTTGCATTGATGAAGAGGAGAGGGTTCGTAGCAAGCAGATCTCTAGAGGGGATCATACTATATAATACAGAGAAAATACGTTGTTAATTTCAAAAATTTATAAATTTTATTTTGATTTAAAAAGTTTTTTTTCATTTTTCTATTCATGAAATTGAGAAATAAGAGAAAAAATCATTAAAACATAATGAAAGAGATAGAAAGTTGTTAGTTGACCATCTTCTACCCATAAAAAAGATTATTCTTTATGTTAATAGGTGTTTTTTTACTCTTTATTTTGTCTGAAAAAATAAATCGGAGTTGAGAAGTGAATTTTTTCCCGGTTTGATTTTGTCTTTTAACTGATTTTTGGGGTGTTTAAAGTATTTAGATTGGTTTGTTGACATGAAATAGATGCTTATTAGATTTTTATGTGAAAATAAGTTTAAAAATAATTTTTTAGGTTCAAAAAACCCTTGTTTAATATTTCAACCACCTCTCTAGTGGTTGAAAACTCGGTAAATAAATGTTGTGTCGTCTGTTACCTTTATTTTTGTTTGAAAAAAAAAAGGATGGATAATAGATTGTTTCCTCCTTATGTCAAAAAAAAAAAAAAAAACCTGAAAAGAGCAAACACATGGGCCTCTCTTTACAGGCCCCCGTACTTGGTCTTTTTTCTTTTGGGTCAGACGCACTAGGCCATATAGGCCCAGTCAACCCATTATGCTTTTGGTTTTTTACCTTTTTAAACAAATTAAATTTTAATCAAATAAATGACAAAATATATTAAAAATGTAATTTTATTAAATATTATTCAATTTATATTTAGTTTTTATGACATCATAGTGTTTTTCAATAAAATTATTAAACACGCTACATAGAAATTGTTGAACTTTAGATCAAATATTCATATTTTTATATATTTTAATGATAACAATAAAATAAAAAAAGAACTAATAATATGTCTTGTTGAGAATAAGTTTTAAACATGTTTATTCAAAAAACATATCAACAAGCACAATGGATTTCATGAAGAAATCCATCAAGCAGTTTAAGAAGGAAGCAAAGTGAAGACTTAGATTAAGTATTCATTTTAAGTTCTCAATATAAATCTTTATATCCTACTCGATAGGACAATTAAAATGAACTCACACACTTCATTCTACATACATTAAATAATTGATATATCATCTGATAAAATATAAGATAAACAATTCTGAAAATTCACCTAGGTTAATTTGTTAAAACTGGAATTCTGCATGAACCAGTCAACCATTTGGTATGACCAAATGATTCGACGGACCTCTTATTCATATGTGATGAACACCTGAGAATTCTATAAGAATCGATCGATTGATTGGCTTGACCAATCTGAACCGGTCGACTATTTAAGTCGTCAATGAGATTATAATGGCTATAAACGATTAGTTTTTTCTTGGAAACATATATATAACTTATATAATTGAAAAAATAAAGAGGAATTCCGAACATGTATGATATACAAGCAATTCTTAAAGTAAATACACTTTAAAATAATCAATTTTTTATTATACTTTAATTTGTGCTATTAAACTTTCACAATCTAGCACAAGACTATTTAATCTCATTCTCACTACACTTAAACACCTTCAAATCCTATAAATGTTATCTTGTGAAATATAAAGATATTAGATCTTTCAATTGTATTTATCCATCTATTAAGAGAGTTAATTGTGAATCACTCTTGTAAACCTTTGAGAATTAGCTAAAAACTTTTGGTATTGGTGAGGTAATTCCAGGAAGGAATAGTTTTGAAGATGGTATATCTTCAAGTGAGAAAAATCTTGAAGAGAGCATATCTTGAAGTGGAAAAAATCTTGGTTGGATTCATCAAGTTGGAAAAAATCTTAAAGAGAAAATATCTTCAAGTGGTGAAAAATCTTGGCATGGATTTATCATGTGGTGTAAAAATCTTGATGTGAAATCATAAACAACATAAATATAATGAAAATAAATAACTTAAATGTATCATTTTAAGAACAAGAATAAAATTATAGTTTTTCTTAAAAAATAATATCGAGCATTTTTTACAACCCTTTGTGATTTTTATTTATGTTTTTTCTGTTAAATTTTATTTTTGGCTTTTCTATGAGACTTTTATTATTTTTATTATTATTGTGTGATTATATAAAAAATATTAAAAAAGTCCCAATATATTACTCTTATATTTTTTGATACATTCGCAGCATAATAATAAAACCATTAAAGTTTTTTTTATGAATTTTTTCTTTTATGACTCTCATAATCTTTTACTTCAAAATATAAACACTATGATAAATTGTAAAAACAAAAAAAAAACACATTAATAGAATGAAGAAGTTTTAATTAAAAAGATGTCTTTTTTATCATTATTTTAAATCCTTTAGAATTTAGTAGATATTTATTGTAATCACCTTCAGTTTTTATTAAATTAAGTGCATTGCTAAAAAAGTATATGTTTTTGTTCATAAATATAGATTAATAAAAGAAAGAAGGATTATAATAGAAAATTATTTTATTTTGATAGAATTTAAATAATTAATTTCCAAAACAATTATTGACATATATGAAATAAAAAAAATGAATAGTTCCAAACAATACTATATTATATATCTCAATCTATATTTATCTTTCACCTATATATCAATTTAGTTTTTGATGGGAGTAAATATTTTATTCTAGCATTTATTTATATATATAATTCATGATGTATTATACATATGCATCAATTTTTATGTTCATATTAAAAAAAAAATTAACATAAAAACACATTAATAATATTTATATTTTTTTATATTAAAAAATAATTTTTGATGTGACTCAGTGACAGAATCATATAAAGTTGACTAGTCTTTTACTATTAAGTGGAGCTTAATAAAGGTATTCTTTCGTACCCTAAATGGGCTCAAATCTGAAAACAAAATTGAAAATTCACCAGCTAGTTGAGGCCATGCTAGGCTGCTAGGCATTTGTTCACAAAATTGCTTTTATTTATTTAAGGGTAAGGGATACTTTCTGACCATGTGGAAGAGATTTTTTTAATTTATTATATTATTGACTCATTAATTTATACATTGATCGGTCAGAAGACTCAGAACTTACTTAAAATGAATGGAATCTTAAACAAAATTATAAATACATTTTTTTTCAATAATATTTAAGATTTTTTAAAATTTTTATATATATATGAGAAGTAGAATCTTAGATAATCTTTATTTTATAATTGGAGTTTTTTTTTTAATTGATGGAGATAATTTTTATTTTAAAAAATATATATTATTTATTGTTGAGATTTTTTTGCATTGAAGCATTCTTGAAGTGATCCTTGGACTCTGGCAGGCTATGGATGCGGTGACTTGGGTATTCTTGGAAGTATGGTCACATATACTGGACACCAGAATTGCGGCCAAGGAAAGCTTCCAAGTCGACTGGAGGAGGTTAATTACTGTAGCTGAGATAGTGGAGAGAGCTGAAGGCAGCCACCGGAGGAAGAGTGGAAAGCAACCATAGGGGACCGCAGCAAAGGGCTTTAAATTTGTAACAGGAATAATTGAAATGTACAGACAAAGTTCACAAATGCTACTGTTTCTTAAATTGTTTCCAGAGGGAAAGGGAGAGGAGAAGGGGACCCTTGAAAATAACTCCTGTCAGTGGTCCTCTAGGAATCCCTCCGTTAGACAGGCAACCAATAAGAATTCATTAAAGAGGATGGGCATGAAAATGTTAGCCAATCAACACTGAGATAAGACTATGTTATGGGTCCCGAAAAGGACGATCAAAGCCTTGTATATTCCACATAGCAAACCACCAATAGGGCACGGGCCAATGAATAAAAGCTCCACTGCTCTCTCCATTCAATAATTGTATATCAATTGGCCCCAAGATAAATACTTCAAGGGACACCCTAATACTCTTCGCAATAGTCATTTTGCATTCTTGCTTTATTTCATAAATATTATGCTCAGCTAGCTCCTCTTCAGTACTTAGGCCAAGCATAGTTAATACTTCAATATTTGTCTCACAACCAAATCTTTGGCATGATCAGTACTGGAAGGAAAGCGGCAAACGCCATGGGAGGCAAGACGGCAAGAGCTTGCGATAGCTGTTTACGCAAGAGGGCACGCTGGTTTTGTGTAGCAGATGATGCTTTCCTGTGCCAAGCCTGTGATGCATCGGTCCACTCAGCGAATCAGTTAGCAAGTAGACACCAAAGAGTCAGGCTGGAGACCGCATCAGGATATAGGATCAGCAGTTCATTAAACACTGATCAGGATTATTCTCCACCAGCATGGCATCAAGGGTTCACAAGAAAGGCAAGAACCCCAAGGCACAACAGCAACAAGTCTTTATTGGTGCAACAACTGCTCAAAGATGATCGAGAGAAAGTCTTGAACCCTCTTCCTCTTGTTCCTGAAATTGGAAGTGAAGAAGAGCCAAATATGGCTCCTGATGAGAATGAAGATGATCAGTTGCTTTGTAGAGTTCCTGTGTTCGATCCGTTTGCAGCAAAAATGTGTGATATAGTAACAAGTGAAGATGAAAATATGGTTGTTGAAGTTTATGGACAGGAAGGAGCATGTGGCTTGGATAACCTACCAGGGTTTTTGCCTTCAGACATGGATCTTGCTGAGTTTGCTGCAGATGTTGAGAACTTACTGGGACGGGAAGCTGATGAGGAATATCATGATAATAAGGATTTGGAGCTGTTAGAGTGTAGTAAAGGGGAAGATGAAAGACAGTTTTGTTTCGCGGACAAAGTAGTGAAAATGAAGGATGAACAAGAAATGGAAACTATCATAGATTGCCATTTTGATCAAGATTTTAATATGGCAAGAGAGTCATTGTTGGGTTGGAATTTCGATTACGAGAAACTGGTGGACGGAGATGAAGAGGTGGAAGAGAAAAAGGTGCCAGTGCCTGAGACAGAAATGATGAATAGTACTGGATACAAGGAGATGAAGAGGAACGTATCTTTAAGGCTTGATTATGAGTCAGTCATCATCGCATGGGCTAACCAAGGCTGTCCGTGGACTACAGGAAGCCGACCAGAGCTCAACCCTGATGATTCTTGGACTGATTCCATGGTATATATATACTTCCCTCATTTTCATTTCAGGTGTTTTAAACATAAAATTTCTCGGCGGGGGGAGGAGAAAATATATAGAAGAGAAAATCAAGGAAAAAAATCGGAAAAATATTTGGTTGTCCCATAGTATGCTAATCATATTCTCTTGTACACCTTTTGATTATAGGTTGAATTTTTCAAATAAGATGGTACAGCTCCATACATGCCCTAGCTAGCAAGTTCTAACCTACCTTCAGGATTTAAAAAAAAATCCTCAAATTTGCAGTGCACAATGCAATTACCCTGTCATATATGATCAATTAATCTTGCGTAGTAATTTATTTTTAAAATTTATTAGCAGTAAGTTTTGGTGGATATGTGATTTTGTTTTCTTTTCTATATGATATTATAGGGTGCGTGCCCTAAAGATGTTAATAATCCATACGGAGGACTGGGGAGCCATACAAGAAGTGGAGATGGGGAAAGAGAAGCGAGGGTCATGAGATATAAAGAGAAGCGAAGAACACGATTGTTTTCGAAAAAGATAAGGTACGAAGTAAGGAAATTGAATGCAGAGAAAAGGCCTAGAATGAAAGGCAGGTTCGTCAAGAGGACATCCCTCATGGGGACTACTGATTTTCCTTGACAAAAACACAGTTTTAACTGCCAGCATCGATCAGCGAAAGCTTGAATGAGTTATTAGGCTCATTAGTATCAAATTTAATCTTACTAACAAATGGAACTAAATTTAGATAGATGTCACTGTGACCTCTCAGTCTCTGACGACATGTTACTGTTTGGAAGTTCAAAGTGGGAGTTACATGGACATGCTATGAAGAAGTCAGCTTTAACAAGATGAACTGTTTTACAAATTTCTTCTCTTGGAGCTCTTCTGTTTGTTCATCAATATATGTTGTGCTTAGGAAATTTTGGAGATTAATACAATCTCCCTATTAAGGAAAATAGGTTGACAACATTGTAAATATACCAGGTGTCTACTATTCATTGAAGAAATGCTTGTTCTTCAATTGCGAGCTTTAGCTGGAATGTATTTCTTCTGCACAGCAGCTCATTAATATTTTTCCTTTTAAGCTATAAAGTTATCGCTACCATCTATTTTCTTTCTGAATTTCTTGGATTTGTAATTTATGTCAACAAAAGCTAAGAATATTTTTTTCCTTGACAATTAAATTATATTTATTATGCCAATATAAAATTCAATCTTGTTGGAGATGATATATTAAGGCGACCTGTTAGATAAAAAGGGATAAAATTAGAAAAATTAGTTGCTATCTAATTTTATGATAACTAGAAACCCTAACAAGTTTTTCAAAGACTCTAGGTAAAAGCTGATTATGTAATAGAAAAGATAACAATCATCCCATACATCCTACTTAAGATGAGTTGTTTTGTGTCTGTTTTTCATGATAGAGGTGCTTAAAGTGTTTACACGCTAAGGCTTTGCCTAAACTGAAATATGTATTGTTGTTACCCATTTTTTACCCCACAAAAAAAAAAATTTAAAATACAAGAGGATACACATGAAGAAAGCCTAAAAGATTACCCAAGTTGGTGATGAAAGACCAAAATGACAAGTGAAAAAGTTGGAGGACTAGAATGTACAAAATTAGCAAAATTAAAGACCCAATTCTGATTGACAAATGACCCATTTGGTGAATTTATTTTATTTGGGGTAAAGAAATACAAATTTGGATGAGCAAAGAATCAATGAGAATTTTGAAAGGTTTAATTAATTTTATTTAAGGACTTAATTGTAAGGAAAATCAGTTTTTGGAGTTAATTTGGGTGTTAATTGAAAGAAATTGAAGTTTAGGGATTGAAATTGGACTTTGAAAAGTTTAATTGGTCAAATTAGGGGCTTAATTGTAAAAAACTTAAAGTTTCATAGCCAATTATGGGTTTGAATGAAGAAATTCAAAACCAAGAATCAAATCGTAAAATATGCGAGACTTTAAGGGTTGAAATTGATCAAATTAGAGGCTAAATTGAAGAAAATTGAAAGTTTGATGGTCAATTAAGGGTCCAAGTACACAAATTAGAATCCAAAGACCAATTTGAGGCTGATGATAAAGTTTGACAGGGTGAAATTACATGAAATTAAGAGTTTAGAAGGTAATTACAGGTGCAATTAAAAGGAATTAGAAGAATATGGACTAAAATAAAATGTATTAGATCCCAAATTAAAAACTATAATTTTTAGGGGTTTAACCTAGATGACGCATCATTCACCCACTGTTCATCTCCTTCATTGGCAGTTTTAAATGATCGGGTTGGCACATTCCAAAAGTTCGTTGTAAAATTCTAGACCTCCAAATGGCACGGGGTTTTTTTGTAAATGGAAGAAGAACATCCTCTCTATAACCTTATTTTCATGAAATTGAACGTCTACAACCCAATTCTTCCTTAAAGGTCTTCAACATCTTGCATTTTTAGTTTCTTGGTTGATTGAGTTGGCACTTTAAAGTGAATGAATGTGGAGCTAAAACCTTCAAATGGAGCAAGGATAGATCCAATAGAAAGGTCACTACAAGATTTCGCAGTTTTACCGACGAAAATATTTCGTCGGTATGTGATTCAGCGTTCGTCAGTAATTTTTTTACCGACGACATCCTCGATGGAAAACGTCTGTTGGCTTTCCTTCCGTCGGTAATACCTCATTCCGTCGCTAAATCAATCAGTAAAAAAAAAACATTTGCCGATGGTTTTACAGACAGAAATTGCACGCAAAACAAAAGTTTCCTGCTTGAAATATACCGAAGGATTTATTCCGTCGGTGAGTGTGTGAAATACCGACGGAATAAGCCATCGGTAACATTGTCAGTGAGTGTGTGAAATACTGACCGAAGATATCTGTCTGTATATTTATTGGTGATTGTGGCAGCTACTGTGAAATGCCGACGGACTAATTCCGTCTATAAATTCATCAGTATGATGTCAAATGCCGACGGATACAGTCCGTCGGTAAAACCCTCTATGATTATTTTTAAATATGTTTTTAAAAAATTATTTAGAATACATAATATAAAATTATATAAAATAATAGTAAAAAAACCAATTATGCAAATAAAATTTTTATTAAACATCAAAAACAAAAAAAATAAAGTAAAATAATATTCATTACAAATTGAATGTGTTTCAAAAAAAATATTAAATTAACCATTAAAGTTAAATAATATTCATTACAAATTAACATAATAGTGGAGCTGGAGGAGGAGGAGGCTGGTTGTTATACGACCAAAAAGGAGGAGGTGCACATGTATCACCACTCTATGATGCCATGTTCATGACCATTTGGCGAAGCTGTTCATGATTCACTTTGAGTTGTGTATACTCCGCCGATAGGCGGTCATATTTTTCGGTGAGCTAAGCCATGTATTGCTGCAAGGCCACAAACTCTTTAGATTGGGTGCTTGATACTGATTGGGAGTTCCCAACGGTTGAGACACTATGAGCCGCTCGCAAGTTCTCGGCCGTAGTGTTAGAGATCCCGTACACCCGATTTTTATCGAGTCCACTGAACGATCCAACCTCCATCCACAAATCCAAATCGAAATCCAGTTGGGTCGAAGGATCGTCCCTATATCTCTCCCTCAACTGGCTATTATAGGTCTCCTAAAAATAAAAAAAGTAATCATCATATTCAATTCAATAAAAATAATAACTTACGAAATAAAATGGTTGCACAAACATACCACAAAGTGTTGAGCACGGTTGTCAACAAACTGTTGTGCCCTCTTTTGCCGATCTTGACTCCGCACATGCATCTCAACAAACAGCTCCATTGGGCTCGGCTAACGTCCAAAAGACGTAGCCTATAATGAAAAAAATTAATTAATAACAAATTAATTTAACGATATATTTCATTTAAATTAATCTTACCATCTGTTTCGCATGTGCAGCAAACAAAACGGAGTTGCCGGTGTGCGTTGTCATCGAGCCATGAATTGGCCGATTCCGGTTGCCAGCACCGGACTGTGAGCGTCGTGTGAACCGCTCAGACGTCACGTGCTCAAGATAGGGCGACCATATATCTTTCGGGATGTATATCGGTTTGAACTCTCTCCAAACCGCCACGTCGTTCTAGCTTTGGAGACCCTTATCTCTAGCGGTTTTTTTTGTCGTTTTTTGTTCTTCATACCAAAAATCACGCAACCTACTTCCATAGCCAGAAATTAGATTTTGAAACATAAATTTTTTTCTAAAAAAAATTGTATTGTTTTCGATGTTACCTAGTTGCCGCATGATTTTCCCACACCCTCCTCACAACTTTGTCATGCGCCCTGTTCCAGATGAATTTGTCCCGTGTATAAATAATTAGGTAAATAAATATAATAATTTATTTACAATTATATTAATAAATTATTAGAAATAAGCTGGAAATTAGAAATTAACACCAACCTCAAATCTGTCAAACCATGCATCGAATTGAGGTATCCATTCAGGATGTCTGGATACTTGACTTCATTAAAATAATGAAATCTCCATCGATGATTTAAACGCCGATGATATTACTCGGGCGGCCTCAATGTTTGTGAACCTGAAAATAAATTAAATTAATGAAATATTGATTAGTTGTTCATAAATTATGTTATAATTAAAAAAAATTAAAACCTTAACAAACTTACATTGAAAGGTCGTTCTTCCACTGTGCCTCGTACTTGGGGGTGAATTGATTCCACTGTGAAGGCATGCCGCCTCTGCATTGTGAAACCGCGCTGGAAGAGGCAACATCGGTTGACGGCGCAGGTGCCTCTTCTTGAGAGGCACCTAAGGATATGTCATCCTCGCTGCTAGAAGAACTAGCTGCGACCATACATGAGCGACGAGTTGTGGATTTCATTCTACACATCTACACAATTTTATACGAATAATTATATAATTAAATTCGAATGTTAAAAAAAATTCAACAGCACCTCCCTTATACTGGATACTACCCAAATCCACAAACCTGCAAATATTAACAATAGCCACAACCAATTGACCCCATCTATACTAATATTGTATATAACATAACATCTATACAAATGTACATCCACACTAATTACAAGGTAAATTCAACATTAACAATTATAATTCAACAAATTATTCAATTATTATGGAAATACAAACAATAAAATATATTCAAAAAATTCAAAAAAAAACTCTAGACTAACAATTAAAATTAATGGAAATAATTAAACACAAATCATGCAATAATAGAGTAAAATTACTAATTATTCCAACATATTCAATTACTAATTCTAAGGTAAATTCAACATTAACAATTACAATTCAACAAATTATTCAATTATTATGGCAATACAACAATAAAACATATTCAATAAATTAAAAAAAATAGACTTTAGGAATGAAATATGCTTACTTAATAATGTGTTTATTTCAATAATTTATCTACATTATAAAAATACACCAAAACCAAAAAACATAACAAAAATAACAATAGCTAAAACAAAAAACAAATAAAAAAAATAAAATATTAAAGAAATGAAGAAGAGGAAGTACATACCTTTTAATTTACTAAAGATTGAACTAAAGATTACAAGCCAAAAACATAAAAATCTTGAAGGAAATGAAAGGAGAAGCTGTGAAATGAAGCAGATGAAAAAATGAACTGAAAGGGCAGTCGTTGGGATTTATAGCGCAGTTTTACCGACGGATGGAAATCTGTTTGAACAGTCGTCAGTGATTGTGGCATTTGCAGTAATTATTTTTCAACTCTCTATGAAATGTCGACGGATTGTGGGTCATCGAAAAGTTCGTCGGTGATTGTGGCATTTCAAGTAATTATTTTTCAACTCTTTGTGAAATGCTGACGGACCTTAGTCCATCGGTATGGACGTTGGCGATTGTGGCATTTCCAGTAATTATTTTTCAACTCTCTGTGAAATGCCAACAGACCTTAGTTCGTCGGTATAGACGTCGGTGATAGTGCATTGTACAAGAAAGATTATATTTGTATTGCCTATTTACCTTCCTACAAACACTTAAATGATAAACTGTCCATCGCACAAAATAATAACAGCGATGCTTAAACAATACATAAACTTATAAAATAAATATTTCATGTTACAAAATATATCATCCATAATATATATTACATGAAAAAAATGTTTTACACGGGGCTTCATTCTGATAGTTAGTTAGAATTTTCTTCTTCTTCGTCGTCAATTGAATAGTCATCACCTTCATCAGATTATAAATTCTTATTATTCAATTAGAAACCACACATAAGGAGGTTTCAATCAGATTATAAATTGTAACATGATTACGTTAGATATCTTATTTGAATAATGCTAATACTTGTAAATGTTGTCAGGCATTCATGATTATAACTTATGTTAACAACAAATCAAGTTCCTTTCATAGCTTAGGTGTCAGTTATACCATACAGTATGGGCTATAAAAGTGCCAAGTATTTGTTGTACCAAGTGTTATACAACATAAATTTACCGAAATTTCGACGGAGTCCCCCCTATACCGGGAGGTCCCAAGTTATTGATATGCAGCCTGTTTACATTTCTAATAACTCGCATTTCATAACTTAATCCCGACCCAATTGTCTTGGGTTTCAATTTCCACAATATTCTCACACCTCTTTCCCACGATATTCATGATATACATTATATAACACAATATCATTATGGATGAAAATAAAAGTAAATACTTAGACATGAAAGATGGTTACATGAACTACAAAGATTAAGTTCATTCAATCAAGTTTAAACATTAATTATACAAATTAAGTTATACAAACATTTTCATGTTTACAAAATATAAGGGTATAGCCCCTATAACCTAAATTACAAGAAGGGAAACATAAGCTAGGATCTACTCTTGTCGTGCATGTGATGTTCCTGAAACAAAATACATATTATTGAAAGGTGACTATCACATAAAAAGAAATAACAACATGAAACCAAGCAATTTTAAAAGGGTAACATGCATTCATATTTTGTTCCCTTCTCCTTTCTGGTTTTCATTAGAAACTCTTCCTTATTCATACTATTAATAACCGTTCCCTCTTTCACTATTAACCTCCATTCCAGACTTTATAAGATCAAATATGTTATCTTCATTTAACCCATTTCCGATACCCCTTTCACTGGTATCATCATCATCATCCCATAGGAGTCGATGTAGGGTGATCCCCTTACCCGAGATGCTAACATACACTGAACGTATGCTAGCCGAAACATGGTGATCCCCTTACCCGGGATCCAAACATACACTAAATGTATGCTAGTTTACACCACCAATCACACTTCTCATATTTCATTTGTCAGTGATAATTTTATCACTTGGCAATTCACACAACAACCTTTCCCCTTGAGTACACATATATTCGGTAATTCACATTTCACATCAGTAATATATATTAAAACATGGAATTTACGTAGAAGGTAAAGGTGTGATTCACCTACCTGCAATAGAAGCTCTACTCGTGCTCCCCTGTTGCTGCTGTTGCACCACGCCTGTGGTCCCTCCTGCAAATCATAGGTTGATCTCATAAATTTTCCTCACTCAAGGATATGTTTTATAATAACCATATCAACAACCAATAAGTCTTTCTTTCAGTCATTTCTTAGTACTTTATGTTTTTCTCATTTCATTCATTATTACTATCGTTCTTTGTCCAATCCTAGTTATCATTCCTTTCTATATATTTGGACTATCACTGTCCAACTGTTACTGTCTCGTTTTTGAACTGTTACTGTTTGACCTCTCCTCAGATTTTTAACTATATCTGGAGTTATAGAACTTCGATTCAAGCAAAATTTATGTTGTTGGAAAGATAAGACATGAGGCTACAAGTTCTATGTTTTGAGAAGAACCCAGTTCTACCTATAAGATAGTCAAAATCACTCATCAACAAACACTTGGATTGTTACTGTCCAACTGTTACTGTCCATTTTTGAACTGTTACTGTCTGACCTCTCCTTAGATTTTTAACTATATCTGGAGTTATAGAACTCCGATTCAAGTGAAATTTATGGCGTTCGAAAGGTAAGACATGAGGCTACAAGTTCTATGTTTTGAGAAAAACCCAGTTCTGCCTCTAAGATAGTCAAAATTGCTCATCAACAAACACTTGGACTGTTACTGTCCAACTGTTACTGTCCATTTTTGAACTCTTACTGTCTGAGCTCTCCTCAGTTTTTAACTATATCTGGAGTTATAGAACTCCGATTCAAGTGAAATTTATGGTGTTGGAAAAGGGAAGACATGAGGCTACAAGTTCTATGTTTTGAGGAGAACCCAGTTCTACCTCTAAGATAGTCAAAATCGCTCATCAACAAACACTTGGACTGTTACAATCCAACTGTTACTGTCCATTTTTGAACTTTTATTGTCTAACCTCTTCTCAAATTTTAACTATATCTGGAGTTATAGAACTCAAATCTATAATTTAACATCCAAGCATCAATTCATAATCAACTTTAAAACAACTCATAAGACCATGTTCAGAATATCTTACCCGATACGAATCAAGGTCTCGATCCCTCCTTTTCTTTCTAATGACAGCTGACCGTCCCCTTTTCTCTTCTTGTTCAATTTTTTTCTTGTTAATCCCTTGCCTACCAGTGTTTATTTTTTTACCTATAACCCTAAATCTTGGGTGGGTTCTTGAAATTTGGAGTTTCTCTCTTGATCTGTAAAAATAGATACCAAAACTCTTCTTCTTTCTTTACGATAGTTACAGATCTGTTTTTTGGTAAGAAGAGTAGTATTTATGCTCTATAATTATTCTTATTTGCATCTTATCCAAACATACAGGCAATTCTAATTGATAAGCAACGGGCCCGATTCTTTCCTTAATCTCAAAATGGCCAATATATCTCGGGGCTAATTTCCCTTTTACTCCAAATAGAATGATGCCTTTCCAAGGAGCCACCTTAAAAAATACTTTATCCCCCACTTGGAATTCCAACGGCCTTCTTCGGCGATCTGCGTAACTTTTTTTTCTATCTTGGGCTTCCTTCATCCTCTTTGTGATCACCCTCACCTTGTCAGTTGTTAGTTGCACCATTTCAGGTCCCAAAAGCTTCCTTTCTCCTACTTCCTCCCAACAAATTGGGGTACGACATTTCCTCCCATACAATGCTTCATATGGAGCCATACCAATAGTAGTTTGGTGGCTATTATTATAAGTAAACTCCACCAAGGGCAGAAGATCCTCCCAATTCCCTCCAAACTCCAGCACACAGGACCTCAGGAGATCCTCCAGAGTTTGAATGGTCATTTCAGATTGACCATCCGTCTGAGGATGAAATGCCGTGCTCAGATTCAACTTTGTCCCCATTGCCTGTTGTAAGCTAGGCCACAACCTCGATGTGAACCTTGGATCCCGATCCGATATAATTGAAACTGGCACTCCATAAAGTCTGATTACTTCATTTACATACAATTTTGCCAGTTTATCCACCGAATCAGTCATCTTCATAGGAAAAAACAAAGCAGATTTTGTTAGTCGATCCACGACCACCCATATGGCATCATTCCCCTTCTTTCCCCTGGGTAATCCCGTCACAAAATCCATATAAATATCCTCCCATTTCCATTCCGGGATTGATAATGACTTTAATTCCCCTGCAAGTTTCTAGTGTTCTATCTTTACTTGTTGATAGATCCCACAGTTTGACACAAATTCTGTTATTTCCCTCTTCATATTTGGCCACCAGTAGTATTCCTTTAAATCCCTATACATCTTTGTACTCCCAGGATGAGTAGCAAATCAAGATTCATGCACTTCTCTTAATACTTCATCTTTCAAAGTCTTATCCTCAAGCAAATAAATTTGCCTTCCTATAGCTATTAGCCCATCAAATAGCATTTGAAATGATGTCTCTATACCCTTGTTTACCCTTCCCTTGATCTCTTTTACTTTCCCATCTGCTTGTTGAGCCACCAAGACCTTGTCTCAAAACACAGACCGGATCTTTAACTGAGCTAACAGTGACCCCTTGGGCCCTACACTTAGCTGCAAGCCCATTTTTTTTTAATTCTACTATACTTTCCTGTTCCTTCAGCTCCATATCATTCATCACCATTTTTCCCTTCCTACTCAAGGCATCGGCTACTACATTAACCTTACCAGGATGGTAGTCAATAATGCAATCGTAATCTTTTATTAACTCTACCCATCTTCTCTGCCGCATGTTCAACTCCTTTTGTGACATCAAATACTTCAAACTTTTATGGTCTGTAAAGATTTGAACTTGTGTCCCATACAAGTAATGTCTCCATACTCTTAAGGCAAACACCACTGCTATAAGTTCTAGGTCATGAACCGGGTAATTCACCTCATGCGACTTTAGTTGTCTTGATGCATAAGCAATCACACGCCTGTGTTGCATCAATACACATCATAGACCCCTTTTTGAGGCATCACTATATACCACAAACCCTTCTGTCCCCGATGGAAGGGCCAGCACAGGAGTAGAAGTGAGCCTCTCCTTCAGTTTTTGAAAGCTCGCATCACACTCTTCCGACCAAACAAACCTGACTTCCTTGCGGATCACCTTTGTTAAAGGTGATGCTATGGTGGAGAACCCCTTAATAAACCTCCGGTAATATCCCGCAAGGCCCAAGAAACTCTGGATTTCAGTCACATTAGTAGGCCTTTCCCATTTTAATACGACCTCAACCTTTCTTGGATCCACTAGTATTCCTTCTGCAGATATTACATGGCCTAAAAATATCACTTCCTGAAGCCAAAACTCACACTTATCCAGCTTGGCATATAATTGATTCTTCCTTAAGGTCTGTAGCACAACCCTTAGATGTTGTTCATGTTCCAAGTGAGAGTTTGAATACACCAAGATATTGTCAATAAATACAACCACATATTGGTCCAGGTAAGGCCGAAACACCCGATTCATCAAGTCCATAAACATGGCCGGAGCATTGGTTAACCTGAAAGGCATCACTAAAAACTCGTAAGGCCCATAACGGGTTCAGAATGCAGTCTTTTGTATATCTTGTTCCTTGATTCTCAACTGGTGGTATCCAGATCTCAGATCTATCTTAGAGAACACCCTAACACCCTTCAACTGATCAAACAAGTCATCTATTCGTGGAAGTGGGCACCTGTTCTTCACCGTCACTTTATTCAATTGACGATAATCGATGCACAAACGAAGGGTGCCATCCTTCTTCTTTACAAACAATACCGAAGCTCCCTAAGGCGAGTTACTAGGCCGGATGAAGCCTTTATCTAACAATTCCTGAAGCTGGACCTTCAATTCCGCCAATTCCATAGCTGCCATCCTATAAGGAGACTGGGCTATAGGAGAAACTCCTGGAATAGTTTTTATGGAAACTTCAATTTCTCTAACTGGAGGTAATCCCGACAACTCTTCTGGGAATATATCACGAAACTCTCTTACAACAGGAATACTAGTCAAATCTATGCTTCCCTTTTCCAGTTCTCTTACATGGGCTAACCAAGCAGAACAACCCTTCCTCAGTAATTTTCTAGCCACCAAGACTGAGATTACATAACTTGGAATTATTTTTCTTTCTCCTTTAAACACTACTCTTTTATCACTTATTCCTTGGATTGTCACCGTCTTCGTGAAACAATCCACTTGTGCCTTATGTTTACTTAGCCAATCCATACCCAGAATTACATTAAAATCATATAGCTCTAATGGCATAAGATCTACCCTCAATTCTAACCCCCCAATATATAGTTTTACCCCTCTATAAATATCATCAATATGTATATTCTCCCCTAGAGGTGTACTAACTGTCACTCCTACACCCAAGTTACTAGATAACATATGCAAGTCATTCACAATTCTATAACATACAAAGGAATGACTAGCTCCAGGGTCAATTAAAGCATAAACATGCATTGTATCTAACTGTAAGGTACCTGCTACCACATCTGGTACAGCTCCCACATCCTCGTAGGTCATATGCTATACCCGACCCTGAGTCCTCCCCTCCTGGTTTCTGGGCCTCCCACGAGTAGCACTCATCCCTGACTGGGTAGGCCTGATAGGACGATTGACTGTCACTGATTGCTGCTGGCTTAATCCTCTGACCATGGGCTCCCTCGGTAGTTTACGAGGACAATCCTTCTTCCTGTGACTCGTGTCCCCATAATAGAAATAACCTCTTCCTACATGCGGGCACTCTTTCCATCGATGCCCCTCACCTCTACAAATATAACATCTCCTCGGCATCGCAGAGCAATCTCCAGGGTGTCGATGCTCACACCTCTGACAAAATGGATATATCGGTCCCTTTTGCTCTGTAGACCCTCCAGTAGTTTTGACTCCCTATCTAGACTGTCCTCCCCAAGCTCCTCTTCCACTGACCCGTCTAGATCCTCCTGAGCTCCCTTCTGGGATGAAACTCCCAACCCTTTTCTAGAACTGGCTTGATGATTGCCCACTCTTGTCTTTCTTTGGGAGAGGAGGTCTCCCAGTTAAAAACTCAAAATCTCTCTGACACGACCAAAAGATTGATGTCTTTTCCCAAGTGCAGGAGTGTCGAAGTAATAAATAACCCGGCAAGACCGGGGTCGAACCACGGGGAGGTTAATTGTATAAATTATAAAGAACAATAATACAACAACAATAGTAACAACAATAACAATAACAATAATAATGATAATAATAATACTAGTAGTAGTAGTAGTAATACTAATAATAGTAATAGTAGTAGTAATGATAATAATACCAATAATACTATTAATAATGATAATAATAAAGATGATGAAGAAGAAGAAGTTGATGAGAACTTTGAGATGGAAGATTAACGTAAGGATTAAACAATGATAACAACAAATGTCAAGGTTAGAGGATCCACTAATGGTATTTCAAACAAGTATAGTATAAACTCTTATTATTCAATTGTTAACATGATTACATTAGCTATCTTATTCGAATAATGCTAATACTTGTAAATGTTTTCAGGCATTCATGATTATAACTTATGTTAACAACAAATCAAGTTCCTTTCATAGCTCAGGTGTCGGTTATACTATACTCTATGAAAGTGCCAAGTATTTGTTGTACCAAGTGTTATACAACATAAATCTAGATTAACCATTTAACAAGCAAAGTATTAAAAGTGAACAAGATAACAAATATAAAGCATGTTAGTATCCAACATTAAAGTCCATGTTGAGTTTATATTATACTTATCCTTACACCATTAGTGTAACCTTTTCACCTTGACATAATTAACTTAGCTAGACATAATGAAAGAAAGAAACATAAATGAACAAGATAAGAACATAAGTAAGATAAAAGTTAACTACGTAAAGGAAAGGAAATGAAAGGCATAAACTTGATATTAATGAAAGCAAAGCATAAGCAATACAAAGAGAGAAAGCAAGAGCATGATCTTGATCTGAACACCAAGATGCCTAAATACATGGCAAATGCCTCCTTTTATAGGCCAAAATTTGGAACTATTGATTTGTTGGCTAATTGATGAGTGGGTGGCCACATCTTGACTTGGTGACAATTCTTATCTTCTTGTCTGCCAAAAACGTCATTGATAACGTCATAATTTGAATAGACTTAAATCATGAAAGTTCTAGGAAATTGTCTTATCTTTCCAGGGTAAAACTTTGAGATCATTTGGACTTCTAGAACTCGAGATATGGACTGAACACTGAACAGTGTCTGGGCTGCAGGACAGATCCGAACTTCTTCTTTGTTGCTACAATTTGGACTTGAAAACGGCCTTGTTAAATCTTGGGCTCCACATGAAAGTTGTAGGCCTATGTCTTATCTTTCCATCCATATAAAATGGACCTAAATCCAAGATCTACAGCTCCAGATATGACCCAATTACCGAAAAGTGTTCCAGTTTGGACTGCACCAGCATCTCTTTTCTAAGTTTGGCCATCTCTTTGTCCTTTCAATTTTAGTACTTCAACTCATCAATCAATTCTTTCATTTATGTGATAGGCCTGCATTTAAGATGAATATTTACCATAAATTAAAGGTATCTTATATAATTAGATATGTTATTATAAAACATGCTTTAGTTAAGGAGTTATTGATACTTCAAGTGCAAAATGATGATATAAAACCTTGATAAAAATGCACTTTTAAGTACTAATCACACTCCCCAACCAGCTTATTACTAGTCCCTAGTAATTAAAGCGTTAAAATAGAAAAACAATTTGCAAATTCCACAAAGCAAGGCATTCATCATTCAATTTCCATTACTCTATCCAGATAAACAAACTCTCATTAAATTTATATATCTGCTCAATACCTTTTAAACAAGATATTAATAAACCTTTCTCTTGTGCTCAAAATATCAACATATAGTTATGGGGCTTTACTTGGAAGAAAACAATATTCTGTACTAATGTTTAAGGTTAACTTCCTTGGGTTAGGATTATTATTATTATTAATTTTTTTTTCTCTTTTTTTTAATATATATATATACACAATGCATCTTTAACCCATGTAACGAGCTTTCGGCTAATGACTCCCAGACCAGTTGGTCTTAGGGCATTAGGTGTTGAGACACCCCTACGAGCTTAGTAACTCGGGTTACAGATACTGATACGTAGATAGTGCAATGTTTGATTCCCTTAAGCTTTTCTCCTTAACCCATGTAACAAGCTTTGGGCCAATAACTCCCAAGTCAGTTGACTTTAGGGTATTAGGTGTTAAAACACCCCTTCGGCTTAATTGCTTAGGTTAGGGAGGCTACGAAACCAAACTTATCTACGTTTTTATTATCATCATTCATTTTTTTTTTTTTTGAGAATTATATACTATCCCTATCCCTTAGTTGTTACCTTTAACAAAAGAACATAAATAATGTAATAATCCAATACGCAACCCACAATCATATGTTAAAGTGTGTGCGTGAAAATGAAGGTTTAAGAATACTTGTTAAATGAGTATATGAGCAGAATTAAGTGATAACAATGCGAGAGTTTGTAAACCTGAATATTTCAAGAAGTATTCTAATAGGCCTTGTTATGAATATTGCAAATAACCATTAGAAAATGTTTACTAAGATGCGTCTCAAGAGTCAATAAAATTCCCCATTACTCTGCCATCCTAGTAATAACAGTTTTGCCAAATGGTTTTTAAAAACAAAAACAGTTAGTTGGTTAGGTTTTTTTTTTTTATATATAACTACTACCCTCTCCCCCCAACCAAAACGAGACATTGTCCTCAATGTCCTAAGATAGAAAGATAGAGTATAGAAGACATTACCTGAAACAACGAACACTGACAAACCTGAAACACACTTAAACAAATATAAGAAATAACAGAACAAAATACTATGCTAGAAATAAAACCAAAAGACACAAGGATTCACAACGAAGGCTCAAATCCAATCTAAGCTTTTACGGCTTTTGTAGTTGACCAATTTATGCGACTCATGAAAGGATCAATTACAGGGGTGAAAGATTGTAGTTTGTCGATCAACTGTTCAGGCAGTAGCAGCAGAGATTATGATTTGTCGTGCCGAAGATGTTAGAAATTCCTGTTCCACAGCTTGATCAAGAAAAGACAACAAATTATCATAAAAACCATTAACATTGAGCAAACCGATAGGTTTATGGTGAATGTGAAGTTGGGCCCAAGAGGAAATATGAAAGATCTCTTCCAATGTGCCCAGACCACCTGGTAAGGCAATGAAGGCATCAGCATGGTTAAACATTGTATTCATTCGATCAAACATTGTGGAGACCTGTAGTTCCTCTCCAATTGTTCTTCCAATGATGTCCCTTTTGTTAAAGCTTCGGGGACGACCCCCAAAACTTGACTACCTCCTAAAAATGCAGCTATTGCCACACCCCCCATTAACCCAAGGCTGCCTCCCCCATACACTAAATGAATCTTTCTCTCAGCTAGTACCTGACCAAGATGATTTGCTGCTTCTAAAAAAGCTATTTCCTTCCCAGGACTGGATCCACCGAAAACACAAATATTTTTTATGTGATAACTTGAGGGACCTGCCATTTCTACACACTTCTATATATGTCTAATGTAAGGATTGAGTAGAAATGAGGGGAAGGAAGAGAAGATTTTATAGATGCGGAATTGAAAATGCAATCATATCACCTATATAGAGGCCAGCTGGAGTCTCACACACTCTCTCTCTCTTTCTCTCTTTATTATTTATTTATTTGGAAAAAGCATGTGTATGTACAGGTAGTTGTGATTGTGGCTCACATCTTCCCTTGGTTTTACGTCCAAGAACGGCTTAAACGCCCTCTATGGGTCGGGGATAGGCTTCCCATCAGTTTTCTTAAAACTGGCAAACAGGGTCTTTTTTAGTCAGATTCCCAAGACTAAGTCTATCATGTTCTTTATGAAAATGGGGGCCATAAATCATGAATTGCACGATGCACATCTCCACTAGGATGCGTCTCAAGGGTCAACAAAAGATTATCTAAAGACCCCTTACTCAGGCCATCCTTAATGAATTGTATTTTATCTTCACGGTTTATAGATACCATTCCTAAAGAACGACATGTTGCATTACAAGTCCATCTGGCACATCGGTGACAGACTTTCAGTCGTTTTGCACGACGTTTCTTTGCAAAAGTGCTTTTACCTGTTCCAGGCATGTGTGAAATGAAAGAATTGGAGGACTCACCTAATAATCGGACCTTTGCTTCAATCAGCCAAGCGAATATCTTCAGGAATTCCATGATTCATTAACAACTTCAATCTTGCACACCCTAGCACGGTAAATTTTGTAATCGCATTCTGAGGCAGAGCGGGAAAGTACTTTTTCAATTTTTCAAGAGTGGTGTCCATTTTCAAATGAGAATTGGAGAAGAGAGTCAAAGAAGGGAGAAATAGCAAAGTATTGCACAAATATATACAGATATCAGTTATTATGGGAAACTGAAAGAACCGACTGAAGTCACGGAGTACCGTTATCCGCCATTTGACCGGGGTGAGAGAGACTAGCAAAACAAAGCACAAAACAATGTGAGAAAATGAATCAATCTTTATATACAGGATCACTCAATTCAATAGAGTCATTTTCAACTGAAAATTGTCAAAGTAGACTTTCAAACGATGTCCATTTACCTTGAAAACATTGCCATTCTTTGGATTCTCGATATCACAGGCCCCATATGGATACACATGTTTCACAATGAAAGGACCACTCCATCTTGATCTTAGTTTTCCAGGAAATAAATGGAGTCGAGAATTATAAAGCAAGACTTTTTGACCAACATCAAATGTTTTTCTCAAGATTCTCTTATCATGAAACTCTTTGATTCTTGCTTTATGAATTTTTGAATTCTCATATGCATCATTTCTTATTTCCTCAAGCTCATTTATTTGTAACTTACGCAGCTGACTAGCATCATCAAGGTTTGAATTGAAAGCTTTAATAGCCCAATAAGCTTTATGTTCAAGTTCCACAGGCAAGTGACAAGGTTTTCCATAGACTAGTCTATAAGGTGACATACCTAATGATGTTTTATAAGCAGTTCGATAAGCCCAAAGTGCATCATTAAGTCTTAAAGACCAGTCTTTCCTATTAGGGTTCACTGTTTTTTCTAAGATCTGTTTGATCTCCCTATTAGCAAGCTTCTACTTGTCCACTTGTCTGAGGATGATAAGGGGTGGCAACTTTGTGTGTGATTCCATATTTCTTCATTAAAGACTCAAATGGCTTGTTGCAGAAATGTGTTCCACCATCACTTATCATGGCTCGAGGGATTCCAAATCGACTCAAAATATTTTCTTTCAAGAACTTATCACTGTTTTGTGGTCATTGTTTCGACTTGGAATTGCCTCTATCCATTTTGAAACATAATCTACTGCGACTAATATGTACAAGAAACCAAATGATGGAGGAAATGGACCCATGAAATCTATACCCCAACAGTCAAAGATCTCAATGACAAGAATAGGATTTAAAGGCATCATGTGACGTTTTGAAATAGATCCCAACTTTTGACAATTTTCACAAGTCTTGCAGAATGCATGTGAATCCTTGAACATGCTGGGCCAGTAAAATCCACTTTGTAAGATTTTTGCAGTGGTCTTTCTTGATGAGAAATGACCCCCACATGCCTCAGAATGACAAAATTTAATAACACTACTTACCTCATTGTCAGGAATGCATCTTCGAAATATTTGATCAGGACAATATTTGAATAAATAAGGGTCATCCCAATAAAAGTTCTTCACTTCGTTCAAGAACTTTCTTTTGTCTTGGGTACTCCAATGAGCTGGCAATTGTCCTGAAACAAGAAAATTAACAATATTAGCATACCAAGGCATTGTAGAGACAGAAAATAAAGATTCGTCAGGAAAGTAGTCATCGATTGGTGTGATGTCAGATCTCGATTCTGTTGTCAATCTTGACAAGTGATCTGCGACAACATTTTCGGTGCCTTTCTTGTCTTTGATTGTGATATCAAATTCTTGAAGTAACAAAATCCACCGAACCAATCTAGCCTTAGAATCTTTCTTAGAAAGAAGATATTTCAATGCTGCATGATCACTAAAAACAACAACAGGTGAGCCAACAAGATAAGACCTGAATTTTTCACATGCAAATACTACTGCAAGTAATTCTTTTTCAGTGGTGGTGTAATTCATTTGAGCACTATTTAAAGTTTTACTTGCATAGTAAATCACATAAGGTTTCTTATCTTTTCTTTGTCCCAAGACAGCACCCACGGCATAATCACTAGCGTCACACATTATTTCAAAAGGTAATGACCAATCAGGAGGTTGAATGACAGGAGCAGAAGTAAGCAGGTTTTTAAGTTTAACAAAGGCTTCTTCACAATGTTCAGTCCATTCAAAAATATTATCCTTTGTTAGAAGGTTACTCAAGGGCTTAGATATCACACTAAAATCTTTGATGAACCTTCTATAAAAACCAGCATGTCCTAAGAATGATCTAACATCTTTAATAGATTTTGGTGTTGGCAAGTTAGCAATTAACTCGATTTTAGATTTGTCAACCTCAATTCCTTTTGATGAAACAATGTGACCAAGTACAATGCCGTCGGTTACCATAAAGTGACATTTTTCCCCAATTCAGTACAAGATTCTTCTCTTCACACCTGCTCAAAACCTTTTCTAAGTTAGTCAAACAATCATCAAAGGAATCACCAAAAACAGAAAAATCATCCATAAAAATCTCAAGAAAACGTTCAACCATATCACTGAATATACTAAGCATGCATCTTTGAAACGTGGCCTGGTGCATTACATAATCCAAAAGGCATCCTTCGATATGCAAAAGTACCAAATGGACATGTGAAAGTAGTTTTCTCTTGATCTTCCAATGCAATTTCAATTTGGTTGTAGCCTGAATAGCCATCTAGGAAACAATAAAATTCATGACCTGCAACTCTTTCTAGAATTTGATCCATGAAGGTAAAGGAAAATGATCTTTTCTAGTCATTGAATTAAGTTTCCTATAATCAATGCACATGCGCCAACCAGTAATAGTCCTAGTTGGAATTAACTCATTTTTTTCATTTGTTATCACAGTGACTCCAGACTTCTTCGGTACCACTTGGGTAGGACTTACCCATTTGCTGTCAGAAATAGGATAAATGATTCCATTATCTAGAAGCTTAATGACTTCATTTCTTCACTACTTCTTTCATATTAGGATTAAGCCTTCGTTGCATTCTCTAGAGGGTTTAGCATTTTCCTCCAAATAAATCCTGTGAGTGCAAATCAAAGGACTAATTCCTTTTATGTCAGCTATAGCCATCCTAATGCATTTTTGTGCATTTTCAGAGTTTGTAATAACTTACCTTCTTGCTGTGCATTAAGTTTGGAAGAGATTATTACCGGAAAAGTTTCATTTTCTCCCAAAAATGAGTATTTGAGATTGAGGGGTAACGGCTTCAAATCAGGTTTTGGTGGTTGAACACTTGAAGGTATAGCTCAATTGATCGTGGCGGCAATTCCTCAATTTGTGGTCTCCAATTACTTGCCTTTGATTCTTCCTGAAAATAGACCATTTGCAAATCATTCAGATTCATCAATCTCAGTTTCACTGGAAGTGGTTTGAAATTGGATCATGAACTAATTTTTCATAAAGTCCACTTCCTGTAAATCATTATCATCTCTAGGTTGCTTGCAAATGTTGAAAATATTCATCTCCAATGTCATGTTCCAAAATGATAGCTTCATCAGTCCATTCCTACAATTAATCAATGCATTAGAAGTTGCAAGAAATGGACGTCCTAAAATAACAGGAAATGAATTACATGCTTCAACAGGTTGTGTATCCAAGACAATAAAATCCACAGGATAAATGAATTTATCGACTTGTACTAACACATCTTCAACTATTCCTCTAGGCACTTTTACAGATCTATCGGCAAGTAAAAGAGTTACAGAAGTTGGTTTTAACTCACCTAGATTGAGACTTTGAAAAACTTAATATGGAAGTAAATTCACACTAGCTCCAAGATCAAGTAAGCTCTTTCAATTTTATGTTTCTCCAATAAAGCAAGAAATTGTAGGACAACCAGGGTCTTTATATTTCAATGCATTATTGTTCTGAAGAATGGCACTTACTTGTTCGGCTAAAAAGGACTTTCTTTTTCACATTCAGTTTTCTCTTCACAGTGCACAGATCTTTCAAAAATTTAGCATAAGAAGGAACCTTGTTTAATAGCATCCAACAAAGGTATATTGATCCTTACCTGTTTGAAAGTTTCAAAGATTTCAGAGTTGTGATTGACTTTCCTTTGTTTGGTCATGGCATGAGGAAATGGAAGTGCTGGCGGAGAATCAGTCTTTTTCTTCACAATGATCAGATTCAATCCTTTCCTTACCCTCAGAGATTGACTCATCATCATTCTCACAAGGTTCAAGAATGGGTTTTTCAATAACCTTACCACTGCGAAGAGTGATGACTGATTTTACGTGATCCATGTGTTGGCTTCCCGAACTACTTGCACTCGTGATTGTATTGCCCCTTTGGATTTTGTTGCGGTTGAGATGGAAACTTACCTTTCTCTTGGAAACTGAGAGCAGATGTGAACTTTGCAAGAGTATCTTTAAAATCTGTCATGCTTTGAGCAAGTTGAGTGTTAATTGCCTCTTGCTTTTCCATAAATGCATGCAATGTTTCCTCAAGATTTCTTCTAGGAGGGGGAGCATAAGGAGGTGCATATCCATGAGAATTTTGGAAATTATGGTGTGCTTGAAACGGTGGCTGTGAAGTTTGTGCATTATTGTTATCACTCTTCCAATTGAAATTTGGGTGATTTCTCCAACCAGGGTTGTATGTTTGCGAATATGGGTTATGGTTGGGCCTTTGAAAACTGTTTAATGCATGGGCTTGTTCATGGAGACATTCTTTAAAAGAAGGCAAGGTTGGACAGTCATTGGTTGAATGTTCGTTGGTTTCACAAATTTGACACGCAATGTCTTGAACAGATTTTAATTGACCACTCTTTTTTAATTCTAGTGCCTCAACTTTTCTAGCTAAAGATGCGAACTTGGCTTGGAGGTCATGATCTTCCCTAAGGTTGTACATACCCCACTAGATGTATGAGGTTGGGTTTTACTTGGTGCCTCATAAGTACCTGTGGTGTCCCAATTTTGTGCATTTTCAGCTAGCAAATCTAAGTACTCCATTGCTTCATTAGGGTCTTTATCTTCAAAAGTTCCATTGCACATCAATTCAACCATTTGCCTATCTCTAGGTGTTAATCCTTCATAAAAATGTGAAACTAATCTCCATGTTTCAAAACCATGATGTGGGCAAGTATTAAGCAAGTCTCGATACCTATCCCAACATTGATAAAATGTTTCTCCTGGTTTTTGAGAGAAAGTAATGATTTGTCTTTTGAAAGAGTTTGTTCTGTGGGACGGAAAAAACTTCTTTAAAAATTGTTGTTACATTTCATCCCAAGCACGAATGGATCCAGGTCTCAAATTTTGTAGCCATGTTTTAGCTTTATCTTTTAATGAAAAAGGAAAAAGCTTCAATCTAATGGTGTTCATGCTACAATTTGAGTCATTATACGTGTTGCAAACCTCCTCAAATTCCCTTAAACGCAAGTATGGATTTTCTAAATCTAAGCCATGAAAAGATGGTAAAAGTTGAATAATGCCTGTCTTAAAATTAAAATGAGATGCATCAGGTGGAAAAACTATGCATGAGGGTGCACTTGTTCTTGTGGGATTCATGTGGTCTCTAAGTGTTCTAACCCGAATATTCTCATTATTTTCATTATGAAGTGATTGGTTATCTTCTTCGGCCATATTTTCTGAAAATGATGAGGATACCCTACAAAGTCTACCACTTAATGTACGTGACCAAACTCTCATGCACGTGTAAAAAGAGAAGAAAAAGAAGAAGAAAACAAAACAAAAATAAACAAAATTAGATACAAGAAAAGTGAAAAGAGAAAATAAAATAAATACTATAATTTGTACAAGAATTTACCTCCCAGGCAACGGCGCCAAAAACTTGACACGACCAAAAGATTGATGTCTTTTCCCAAGTGCAGGAGTGTCGAAGTAATAAATAACCCGGCAAGACCGGGGTCGAACCACGGGGAGGTTAATTGTATAAATTATAAAGAACAATAATACAACAACAATAGTAACAACAATAACAATAACAATAATAATGATAATAATAATACTAGTAGTAGTAGTAGTAATACTAATAATAGTAATAGTAGTAGTAATGATAATAATACCAATAATACTATTAATAATGATAATAATAAAGATGATGAAGAAGAAGAAGTTGATGAGAACTTTGAGATGGAAGATTAACGTAAGGATTAAACAATGATAACAACAAATGTCAAGGTTAGAGGATCCACTAATGGTATTTCAAACAAGTATAGTATAAACTCTTATTATTCAATTGTTAACATGATTACATTAGCTATCTTATTCGAATAATGCTAATACTTGTAAATGTTTTCAGGCATTCATGATTATAACTTATGTTAACAACAAATCAAGTTCCTTTCATAGCTCAGGTGTCGGTTATACCATACAGTATGGGCTATGAAAGTGCCAAGTATTTGTTGTACCAAGTGTTATACAACATAAATCTAGATTAACCATTTAACAAGCAAAGTATTAAAAGTGAACAAGATAACAAATATAAAGCATGTTAGTATCCAACATTAAAGTCCATGTTGAGTTTATATTATACTTATCCTTACACCATTAGTGTAACCTTTTCACCTTGACATAATTAACTTAGCTAGACATAATGAAAGAAAGAAACATAAATGAACAAGATAAGAACATAAGTAAGATAAAAGTTAACTACGTAAAGGAAAGGAAATGAAAGGCATAAACTTGATATTAATGAAAGCAAAGCATAAGCAATACAAAGAGAGAAAGCAAGAGCATGATCTTGATCTGAACACCAAGATGCCTAAATACATGGCAAATGCCTCCTTTTATAGGCCAAAATTTGGAACTATTGATTTGTTGGCTAATTGATGAGTGGGTGGCCACATCTTGACTTGGTGACAATTCTTATCTTCTTGTCTGCCAAAAACGTCATTGATAACGTCATAATTTGAATAGACTTAAATCATGAAAGTTCTAGGAAATTGTCTTATCTTTCCAGGGTAAAACTTTGAGATCATTTGGACTTCTAGAACTCGAGATATGGACTGAACACTGAACAGTGTCTGGGCTGCAGGACAGATCCGAACTTCTTCTTTGTTGCTACAATTTGGACTTGAAAACGGCCTTGTTAAATCTTGGGCTCCACATGAAAGTTGTAGGCCTATGTCTTATCTTTCCATCCATATAAAATGGACCTAAATCCAAGATCTACAGCTCCAGATATGACCCAATTACCGAAAAGTGTTCCAGTTTGGACTGCACCAGCATCTCTTTTCTAAGTTTGGCCATCTCTTTGTCCTTTCAATTTTAGTACTTCAACTCATCAATCAATTCTTTCATTTATGTGATAGGCCTGCATTTAAGATGAATATTTACCATAAATTAAAGGTATCTTATATAATTAGATATGTTATTATAAAACATGCTTTAGTTAAGGAGTTATTGATACTTCAAGTGCAAAATGATGATATAAAACCTTGATAAAAATGCACTTTTAAGTACTAATCACACTCCCCAACCAGCTTATTACTAGTCCCTAGTAATTAAAGCGTTAAAATAGAAAAACAATTTGCAAATTCCACAAAGCAAGGCATTCATCATTCAATTTCCATTACTCTATCCAGATAAACAAACTCTCATTAAATTTATATATCTGCTCAATACCTTTTAAACAAGATATTAATAAACCTTTCTCTTGTGCTCAAAATATCAACATATAGTTATGGGGCTTTACTTGGAAGAAAACAATATTCTGTACTAATGTTTAAGGTTAACTTCCTTGGGTTAGGATTATTATTATTATTAATTTTTTTTTCTCTTTTTTTTAATATATATATATACACAATGCATCTTTAACCCATGTAACGAGCTTTCGGCTAATGACTCCCAGACCAGTTGGTCTTAGGGCATTAGGTGTTGAGACACCCCTACGAGCTTAGTAACTCGGGTTACAGATACTGATACGTAGATAGTGCAATGTTTGATTCCCTTAAGCTTTTCTCCTTAACCCATGTAACAAGCTTTGGGCCAATAACTCCCAAGTCAGTTGACTTTAGGGTATTAGGTGTTAAAACACCCCTTCAGGCTTAATTGCTTAGGTTAGGGAGGCTACGAAACCAAACTTATCTACGTTTTTATTATCATCATTCATTTTTTTTTTTTTGAGAATTATATACTATCCCTATCCCTTAGTTGTTACCTTTAACAAAAGAACATAAATAATGTAATAATCCAATACGCAACCCACAATCATATGTTAAAGTGTGTGCGTGAAAATGAAGGTTTAAGAATACTTGTTAAATGAGTATATGAGCAGAATTAAGTGATAACAATGCGAGAGTTTGTAAACCTGAATATTTCAAGAAGTATTCTAATAGGCCTTGTTATGAATATTGCAAATAACCATTAGAAAATGTTTACTAAGATGCGTCTCAAGAGTCAATAAAATTCCCCATTACTCTGCCATCCTAGTAATAACAGTTTTGCCAAATGGTTTTTAAAAACAAAAACAGTTAGTTGGTTAGGTTTTTTTTTTTTTTTTAACTACTACCCTCTCCCCCCAACCAAAACGAGACATTGTCCTCAATGTCCTAAGATAGAAAGATAGAGTATAGAAGACATTACCTGAAACAACGAACACTGACAAACCTGAAACACACTTAAACAAATATAAGAAATAACAGAACAAAATACTATGCTAGAAATAAAACCAAAAGACACAAGGATTCACAAACGAAGGCTCAAATCCAATCTAAGCTTTTTACGGCTTTTTGTAGTTGACCAATTTATACGACTCATGAAAGGATCAATTACAGGGGTGAAAGATTGTAGTTTGTCGATCAACTGTTCAGCAGTAGCAGCAGAGATTATGATTTGTCGTGCCGAAGATGTTAGAAATTCCTGTTCCACAGCTTGATCAAGAAAAGACAACAAATTATCATAAAAACCATTAACATTGAGCAAACCGATAGGTTTATGGTGAATGTGAAGTTGGGCCCAAGAGGAAATATGAAAGATCTCTTCCAATGTGCCCAGACCACCTGGTAAGGCAATGAAGGCATCAACATGGTTAAACATTGTATTCATTCGATCAAACATTGTGGAGACCTGTAGTTCCTCTCCAATTGTTCTTCCAATGATGTCCCCTTTTGTTAAAGCTTCGGGGACGACCCCCAAAACTTGACTACCTCCTAAAAATGCAGCTATTGCCACACCCCCCATTAACCCAAGGCTGCCTCCCCCATACACTAAATGAATCTTTCTCTCAGCTAGTACCTGACCAAGATGATTTGCTGCTTCTAAAAAAGCTATTTCCTTCCCAGGACTGGATCCACCGAAAACACAAATATTTTTTATGTGATAACTTGAGGGACCTGCCATTTCTACACACTTCTATATCTGTCTAATGTAAGGATTGAGTAGAAATGAGGGGAAGGAAGAGAAGATTTTATAGATGCACATGAAATCTTGGGCTCCACATGAAAGTTGTAGGCCTATGTCTTATCTTTCCATCCATATAAAATGGACCTAAATCCAAGATCTACAGCTCCAGATATGACCCAATTACCGAAAAGTGTTCCATTTTGGACTGCACCAGCATTTCTTTTCTAAGTTTGGCCATCTCTTTGTCCTTTCAATTTCAGTACTTCAACTCATCAATCAATTCTTTCATTTATGTGATAGGCCTGCATTTAAGATGAATATTTACCATAAATTAAAGGTATCTTATATAATTAGATATGTTATTATAAAACATGCTTTAGTTAAGGAGTTATTGATACTTCAAGTGCAAAATGATGATATAAAACCTTGATAAAAATGCACTTTTAAGTACTAATCACTC
Source organism: Populus simonii (assembly GCA_007827005.2). Taxonomy (NCBI): domain Eukaryota; kingdom Viridiplantae; phylum Streptophyta; class Magnoliopsida; order Malpighiales; family Salicaceae; genus Populus; species Populus simonii. The sequence goes on from CM017478.2 coordinate 5,741,648, forward strand.
TCCTCTTAGCTCCAATTACCTGACTCTGCTCGACCCCTGGTTTTGGGGTATCCCTTATTACCCTCTCCATACCCTGAGCTGCCTGTACCAATTCCCGCACAGACTGAAACTGCATGGCTATCAATATCATTCTCAGTTCCCGCCTCAGTCCATCACGGAACCTCTCCACCCTATGGGGCTCTGTGGGAAGGTAGGTGGAGGCAAAAGCTGCTAAGTCCTAAAATCTCCTCTCATACTCTAGAACTGTCAAATCTCCCTGCCTCAAATCCAAGAACTCCTGTTCTTTCTCCCTCCTATGTTCCCAGGAATAGTACCTCTCCTCAAACTCTTCACGAAAGTCCCTCCATCGCAATACCTCCCCTGATCTCCTCTCTTTAATGATCTCCCACCAAGAGTGGGCACTATCAACCAATAGCTGAGTCACGCAATCCACTCGTAGCTCCTCTGGCACTTGCATCTGATTTATAACTCTCTCCACTTTCCTCAGCCAATGTCCAACAACTTCAGCATCCTCTTCACCACCATAAGTCATACAACCCATCTCTCTCATTTCCTTCACCCAATGCACTATAGTGACTACTCCCCCTATTCTAGGAGCTGTACCCGAGGCTCCCGCTACCATTCTTGCTGCTACAGCTCTGACTATATGTTCCATAAAAGCATGATCTGAAAATGGATTTGATCCAGCTACCGGTTCCACTGGTGGGGGTATATTATCTTCCCCTCGTCTGTCTGATACCTCGGGCATGGACACATCTGCCTGATGGGACAATGAATCATCTCGAGGTCTCACTGACTCGCCAGCTTCAGAGTACACTGACGTTGCAGGTATATGAGAGGAGGTGTCTGCCAAGGGATCCCAGTCTTGATCACTTTCATTTCAAAAACTCTGGTCACTTCCCCGAACTGGGGATGGATCAGTCCTGGCTCTTTGACTTGTTCTCACCATCCTGAATCACATTTCAAAACCATATAATCATTCCTATCCTTGGAATAGCAACCTGGGCTCTGATACCAACTGTAACACCCCCTACTTAAAGATAAAAAGACAACACTCTTATGTCAACCGAAAACAAAGATTTTTTTTTCTTTATATATATATATATATATATATATATATATATATATATATTCATGGTTTTCATATTAAAATTTACCAAAATTTCGACGGAGTCCCCCCTATACTGGGAGGTCCCATGTTATTGATATGCAGCCTGTTTACATTTCTAATAACTTGCATTTCATAACTTAATCCCGACTCAATTGTCTTGGGTTTCAATTTCCACAACATTCTCACACCTCTTTCCCACGATATTCATGATATGCATTATATAACACAATATAATTATGGATGACTGTAAACCCCGGGGAAAAATAAAGGTTGCTTAGATTGCAAACTAACTACATGAGAAATAAAAGTGAAGAAATTCATGCATATGGTTAAATAAAAACGGGAATTTAGAGAAATTTTTGGATATAAGTTTATGGATGAAATATTTCGAGACAATATAAATCAACCCGAAAATGTTGAGAGTTGGATTAAATTAAAGAAAATAAGATAAACTAATAAGAAGTGGGGGCAAAACAAATACATTTAAAGAAAATGGGGTCTAAATGCAAATAAGAATAATTATAGAGCATAAATACTACTCTTCTTACCAAAAATAGATCTGCAACTATCGTGAAGAAAGAAGAGAGGGAGTTTTGGTATCTATTTCTACCAATCAAGAGAGAAACACCAAAATTTCAAGAACCCATCCAAGATTAAGGGTTTATAGATGGAATAAACACTTGTGGGCAAGTGATTAACAAGGAAATTGAACAAGAAGAGAAGATGGAGGGCTGGCTATCATTAGATAAGAAAGGAGGAAGTTGAAAATCTTCAACTGGTTGAAGATCAAAACCTTAATTCGTACCGGGTAAGGTGTTCTAAACATGATCTTATAAGTCATTTTAAATTCGATAAGGAATTGATGCCTTGATGTGAATTATAGATTAGGATTCTTAGACTTAAATTTAGGGGAAAAGTATTTGTTGTAAAAATTAAGTAAATTCATGTGTGGAATGTGATTTGGGGATGTGAAACCATGATAATTTACCCAGAAAATATAGTTTAGGAAATTTATGTGTGAAGGGAAGGGGGGGTGACGAATCTGGACAGACTCGTCTCCTGACTTTCAGTAAGATTTCGGATAGGAGGATGAGGGAGAACCAGTGTCCTTCATAGAAATTATATTTTTGGATGTTATCTAACTAAGGAAATTGGTCTTGCTCAATTTAGAGCTGTAGAACTCCAGTTATGGGTTATCAACCGAGACTGGGTCATGACAGACCCTGTGGAGCAGTAAGTCTGATTTTTGATGAGCAATTATAACTATCTTAGGGGCAGAACTGGGTTCTCCTTCCTCAGGGGACTTGTAGCCCCATGTCTTAGTTTTCCAACGAGACCAATCTTGCTTGCAACGAAGTTCTATAACTCTAGATATAGTTAAAAATCTGAAGAGAGGTCGGACAGTAACAGTTCAATGTCTAGACAGTAACAGTTCAAAAATAAGATAGTAACAGTTCAATATCTTGACAGTAACAGTTCAAGACAGTAATAGTTCAATGTCTAGACAGTAACAGTTCAAAAATGGACAGTAACAGTTGGACAGTAACAGTCCAAGCGTCTGTTAATGAGCGATTTTGACTACCTTAGAGGTAGAACTGGATTCTTCCCAAAACATAGAACTTGTAGCCTCATGTCTTACCTTTCCAACGCCATAAATTTCATGTGAATCGGAGTTCTATAACTCCAGATATAGTTAAAAATCTGAGGAGAGCTCAGACAGTAACAGTTCAAAAATGGACAGTAACAGTTGGAAAGTAACAGTCCATGCGTCTGTTAATGAGTGATTTTGACTACCTTAGAGGCAGAACTGGGTTCTTCCCAAAACATAGAACTTGTAGCCTCATGTCTTACCTTTCCAACGCCACAAATTTCACATGAATCGGAGTTCTATAACTCCAGATATAGTTAAAAATCTGAGGAGAGGTCAGACAGTAATAGTTCAAAAATGGACAGTAACAGTTGGAAAGTAACAGTCCAAGCGTCTGTTAATGAGTGATTTTGACTACCTTAGAGGAAGAATTGGGTTCTTCCCAAAACATAGAACTTGTAGCCTCATGTCTTACCTTTCCAACGCCACAAATGTCACTTGAATCGGAGTTCTATAACTCCAGATATAGTTAAAAATCTGAGGAGAGGTCAGACAGTAACAGTTCAAACATGGACAGTAACAGTTGGAAAGTAACAGTCCAAGCATCTGTTCATGAGTGATTTTGACTACCTTAGAGGCAGAACTGGGTTCTTCCTAAAACATAGAACTTGTAGCCTCATGTCTTACCTTTCCAACGCCATAAATTTCACTTGAATTGGAGTTCTATAACTCTAGATATAGTTAAAAATCTGAGGAGAGGTCAGACAATAACAATTCAAAAATGGACAGTAACAGTTGGAAAGTAACAGTCCAAGTGTCTGTTAATGAGTGATTTTGACTACCTTAGAGGCAGAACTGGGTTCTTCCCAAAACATAGAACTTGTAGCCTCATGTCTTACCTTTCTAACGCCACAAACTTTGCTTGAATCGGAGTTCTATAACTCCAGATATAGTTAAAAATCTGAGGAGAGGTCAGACAGTAACAGTTCAAAGACGAAGCAGTAACAGTTGGACATTGAAAGTCCAAATATAAAGAAAGGAATGATAACTAGGATTGGACAAAGAAAAACAATAATAATGAGTGAAATGAGAAAAACATAAAGTACTAAGAAATGACTGAAAGAAAGACTTATTGGTTGTTGATATGGTTATTATAAAACATATCCTTGAGTGAGGAAAATTTATGAGATGCGAACTGTTAGAAGTGTCAACAAGTTACATGTCGGTAAATTGGGACCTTCCGGTATAGAGGAGACTCCGTCGAAATTTCCGATAGATGTTAACACGAAGACCGTGAATATGTATATAAAAAAAAAATTAACTACTCTGTTTTTCTATTGATATGAGATTGTGGTTTTATCCCAGAAATGGGGGATGTTACAATGACAATAAAAGTAAATACTTAGACATGAAATATGGTTACATGAACTACAGAGATTAAGTTCATTCAATCAAGTTTAAACATTAATTATACAAATTAAGTTATACAAACATTTTCATGTTTACAAAATATAAGGGTATAGCCCTTATAACCTAAATTACAAGAAGGGAAACATAAGCTAGGTTCTACTCTTGTCGTGCATGTGATGTTCCTGAAACAAAATACATATTATTGAAAGGTGACTATCACATAAAAAGAAATAACAACATGAAACCAAGCAATTTTAAAAGGGTAACATGCATTCATATTTTGTTCCCTTCTCCTTTCTGATTTTCATTAGAATCTCTTCCTTATTCAAACTATTAATAACCGTTCCCTCTTTCACTATTAACCTCCATTCCAGACTTTATAAGATCAAATATGTTATCTTCGTTTAACCCATTTCCGATACTCCTTTCACTGGTATCATCATCATCATCCCATAGGAGTCAATGTAGGGTGATCCCCTTACCCGGGATGCTAACATACACTGAATGTATGCTAGCCGAAACATGGTGATCCCCTTACCCGGGATCCTAACATACACTGAAACATGGCGATCCCCTTACCCAGGATCCTAACATACACTGAATGTATGCTAGCCCAAAACATGGCGATCCCCTTACCCGGGATCCTAACATACACTGAAACATGGTGATCCCCTTACCTGGGATCCAAACATACACTGAATGTATGCTAGCCCAAAACATGACGATCCCCTTACCCGGGATCCTAACATACACTGAATGTATGCTAGCCCAAAACATGGCGATCCCCTTATCCGGGATCCTAACATACACTAAATGTATGCTAGTTTACACCACCAATCACACTTCTCATATTTCATTTGTCAGTGATAATTTTATCACTTGGCAATTCATACAACAACCTTTCCCCTTGAGTACACATATATTCGGTAATTCACATTTCACTTCAGTAATATATATTAAAACATGGAATGTACGTAGAAGGTAAAGGTGTGATTCACTACCTGCAATAGAAGCTCTACTCGTGCTCCCCTGTTGCTGCTGTTGCACCACGCCTGTGGTCCCTCCTGCAAATCACAGGTTTATCTTTCCTCACTAAAGGATATGTTTTATAATATCCATATCAACAACCAATAAGTCTTTCTTTTAGTCATTTCTTAGTACTTTATGTTTTTCTCATTTCATTCATTATTATTGTCGTTCTTTGTCCAATCCTAGTTATCATTCCTTTCTTTATATTTGGATTATCACTGTCCAACTGTTACTGTCTCGTTTTTGAACTGTTACTGTCTGACCTCTCCTCAGATGTTTAACTATATCTGGAGTTATAGAACTCCGATTCAAGTGAAATTTGTGGCATTGGAAAGGTAAGACATGAGGCTACAAGTTCTATGTTTTGAGAAGAACCCAGTTCTACCTCTAACATAGTCAAAATCATTCATCAACAAACACTTGGACTGTTACTGTCCAGCTGTTACTATCCGTTTTTGAACTGTTACTGTTTGACCTCTCCTCAGATTTTTAACTATATCTGGAGTTATAGAACTCCAATTCAAGTGAAATTTGTAGCGTTGGAAAGTAAGACATGAGGCTACAAGTTCTATGTTTTGAGAAGAACCCAGTTCTGCCTCTAATATAGTCAAAATCACTCATCAACAAACACTTGGACTGTTACTGTCTGACCTCTCCTCAGATTTTTAACTATATCTGGAGTTATAAAACTCTGATTCAAGCGCAATTTGTGTTGTTAGAAAGATAAGACATGAGGCTACAAGTTCTATGTTTTGACGAGAACCCAGTTCTACCTCTAAGATAGTCAAAATCGCTCATCAACAAACACTTGGATTGTTACTGTCCATTTTTGAACTGTTATTGTCTGACCTCTCTTCAGATTTTTAACTATATCTGGAGTTATAGAACTCCAATTCAAGCCAAATTTATAGCGTTGGAAAGGTAAGACATGAGGCTACCAGTTTTATTTCCTTTCCTTGTTTATTTATGTTTCTCTCTTTCATTATGTTTAGCTAAGTTTATCATGTCAAGGTGAAAAGGTTACACTAATGGTGTAAGAATAAGTATAATATAAACTCAACATGGACCTTAATGTTTGATACTAACATGTTTTATATTTGTTATCTTGTTCAATTTTAATACTTTGCTTGTTAAATGGTTAATCTAGATTTATGTTGTATAACCCTTGGTACAACAAATACTTGACACTTTCATAGCCCAACTGTATGGTATAACCGACACCTGTGCTATGAAAGGAACTGGATTTGTTGTTAAAATAAGTTATAATCATGAATGCCTGACAACATTTACAAGTATTAGCATTATTCGAATAAGATAACTAATGTAATCATGTTAACAATTTATAAACCAATTGGAACCTCCTTTATGTGTGGTTTCCAATTGAGTAATAAAAAGAGTTTATACTATACTTGTTTAAAATATCATTAGTGGATCATTTAACCTTGACAATTATTTTATCCTTGTTTAATCCTTACATCAATATCACATCTCAAAGCTCTCTTTAACTTGTTGTTGTTGTTCTTATTATTATTTATAATTTATTTAGTTAACCTCGTGGTTCGACCCCGGTCTTGCCGGGTTATTTATTACTTCGACACTCCTGCACTTGGAAGAAGACATCAATCTTTTAGTCGTGTCAAATATTTTTACAAGAATCATGACATTACGGAAAAAAAAGTTGGTATTATTCATGGAGATAAAAAAAAAAAAAAAGTGCTGAAAAAAGAGACAAAGTTTTCTAAACAAAACCTCAAGTTTTTACCCGAGCCTCTTCCTCGAAAGCTTACAGAAACAAAAGGTCATCTCATCTTATACCTTCACCAGTTCCAATCTTATCAAGATAAAATATCAAATTATATTTTTTTCCTAAAATATTAAACCCCCAAGGAATTGTAAGAAATCAAACAAAAAAATTTTAAGCTTACATCAGATAAATTTTTCTTTTTAAAAATGCAAAAATTTATTTAAGCCATAAATAGCCCAACTTTAAGCTAACACTTATTTCTCAACCTTTTTCCTATCAATTCTCAACCAAAAACGCATAAAAACTACATCTTAGCATTGGATGATATGTCTTGGGGTTACGATCAAATAAACACTTTCACAAAATAATATCTCCTTATTTTTTTTTTATAATAATAAGACTAGAATCCATGCAATCTTTGAAATTTTACAAGTTGATTCCAAAACAAGAAAACGATTTTTAAACCAAAAAGGTCATTGATTGAGTTTGCAAAGTTCTTGACAAAATTAACACATCTTATAAATCATCCTTGGAAAATTAAGTAGTCATGGGAAGCAATGTTATATACCCTATGAGGGATAAAAAAAAAAAACACTATCCAAATCAGTTGGGGGAAAAGAAGCACATAATAAAATGATAATTCAATAAAATATATCGAAGTTATGAATGACTTATGACAATGATAAGTGTTTCTTAATGATAATCAAAAGTATAAGCATAGCTAGATCAAATGAAGACAACTTTGCTTAAAGACTACTACTTGGTGAACTCCAGTAGTAATTGAGAGTAATGCTACACTCAAGGGGCATCTCAAGGCCAAAAATTCAGTTTACCCATAGAATGATGGCTACGATACATGAAAAAATATTATCACATGAATAAATAGTTAGGGGGCAATTTGCAACAGTCACTAACAATAGATGATTGAATAAACTCTTTCAAATAAGTGAGAATAATAGAGTACTACTTCTCCATCAAAATAAAATGAGTGGGTAATAGTACAAGAATACTATAATTAAGGGGCATCATCCAACCAAGAGGAAATTTTATGGCTAAGAAAGTTTGTTACTTCTAAAAAAATAGTTAACTAAGCAGAGCTTTATTTATCATTTAAAGGTCCAAGTTGTGCAACGAAAAAGCAATCAAACACATTAGCCAAGTGGGTAAAACCCATATAAACTAAAGAGTAACAAAACCAAGAGAACTCATCTTAGAAATTACAAACCTCATCCATCAAGCAATAGAGAGATGGCAAGAAAAAGGGGTTATATTTTCAACCAGGTAAGGATGTTTGCATATCATCTGATCCCAAATCATTGCATAAATTTTCCAGAAAAAAAATCCTCAATGAAGTACAACCCTGTCATCAAGAAAGATGAGTGTCAGCCCTAGAATCAGGAAACACCAAGCATTTTCAACCTTGTCATCAGGAATCTCAAATTCAACCATATATCAGGATCTCCAATTCTAAACCTTGTTATTAGGAATCTCAAACTTCAACTTTATCATCAGGAATCTTAAATTTCACCCTGTCATCAGGAATTCTCCATATTTTAACCTTGTTATTAGGAACCTCAAATTACACCATGTCATTAGGAATTTCTAGTTTTAACCATGTTATCATGAATTCTCAATTTCAACCCTATCATTAGGAAATTCAATTTAATCCTCCAATCAGGAAGTCAAACCCTATCATCAAGAAGGAAAAATGCCAACCCTGCAATCAAGAAGCACTAAGAAATTAACCTTGTCATTAGGAAGTCCAACCCTACCTTCAGGAAAGACATGTGTCAACCCTCCAATTAGGAAACACCAAGAAATTTAACCCTGTCATCAGGAATTTTCAATTTAACCCTGCCACCAGGAAGTCCAACCCTACCACTAGGAAGGATAAATGTCAACCCTGCCATCAGGAAACGCCCAAACAAGGATTAATCCTACAATCAAGAAGTCCAACCTTATTATTAAGAAAGGTCAAACGTCAACCCTGTCATTAGAAAGCACCAAGAAAATCAACCATGATCAGGTCACCTAATCAGAGACCATGAGCAGATTACCCGATCACAAACCACGAGTAGGTCACCCAATCAGAGACAGGTTTCCCGAACACAAACCACGAGTAGGTCACCCGATCAGAGGCCATAGGTAGGTTACCCGAACACAACCACAGGCTAGTCACTTGATTAGAGACTACACATTATAATAGTATTTGGTGGTGCAATAAAAAAGTTCCACGCACTAATAAAAAAAAATTGGAAATTGATATACCGAAAGTATAATTAACTTGGAATGAAAATGATGGCATTTTAAGCTAAGAGGGTGGTTTCTTTTTAGTCATGAAAAAATAAAGCAAACAAATCATTAGGGTTCGACCCAAGCAGTATCTTCAGAACCTAAATGAATAAATAGGAGATACTCAAAATAAAACAAAAACAAATCGAAAATGAAGTCTAAACGTTAAACATGCTAAAACATAAACAAAAATGCTACAACCCCTTGAATCGGTTGACCGGACTGAACCAACCGATCAATCATTACAACACAAACCAACCAATCAACCACCTCCTCAATAGGTCAACTACCACAAGCCAACAAAACCAGTCGACCGTCTGATATAGAATAGACCTACCCAGCTATTGTTTCTCCAACTGATCGACTGACCACAAACCAAAACGATCAACCGCATCTTATATCCAACAATCGGTCGACCGATTTACTTATATTAGTCGACCGCTTGATCGAGAATTCCATAAAATCCCGACCTGCATTCTGTTTTGATTCTGCCCAATCTCAACAACACATACAGCAACATCAAAATAGTTATATTCTAACCCCAAACAGTCTAGATACATATTATAAAATATTCTAACAAGTTTTCCATAATCGATTCCATCAAAATCATTCTAACCCCAAATTCATTCATTGAGCCTTAGCATGCCAAAATTATTGTTCATAATCCAAAAATTGAAGAGTTAAGGATGATCTTACCTTATTACCAGTCCCATAAACAGCCCCAAACCAAAAGGCCTCCACTTCTAATTTTAAGGAATTTCATAGAGAAAACTCTAAAAGTCATACTGCTTGTTTAAATCTTGTTTCTCTTTTACTGTACTAGATAACTTTTAATGTTCTTTTATTATTACAGAAAAAGAGTTCTCTTAAATACTTAGGTTATGAGTTGTTTTGAGCTCACTAATGGTTTTGAGGCCTTTTGGGCCCCTAGGCCATAACCTAGGTCTTACAATAGTCCCCCCTTAAAGAAATTCATACCTAAATTTCAACTTACAGAAAACTTAAAACTTACCATTGAAAAGGTGGGGGTAATTGTTGCGCATCTCCTTCTTCATCTCCTACGTAGCCTCCTCACGTGGATGTCCACTCCAAACTACCTTAACCGAGACAATCTTCTTCGATCAAAGACTCCTAACCTAACGGTCCATAATTTTCACAAGTTAAACATCATATGACATATCCTTCCTTAGCTCATTTGGTTGAGCCTCCAAAACATGAGAGGAATCTGGTAGATGCTTCCTCAGCATAGATATATGGAAATATCATATGGATGGCTGACAAATTAGGCGATAAGGCAAGTTTGTATGCTACTGCACCAACCTTCTTTAGAATCTCAAAAGGTTTGATAAACCTGGGGCTCAACTTACCCTTCTTCCTAAACTTGAAAATGCCTTTAGTCAGTGAGACCTTCAGGAACACATTCTCACCAACCACAAACTCCAAGCTATGTCTTCTCTTATCTGCATATTTTTTCTGCCTACTCTGAGTTGTCTGAAGTCTATCCCTAATCATCCTGACCTTATTTGAAGTCACCCGTATCAAATCTAGACCCATCAAACTCTTCTCACCTAAGAGATCTACACCTCTGACCATACAAAGACTCATAAGGAGCCATACCAATACTTGCATGATAGTTGTTGTTGTAGGAAAACTCAGATGGAGGCAAATAGTTGCTCCTACCAACTCCAAAGTCCATAACACAAGCTCTCAACATGTCCTTCAGAATCTGAATAATTCTCTCAAACTAACCATCTGTCTGGGGAATGAAAAGTGGTACTCAATTGAACTCTCGTACCTAGAGCTTCTTGAAAACTCACCCAAAACTTTGATATGAACTGAGGACCTTTATCCTACACAATAAAGATTGGCACTCCATGCAACCTTACAATCTCACTAACATACAACTCTACCAATTTAGCAAATTCATAGGTAGTCTTCACTAGCAAGAAGTGTCCTGACTTGGTTAACTAATCCAATATCACCCAAACCGGGTCATATCTCTCTCAACTCCAAAGCAAACTTGAAACAAAATCCATAATGATTCTTTCCCACTTCCACTCGAGAATCACAAGGGTTGTAACAAACTTGGTGGCCTCTAGTGCTCACTTTTAACCCTTCAAAAGGTCAAACACTTAGACACAAACTCGGCAACATCCCTCTTCATGTCATTCCACTAGTAGCGATCACTTAAATCCTTGTACATATTGTTTGCAGCTGGATGTATAGTATAAGCAGTATAATGAGCCTCAATCATCACTATCTTTCCCAAATCGTTCACATCTAGAACACATAACTGTGACCTGAACCTCAACACATCATCATCGCGAACCATAAAACTCAAAGCTTTACCCAACTTCAACTCACCTCTGATCTTACTTAGCATCTCATCCTTTACTTGAGCTTCTTTAATCCATTCACCCAAATTTGCTTTAGCCTGAATATGAGCTAACAAAGTTTTAGAATCACTAAGCTCAAACCCAATCATGTGATCTATCAAACCATGTAGCTCCCTAATCAAAGGTCTCCTAACCTCTTGAATATAGGCAAAACTACCCTTAGATTTTCAGCTCGAGGCATCAGCAATAACATTAGCCTTGCCTAGATGATATTGTATGGAGCAATCATAGTCGCTCAGCGGTTCTACCCATCTCCTCTATCTCAAGTTCAAATCCTTCAGCTGAAAAATGTATTAGAGACTCTTATAGCTTGTGAAGATCTCACATGTCTCCTCGTACATATAATGCCTCTAAATTTAAGGGCAAACACAATTGCAGCCATCTCCAAGTCGTGTGTGGGGTAATTCATCTCATGCTTCTTCAGCTTCTTAAAAGCATAAGTGATTACATTACCATGCTGCATCAGAACACAACCCAAACCAACCCGTAATGCATCACAATACAAGGTAAAACCATCAGATCCTGAAGGTACTGATAGGATAAGAGTGGTAGTCAACTTCCCCTTCAACTTTGTTCACACTCATCCAACCATTGGAGCTTGACACCCTTATATGTCAACTTAGTCATAGGATTTGTTATTCTAAAAAATTTCTCCACAAACCTTTGGTAATATCTTGCCAAACCTAAAAGCTCCTGATCTTTGATAATGTGGTTGGTCTAAGCCAATGTCTAACTGCTTTTATCTTTTATAGATTCGCCTCTATACCAAACTTGAACACCACGTGACCTAGAAACACCATACTGTCTAGCCAAAACTCACTATTTGAGAACTTCCCATACAACTAGTGTTCTCTCAAAGTGTGGAGCACCAACCTCAAATGCTCTTCGTGCTCCTCCACACTCCTTAAACACACCAAGATGTCATCGATAAAGACAATGACAAACTTGTCGATAAACAACCTGAAAATCATATTCATCATATTCATGAAGGTCGTTGGTGCATTCTTCAAACCAAAAGATAGCACCAGAAACTCATAATGACCATACGGGTCTTGAAAGCAATCTTCGAAATATCCTCTTCTCTTATTCATAGCTAATGGTACCTAGATCATAGATCGATCTTAGAGAAATATCGAGCTCCCTGCAACTAATCAAGGAGATCATCAATCCGAAGGAGTGGGTACTTGTTCTTAATAGTCATCTTATTCAGCTGCCTATAGTCTATACACATTTGCATGGATCTATCCTTCTTCTTCACAAACAATATTGGTGCTCCCCAAGAAGACATGTTATAACAGATGAATCCCTTATCCAGTAAATCCTTCACATGTTATTTCAACTTCTTCAATTTTGTTGGTGCCAACGTAAAAGGTTCTGTCAAAATTGGTTTCGTCCCTGGAACCAATTCAACACTAAACTTAATTTCCCTTTCTAGAGGTAATCTTAGTAGATCCTCTGCAAAAACATCCACAAACTCCCTAACCACCAGAACCTGATCCATCCTCAGACCCTCTAAACTCAAATACTACACATAAGCTAGAAGCCTAGTACACTTTTTTGAACCACCTTACTTATGATAGTTGAAAAGATGCTAGGCAGATATACAGACCCATCTCTATAAAACACAAATTCTTCTTCATCATCAAGTCTAAACATCACTGTCTTATTTCTGCAATCCACTGAGACATGATGCCTAGACAACTAATCCATCCCAATGATCACATCATACCCAACCATATCCAATATTACCAAGTCTACCAATAATATTATACTATGTATCTCAATTTCACAACCAATACACACATATTCTCCAATCATAATCTCCTCTAAAGGAGTTGACACACAAAGGGGACTTTCTAACACACTAGGTTACTTATCAAAACACATTACAAAAGTAGAGACAAAAGAATGGGTTGCCTCAGTATCAAAGAGTACCTTAGCTTTGAAAAAACAAATAGGAAGAGATCCTGATACAATCGTGTTGAATTACTGAGCATCCTGCTAAGTGAGGGCAAATACTCAAGGCTATCATTAACTTGTTTGAGCAAAACCCCTACCACCTGCTCCCGCTGGTCGCGACCACCAAAACTTTGACCTCCCTAAACTACTGGTTGTGTTGGAGCTTAGAATGCAATAGCCAAAAAAGAAACACTATGTGAAGCTAACTACCTATTTAGGCAGTTCTATAGAATATGATATGTCTGTCCACATAAAAAACAAGCACCTCACTAACGATAGCATATAGTACTAGAGTGTATGTTCCCATAGAACTAACAAGGAGGCCTATCCACTGTACTCTAGGTGCTGATTGAATTGTACCGTGACTCACTATTTGACCACTCCTAAATGGATTGCCACATCCTCGATCTGAAAAACCCAGTGCGAAAATTATCCCCTACCAGTACTAGTCCCAACAACCAGTCTGCCCCCTGGTGGGACCTGTATTTGACCTCTACTGAACTAAAGTCTGTCACATCACCTTCAGACTCTGGCCACCGTATCAGACTCTCTATCTTTATTCTCATATGCCTCAATAACCCAGGCACAATCCATAATAATTATGAAGGTCCTGAACTCAGGGACCTTGATAGCCTTAAAGAGGCTACTACTAAGACACCTAACAAACCTCTTAATCTTCATCTCTTCAGTCAAAATCATATGACTGGTATACCGAGATAAACGGGTGAACTCCACCTCATATTCTATCATACACATGTCACGCTGAACCAGCTACTCAAAAGCATAGGATATGGTGTACCTCACGCTTTTTGGTAGGAAGCGCTCCAAGAACATATCCAATAATTCATTCCATGTTATAAAAGGAGAATCAACCTACTCTTTCTCTCCTCTTAGAATCATTCTAGTTAACAACTACATCTCCTTCAAGTCTAAAGGATGTCAAAATCATTGCATGATGATCTGTGCATCTCATAGCCTCACGTCTCCTTCACACCACATCCAAAAACTATTGAGGGTCATCAGAATCATCTACCCCCTTGAAAGTGGGAGGTGTCAGCTTTAAAAATTTAGATAGTGGCACCTTTACTCCATGCACTATCTGTGAAGACGCATCCCTATTCTTTTCTCTCTCTTCCATGAGGTTAGCCAGGGTTTGTATAGCCCGACCAATCCTATCCATATCACCACTAGCAGGAGGTGCTTCCCCAATGGATTTTTGATTCACAGCCAGGTTCTTGTGTTCAAATCCTCCTCCTTCTACTGACTGTACTTCTTGAGCCTCATCCTCCACATGTAAAGGTGAAGGTGGAGGTAGGGGGTTTCTGGCCCTGCCCACTCGTCTTAGGTTCCTAAGCTGGAAAAAAAAATCTCATTTGGATCATTATAGCCTCAACCTCGACTGACATTCCCTACACATCTATTCCTCGGTATATTCCTAATAAGTGCACTTGTCAAAACAATAACAAAATTTCAAGGGGAAAGCATATACTGAGCAAAGATTTAAAGAATTTAAGGAATGAATGACAAGAAAGACAAGACGGATCCTAAGCTCCAAAATTTACAAAGTTTACAAAATAGAGTTTTAATAAACAAAAGAAGTTTGATAAAAAGACGAGTTTTACAAACATGGCTTTGATACCACCTTTGTCACGACCTAATTTTCAAGTCTATGACCGGTAATACAAACGGGGTGATGAGAGGCACTCCACCTATGATAAGCCTCAAAACATACTTATTTAAATTCATGATTTTATAAAGCAACGCAACATGAAATCCAAATACTCAAACTCAAAATTCGTAATCATAACAAAACTAAAAAAGAAACTGGATGCATAAATCTCAACATAAAATAAATCCATATATATTGTAAAACATTTGTATATATGGAGTTAATCTATATTAAACAAAACTGAATAAAAAGAATAAATTAATAGCCTCGAAAACAAGCGGCATACCCAACTTAAAGTAGCTGGAAGAACACAACCAAAGATCCTGCAACTGCAACTAAACTAAAAACCTGAAGAAAAAAAAAGTAATGAATGGAGGAGTGAGTCCAAATACTCAATGAGAGATAGTAACTATTATGCATGCTAACATACATTATGAGATACATGATTAAGGTTATACAAAGCAAGGTATATAACAAATAGATATATTCCAAGGGTCACAAACAAATGATGAACAAAGGGGGTATGCATGTCAGAATAACATATCATATTATTCTCATCCTACTCATCAGCTAGGAAACATATATAACTATAAGGGGGTCAATCTGCACTATATTGACATCCTACTTGATTGCTAGAAATCATAATATCATATGCACATAAGCTAACTACTCTATGTTAACATGGAGTAACTAACTACCCTCCATTAGTTTGGAGTTTCTGACAGTAGTCTAAATAGGGTAACAAGAATCATGAACTCAAATGAACAACTAACATGGATATGGGGTTCATGGTTTATCATCATGATTCACAATGCAAGCATGGTCATATTTGAACAAATATAAAGGATATATGGAACATGTTTATATCAAACAAGCATATGATGAGTATTTAAGAAGAAAACAAAATAATAATAACAATAACTGATCAAGCTTATATAATCAACAATAGCAATAATATTCATCATTTCATACCAATACGTATATTTATACACAATGCATAATATAAATTATCTCACTCACCTAGAAAACAGAAGCAAATCAAACAAAAGACTCAAAACTAAGGCAAATGAATCACCGAGGTTCAACTAAAGTAGTATTGGCAAAACATAAATGAATAAATAGGAGATACTCAAAACAAATTGAAAAATAAGTCTAAACATTAAACATACTAAAACATAAATGAAAACGTTACATCCCAATGAACTGGTTGACCAAATTGAACCAACCGGTCAACCATTACAACACAAACCAATTGGTTAACCACCTCCTTAAGAGGTTAGCCGCCACAAGCCAACCAAACCATTTGACCACCTCTTTCTCTGGTTGATCGTCTAAAATAGAACAAACCTACCCCGCTACTGTTTCTCCAACCGGTCGATCGACCACAACCCAAATGATCAATCGCATCTTATATCCAACAATCAATCAATCAGTTCACTTATTCCAGCTGACTGCTTAATCAGGAATCCCATAAAATCCTGACCTATAGTC
Organism: Populus simonii; assembly: GCA_007827005.2. Classification (NCBI taxonomy): domain Eukaryota; kingdom Viridiplantae; phylum Streptophyta; class Magnoliopsida; order Malpighiales; family Salicaceae; genus Populus; species Populus simonii. The sequence goes on from CM017478.2 coordinate 5,758,337, forward strand.
TGTTCTAATTCTACCCAATCTCAATAACACATTCAGAAACATCAAGATATTTATATCCCAACCCCAAACGTCCAGATATATATTATAAAGCATTCTAACAAGTTTTCCATAATTGATTCCATCAAAAAACATTCTAACCTCAAATTCATTCATCGAGCCCTAACATGCTAAAATTATTGTTCATAATCCAAAAATTAAAGAGTTAGGGATGATCTTACCTTGTTACCAGTCTCATAAACAACCCCGAACCAAAAAGCCTCCACACCCAAGCTTAAGGGATTTCACATAGAAAACACCAAAAGTCACACTGCTTGTTTAAACGTTGTTTCTCTTTTACTGTAGTAGATAACTTTTAATAGTCTTTTATTATTTCAGGAAAAAAAAAGTTACCTTAAATACTTGGGTTATGGGATGTTTTAGGATCATTAATGGTCTTGAGACCTTTTGGGCCCATGGACCACAACCTGGGTCTTACATTATTCCACTCAAAATAAATGAAAAATATTTTTTTAGAATCCAAGCTAAAAAAAAATTTAAATTGAAAATATTTTACATTGATCAACTTTTTTAATGGTAACCAAATTTGAGAAATTTTGAAAAATAATTTTCAAGTAACAAACAGGACCTACATCTCAAGCAAAATAGTTGCAAACCAACTTTTCTACTTATAATAACTTTACATAGGTAGAACTAGAACAGTGCTCCTCTTAGGACCTTAACTTAGATGGGTAGGACTATATAGAAAGAATATCAATCTCTAGCAAAAGAGATAGGGTGAAATTGTTGCCATAACCATGTTTTAAAACAGAGAATTTGAATCCGAGGAAGAAGGACACATACTAAGGCTCCGTTTGTTTGCTGGAAAGTTGTTTTCTTTTGAAAAGTGGTTTTATTGGAAAATGAATTCCTAGAAAGTGAATTATTTTTCGATGTTTGGTAGTGTTATGGAAAATGAACTGGAAAACACTTTCCAGTGTTTGGTTATGTTATGAAAAATAAACTGGAAAATAATTTATTAATGAATTAATTTTTTTTCAAGTTTATCTAATATATATAAAATATTTAATATAAATATTTAATCACTTACAATAAAAGAATGAAATCTAAAAAGTATAATGATGAATTTTTTTTATTATATCCTATATTCATATATAGCTTATTTTATAAAATATAACTATATATGTCATATCATATTATAGAGAAATAACTTTGTGAAATATTTCTTAAGCAAAACCTATTAATATATTTTTTTTCAATTTTAAAAGCTTAAAATAAGTTTCTTTTCATATGAAGAAAGCCAAATTAGTTTATGGTAAGAGTTAGATATTTGGGTTTTTTTTTTATGAAGATTTTTTTAAAAGATAAATAAATACAGAAATATTTTGACGGGTTTTTTGAATAAAGATTTCTTTTTTACAGGTATAGGCAATTATCCCTTTAATATCCCTTTAATATATATCAAATAAGCATCAAGAAATAAATATAAATATCTAACATCAAACATAGTCATGCATAAATATTAAGTTTTGATGTCATATACATACATATTAGTTCAAATTAACAAACATAAACATGCTAGACCGAATTAAACAAGTAAACATACTTGTCAAATAACAAACATATACTTTTTTATCATAGTAAAATCATCTTAGCATGCAGGCCTGTAGTAGTGTTGGTTTATAAAATTCCGAACCCAAATTTTCCTCAAATTAGCATTTTTTTGCCATATATGTTTTTGCCAACATTTCATTTTGGACCAAGTGATCAAATGCATCCCCAAGAGTGATCTCATCAAAGCCTTCAATTTTCATCACTTCTGTATACAGCGCATTAACATCAAGTCGATTTTTGCTGAGGTTATGAATTGCAAATGCTACATCTCTAATCTGTTTAGACAACTTTTCAACACCATCAACTTCATTCATGCGATTTCTCTTTCTATGTTGCCTCTTTTGTGTACTAGAGGAAGATGTCTCTTTTTCCTTAGAAGTTTCTTCATATTCCCCTTCATTTTCAATTGAAATTGATTTCTCTTCAGTGTTCTCTTCCAAGTTGATATCAGCATATGATTTGGCATAATTTCCGGTTGCCATGTCTTTTCCAGCAACAATTTTCATTGCTTTATACATATCAAGTTTTTTGTTGAGATTCTTGTCATGATTGGAATGTGCGTGTTCATAAAATTTAGAATATACAATTTTTTAGTTCCTTGTATAACATTTTAGAAACAAAAGTAAAAATAAAAATTACAAAGAGTATAATATTTATCATACCTTTACTTCATCATCATATACATCTTTCGAAACTGTAATCATCTTCAAACAATCATCCCAGTCAAAGCCACTTTTATTTTTAAGTTTGGTTATTATTCCCCATTCTTTCTTCACAGTCTTGAGATGATTGTCCACATGCTTAGGCTCGCATTGCACGTTGAACTTTCGACTAATTTCTGTAGCCACCTTAACAAAAGATTCTGCTTTAAAGGTGGAAGAAGGTTTGCTTCCTTTAAGTGCCTCCTCAGCTAATATCTCAAGTAACATGTGAGACATAGGCTTAGACCATATGAAGTGCTTGCCCTTGCATTTTTTATTCTGTGTGGAACTCATTTCTACAAAAAAGAAATTACAAATTTATACAAAATAAAATCATATAATATTTAGATTTAATAAATTTCATATAAAAACTACAATTAATATTTAAAAGAGAATACATAAAATAAATAAGAAATTATAATAAAGTCAACATCTACTCCAAATATATAACAAAGATAATACAAACTCAAGCAAGACATAATAAAAACAAACACATATAATTAACACTCAATTACTATTTTTTTTAGTGTTATAATCATTCCATATGGTTGATGCAATCATTTCTTTTTTGTTATCCACTCCCTATTCTCTTCCCTTTCCTCTCATTGACTTAAGTTGATTGTTCGTCTAATTGGTTCACTTTCCAAACATATTTCTTCCATAAGAAAGTCATAAGGATCAACTCCCATTATGTTATTATGAATAATACAACATGCAAGCACAACATCTACTTGTGTTTCATAAGACCAAAAAGATTTTTCATCAATTGATTTAAAACTACTCTTCAAAATACCAAACCCTCGCTCAATAGCGGTTCTCAATGAAGAGTGTCGAAGATTAAAAAGCTCCTTTTCATTTTCTGGTGAATGTTCTGTAAACTCATTCAAGTGATATCGAACTCCACGAAAAGGAGAAATGATTCCTTTTCGAATACCGTAACCAACATTACCAAGATAATATTTCCCTACAAATTAAAAAAAAAACTTATTACTATCTTTATCTAATAAGACAGTTTATATGTTTATTGCATATAATAAATACTTTATTATATACCTTCTGGAATTTTTAGACCACTAGTTCTTGATAATGCACTTCCTTCCCAGCCAGCTAAAACATATATAAACTTCAAATCAAAAGTTATAGCTACTAAAACATTTTGTGTTGTTCCTTCTTTTCGACCTCGAAACTTTCCTTGAATCTCAACAGTAACATTTGCAGGAACATTGGTACCATCAATTTCTCCCACACAATCCTATATAAATATGAAAAAATAATTTATAACCTTTTCTTCTAGATGTAATTAATTAATGTATAAAAATATTGGTATTGTTCTCATACCTTAAAATAAGGATATTCGATTATTCATTATCTCTGCTAGAACTGTATCCTCTGGATCTTTAATAAGGTGTTTGTATAACTTAAGAACTGCTTTTAAAACAATTCTAAAGTAACAATGGATAATTTCAACAGACCTATAATATATACCATTAATAAAACGAAATCTTTGGTTTTGGCCTACAATTTGTAAGAACACAATTACTTGCTCCCTAATAGACACATTTTGAGTTGATCGTAATAGGTCACGACTTGTGAGAACATCACACAATCTATATAAGACAACAGATTTCATACGAATTTGTTCAACGCAATGTCTATCACCTCGATTCAAAATGCTATCAATATAGAATTCTCGTTGAGCAATTGCATTTATACATGGTTCTATTGGTATATAAATTCTATTTCTTTCTTGTTCAATAATAGCTACCCCTGTAGCTATCACAGTTACAGCTGCTCCTATTCATGCTGCATGAATTATCTTACTATCCATAACATGAAAGTGAAGTTTTCTGATAACAAAACCTAAAAATTTAGGGAAATAAATATAAAAAAAAGCATAAAAAATACCTACACAATCAATACAATAAATTATGCTCAAAAAAGCTGACAATGTATAATAGTTATGGCAATGATATCTGATTCCCTAAACAAACAAGGTCTTAAAATATATTATTTAAGACCATAAAATTCAATTTCTCGATGATAAAACCCTTTTGAAAATTATACAATTCATAAGTTCACAACGATCAATAGACATTGCGCAATGAAATCTATATAATTACCGGCATGGTCCCACAAATTTATCCATATGTAACAAATATAATCAAACACTAATCATGAATTAATCAAAGTAAAATAAAACAAGCACATTTATAAATATAGCAAAATAAAGCAATAACTGTGGCAAAAATCATACTTTTTCTATGGTGGAGGTGTTATCCATGTTTTTATGTTTAGGTTCTATTCTCTAATTCCTCTTAACTTCCTCTCGATCTTTGTTCTTTAATTCCCCTGTTCTCTCGGTTCTCTAATTCTCATTCCGCTGTTGTTTCTCTAATTCCTTAACTTCCTTTCTCTATGCACAAAGAAGCAGGACAAAGATCAAAGATTCAAGGGGCAAGAGGGCTAGACCTCAAACACCTACTCCTCCTTCCCAGTTCTCCTCCCTCTCTCCCCCTGGCTACTTGTACTAATAACGCTGGGACTTGAAAAAAAAAGAGCAAGAGTTGTTCCTGAACACATTCACTGATTCCCCCCCTTTACATTTCCTCTCTCTCTCTCTCTCTCTCTCTCTCTCTCTTTGTGCTTCCAACGGGCATATTCCCTCGGTCACTGATTCCTCCCCCCCCCCTTTCTTACTTTTCCTCTCTCTCTTTGTGCTCACTGATTCCCCCCCCCCTCTTTTACTTTTCCTCTCTCTCTTTATGCTTCCACCCGAGCATTATCCCTTGGTTATGTTATGGAAACAAGAGTCGTTTTTTGTGAGGGGAGTGGATAGGGTGGCTGGATCCGGGGATGGGGAAACAGGGTAGGGACTGCTTTTTGATGGGGAAGTTTGGGTGTAACACCCCCTACTTGAAGATAAAAAGACAACACTCTTATGTCAACCGAAAATAGAGAATTTTTTTTTCTTCTTTTATATACATATACATATATATATATATATATATATATATATATACACATATATATATTCATGGTTTTCATATTAAAAATTACCAAAATTTCGACGGAGTCCCCCCTATACCGGGAGGTCCCAAGTTATTGATATGCAGCCTGTTTACATTTCTAATAACTCGCATTTCATAACTTAATCCCGACCCAATTGTCTTGGGTTTCAATTTCCACAATATTCTCACACCTCTTTCCTACGATATTCATGATATGCATTAGATAACACAATATCATTATGGATGAAAATAAGAGTAAATACTTAGACATGAAAGATGGTTACATGAACTACAGAGATTAAGTTCATTCAATCAAGTTTAAACATTAATTATACAAATTAACTTATATAAACATTTTCACGTTTACAAAATATAAGGGTATAGCCCCTATAACCTAAATTACAAGAAGGGAAACATAAGCTAGGATCTACTCCTGTCGTACATGTGATGTTCCTGAAACAAAATACATATTATTGAAAGGTGACTATCACATAAAAAGAAATAACAACATGAAACCAAGCAATTTTAAAAGGGTAACATGCATTCATATTTTGTTCCCTTCTCCTTTCTGGTTTTCATTAGAATCTCTTCCCTATTCAAACTATTAATAACCATTCCTTCTTTCACTATTAACCTCCATTCCATACTTTATAAGATCAAATATGTTTATCTTCGTTTAACCCATTTTCGATACCCCTTTCACTGGTATCATCATCATCATCCCATAGGAGTCGATGTAGGGTGATCCCCTTACCCGGGATCCTAACATACACTGAATGTATGCTAGCCGAAACATGGCGATCCCCTTACTCGGGATCCTAACATACACTGAAACATGGCGATCCCCTTACCCGGGATCCTAATATACACTGAATGTATGCTAGCCCAAAACATGGCGATCCCCTTACCCGGGATCCTAACATACACTAAATGTATGCTGTCCAAACATGGCGATCCTCTTATCTAGGATCCTAACATACACTAAATGTATGCTAGTTTACACCTCCAATCACACTTCTCATATTTCATTTGTCAGTGATAATTTCATCACTTGGCAATTCACACAACAACCTTTCCCCTTGAGTAAACATATATTTGGTAATTCACATTTCACATTAGTAATATATATTAAAACATGGAATTTACGTAGAAGGTAAAGGTGTGATTCACCTACCTGCAATAGAAACTCTACTCGTGCTCCCTTGTTGCTGCTGTTGCACCACGCCTGTGGTCCCTTCTGTAAATCACAGGTTTATCTCATAAATTTTCCTCACTCAAGGATATATTTTATAATAACCATAACAACAACCAATAAGTCTTTCTTTCAGTCATTTCTTAGTACTTTATGTTTTTCTCATTTCATTCATTATTACTGTCGTTCTTTATCCAATCCTAGTTATCATTCCTTTCTTTATATTTGGACTATCACTGTCCAACTGTTACTGTCTCGTTTTTGAACTGTTACTATCTCACCTCTTCTCAGATTTTTAACTATATCTGGAATTATAGAACTCCAATTCAAGCGAAATTTATGTTGTTAGAAAGATAAGACATGAGGCTACAAGTTCTATGTTTTGAGGAGAACCCAGTTCTACCTCTAAGATAGTCAAAATCGCTCATCAACAAACACTTATACTGTTACTGTCTGACCTCTCCTCAGATTTTTAACTATATCTGGAGTTATAGAACTTCGATTCAAGCAAAATTTATGTTGTTAGAAAGAGAAGACATGAGGCTACAAGTTCTATGTTTTGAGGAGAACCCAGTTCTACCTCTAAGATAGTCAAAATCGCTCATCAACAAACACTTATACTGTTACTGTTCATTTTTGAACTGTTACTGTCTGACCTCTTCTCAGACTTTTAACTATATCTGGAGTTATACAATTCCGATTCAAGCGAAATTTGTGTTGCTAGAAAGATAAGTCATGAGCCTACAAGTTCTATGTTTTCAGGAGAACCCAGTTCTCCCTCTGAGATAGTCAAAATCACTCATCAACAAACACTTGGACTGTTACTGTCCAATTATTACTGTCCATTTTTGAACTGTTACTGTCTGACCTCTCCTTAGATTTTTAACTATATCTGGAGTTATAGAACTTAGATTCAAGCAAAATTTGTGTTGTTAGAAAGATAAGACATGAGGCTACAAGTTCTATGTTTTGAGGAGAACCCAATTCTACCTCTAAGATAGTCAAAATCGCTCATCAACAAACACTTATACTGTTGCTGTTCATTTTTGAACTGTTACTGTCTGACCTATCCTCAGATTTTTAACTATATCTGGAGTTATAGAACTTCGATTCAAGCCAAATTTGTGTTGTTAGAAAGATAAGACATGAGGCTACAAGTTCTATGTTTTGAGGAGAACACAGTTCTACCTCTAAGATAGTCAAAATCGCTCATCAACAAACATTTGGACTGTTACTGTCCAACTGTTACTGTCCATTTTTGAACTGTTACTATCTGACCTCTCCTCACATTTTTAACTATATCTGGAGTTATAGAACTCCAATTCAAGCGAAATTTATGGTGTTGGAAAGGTAAGACATGAGGCTACAAGTTCTATGTTTTGAGAAGAACCCAGTTCTGCCTCTAATATAGTCAAAATCACTCATAAACAAACACTTAGACTGTTACTGTCCATTTTTAAATTGTTACTGTCTGACCTCTCCTTAGATTTTTAACTATATCTAGAGTTATCGAACTCCGATTCAAGTGAAATTTGTGTTCTTAGAAAGATAAGACATGAGGCTACAAGTTTTATTTTCTTAGGAGAACCTAGTTCTACCTCTAAGATAGTCAAAATCGCTCATCAACAAAGACTTATATTGTTACTGTTCATTTTTGAACTATTACTGTCTGACCTCTGCTCAGATTTTTAACTATATCTGGAGTTATAGAACTTCACTTCAAGCAAAATTTATGTTGTTAGAAAGATAAGACATGAGGCTACAAGTTCTATATTTTGAGGAGAACCCATTTCTACCTCTAAGATAGTCAAAATCGCTCATCAACAAACACTTATACTGTTACTGTTCATTTTTGAACTCTTACTGTCTGACCTCTCCTTAGATTTTTAACTATATCTGGAGTTATAGAACTTAGATTCAAGCAAAATTTATGTTGTTAGAAAGATAAGACATGAGGCTACAAGTTCTATGTTTTGAGGAGAACCTAGTTCTACCTCTAAGATAGTCAAAATCACTCATCAACAAACACTTATACTGTTACTGTTCATTTTTGAACTCTTACTGTCTGACCTCTCCTCAGATTTTTAACTATATCTGGAGTTATAGAAATCCGATTCAAGCGAAATTTGTGTTGCTAGAAAGATAAGACATGATCCTACAAGTTCTATGTTTTGAGGAGAACCCAGTTCTCCCTCTGAGATAGTCAAAATCACTCATCAACAAACACTTGGACTGTTACTGTCCAACTGTTACTGTCCATTTTTGAACTGTTACTGTCTGACCTCTCCTCACATTTTTAACTATATCTGGAGTTATAGAACTCCAATTCAAGAGAAATTTGTGGTGTTGGAAAGGTACGACATGAGGCTACAAGTTTTATGTGTTGAGAAGAACCCAGTTCTGCCTCTAAAATAGTCAAAATCACTCATCAACAAACACTTGGACTGTTACTATCCAACTGTTACTGTCCCTTTTTGAACTATTACTGTATGACCTCTCCTTAGATTTTTAACTATATCGGGAGTTATAGAACTCCGATTCAAGGGACATTTGTGTTGTTGGAAAGGTAAGACATGAGGCTACAAGTTATATATTTTGAGGAGAACCCAGTTCTACCTCTAAGATAGTCAAAATCGCTCATCAAAAAATACCTGGACTGTTACTGTCCAACTGTTACTGTCCGTTTTTGAACTGTTACTGTCTGACCTCTCCTCAGATTTTTAACTATATCTGGAGTTATAGAACTCCGATTCAAGTGACATTTATGTTGTTGGAAAGGTAAGACATGAGGCTACAAGTTCTATGTTTTGAGGAGAACCCAGTTCTACCTTTAAGATAGACAAAATCGCTCATCAACAAACACTGGGACTATTACTGTCCAACTGTTACTGTCCATTTTTGAAGTGTTACTGTCTGATCTCTCCTCAGATTTTTAACTATATCTGGAGTTATAGAACTCCAATTCAAGCAAAATTTATGTTGTTGGAAAGGTAAGACATGAGGCTACAAGTTCTATGTTTTAAGAAGAACCCAATTCTGCCTCTAATATAGTCAAAATAACTCATCAGCAAACACTTGGACTGTTACTGTCCAACTGTTACTGTCCATTTTTGAACTGTTACTGTCTTACCTCTCCTCAGATTTTTAACTATATCTAGAGTTATAGATCTCCAATTCAAGCGAAATTTATGGCATTAGAAAGATAAGACATGAGGCTACAAGTTCTATGTTTTCAGAAGAACCCAGTTCTGCCTCTAATATAGTCAAAATCACTCATCAACAAACACTTGGACTGTTACTGTCCAACTGTTACTGTCCCTTTTTGAACTATTACTGTATGACCTCTCCTTAGATTTTTAACTATATCGGGAGTTATAGAACTCTGATTTAAGGGACATTGGTGTTGTTAGAAAGATAAGACATGAGGCTACAAGTTCTATGTTTTGAGGAGAACCCAGTTCTACCTCTAAGATAGTCAAAATCGCTCATCAACAAACACTTATACTGTTACTGTTCATTTTTGAACTGTTACTGTCTGACCTCTTCTTAGATTTTTAACTATATCTAGAGTTATAGAACTTAGATTCAAGCAAAATTTTTGTTGTTAGAAAGATAAGACATGAGGCTACAAGTTCTATGTTTTGAGGAGAACCCAGTTCTACCTCTAAGATAGTCAAAATCACTCATCAACAAACACTTGGACTGTTACTGTCCAACTGTTACTGTCCCTTTTTGAACTCTTACTGTATGACCTCTCCTTAGATTTTTAACTATATCGGGAGTTATAGAACTCCGATTCAAGGGAAATTTCTGTTGTTGGAAAGGTAAGACATGAGGCTACAAGTTCTATGCTTTGAGGAGAACCCAGTTCTACCTTTAAGATAGCCAAAATCGCTCATCAACAAACACTGGGACTGTTACTGTCCAACTGTTACTGTCCGTTTTTGAAGTGTTACTGTCTGATCTCTCCTCAGATTTTTAACTATATCTGGAGTTATAGAATCCAATTCAAGCAAAACTTGTGTTGTTGGAAAGGTAAGACATGAGGCTACAAGTTCTATGTTTTAAGAAGAACCCAATTCTGCCTCTAATATAGTCAAAATAACTCATCAACAAACACTTGGACTGTTACTATCCAACTGTTACTGTCCATTTTTGAATTGTTACTGTCTTACCTCTACTCAGATTTTTAACTATATCTAGAGTTATAGATCTCCAATTCAAGCGAAATTTATGCCATTGGAAAGCTAAGACATGAGACTACAAGTTCTATGTTTTCAGAAGAACCCAGTTCTGCCTCTAATATAGTCAAAATCACTCATTAACAAACACTTAGACTGTTACTGTCCAACTGTTACTGTCCATTTTTGAAATGTTACTGTCTGGCCTCTACTTAGATTTTTAACTATATCTAGAGTTATAGAACTCCAATTCAAGTGCAATATATGGCGTTGGAAAGGTAAGACATGAGGCTACAAGTTCTATGTTTTGAGGAGAACCTAGTTCTACCTCTAAGATAGTCAAAATCACTCATCAACAAACACTTATACTGTTACTGTTCATTTTTGAACTCTTACTGTCTGACCTCTCCTCAGATTTTTAACTATATCTGGAGTTATAGAAATCCGATTCAAGCGAAATTTGTGTTGCTAGAAAGATAAGACATGATCCTACAAGTTCTATGTTTTGAGGAGAACCCAGTTCTCCCTCTGAGATAGTCAAAATCACTCATCAACAAACACTTGGACTGTTACTGTCCAACTGTTACTGTCCATTTTTGAACTGTTACTGTCTGACCTCTCCTCACATTTTTAACTATATCTGGAGTTATAGAACTCCAATTCAAGAGAAATTTGTGGTGTTGGAAAGGTACGACATGAGGCTACAAGTTTTATGTGTTGAGAAGAACCCAGTTCTGCCTCTAAAATAGTCAAAATCACTCATCAACAAACACTTGGACTGTTACTATCCAACTGTTACTGTCCCTTTTTGAACTATTACTGTATGACCTCTCCTTAGATTTTTAACTATATCGGGAGTTATAGAACTCCGATTCAAGGGACATTTGTGTTGTTGGAAAGGTAAGACATGAGGCTACAAGTTATATATTTTGAGGAGAACCCAGTTCTACCTCTAAGATAGTCAAAATCGCTCATCAAAAAATACCTGGACTGTTACTGTCCAACTGTTACTGTCCGTTTTTGAACTGTTACTGTCTGACCTCTCCTCAGATTTTTAACTATATCTGGAGTTATAGAACTCCGATTCAAGTGACATTTATGTTGTTGGAAAGGTAAGACATGAGGCTACAAGTTCTATGTTTTGAGGAGAACCCAGTTCTACCTTTAAGATAGACAAAATCGCTCATCAACAAACACTGGGACTATTACTGTCCAACTGTTACTGTCCATTTTTGAAGTGTTACTGTCTGATCTCTCCTCAGATTTTTAACTATATCTGGAGTTATAGAACTCCAATTCAAGCAAAATTTATGTTGTTGGAAAGGTAAGACATGAGGCTACAAGTTCTATGTTTTAAGAAGAACCCAATTCTGCCTCTAATATAGTCAAAATAACTCATCAGCAAACACTTGGACTGTTACTGTCCAACTGTTACTGTCCATTTTTGAACTGTTACTGTCTTACCTCTCCTCAGATTTTTAACTATATCTAGAGTTATAGATCTCCAATTCAAGCGAAATTTATGGCATTAGAAAGATAAGACATGAGGCTACAAGTTCTATGTTTTCAGAAGAACCCAGTTCTGCCTCTAATATAGTCAAAATCACTCATCAACAAACACTTGGACTGTTACTGTCCAACTGTTACTGTCCCTTTTTGAACTATTACTGTATGACCTCTCCTTAGATTTTTAACTATATCGGGAGTTATAGAACTCTGATTTAAGGGACATTGGTGTTGTTAGAAAGATAAGACATGAGGCTACAAGTTCTATGTTTTGAGGAGAACCCAGTTCTACCTCTAAGATAGTCAAAATCGCTCATCAACAAACACTTATACTGTTACTGTTCATTTTTGAACTGTTACTGTCTGACCTCTTCTTAGATTTTTAACTATATCTAGAGTTATAGAACTTAGATTCAAGCAAAATTTGTGTTGTTAGAAAGATAAGACATGAGGCTACAAGTTCTATGTTTTGAGGAGAACCCAGTTCTACCTCTAAGATAGTCAAAATCACTCATCAACAAACACTTGGACTGTTACTGTCCAACTGTTACTGTCCCTTTTTGAACTCTTACTGTATGACCTCTCCTTAGATTTTTAACTATATCGGGAGTTATAGAACTCCGATTCAAGGGAAATTTCTGTTGTTGGAAAGGTAAGACATGAGGCTACAAGTTCTATGCTTTGAGGAGAACCCAGTTCTACCTTTAAGATAGCCAAAATCGCTCATCAACAAACACTGGGACTGTTACTGTCCAACTGTTACTGTCCGTTTTTGAAGTGTTACTGTCTGATCTCTCCTCAGATTTTTAACTATATCTGGAGTTATAGAATCCAATTCAAGCAAAACTTGTGTTGTTGGAAAGGTAAGACATGAGGCTACAAGTTCTATGTTTTAAAAAGAACCCAATTCTGCCTCTAATATAGTCAAAATAACTCATCAACAAACACTTGGACTGTTACTATCCAACTGTTACTGTCCATTTTTGAATTGTTACTGTCTTACCTCTTCTCAGATTTTTAACTATATCTAGAGTTATAGATCTCCAATTCAAGCGAAATTTATGCCATTGGAAAGCTAAGACATGAGACTACAAGTTCTATGTTTTCAGAAGAACCCAGTTCTGCCTCTAATATAGTCAAAATCACTCATTAACAAACACTTAGACTGTTACTGTCCAACTGTTACTGTCCATTTTTGAAATGTTACTGTCTGGCCTCTACTTAGATTTTTAACTATATCTAGAGTTATAGAACTCCGATTCAAGTGCAATATATGGCGTTGGAAAGGTAAGACATGAGGCTACAAGTTCTATGTTTTGAGGAGAACCCAGTTCTACCTCTAAGATAGTCAAAATCGCTCATCAACACACACTTGGACTGTTACTGTCCAACTGTTACTCTCCGTTTTTGAAGTGTTACTGTCTGATCTCTCCTCAAATTTTTAACTATATCTGGAGTTATAGATCTCCAATTCAAGCGAAATTTATTGCGTTGGAAAGGTAAGACATGAGGCTACAAGTTCTATGTCTTGAGAAGAACCCAGTTCTGCCTCTAAAATAGTCAAAATCACTCATCAACAAGCACTTGGACTGTTACTGTCCAACTGTTACTGTCCTTTTTGAAGTGTTACTGTCTGATCTCTCCTCAGATTTTTAACTATATCTGGAGTTATAGAATCCAATTCAAGCAAAACTTGTGTTGTTGGAAAGGTAAGACATGAGGCTACAAGTTCTATGTTTTAAGAAGAACCCAATTCTGCCTCTAATATAGTCAAAATAACTCATCAACAAACACTTGGACTGTTACTATCCAACTGTTACTGTCCATTTTTGAATTGTTACTGTCTTACCTCTTCTCAGATTTTTAACTATATCTAGAGTTATAGATCTCCAATTCAAGCGAAATTTATGCCATTGGAAAGCTAAGACATGAGACTACAAGTTCTATGTTTTCAGAAGAACCCAGTTCTGCCTCTAATATAGTCAAAATCACTCATTAACAAACACTTAGACTGTTACTGTCCAACTGTTACTGTCCATTTTTGAAATGTTACTGTCTGGCCTCTACTTAGATTTTTAACTATATCTAGAGTTATAGAACTCCGATTCAAGTGCAATATATGGCGTTGGAAAGGTAAGACATGAGGCTACAAGTTCTATGTTTTGAGGAGAACCTAGTTCTACCTCTAAGATAGTCAAAATCACTCATCAACAAACACTTATACTGTTACTGTTCATTTTTGAACTCTTACTGTCTGACCTCTCCTCAGATTTTTAACTATATCTGGAGTTATAGAAATCCGATTCAAGCGAAATTTGTGTTGCTAGAAAGATAAGACATGATCCTACAAGTTCTATGTTTTGAGGAGAACCCAGTTCTCCCTCTGAGATAGTCAAAATCACTCATCAACAAACACTTGGACTGTTACTGTCCAACTGTTACTGTCCATTTTTGAACTGTTACTGTCTGACCTCTCCTCACATTTTTAACTATATCTGGAGTTATAGAACTCCAATTCAAGAGAAATTTGTGGTGTTGGAAAGGTACGACATGAGGCTACAAGTTTTATGTGTTGAGAAGAACCCAGTTCTGCCTCTAAAATAGTCAAAATCACTCATCAACAAACACTTGGACTGTTACTATCCAACTGTTACTGTCCCTTTTTGAACTATTACTGTATGACCTCTCCTTAGATTTTTAACTATATCGGGAGTTATAGAACTCCGATTCAAGGGACATTTGTGTTGTTGGAAAGGTAAGACATGAGGCTACAAGTTATATATTTTGAGGAGAACCCAGTTCTACCTCTAAGATAGTCAAAATCGCTCATCAAAAAATACATGGACTGTTACTGTCCAACTGTTACTGTCCGTTTTTGAACTGTTACTGTCTGACCTCTCCTCAGATTTTTAACTATATCTGGAGTTATAGAACTCCGATTCAAGTGACATTTATGTTGTTGGAAAGGTAAGACATGAGGCTACAAGTTCTATGTTTTGAGGAGAACCCAGTTCTACCTTTAAGATAGACAAAATCGCTCATCAACAAACACTGGGACTATTACTGTCCAACTGTTACTGTCCATTTTTGAAGTGTTACTGTCTGATCTCTCCTCAGATTTTTAACTATATCTGGAGTTATAGAACTCCAATTCAAGCAAAATTTATGTTGTTGGAAAGGTAAGACATGAGGCTACAAGTTCTATGTTTTAAGAAGAACCCAATTCTGCCTCTAATATAGTCAAAATAACTCATCAGCAAACACTTGGACTGTTACTGTCCAACTGTTACTGTCCATTTTTGAACTGTTACTGTCTTACCTCTCCTCAGATTTTTAACTATATCTAGAGTTATAGATCTCCAATTCAAGCGAAATTTATGGCATTAGAAAGATAAGACATGAGGCTACAAGTTCTATGTTTTCAGAAGAACCCAGTTCTGCCTCTAATATAGTCAAAATCACTCATCAACAAACACTTGGACTGTTACTGTCCAACTGTTACTGTCCCTTTTTGAACTATTACTGTATGACCTCTCCTTAGATTTTTAACTATATCGGGAGTTATAGAACTCTGATTTAAGGGACATTGGTGTTGTTAGAAAGATAAGACATGAGGCTACAAGTTCTATGTTTTGAGGAGAACCCAGTTCTACCTCTAAGATAGTCAAAATCGCTCATCAACAAACACTTATACTGTTACTGTTCATTTTTGAACTGTTACTGTCTGACCTCTTCTTAGATTTTTAACTATATCTAGAGTTATAGAACTTAGATTCAAGCAAAATTTGTGTTGTTAGAAAGATAAGACATGAGGCTACAAGTTCTATGTTTTGAGGAGAACCCAGTTCTACCTCTAAGATAGTCAAAATCACTCATCAACAAACACTTGGACTGTTACTGTCCAACTGTTACTGTCCCTTTTTGAACTCTTACTGTATGACCTCTCCTTAGATTTTTAACTATATCGGGAGTTATAGAACTCCGATTCAAGGGAAATTTCTGTTGTTGGAAAGGTAAGACATGAGGCTACAAGTTCTATGCTTTGAGGAGAACCCAGTTCTACCTTTAAGATAGCCAAAATCGCTCATCAACAAACACTGGGACTGTTACTGTCCAACTGTTACTGTCCGTTTTTGAAGTGTTACTGTCTGATCTCTCCTCAGATTTTTAACTATATCTGGAGTTATAGAATCCAATTCAAGCAAAACTTGTGTTGTTGGAAAGGTAAGACATGAGGCTACAAGTTCTATGTTTTAAGAAGAACCCAATTCTGCCTCTAATATAGTCAAAATAACTCATCAACAAACACTTGGACTGTTACTATCCAACTGTTACTGTCCATTTTTGAATTGTTACTGTCTTACCTCTTCTCAGATTTTTAACTATATCTAGAGTTATAGATCTCCAATTCAAGCGAAATTTATGCCATTGGAAAGCTAAGACATGAGACTACAAGTTCTATGTTTTCAGAAGAACCCAGTTCTGCCTCTAATATAGTCAAAATCACTCATTAACAAACACTTAGACTGTTACTGTCCAACTGTTACTGTCCATTTTTGAAATGTTACTGTCTGGCCTCTACTTAGATTTTTAACTATATCTAGAGTTATAGAACTCCGATTCAAGTGCAATATATGGCGTTGGAAAGGTAAGACATGAGGCTACAAGTTCTATGTTTTGAGGAGAACCCAGTTCTACCTCTAAGATAGTCAAAATCGCTCATCAACACACACTTGGACTGTTACTGTCCAACTGTTACTCTCCGTTTTTGAAGTGTTACTGTCTGATCTCTCCTCAAATTTTTAACTATATCTGGAGTTATAGATCTCCAATTCAAGCGAAATTTATGGCGTTGGAAAGGTAAGACATGAGGCTACAAGTTCTATGTCTTGAGAAGAACCCAGTTCTGCCTCTAAAATAGTCAAAATCACTCATCAACAAGCACTTGGACTGTTACTGTCCAACTGTTGCTGTCCCTTTTTGAACTATTACTGTATGACCTCTCCTTAGATTTTTAACTATATCGGGAGTTATAGAACTCCGATTCAAGGGACATTTGTGTTGTTAGAAAGGTAAGACATGAGGCTACAAGTTATATATTTTGAGGAGAACCCAGTTCTACCTCTAAGATAGTCAAAATCGCTCATCAACAAATACCTGGACTATTACTGTCCAACAGTTACTGTCCGTTTTTGAACTGTTACTGTCTGACCTCTCCTCAGATTTTTAACTATATCTGGAGTTATAGAACTCCGATTCAAGTGACATTTATGTTGTTGGAAAGGTAAGACATGAGGCTACAAGTTCTATGTTTTCAGAAGAACCCAGTTCTGCCTCTAATATAGTCAAAATCACTCATCAACAAACACTTGGACTGTTACTGTCCAACTGTTACTGTCCATTTTTGAATTGTTACTATCTGGCCTCTCCTCAGATTTTTAACGATATCTAGAGTTATAGAACTCCGATTCAAGCAAAATATATGGCGATGGAAAGGTAAGACATGAGGCTACAAGTTCTATGTTTTGAGGAGAACCCAGTTCTACCTCTAAGATAGTCAAAATCGCTCATCAACAAACACTTGGACTGTTACTGTCCAACTGTTACTGTCCATTTTTGAACTGTTACTGTCTGACCTCTCCTCACATTTTTAACTATATCTGGAGTTATAGATCTCCAATTCAAGCGCAATTTATGGCGTTGGAAAGGTAAGACATGAGGCTACAAGTTCTATGTCTTGAGAAGAACCCAGTTCTACCTCTAAAATAGTCAAAATCACTCATCAACAAACACTTGGACTGTTACTGTCCAACTGTTACTGTCCCTTTTTGAACTCTTACTGTATGACCTCTCCTTAGATTTTTAACTATATCGGGAGTTATAGAACTCTGATTCAAGGGACATTTGTGTTGTTGGAAAGGTAAGACATGAGGCTACAAGTTATATATTTTGAGGAGAACCCAGTTCTACCTCTAAGATAGTCAAAATCGCTCATCAACAAATACCTGGACTGTTACTGTCCAACAGTTACTGTCCGTTTTTGAACTGTTACTGTCTGACCTCTCCTCAGATTTTTAACTATATCTGGAGTTATAGAACTCCGATTCAAGTGACATTTGTGGTGTTGGAAAGGTAAGACATGAGGCTACAAGTTCTATGTGTTGAGAAGAACCCAGTTCTGCCTCTAAAATAGTCAAAATCACTCATCAACAAACACTTGGACTGTTACTATCCAACTGTTACTGTCCCTTTTTGAACTATTACTGTATGACCTCTCCTTAGATTTTTAACTATATCGGGAGTTATAGAACTCCGATTCAAGGGACATTTGTGTTGTTGGAAAGGTAAGACATGAGGCTACAAGTTATATATTTTGAGGAGAACCCAGTTCTACCTCTAAGATAGTCAAAATCGCTCATCAACAAATACCTGGACTGTTACTGTCCAACTGTTACTGTCCGTTTTTGAACTGTTACTGTCTGACCTCTCCTCAGATTTTTAACTATATCTGGAGTTATAGAACTCCGATTCAAGTGACATTTATGTTGTTGGAAAGGTAAGACATGAGGCTACAAGTTCTATGTTTTGAGGAGAACCCAGTTCTACCTTTAAGATAGACAAAATCGCTCATCAACAAACACTGGGACTATTACTGTCCAACTGTTACTGTCCATTTTTGAAGTGTTACTGTCTGATCTCTCCTCAGATTTTTAACTATATCTGGAGTTATAGAACTCCAATTCAAGCAAAATTTATGTTGTTGGAAAGGTAAGACATGAGGCTACAAGTTCTATGTTTTAAGAAGAACCCAATTCTGCCTCTAATATAGTCAAAATAACTCATCAGCAAACACTTGGACTGTTACTGTCCAACTGTTACTGTCCATTTTTGAACTGTTACTGTCTTACCTCTCCTCAGATTTTTAACTATATCTAGAGTTATAGATCTCCAATTCAAGCGAAATTTATGGCATTAGAAAGATAAGACATGAGGCTACAAGTTCTATGTTTTCAGAAGAACCCAGTTCTGCCTCTAATATAGTCAAAATCACTCATCAACAAACACTTGGACTGTTACTGTCCAACTGTTACTGTCCCTTGTTGAAATGTTACTGTCTGGCCTCTCCTCAGATTTTTAACTATATCTAGAGTTATAGAACTCCGATTCATGTGCAATATATGGCGTTGGAAAGGTAAGACATGAGGCTACAAGTTCTATGTTTTGAGGAGAACCCAATTCTACATTTATGATAGCCAAAATCGCTCATCAACAAACACTGGGACTGTTACTGTCCAACTGTTACTCTCCGTTTTTGAAGTGTTACTGTCTGATCTCTCCTCAGATTTTTAACTATATCTGGAGTTATAGAACTCCAATTCAAGCCAAATTTGTGTTGTTGGAAAGGTAAGACATGAGGCTACAAGTTCTATGTTTTAAGAAGAACCCAATTCTGCCTCTAATATAGTCAAAATAACTCATCAGCAAACACTTGGACTGTTACTGTCCAACTGTTACTGTCCATTTTTGAACTGTTACTGTCTTACCTCTCCTCAGATTTTTAACTATATCTAGAGTTATAGATCTCCAATTCAAGCGAAATTTATGGCATTAGAAAGATAAGACATGAGGCTACAAGTTCTATGTTTTCAGAAGAACCCAGTTCTGCCTCTAATATAGTCAAAATCACTCATCAACAAACACTTGGACTGTTACTGTCCAACTGTTACTGTCCCTTTTTGAACTATTACTGTATGACCTCTCCTTAGATTTTTAACTATATCGGGAGTTATAGAACTCCGATTTAAGGGACATTTGTGTTGTTAGAAAGATAAGACATGAGGCTACAAGTTCTATGTTTTGAGAAGAACCCAGTTCTACCTCTAAGATAGTCAA
Source organism: Populus simonii (assembly GCA_007827005.2). Lineage (NCBI taxonomy): Eukaryota > Viridiplantae > Streptophyta > Magnoliopsida > Malpighiales > Salicaceae > Populus > Populus simonii. The sequence continues at coordinate 5,778,429 of CM017478.2, forward strand.
AATCGCTCATCAACAAACACTTATACTGTTACTGTTCATTTTTGAACTGTTACTGTCTGACCTCTTCTTAGATTTTTAACTATATCTGGAGTTATAGAACTTAGATTCAAGCAAAATTTGTGTTGTTAGAAAGATAAGACATGAGGCTACAAGTTCTATGTTTTGAGGAGAACCCAGTTCTACCTCTAAGATAGTCAAAATCGCTCATCAACAAACACTTGGACTGTTACTGTCCAACTGTTACTCTCCGTTTTTGAAGTGTTACTGTCTGATCTCTCCTTAGATTTTTAACTATATCTGGAGTTATAGAACTCCAATTCAAGCGAAATTTATGGCGTTGGAAAGGTAAGACATGAGGCCACAAGTTCTATGTCTTGAGAAAAACCCAGTTCTACCTCTAAAATAGTCAAAATCACTCATCAACAAACACTTGGACTGTTACTGTCCAACTGTTACTGTCCCTTTTTGAACTCTTACTGTATGACCTCTCCTTAGATTTTTAACTATATCGGGAGTTATATTTTTAACTATATCGGGAGTTATAGAACTCCGATTCAAGGGAAATTTCTGTTGTTGGAAAGGTAAGATATGAGGCTACAAGTTCTATGCTTTGAGGAGAACCCAGTTCTACCTTTAAGATAGCCAAAATCGCTCATCAACAAACACTGGGACTGTTACTGTCCAACTGTTACTGTCCGTTTTTGAAGTGTTACTGTCTGATCTCTCCTCAGATTTTTAACTATATCTGGAGTTATAGAACTCCAATTCAAGCAAAACTTGTGTTGTTGGAAAGGTAAGACATGAGGCTACAAGTTCTATGTCTTGAGAAAAACCCAGTTCTACCTCTAAAATAGTCAAAATCACTCATCAACAAACACTTGGACTGTTACTGTCCAACTGTTACTGTCCATTTTTGAACTGTTACTGTCTGAGCTCTCCTCAGTTTTTAACTATATCTGGAGTTATAGAACTCCAATTCAAGCAAAATTTGTGTTGTTGGAAATGTAAGACATGAGGCTACAAGTTCTATGTTTTAAGAAGAACCCGATTCTGCCTCTAATATAGTCAAAATCACTCATCAACAAACACTTGGACTGTTACTGTCCAACTGTTACTGTCCATTTTTGAACTGTTACTGTCTTACCTCTCCTCAGATTTTTAACTATATCTAGAGTTATAGAACTCCAATTCAAGCGAAATTTATGGCATTGGAAAGATAAGACATGAGGCTACAAGTTCTATGTTTTCAGAAGAACCCAGTTCTGCCTCTAATATAGTCAAAATCACTCATCAACAAACACTTGAACTGTTACTGTCCAACTGTTACTGTCCATTTTTGAAGTGTTACTGTCTGGCCTCTCCTCAGATTTTTAACTATATCTAGAGTTATAGAACTCTGATTCAAGTGAAATATATGGCGTTGGAAAGGTAAGACATGAGGCTACAAGTTCTATGTTTTGAGGAGAACCCAGTTCTACCTCTAAGATAGTCAAAATCGCTCATCAACAAATACCTGGACTGTTACTGTCCAACTGTTACTGTCCGTTTTTGAACTGTTACTGTCTGACCTCTCCTTAGATTTTGAACTATATCTGGAGTTATAGAACTCAAATCTATAATTTAACATCCAGGCATCAATTCATAATCAACTTTAAAACAATTCATAAGACCATGTTCAGAATATCTTACCCGATACGGATCAAGGTCTCGACCCCTCCTTTTCTTTCTAATAATAGCCGACCCTTCCCTCTTCTTTTCTTGTTCAATTTTTTTCTTGTTAATCCCTTGCCTCCCAGTGTTTATTTTTTTACTTATAACCCTAAATCTTGGGTGGGTTCTTAAAATTTGGTGTTTCTCTCTTGATTTGTAAAAATAGATACCAAAACTCCTCTTCTTTCTTTACGATAGTTACAGATCTGTTTTTTGGTAAGAAGAGTAGTATTTATGCTCTATAATTATTCTTATTTGCATTTAGACCCCATTTTCTTTAAATGTATTTGTTTTACCCCCACTTCTTTTTAATTTAGTTTATTTTCTTTAATTTAATCCAGCCTTGATTATCTCGGGATTTACATTGGGGATTTTGTTATTTGTGAGTTTTTTGGTTTGTTTGGTTACAAAGGTGAACTAGTCGAATATGAGTAAGATGAAGAAGAAAACTATGTCATGGAAAAAATGTGCTTTTTATGGCTTGCTTGATGAATTTGGTTTGTTTAGTTTCTGTGAACTAGCTGAATGTGACGAAGTAAGATGAAGAAGAAACTATGTCATGGAAAAAATGTGACAGGTAGCAGATTTATCATGGTTTGTTTGAACAGCATGGAAAAAAAATACAGAGTTTTGTTCAGAACAGACATAGCAAATTAAACAAGATCAAAGGATTTAAGCCATAATTCTTACAAATCTAAACAAAGAAGATAAAAACGTAAAGGAAAAAATATAGAGATATTTGAGGGAAAAAATACCTGAAATAAGAGGAATATGCTTCAATTGTTCCAGAGATATGCTTCAATTGTTCCTGCTTCAATTGTTTTCGAAAAGAGACAGAGAGAGACAGGGATTTGAAAAAATATGTTTTATGTAAAGAAAGGAAAGTGTTTTCCTTTTCTTATCAAAAGGAAAACACTTTCCTGTGATGAAAATTACTTTTTTCTTTTGACCGGAATTAACTTTCCTTTGACTAGCTTTCCGTATGGTTACCAAACATGGGAAAATAAGAAAAATGGTTTCTAGAAATTTGTTTTCCTAAAAACAAACAAGGCATAATACGGGCCTGCCTCGAAACTCAGCAACTCATAATATATCATCATGATTCATGATCTCATCTTCATTGCTCTTTTTACCCCAACAAGGCATGTTCGTTGAGTTAAATTAGGGAATTAGCATAGAAAATAAAAAAAAAATGGGCTAATTAACATAAAAATAAAAAGTTCTAATGAAATAACATATTTTTTTTAATGTTATGATTTAAAATGATGATATTTAATTAATATTATAATTAAGAAACACAATATTTAATTATATCACGGTTCGAAAACATATCATATAATTTATATTATATTTTTAAATCACAACATCAATTAAATTAAAATCTTGAAGAGAAAATGACTTGGAGCTACTTTGGCTTTTGGTTTTCTTGTTTGTATTACATCCACCTCCCAAGCGATCAGTCCATGACTTCCTTCGTTGGCTCTTACTCCACCAGACGGCGACCGGCTCAATAGAGCACCTTTGGGCACTAGCTTTTCGAAACCAAGTTAGGGAATCAGTGACCAACAGCTTGAGAAAGCTTTTGGAGTTTATGCTGGTACAAGGTAAGATTTTGGTGATAGATAGATATGCACGTACGTAGCTAAAGTAGCCATTCAGTATTTGTAGGATAAAAGCTACAAGCAAATTGCTACATAGCAAAAAAGTTACCAACAACAACAACTTAATTCAGATTTTCTGCTAGAATCTGAATTCATTCAAGTTGTGAACAAGTCAAAGAAGCATCGCTCTTACTGAACAAGAAAAGTTAATTACTGACATGTGAAGAAGACACAAATTAAACCCAAGAGCCAAATCAATATTTGACCGAGCAAAAGAAAATGAAGTAGAGTAAATTGCTTGCTAGCTAACTTAATTAACCTATAAAATTATATAGAAATGTTTCAAGCAATTGAACTAGAATATAGAAGGAATGGGGAAAGACAAAGGAAAAGTAATGAGAGGGCATGCAGAATTTTACATAAACATTCGATTTATAATGAAAAGAAATATTGTAGTTTCTTTTTTCCTTTTTTCTGGATAAAATAATACGATATTAATCTTGGGAGGACAACAAATATTCTGTAAGGTTCTATCCTCCCAACTCCATATTCCTATTTTTTTCTCGAACCATTTCCTATTTTAACTCAAATTATTCATATAACATAAATGCTTTCAAATCCGTTTCCAATTTTGCTTTCATTACTGAATCTAATCATAGATTTAGCCCTTCTTTCCTAGTTTTCTTTTTAAAAAATTAATTTCTTTAATTTTGACACTATTCTCATGGGCTCAATTTAGAAACAATTCATATAATCTTGTATCAAATATACAATTATCGTATTTCTTTTGAGATTGAATGAGGTCAATTGACCCACATTTCATATTATGAATCTTAGCCAAAGCTTTATCGTTTAGATAATAGGAGTGAGTTTTAGAATGGAAATGAAATTATATGAATGATTTTTAAATTTTAATACTATGTAAATAATCAAAATAAATTAAAAAAATGTATTTTTATTATTATTATTAAAATGTAAGATGGATTAATAGATCAAAAGGAAAAAAAAAAAGAGTTGGAGAACCAGCGAGTTATAATATACATGTAAATATACACAGAAAGAAAAAAAAACCGTGTAACCTAACAAACTAGTTACAGCAAGGCCAACCAAAAACGAGGCCTCCCAAATCATGAACAACCAGAACTATTAGGGAACAAACTCCCCATTAGAACAAGCCACGCAAGGTCAAATGAAGTCAGCCAGCATTGGTTAGGCTGAGAACCTTTTAAGAAAAGGTGCCCAGCCTAACCAGCACGCAAAAGAAGAAGGGAGAACTCAACATCCAAAACAGCAGTGAAAGAAGACAACGGCCAACAATGACCAAAAAAGCAAGAGTTGCAATGAGCCCATCACAATCAGCACAAGGAATAAGCATCAAGCATAACATAAAGCCATATCATTCACAAACATTAAAAGCATACGGGTTCTTATCATGAAAATATAAGATAGTGTAGAACATGATCTAGAATTAGCAAAACATGAGGTCTGTTGGTGTGGTCTTGTGTTCAAAGATTCTCTTGTTTCTTTCCTTCCAAATCAATAAGTAGTTTGTATTTTAAAATTGTGGCGGCGGCGGTGGCGGTGGCGGCGGCAGCAATAATAATAATAATACATTTTCAAAACATATTGATCTTACTTAAGATTTGGTTCCTATATTTTTCTAGTTTTCCTATTGAAGCCTTGTACTTTTATTTGTATTGATTGAGTCCTCAATTAATACACCAACACCTCAAACATCCCTCAAGCTCCTCAAAACACCAAAACTACCTCTATATCAAAACCACCTAAAAAAAACCCTAACGCCATCCATATTGCCACCACGGCACCAAAGAACACCAACTCCACCTTAGAACCTCATGGGTTGATAGAGTGAAAGTGTCGAATACAACAACCCGAGCTACGATAGTCTCTTTTCCACAACAAGAGATTGGTACTATTTTTGGAAATACCAGATAATGTTATTGATGAGGTTACATTGAAATGGGCTCAATGCCTAGTAGGATTCTTCCTTGGTTATAGGATGCCCTCCCATGCAGATAACTCTATTACCTCATGGGTATGAAAGAATTGTGGTCTTGAGAGTGTCATGATGACACAACAAGGTTTCTTGATTTTTCATTACAAGACTGAAGATGATGCTCACTCGATTATGGAAAAGGGGTCGTGGATGTTTGGGGGAAAGACCATTGTCCTCCAACTATGGCACCCTCACTTTGTTCTCGACAAAAATAAAATCTCAAAAGTGCCTACATGGGTTCATATCTAAGGGTTACCTTATCCCTTTTAGAATGAAACAAGTCTAGGAATGGTCATTATCATGGTTGGAAGACCTTTGGCTTGTGATGAACACTTAATGGCACCTTACTTGACTATGCCCGAGTTTGTATTGAACTAGATGCCTCATTGCCTATGGTTCATAGTTTCTAGCTAAAATACAGGTTATCTTCAAAACCTTTCATAGTTATGGTTGAGTATAAATGGAAACCATGAGCTTGTGTCACTTGCAAAGTATTTGGGCACTTTTGCAAAGCTTTAGTTGAGGCCCCAAATCTCTCAATTAATGATATATTGAAGATCTAAAATGGGGGTGATTGACACGATCAAAGAGTTGATGTCTTATCCCAAGTGCAGGAGTGTCAAAGTAATAAATAACCCGGCAAGATCGGGGTTGAACCACATGGAGGTGAACTATATAAATTATAAATAATTAATAACAACAACAACAACAATGATGATGATGATGATGATGATGATGATGGTGAGTTAAAGACGACTTTGAGATGTAAGATTAATGTGAAGATTAAAAAATGATAAAAACAAATGTCAAGGTTAGAGGATCCACTAATAATATTAGAGATAAGTAAAGTATAAACTATTTATAAATTATCAACATGATCATATTAATCATCTTATTTACATAATGCCATACTTATAAATTTTATGAGGTATTCATGATGCTAACTTATGTTGACAACAAATCAAGTTCCTCTCATAATAACGATGTCGGCCGAAGACTATGTAGGATCAAGTATTTGATGTACCAAGTGTTATACAACACAAATCTAGATTAACTATTTAACAGGTATTAAGAATTAATAAGATAAAAATGATAAGACATGTTAATAACAAGTTGTTTAGGATATAAGTATTGAAGTTCATATTGAGTTTATATTATACTTATCCTAACACCATTAGTGAAACCTTTTCACCTTAACATGATAAAGTTAGCTATACATTATGAAGAAGAAAAACATAAATAAACAATATAAGAACATAAACATGATATAAGTTAACTAAGTATAGTAAAGGAAATGAAAAGCATAAACAAGAAATTAATGAAAGCAAAACTTAAGCATTACAAAAATAAAAGATAGAGAGCAAGAACCAAGATTCCTAAATAAATGGCAAATGCCTCCTTTTATAGGCTAAAATTCAGAACTATTCATTTGATAATTGATTATTGATGTAGTGGCCAACTATTGATTTAGTGGACTTGGTGAACAGCAGCACTCAAGCATTTTGGCTGGATGAAATGAAATTGATGCAATCCGAATTTGGCAAAGTGTTCCCCATAAAAGTTGTTGGAAATTGTCTTATCCTTCCACCCACCAAATTTTATGTCATTTTGCCTTCTAGAACTCCAGCTATGGGTAAACTTCTGAGCAGTGTTTGGGCTGGATTGCAAAATAGATTCTAACTTCTCTTTTGTGGCCAAACTTTGAATTTGAAAATGGCAGATTTGGGTCTTCCACTATTCATGAACATTATAGGCCTATTTCTTAGCTTTCTATCCATATAAATCAAACTAAAATCCAAGAACTACAGCTCCAAATATGACCCAATACCTGAACAGTGTTCCAATTTGAATTGAATCGGTATCTCCTTTCTAAGCTTAGTCTTTTCTTTGTCCTTTCACTTTCAATAGTTAATCACATCAATCAATCCTTTGAATTATGAGATATGCCTGCATATAAAATGATCATTTACCATAAATTAAAGCTATCTTATATTATCAGACTTGTTATTATAAAACATGCTCTAGTTAAGGAGTTATTGATACTTCAAGTGCAAAATGAAGATATAAAACCTTGATAAAAATGCACTTTTAAATACTAATCACACCCCCCAACCAACTTATTACTATTCCCTAGTAATCAAAGCGTTAAAATAGAAAAACAATTTGCAAGTTCCACAAAGCAAGGCATTCATCATTCAACTTCCATTAATCTATCCAAGTAAACAAACTCTCATTAAATTTATATATATCTGCTCAATACCTCTTAAACAAAATATTAATAAACCTTTTTTTTATGTGCTCAAATGTATGAAAACATAGATGATGGGATTTTATTGGAAGAAAACAATATTATGTTCTAATGTTTAAGGTTAACTTCCTCGGGGTGGGATTATTATCTTTTTCTTTTCTTTTCTTTTCTTTATATATATATATATAACTTAAAACACAATGCATTTTTAACCCATGTAACGAGTTTTAGGCTAATGACTCCAGACCAGTTGGTCTTAGGACATTAGGTGTTGAGACACCCATTCGAGCTTAGTAACCCGGGTTGCAGATACTGATATGTAGATAGTGCAATGTTTAATTCCCTTAAGCTTTTCTCCTTAACCCATATAACAAGCGTTGGGCCAATAGCTCCCAAGTCAGTTGACTTTAGGGTATTAGGTGTTAAAACACCCCTTCGGGCTTAATTGCTTAGATTAGGGAGGCTACGAAACCAAACGTATCTATGTTTTTATTGTTTTTTTTTGTTTTTTTTTTGTTTTTGCAAATTATATATTATCCATTTCCCTTAGTTGTTACCTTTAACAAAAGAACATAAATAATGTAATAATCTAATGTGCGACCCACAATCATATGTTAAAGTGTGTGTGTGAAAATGAAGGTTTAAGAATACTTGTTAAATTAGTATATAAGCAAAATCAATTGATAATAATGTGAGAGTTTATAAACCTGAATATTTCAAGAAGTATTCTGATATACCTTGTTAAGAATGTTTACTAAGATGCGTCTCAAGAGTCACTTTAACAAAAGAACTCCTTGACTCTGCCATCTTAGTAATAACAGTTTTGCAAATAGAAAACACAGTTAGTTAAATTATTATTTTTTTAAGTATCAACTACTACCCTTTCCCCCCAACCAAAACGAGACATTGTCCTCAATGTCCTAAGGTAGAAAGATAGAGTATAGAAGACATCACCTGAAACAACAAACACTGACAAACCTGAAACACACTTAAACAAATATAAGAAATAACAAAACAAAATAATATGCTATTAATAAAACCAAAAGACACAAGATTTCACAAACGAAGGCTCACATCCAATCTAAGCTTTTTACGGCTTTCCTTAGTTTACAAATTTATGCGACTCATAGAGGGATCAATTATAGGGATGAAAGATTGTAGGTGGTCAATCAATTGTTCAGCAGTAGCAGCAGATATTATGATTTGTCGTGCCGAAGATGTTAGAAATTTCTGTTCCACAGCTTGATCAAGAAAAGACAACAATTTATCATAAAAACCATTAACATTTAACAAACCTATAGGTTTATGGTGAATGTGCAGTTGGGCCCAAGAGGAAATATGAAAGATCTCTTCCAATGTGCCCGGACCACCTGGTAAGGCAATGAAGGCATCAACGCGTTTAAACATTGTATTCAGTCAATCAGACATTGTGGAGACCTGTAGTTCCTCTCCAATTGTTTTTCCAAGGAGGTCCTCTTTTGCTAAAGCTTTGGGGACAATCCCCAAAACTTGACTGCCTCCTAAAACTGTAGTTATTGACACACATCCCATTAACCTAAGGCTGCCTCCTCCATACACTAAATGAATCTTTCTCTCAGCTAATACCTGACCAAGATGATTTGCTGATTCTAAAAACTCATTTTCTTTCCCAGGATTAGATCCACCGAAAACACAAATATTTCTTATTTGATGACTTGAGGAACCTGTCATTTCTACACACTTTGATATCTGTTGAATGTGTGGGTTGAGTAGAAATGAAGGAAAGGAAGACAAGATTTTATAGATGAGAAACTGAAAATGCAATCATACCACCTATATGTAGGCCAGCTAGAGTCTCTCTCTCTTTTTCTCTTTTTAAAAAAAAACATGTGTATGTACAAGCGATTGTGATTGTGGCTCACCTCTTCCCTTAGTTTTACATCCAAGAACGGCTTAAACGCCCTCTATGGGTCGGCGATAGGCTTCCCATCCAGTTTTCTTAAAAACTGGCAAACAGGGTCTTAATTAGTCAGATTCCCAAGACTACGTCGAGCATGTTCTTTATGGAATTGTGGCCATAAATCATGAATTGCACAATGCACATCTCCACTAGGGTGCGTCTCAAGAGTCAATAGAAGATTATCTATAGACCCTTTACTCATGCCATCCTTAATGAACGGTATTTTATCTTCACGGTTTACAGATACCATTCCTAAAGAACAACATTTTGCATTACAAGTCCATCGGGCACATCTGTGACAGACTTTCAGTCATTTTGCACGACTTTTCTTTGCAAAAGTGCTTTTACCTGTTCTAGGCATGTATGAAATGAAAGAATTGGACTCACCTAATAATCGAACCTTTGCTTCAATTAGCCAGCGAATATCTTCAGGAATTCCATGGTTCATTAACAATCTCAATATTTCACACCTAACACAGTAAATTTTTGTAATTGCATTCTGAGGCAAAGCGAGAAAATACTTTTTCAATTTTTCAAGAGTGGTGTCCATTTTTTTTAGATGAGAAGTGGAAAAGAGATGCGAAGAAGGGAAAAATAGCAAAGAATTGCACAAATATATACACAGATATCAGTTATCATGGGAAATTGAAATAACTAACTTAAGAGTCACGGAGTACCGTTATCCGCCATTTGACCGGGGTGAGAGAAACTAGCAAAACAAAGGTCACACCAAAAAGAAACACAAAAACAATGTGAGAAAAAGAATCAATCTTTATATATAGGAGCACCCAATTCAATAGAGTCATTTTCAACTGAAAAATTGCCAAAGTAAACTTTCAAACCATGTCCATTTACCTTGAAAACATTACCATTCTTTGGATTTTCGATATCACAGGCCCCATATGGATACACATGTTTCACAATAAAAGGACCACTCCATCTTGATCTTAGTTTTCCAGGAAATAAATGGAGTCAAGAATTATAAAGCAAGACTTTTTGACCAACATTGAATGTTTTTCTCAGTATTTTCTTGTCATGAAACTCTTTGATTCTTGCTTTATGAATTCTTGAATTTTCATATGCATCAATTCTTATTTCCTCAAGCTCATTTATTTGTAATTTTTGCAGCTAACTAGCATCATCAAGGTTTGAATTGAAAGCTTTAATAGCCCAATAAGCTTTATGTTCAAGTTCCACAGGCAAGTGACAAGGTTTTCCATAGACTAATCTATAAGGTGACATACCTAATGATGTTTTATAAGTAGTTCGATAAGCCCAAAGTGCATCATTAAGTCTTAAAGACCAGTCTTTCCTATTAGGGTTCACTATTTTCTCCAAGATCTGTTTGATCTCCCTATTAGTAAGTTCTACTTGTCCACTTGTCTGAGGGTGATAAGGGGTGGCAACTTTGTGTGTGATTCCATATTTCTTCATTAAAGACTCAAATGACTTGTTGCAGAAATGTGTTCCACCATCACTTATCATGGCTCGAGGGATTCCAAATCGACTCAAAATATTTTCTTTCAAAAACTTTATCACTGTTTTGTGATCATTGTTTCGACTTGGAATTGCCTCTATCCATTTTAAAAGATAATCTACTGCGACTAATATGTACAAGAAACCAAATGATGGAGGAAATGGACCCATGAAATCTATACCCCAACAGTCAAAGATCTCAATGACAAGAATAGGATTTAAAGGCATCATGTGACATTTTGAAATAGATCCTAACTTTTGACAATTTTCACAAGTCTTGCAGAATGCATGTGAGTCCTTGAACATGGTGGGCCGGTAAAATCCACTTTGTAAGATTTTTGCAATTGTCTTTCTTGATGAGAAATAACTCCCACATGCCTCAGAATGACAAAATTTAATGACACTACTTACCTCATTGTCAGGAATACATCTTTGAAATATTTGATCAAGACAATATTTGAATAAATAAGGGCCATCCCAATACAAGGTCATCTAGATATGATCTTTATAGATCAAGAGGCAAGGCCCAATTCCATAACTTTCAACCACGAGCTTGTTCTCCTCTAGAGTCTCACTCCATCATTCCAAAACCAAAGAGGCAACGTAAAGACAAAGATAAAATGGACTCAATTTAGGTGAGAGGGTTACCACAATGTGACAGTGTATTGAACACACGCCTTCCTAGAGACTTTGTAGCCAACAAAATAAACTTGGATAACTAGTATGGATTGTCAGACCCAAGGAAAGATGTTTGAAACATGAGGAATAGTTTGGAATTGCTGGTACAGGATTCAAAAGCCATGTGCAAGGTCTTTCCAACTACTTTTCAGGGGTCTATACGAGCCTAGTATCATTGCTTGAAACCTAGTTCCATATCCAATTTTTCATACTTGAATGACAAGTTGATCACTCGTTTCAGCACGAGCATTCCTACCAAAAGATTCAACTAAAATTTTCTCCATTATTCAACTAGAAAAAGAAAACAATAGAGCCTATCTGAAGAGGTTTAACAAAGAAATGTTACACGTGAAGAATCTGCTTAAACACATCAACTACTAAATCCCTAATCAATTAGGTCTACAACTATTTCTTATGGAAAATATTATACACACTCTCTAACAAAAATTTCCTTAGCATCAAACACACGATGGAGAATTACATAAGGGTGGAAGAAGATAGCATGATTAGACAAGGTCACCCACCTTTTCATATACAAGTAGAGTCTTTAGCATGCCATCAATCTCGAACAAGAACATCAAAAAAATACACCAAAAAACGCATCTATGATTGTTTGACGTTCCCCAAGCTCATAACCATACCTCTGATCACACCCTTTCATGAATAAAGGTGTTAGTTGTTATGCAAGAAAAAGACTTCTATAGTACCCACCTCCAATGAAAGGTGCTTCAGACATAAGGAACCCTAACAAGTTTTAATTTTTTCATTGTGAAAATAGACATGACATTGAAGAATCTCACACACTCTAAAAAGAGATAGAACGATTGATCTTCACAGGTCACCTATGCTAATTTGTGAGAAAAGAAAAACAACTAAAGCTAAGAAGAGAAGTTTGTGCACTTACACAGCTGCATGAGATCAAATAATCCATGGATTACCTCCAGATTTGAATCTCTACCTTTTGTGTCTTTCAATGAAATGGTATTTTGTTTTAACACAACTAGTACTATGCATAACTCAGTTTGCTACTAACCAAGCTTCATAAGAATCAGTGAACTATTCCATGAATAGCATTATTGGTTAATGACTTGTAAATGATAGGAAGTGTAAACAATCTTCCAATCACAAGTACATCTATTTTTTTCAGGTCCCTGTGACCATTGTCTCAAAGTCCTTATGACCACAATTTCTCCAGGTCTTAGTGACCATTATCTCCAAGTCTTCATGATCAACTTTCTCCAGGTTCTTATGACAAACTGTCTCCAAGTTCCTATGACTACAATTTCTCCATGTTTTCGTGACCTCTATCTCCAAGTCATCGTGACTAGTTGTCTCCAGGCCCCCATGAGGTTCTTGTGACCAAATTTCTCCAAGTCTCCATGATCAAAGTCTTCATGACCACCGTCTTCATGTCCTTGTGAAAATTGTTTCAAGCTCCTCGTGACCAACTATCTTCATGTCTCTATGATTACTATTTGTATATCTCTATATCAAACATTAATAATAATCTCCCAACATGCAACCATTCAAAGGTATGCCTATACAAATAATATTTTTGTGCAAGTATAGCCACAAAGGTAAACTTTTACACTGTAAGTATCCTCCCCTCTATAGTTGGTTAATGTCTTTCAAACATATATGTTTAAAGACTTCGGAGGGGAAATGATGGTACGGTTTCAACCAAGCCCACATGGAGCTTAGTTTGACTCCTTTTTGGTTCAGTTTGACCATGATTAAACCTAGCTTAACGTGGGGTTTGGTTTGACCCGGTCAAACCAAACCTAACCGAGCCCATTTTGGGCTCGAGATTGACTCCTCTTGGGCTTGGTTTGACCATGGTCAAACCTAGCCCAAATAGGGTTCGATTTGACCTAGGCATATCGAACCAAATTGAGCCTGCTTTGGGCTTGGTTTGACTCATCTTGGACTTGGTTTGACCACGATCAAACCTAGCCAAACATAGGGCTTTGTTTAACCCTATCAAATCAAACCTAACAGAGCCCAAGGGCTTGATTTGACTCCTTTTAGGCTTTTTCTTTTTTTTACCAAGCTACAACCTATGTGGAAAAATTGAAAAAATTTAACTACCACCTTAGCGGTTCATATATTTTGTCTATATATTTTCCTAGATATTTTGAGGTTTTCTTGACTATATATTTCATGTTTTAACAAGAGAGAAAAGAAAGATTTTTATATGAACAATCCAAAAAAACACTTTTCGGTCAATTCTTTATACAATATGTTTTCCTATAAAACCCTAAATTAACTTAAGCGTTGAAAAGTTATATTGTAAGTGACACTTACCTTCTAGCCCAAAATTATATGCCAAGAAAACCAAGGTTCAAATAACAGTGATCAAATATTAAAACCCAACTTTAAAATGAACTTTCTTTCCTTTTCTTGTTAAAAAATAACAAGCTAGATTTTTTCCTTAATATGGCTTACATATAGACTTAGAATCAAGTCTTGTACAACTATTAGAGCGGTTAGAATATACATAATTTCCAAGAATATGATAATTAATACAATATTATTACACATTGAATTTCTTAAGAAATTTGTCCTACACAACATCAACTTTGACATGGTAGAATGAATTGAGACTAATTATGCAATTTCTCCAAAAAAAAAATATACATAATTACTTCCTCTAATCTCCAAGTCAAAACAAATGGAAATGGAACACTCACACAAAACAACAACAAACCAAGTAACAAAATTAATGTTAAACAAAAACAAACCGGCGAGCATATTCATCCATTAGCATGATGTAAAGCTATCCTGTACTAGAGAAGCATATATGGTAAAGCATTTTATCCTCCCCACCCCAAAAAAAAAAAAAAATTCCAATTTCCGACAGATCATGTCCTCGTCCATGGGAACTAGGGCCGCTGTGTTCTCGTATAAATACACATCTCTTGCAAGATTATTGTGAAACTATATTCCAGGAAATAAAAGAGTAAAGAACCTTGTACCTAGTACTTTCCATTTCTCTATCAAGAGAAAGAGATGTCTAGGTACGGGAGGGATGTTCTTTACATTTGTAGGGGCTAAAGTGCTCCTTTTAGTCCAATATGGAGGGCTGAGAAGCAGCTAGAGCTGCCATCTCATGCATTTAGGCAATGCTTAACATTTGGCAAAGAGGTTTAAGCTTGGCCAGGTGAATGGTGTGGGAGCAACTCCTTCCGCATGCTATGTTCGCCCATTGGACTGAAGGGAGCTCCTGGTTTTACCACATGTGTGTGTGTGTGTGTGTGTGTCTATATATATATATATATATATATATATATATATATATATATATATATCTATATATATGTGTATATATATATATATATATGTATGTATCAATTGCATTATTTTCCAGCAACCTCCTTCATTTCATTGTCTTGAATAGAGAAAATGGAACTCTTTTAACTTTGCTATGGCTTGATTAATTGGTTTGTTTGGCTCTATGATCCTGCTGTTCATATACATGCATGGTCTAACTTGATCTGTTTTTTGTGTGTTTCCAGGGAAAATGTGAAGGAGAGATTATTTTAAACGCAGCAAAGACACCATGCTATGCTTCCTTCCAATTGCAATGGTTTTGAGAAGAGGAAGTCTTTCAAGTCCAACTATTCTGCAAGCATTGAAATTAAACAGTCATTTTCTTGTTGTTTTTGAAGCTCAAATATTTCAAGTTAGCTGCATTTTGCAGTAGCTAAAAAAGTCCTCTTCAATTGTCTCCTTGATGAGAAAGCGATGTTTGAAATCGTGGATGATCTCTCTCTATTTTTTTTTTCTCTTTCACAGAGTAAATTAATGTGCTTCCGAATAAATCTTCTAAAAGAAATGCTTCTTTGGCATACATCTTTGTCTTTACAGCATACTTTGGCATACATCTGAAGCCAGTGATGTGATGACAAATGCCCACATGAAAGACTCATAAGGCCTCCATTTTCGTCAAACTCAGCCAGGAGCTTCAAATTTTGGATCAAGTTATCTGATCATGCCAGCATGCAAAGTCTAGGCTGATGAACTAAGAGTTTGATCATTTGTTTAATTAAAAGTGTACGCGCCAACATGTCTATAGTTTAGAGGTACTTCAGGGACGCGTGTGGTGACTTATGGTGGCGAAACAATAGCTTTCTTGGTGTTTTTCTATTCGTAATGATGTGAATTATCTTCATAGGTGGCGCGTGTGGCTTAATTTCAAACAGGTAGGTGATGGTTGGCTTTTTTTTTTTTCTTGGTTTTTGTGGTTGCCTGCAACATTTCACAACATCCCATCAATTTTAATTTAAATTAATTTATGGAATTGAATTTTTTTTATTTCATTCTCAATCAGTTTTTTTTTTATTTTAACTCAGGTTTAAGAGATTCGTCCGAGTTTATTTCTTGTTTTTTTTCTTGTTTTAAACTTATGTTTTTTAGTTTTATCATTTAGTATTTGATGAATGGGATATTGGGCTCCTTAATTTTACTTTTTTTTCTTTGTATGGGATTTTTTATTGCTTTTAAAAATGACCCGAGTTATCTTAGATCTTTTTACATTTTGTTTTTTATTGGATTTAGCTTCTTTTACAAGAAATCTTTTTTTATTATTAAATTAATTACTCAATTTTTTTTTTACAAAAATATATCGTCCAGTATGTTATCATCTCCATTTATTGTAACATATTTTAAGATCAAAAAATAATATGTCAGAAAATAATATTTAACTCGCAGCGTAATGTGAGGTAAAAAACTTATTTGTGTTTTTTAAGTTCATATTTTTTTCGGTTTTATCTTTCAACATTTGATTTATTTGAATATTGGACTTCTTTTTTTTTGTTTCTATATGATTTTTTACTAATTTTAAAAATGACATGATTATCTCATATCCTTTTATTTATTGTTAATTGTATTTTTTTTAATCATATTGTTAAATTAATCTGACTTAATGGATTTAGTCAGGTCAATAACCAAATCTCAAAAAAAAAATTTCCTTTAAAAACATCAGCACGAGAGGTGTTATATTGCAAGCCACCGTTCTAGATTCGCTCGAGTTATTTTATTAAATCTTTTTTTTAATTGAATTGTTTTTTCATTTCAGACCTTCAATATTTGGTTAATTTTAATTGAAGTTTCTAATTTGTTTGATTTAGATTTTAAAGTGTTGTCATGAGCTTCCGTCCTAGATTGAGAGTTTCACAAGTTAAACATTATTAACTCTAGTCAACCCAACATGTTAGCGTTTTAATATTTAAAAAAAAAAATTGTATTATATAATATATCATCATCTTATTATTTTAAAATCAAAGTTTTGACTCTCTAGAATTTTTATATTTTTTATAAAGTAAAAAATATTATCTGACCCAAGAAAAAAAACTAGTGACAACTAAATGTTGAATTGTTGACGACATAGCTAATGGTGTAAACATGTCCCCTATTCAACATTGCCATCGCGGGCTCACAGTACATAGTTGTGCCCTCTGTATTCACTGCAGCCAACTAAAGCAATACATGCAGCCAACAATTTGAACCACGTACCTCTACTTGTTTTGATCCATAAAATCATTCCTTTTCTTCTCGTTCACAAATTATAGGTTATAAAACAAAATGGAAACCCCATTAGAATGGAAACAAATCCATGTGTTGAACGTTCTTCTAACTAGTTTACACATTGAAACAGTTTGATTTTAGTTTCGAAAATTTATAAAAGCATAAAGCACTGCAAATCATGGACAATCACACCCCCAAATCATCCTCAACATCCACATCAAATCCAAAAATCGAGATGATAGCTCACAATTAGGCGTTTGATTGTTAAAAAAGATCCCAACAGGGGAATACTGGCTCTGCAAACATGTTTAACCACTTCCATTCTCACTTTTGTTTCTTATTATAGAGTCTAAACATGGGTCAATAAGAATGAGAATATAACCTTTTTTTTTCCCTAGGTGCAACGTGGACTGAGCATGCACCATCCCTCCAGCCCAATATCCTGCTTTTTGGAATTCAGCTCTGTTACAATCTTGGACAATGCCATGGGCACCACCTCGCTGCCGCCTATGAATTCATGTCCAGTAATGCTGTCTAACAGAACAAACCACCTTTCAGTCCAATAGTTGAAAAGGGGTGTGAAAGCTTGGATCTCAAGGGGGCCCTATAATTCCCAATGATTGAAAAATTTCAATGTGTCGTTCTCGTCCATCATAATCAGCAACTTCTTGACAATATATAAGGTCATAATCCATCACAGAATTTAACAAAGGCACACAATGACAGGAAAATTTATTGCGTTATCTACGTTACTTTCATTCATTGATCCTGTCTGAATCATCTGCAGTATTTTGATGCTAACAATTAAAACGATGAAAGGTGACAGCCAAAGCCACTAACATCTGGCCTCTGCACATTACAGGTAAGGCAATTAAAAAAACCTATGGATGATAAGTAAGGGTCAAATAAAGAAAAACAGCCACGCATTAAATTAATATAGAGGCCCAACTTCCCTCCACTTCAAGTATCAACCTGCTCTCATAATCAGTCACCTGCGAGAAGGAAGAGAGCTTATTTACCCTACTGTTGTAAAATTATGTTAATTCCAATGCATAAAAACATCATGGATACCAGAAGAAAGAAAATCTTCGTGCATCATGCAAAGCAAAAATTTCCAAATTCAGGACATTGAGCATGTAGAACTGTAGACTACTAATTGTTTCATTACTAAAACCAGATACCAGCAAATTATTCATGAATTTCTCGAAAGAAGCAGCTGCATCTGTCTATACTGACAAAAGGAAATAACAGGAAGAAAGTTACCCCAACATCTAACTGAGAAATAGACAGATGTATCAAGTAAAAACATATAATTTGGCATCAAATTCCTTCCAAGAGCATGAAACCAAAAAACAGTAACAGGAGGAAGTAGCACCAGTAACATTATTAACAGCTAATTGAGCTCTGTTCAGAATTAGGAATCTTTTATTCTTGATTCTGTACACTTTTTTTTCTCATTCAGCTTCTATAAAACTCCCAAATAACTAGAATCCTTTCTAACTCCACTTCACATTAACAAGATCAAATTCAATCAATCTAATTTGAATGTTAGGCCTAACTCTACCCCATCCATCACATCTACCAGTACACCATACACTATCATTGAGGTGGCTCTTTAATCAGTTCAATAACATTGGAATTGCGCATGATCCGGCTGAATATTGCTGCAGAAATTTCTCCTCATAATGAATTTAAAATCCCAACTCTTGATTTCCCCTAAAGCTAGTTGATGCTAAACCAATTGATAAATAAAATCAACAAAAAAAGTCCACAAGAACCAATTCTCTGAAACTCAATTTATTTGATCAATCAATATAGAAGGCAAAGCATAACTTAAATGTCTAACTAAAGTACTATTGTAGGCACCATAGGGAAAAGGAATGAAGAAGTTCTGGTAGTGAGTAAGAAATTAGAACAAAAAAACCCCCAACTCCATTAGGTATAGGAAACTAGACTTGAATGGCACCTGCTTTAACTGCTGAATCGTAAATAATATTAATAAAATTTTAAAACTATTAAAATCTAGAATAATTTCACTTCATTAGCCAACGTAATTTCTCCCCATGACCTCCCACTAACTTTTGCATATTTTCAGGAAAGTTTTCTAGTTCTAGCTTTTATTTAATTAGTATTTTATTAGTGCTAAAGTAATTACCTATATTAGGTTTTATATAGACTACTAGTATTTTCTTATATAGGAATGCAATTTCTTGTAAGACTTTGACTATTAGAAACTTTCTATAAAGGCATGTAATGCATTATTTTCAAGAGTATCAGTTATGAATATAATTCAAAACAACTTTGCTTTTGATTGTGTGACTCAATCTTCTCTTAGGTGTGACTCCTAGAACCCTAGGTATGAAGCTTAGGTTTTATATCCCTTAGGTGTGACTCCAAGAAACCCTATTAGTTGACACTGGTAGTTTTTACAATGATCCTCAACCCCTTTGAACAATCTACATTAGTCCCTTATGACCCCTACCTTCAAACAAACCAATCTTAAAGCCATTAACTATCAAAACTTAACCTACTGCCCATCAAAACATTGTTCACGTCAATGTTCATAGTCCTAAACATCCCCTGAAACTCCGATCTAGAACAGCCCCCAAAGCTGTCTTGCATCATTACAAGTACAAACATTCAAGAAGTCATAACCACCATTATCTTGAACCATTGGATATATAATCAAATCCTAAACATTACAAGCACAAATTCAGACAAAGTGTTAGTAGTTTGTGTCTAACCTAAACATAACATGCACAAATTCCACAAGAAGAAAGAAGCGAACCCCCCCACCCCCACCTTAACTTTTCAAAAAGACCAATGATGTATTATATCTTAAAATGCAAAGTGTTAGCACTGTACCTGTAACTAAATAATCAGAAGAATACAAATTTGTTTCAAGTAGAAACAAAAAAGGTTGCACTCTTTAAACAATTTTTACGATCCTAGATGCATGATGAGAACTAGATATTGCTAGAGAGAACCAAACAGCCACAGAAACAGAACTAATTGTGCAACAATTTAGGGCAGTATTTTGTGTTTTCCATATTGGCATTTTGAACAATTTGCTTAACCATTTATATGGTTAAAGTTCAAAAGGCTGCATGATGTAAATCATTGATAATGCATTTGTGATAATGTTAAGCCAGCAAAATCTCCAAATGGAGAAGTTGCCAACCAAATGACATTATACAAACCCTGCACCAATTAAAAGCATATAACCTAACATTGCCAACAAGACACTAACTCTTCTGCTCTGATGAGTAAATTTTACCTAACCATCTAATGCCATGCAGCATGAAGACCTCAACCATAGGACATTCCATGGTGATAATGATTCTTCTCATCTGGTGAGAAGAGCAGTTTTCTTTGTTAGTTCATGAATCTTTTGAGGGTTTTTCTTTGGCTTGATAACTCAAAGGTAATTTTATATAAGAGAATCAAATGGGTGTTTATTATTTAAATGATAACAAGACGCCAATACACAAAACATTCCTCTCTCATTAACAACCACTTAGAGTTAGTTTGTTTTTGCATTTCAAAAACACTTTTGAAAAAATTAGAAACTTTTTATTTTTTTCTTTGCTTCAATTTTTATTTTTATTTTCAAATCATTGTGATGTACTGATATTAAAAATAAGATTTTAAAAATGAAAAAAATACTATTTCAATGTATTTACAAGCAAAAAACACTTTGAAAAGCAACTGCTACCACTATCAAATGAGCTCTTAGTAAACTAGCTCAAAACACCTATGAAAAGTCTCGCGCTTTCCAGATATTGGCAGATATTGGCAGTGGTAGTTCTGACAAATACAACATTCAAACAAACATTTCCCTGATTGAGATGAACAGCAAAACAATTATTTACCCTATCCAACTCAAAAAGTTTGAGGACTTGGGGAAAGACCAGTAGCCTTCCCAAATCACCCTCTAAAAAATAAAAACAAAAGCCCCTCTTCCTAAATCCCATTTTAAAATTCAGAAAGAGAAAAGACCAATCCTTTTTTAATATATTTCCATAC
This sequence comes from Populus simonii, assembly GCA_007827005.2. Classification (NCBI taxonomy): domain Eukaryota; kingdom Viridiplantae; phylum Streptophyta; class Magnoliopsida; order Malpighiales; family Salicaceae; genus Populus; species Populus simonii. The sequence continues at coordinate 5,799,650 of CM017478.2, forward strand.
TGCCACCTTAGAAATATTCCTCCTTCCTTTTGAAGCAAGACTTTGTGATCCATGTCCACAGCATACTTTGCAACAAAAATAAATCTCTGCAAAACTATTCTTCTTCACCATAAACATTTCACACAAATCCGTTTAAGAATTTTCAGCAATCAGATCTTATTCAATCAAAATTCGTTGAGATCCAAAAACCAAACACTTAAGTTATAAATCCTGCAACATGAAGCAAAACTAAAACCTCATCCACAGTAAATCCTGCAAAATGCAGTAAATCCTGAAAAATGCAGATGTTCTCTACTTAAGCTCATTATGAGTAACACATCAAAACCTAATCTAGTTAAAAATAAACAGCAAGCATAAGCAAGATATTTTGCTGAATTACATTAAAATTCAAGACAGTTTTTGTTTAGCTCATCAGATACCCTCAGCAACCACAATGCATCCCCTCTCTGACCCTAGACAGCCAATAACTAATTTTCCCTTAATTTCCTACAAGTGATAACTTTAAGCATATACATGACCTGTTCACCCAAGACCTTTGAGAAGGAACAATACACCCTGCTGTTTCTCAGACTTTGCATTGCCACATTATGTCTCTTCAATTTCCCTTCAAAAGTCTCCATGCATGAACCAAAGTTGGGTCTACCCATTGAAAAATCAATTCTTCTTATCAGGTTAGCCATACTACTTCAGTGCCAGCTTACAACAAACCAAACATCATTAACGACCTCTGAACCACTATAACAGGGAAAATATCATAGAAAATTACCATTGTATTATATGGCCTCATGCTTCATGCTGCCTTATATTTAGACAGCCAGATAATCACCCCAGAACCCAGATTAAAAGATCACTAACCTTTACTACACCGCTAAAGATAAAACAATCCACTTAACAGACAACACATTAATCCATCTCGATGAAGAAATTTATATGAAGGAAAAATACTCAACATCAACACCAAGACGTCATCAGCAATATCAAATCTTAAAAAAAATAAAAATAAAAAAACAACTCCTTTCTGAAACGATACACAATCATTCTAAAGTACATGCTATCATTGCCAGTGTATAACAAAGCAAACTAAAATAAGCCTACAGTTTTCCTAAATTAAGGCCTGTCACTGTACCAAGATCAAAACAAATAATTACCCTTCACAAAACACTCAAAGATAGTGCACATTACACAGCTAAAACATAGTAAATTAGAAATGCAACCGTACCTTAATACAAAACCAGGCAGATCAAATACTGAAATGGATTCACTCAGACTCGGCTGTTGCCTCCACTTTAGGACCTAATTCACAAAACCCATCAATTAAATTAAACCCATAAAATAAATCACTCATTTTCTCCTAAAATCATTCCAAACTCACAAAACACGGCAAATAATCACTAGATAATACCGTGGAGACAAGGAGGGCGTTGGTCCTTGCCCCACCCGATCCCACGAGTTGAATCAAGATACTGCTGGACAAAATGGCGACATTTCTGGAGATGATTGACTCCTTCAATGCGATAGCACCACCGCAGTTTCTCTCTCAAGATCTTGGCTTTCTCTATGTCAATCCATTTCTCTCTAACAAGATGCTCTCTCATTTCCAGCATCACCACTGGGTCCTTGTAAGGGTTCGATGGATCGAAGTCATCTGGAGGGGAATCCTCGAACTCTGCTACTCCCTTCTTCCTCCCCATTTCTCTCTGCTGTCACTGCTTGCTCGCCCTGTATCGTGTGGTTCGGTTTGGTTTGGTTTGGTTCTTTTGCTCTGGTGAAAAGGCCTTGACTTTTGCCTGTGCGTTTGGAGTTTGGAGTTTGGGTTTGGCAATTTACATCCTAGAGGCCTTGTTGAGTGGCCCTTACCAAATCCATATAATATGCCTCAGGTTTTCCTTACTCTTGTTTTTGTGCATCAAAAAAAAAAACTATAAAATACTTTTATAAAAAACAACTAAGCTATGAGACAATTTTCGTGTTCAATGAGCACACTATGTGCTCTCATATCAAATACTGTATATTAGAATAGTCAATTTTATTTAAATTTTCAATTATATCCTCAAAATTTGTTTTTGCACCATTAAACTTTTTCGGACCAAATTAATACCAAATACTTCATTTTTTAAGAGGGGGTGAAATTAAAAAAAATATAAGATTAAAGTGAAAATCACGAAGAAAATAGATGGAAATTTTGAATTTCATATAAAAAAAATTAGTTTTGTCCCCACCTTTTTTAGTTAATAGGTAATCGATCCCTTTAGTTGTTAAAAATTCAATTTTAGTGAAAAAACTTATTTTCCTCATATTTCATTCCCTTTTTTTGTGAGAGGAGAGAGAGAGATTCGTCAAATTTTTATGTAGAAAGAGAAAGTCATCGTTGACACCTATTTTAACCACCAAAGTAGTTGAAATTGGTGTTAACGGGTTCTATTAGGTGAAGAGGATTTTATTATGGTTTTGTTAGCCTTAATGTTGCCTAAAAAATAGATATAAGCATAGGATGAGAAAATTTATATGGTTTGATTTTGTGATTTGAATTGTTTTGGGTTTATTAAGTTTTTAAGTTAGTTTGTAAATGTTATGGAAGTGTTTAAAGAGTGTTTTAGGGTTAAAATGAGTTTTTTGGATTAAAAAACTCATAGCCTCAATTTTTCAGACACGTCATCTGCCCTATTATTATTTTTCAAAAAATATGAACGGACAATTGTTCATTTGCTCCATTAAATAAGAAGAAAAATAGGCTAATGTGGGTGATCTCAGGCTTACAGGCCTGTGTGTTAAGGTTTTTCCTTTCAAACATCTAAAGTTGTGTCTAGGCTTTTCCTTTCAAATGCCCGAGGTGCTAGGCCATAAGCCAACACTATTGGGCTTTATATATATATATATATATATAGAGAGAGAGAGAGAGAGGGGTTAAATATAAATTTATAAAAGAAAAAAAAAACCTAGTTGAGTGCATGACTCGGATCGTAAGTTCAATAAGTTAAGTTGGAACATCTAAGCGATTTTTTTTCTATTTTTCTTTAATGCATTTTTTGTCCCTCAATTTTAAAAAAAATATAATTCCACCCTTTTTTTATCGATAATCTATTTTTTTATTTTACTTAAAACTAAAAAAATACAATTTCACTATTTGTTATCATTGATTTACTTTTGCTATCTCATTCTCACACCCCTATAATGGTTTCTTTTTTCTTTTAAAAAAGTATTTCTTGCAAAAAAAATATTCATGCGCTTTATTGTCATATAAGCATGTGTGACTTACGTTGCGAGTTTGGTAGGTTGACTCGAGTTCACTTGGATTTTTTTAAAATTAAGTATTATTTTTTATCAATTCCTTCCTTAAATATTGAGTTAATTAGATATTTAGTTTTCCAAATTGTTTTTTCAAGACTACCCCCACAAGTTTTGCATGTCAATACGGGCTGACCTAGGTAGATTCAATGTGTTTTTGTCTCAATATTATATTAAAATGTCATTCAATATGCAACTGATTTTAAATTCATGGTTAAATTTTTTTTATTTTTTAGGAGACACGTTAGCAATATCAGATATTTTTTTACATTTTGAAAAAAAAATTTACTCTTGGCTATGGTGTAGCATGAGCCAATTGGCTAGTTAACAATACCTTAAAAGGCATAGGGGAAATCTTGTTCCCCCACGCATTGTAGGCATACACTCTTTAGGCACTATAAATTCACTTTGCGTATGGATTTTTTTTTTTTTTTTTGTTCCTTTCCTTCTTTTTTCTAATATTTCTTTTAAGGATCTAATTGAAGGCTAATTTAGCTAAAATTGTGAAGGAAGGGAAAAACTGAAAGCAGAGGAACAAAGTGAAAAGCACGAAGAAGATGGGTGGCATTTTCAAGCTTTTTGGAAAAATGCTCAATTCAAGCTTCATACTTTTTTAATTTTAAAAATTAGGTCCCCCTAATTTTTTAAATTTCAAACCAAAATTTTATTTTTTTTTAATTTTTAAATCCTTTTTTTGAGAGATGAGAGAGAAATTCACAAGATTCCAATATCAGAAAGAGAAAATTGTTGTTGACACAAATTCCAACAACCAAAACAGTTGATCTTGGTGTCAATAGGTAGAATTTGGTGAGGCATTCCATTTAAATGTTTTTTTCACCTTCAAATTTCCTAAAAATATATGTCTGAGTTTGGGAAGTTTTTGAATTTGGGTTGATTACGGTTTTTTTTATGGTTTTTTGAAATCATAGATGAGTTTATAAAGGTGTTTAATGTGTTTTAGATAAAAAAAATGGGTTGAATGTTTATTTTTTAGGGTAAAACAAACCTCCCCTGATTTTTAACCATTATGGTGGCCAGAATCTAAAAGGAAACAGGAAACACATTGCTTGTTTTATTTTTTTATTTTTTTTTATGGCAAACATCTGCTCATTAAAAAAAGAAAAAGTCAGCTCAGCTCCACAAGCCTAACCCTTTTTCTTTGGTGCATTGATTTTTTTGTTCTTTCAGTTTTTTTCCATCCAATGTCATCCTTTAATTTTGGTTTTTTTATTGAATTTTTTTGTTAGCTTTTAAATAAAATTAACAATTTTTTATGATGTTTTATATAAAATATTTTTTAATTTAGTGCATGGCCTTTTTAAAAAAAAATTCTTAATTTGATATATTCTTAACCCCTTAAAAAAACAAATCATTTCATCGATCGTTTGGTTTTTAAAGGTTTTTTATTTAACTTTATAAAAAATACCTTTTTTATTATTAAACTTTAGAAAAACTCACATCACTCCTTATTTTTTTAAGAAAAAAGAATTGATGTTTGATGTTAAAAAAAAAAAAAGACATGCATGCACCTAGTTGGCTTGTAATAAAAAAAATAGAAATAAAATTTATTAAATACAATGGGTTCATGATCGGTTTCTCTTGTTTGACAGGTTAACCATGATCATCTCGGGTATTTTTTTATTTTTTTATATTCAATATTTTTATTATCAATGTTGTCCTTCAACTTTTTTTCTTTTTCTTTTTTGCATTTGCTATAAACAAACATGTAGGATAAACCTATATATTCATTTTTTTTTAAAAAAAAAAAGATTATTCGTCCCGCAAAACATACATCAAATAGTTAGTAAAATACTATATAAGAATAAAATAATTTATATACAACACATATATAAGATACATATGTTAATAAAAAAAATTATTCAATGCTCCATTCAATTTTAACATAATTACATTAATAGTACAAGGAAACGACTTCATAAGGTCTATTCGTCTATAAGCCTTTTTTTAGATACGCATTTTGGTGATGAAAAGAAAAAAGCAACATTTATTGTTTGGGCTAGCTTAAACGGTAGGAGACAATATAAAAAAAACAAAACAAAAATGCAGGAAAGAAAACAAAAACAACAAGGCATGAAGAAAAGAAGAAATAACAACATGAAAATAAAGGAAAGAAAGGGAAAGAAAGAGAAAAAAAATAATGGAATGTTGGAGACACATAAAAGCTCCAATTAGTACATGCATTATATTGTTGAAGAGACTTTGCCAAGATAAATCCAATAACACCAAGTATGACCACGATCAAAACCAAAGGTAGACCACACGCGCTGTCTAAAGACAGCAATCAAAATCATCCTCTTCATTTTAGACTCTCCACTTTAATCCATAGTCCTTATACAATTCTCCAATCTAGTATAAAAATTGAATTTACAAAGGAAAAGGGAAAGAAAAGAGGAAATAAAGGAAGAAATAATAATAATAAAAAACATTATTCATATTCCACAACTCTTTTACTCTACTGCTTAAGGGATTGCTCTTGCCTGGTTAGAGTAGCCTAAGGGACTGCACCAACCTAAGGGACTATACTAGCTTAATGGACTGCTCTCAACTACTTAGAGCAATCTAGTTGACTAATCTTTAGCTCAAGGATTCACTCAGAACTAGGTTTCTTCTAACCACCTTCAAATAAAAAATTCTCAAGCAAATTTACTATAAACCCAATGATTAGCACACATCATAATGCATAGTCACTAGCTTTAGAAAAATTGTCACAATTTTACACTTTATTGTGCTTATGCATGAAATGTTGAGTACAGTGCCTACCTTTATCTATCATTCTTGTCAATGGCTATCTCCTGCAAATCTATATCCTACGATGACACTTACTTTTGCCAAACTTTCACATCAATCACCCTTGAACGCTAACATTTTCCTTTAATGGCATAGCAAGCACACCAATAACTCAACTTTTAGATTATCTATAAGGTACAAAAATATTATTCTTCATCATTACTTCACTTTCTATAATGTAAGTTGGTATGACAAAGGACTATAAATACAATATCACATGTTTTTTTGCTTTCTTGCACATCATTCCTCTCTTACAATTTACTAACTTAAATATTAAATATTTTTTTATTAAGATAGAAGACTTATTTTGCAAGAAATACCGAGCTCAAAAATAAAACTCATATTCAAGCCCAGACAATTTCAACCTAAGATTTAGCCACAAAAATCTAATATGAGGTTTTCATGATTTCATCAGTGACATCATATATATATATAGGAACTTGAATAAAAGTTATTTCATTCTAGTTTCACTCCTTACTCAATAATTATTTTTACAATTAGTGATGTATTTTTTTATGCATCACTCCCATGATCACATACATAATTAAAATATATAAAAAAACAAGTTAATATTATTTTAAATTATCATATATTATAAAAATTAGAGTATATTTATTTGAATTCAATATATAGTGACCTTCTTTTTGTATCAATAATCTCTGGTTTGAGTTTAATTAATATTATTATTTTTTAAATAGTTATTAGTATTCCCATCATGTATAACATGAGATTTGAAGAGAAGGGATAAGAAAATAGAGCATTTAATAATAAGGTTATATTTTCATTTGAACAATATTCAAAGGTTATAAAAAATAATAATTAATGTGGTAATAGATAGGTGATGTCATGGGTTATAGAATGAAAAGAATCAAAACGCAAAAACATTGTAGCCACTATTCATCCAAAATGCTCTTACATTGGTATTGTTGTTCAAGAAACAATGTTGTTTTTCTTCTTTTTTTTAACTTTCTTCTATGAAGTTTAATTAACAATTATTGAAGCAAGTCTAGGTGTATGACCACATCTTATACTGTTTTTCTGATTTTTTTTAAGAAAAAATGATTAAATTCACTGTAAACAAGATAATTAAATTATTATTTAATTTTGTCATAGTTATCAAATAAAGTTATAGTTTTTTTTAGTAGTATTAACAATTACCTTGTTAATTAATATATATTAAACTAATATAAAAAAATATTTTTTAAAAATGCTTATGAGTATTCAATGAAAATAAAATATTTATTTTGTTATTTTGAATTTTTTTACATAATTTTCTCATATTAATTATTCTTTTATTTTTTTCCTTTAATCACATACATATTATTGAGTTATGATTTTATGCTTTACTTTTTAGATCATGATAAATTTTTATATAAAAATTAATGCTTTTAATAAGAACAAATATTTTTATTAAAAAAAAAACACATAAATAAGAAAAAAGAGTTTTGATTGAACGGATATATTCTTTTTCTACTTAATTCAAAGAAAAAATATTAAAGAAAGAGAGAGATGTGAATTTCAACCTACTCATACCAAATGAATTTTTTTTATAATAGGACCTATCCAAACATGCATAAAACCCAACACATTTCGACAAAAACCCTTGACCAATGCCTTCACCAAAATAATAAAGTTGACTTTGGATTTTTGTTTTCCCATCCCATGTCCATTATCAAACTTTTATATATATATATATATATATATATATATATATATATATATATATATATATATAGATTGGTCGAATCTAAATTTTTTTTTTAGTTTAATATGGATGTTTGGGTCAGCTTTTATGCACCTCGACTAATCTTACTGACCTTGAAGTTAACAATTATATAAGCTTCCAGTAGCTATCATATAAGTAACTACAAAACCTAAATTAAAAATTATAAAAAAAATATATTTTTTAATCATAAATTTTTATCATTAAACTATTATGATGACAGATCGAGTCTAACTTTGTCACATGCAGAAATGGATGAATAAAAAAAATAGATGAATGTAGGAATCTTTGAAATCACCCATTTGTATAGACTTTCCATCACGGGACGTAGCCCATCACTTCCGCAGCTTCCAGCTTTTGGTCAAAATCTTCCATTGTTTTTGTCTTTAAATTTGATGTGACGACTCCTAACCTCTATGATGTTGGTGTTATGTGTCACGAGCTATTCGGGAGTCAATTTTTTTTTTTTGTTTTTTTATAAAAAATATTAAAAAAATTAATAATCTTTTAAAATAAAAAAATATAATATTCAAAGTTTAATAAATTTAATAATATCATTAGAAAATAACATATCAACAATAAATAAAGCAAAGAAAAACACAACGATTCAATGCAAAAAATAAACACTTGTCAATATTATGGAAATATATCTTCATAATATTATCAAAACATCTCAATAATCTTATTTTTTAACAAAGTAAAAATTAAACAAAAATAGGATAACTACGTAGAAAGAAAAAAAAAAAACTATGAATCTAAAAAAAAAGATAAAAAAATTCAATTACTGTTAACTTTTTAAATTATGACCCAGGTTATAAGATCGAAAGCACTATACATAAGAAAATAGTGACGGTTAAAATTACAAAAAAAAAACAACACAAAAAAAAATCCAAAAACAAACACAATAAAAATAATGTGTTAATATTGCAATAAAAAATAAATCAAAAGGCAACAATAAATTTTAAGTTTGAAAGTTAAATTGAAAAGAAGGAAAACATTAACAAAAGAACAAAAAAAAAAAAACATTATAAACTTGGATTGAAGGGTGAAACTAAAAACAATGAAACTTTTTATAAAAAATTCAAGGAAAAAAAATAAAAAAAATCATAAGAATAAGCATCAAATCTTAAACATCAAAACATAATATAAAAATGAATATACAAAATTATTCTACATGTTTTTTTACACTTAAAAAAATCATAAATGTAAATAAAAAAAACTTATATACGCATCTAATTAAACAAATCAATAACCATTATATAAAGCAATGAAAAAAAATAATCATCAACAATAAACTAAAATTAAATTGAGAAAACCAAGCAAAAAATGAAGATCAAGATATCTAACATCGCAATACGGGTAATTTACCTGATCAGTTTAATGAATTCCTCTATCGAAATAAATTTGAAATAGAAATCGACACTTACATAAAATTTATTGAATAATAATTAAAAAAAATAATGCAAGGCAGCATATATGAAAAATCTTATAAAAAAATCAATATTAAAAAAAATTATCTATATAAAATTAAGAAAATATCACCGATGAATCATACTCACCTCTTTAAAAATTAAACACACCTAATATCATTTAAAAATAATCACAATCTAATTAAAACATCAACCCAAAAATTATTTGAAAAAAAAAACACAAAAAATGCATTATTTTTAAAAAACTAAAAATAAAAAAAATTAGGCCAGGTGTTGCTAGGTCTAGCAAGTCAAGCCCAACACCTGGCCCAGTAAAGCAACGGCCCGCGTGCAGGACTTTTTTGTTTTAAGTTTGATGGGGAAGACAACGCGTCGTCCGCCCCAAGTATATAAAAAAATGACGCGTCACCTATGTCAGCAGACGACGTGTCATGTGTGCAGCCCAAAATCCGGTCACGGTGGTGGTAAGAAAAACGTGGTCCTTTGTTTTTTTACCAAAAAACTCAATAAACCGCCCCAAAATCCACCCAAAACAAAAATTCTTTCCGAACTCATATATGTTTTTTTAGGTGTTTTTAAGGTAAATAAAAAAAAAACCTAAATGTAACCCTCTTATTATATGGAATCTTTTGACACTAAAATCAACTGTTTTGGTGGTCGAAATCTTTTCCAATAGCTACTTTCTCTTTCTAAGCTGAAATCTAACAACTTCCTCTCTCTCCTAATATCTAAAAAAGATGGGGGATTAAAATGAATATGTTAGTGAAAGCTTCAACCCACCCCCCTATGTTACATGATATTTTCACTTCAATTCTCTACCTTTCAATTTGACCCTCTCTCCTAACAATATACAACTAGGGGTTAATTTGGGCTCAAAAAGACCAAATCGTGCAAAATAAAATTTCGAGTATCAAAGTGAAAATTACAAAAAAAATACACTGCTTCAATGCACAGTGTATTGTGAGAGAGTGCACAATAATTCCAAAAACTAATGTCTTTTAATATAGAGTATAATGATGAGGAGTGATATCCTAGAACGGAAGTGAAATGTAAAATATCGCTCACATGAATGAGATAATGGATTCTTAAATGGTTTAATAAATATCAATGCTAAATTTTATTAGTTAATTTTAGAAGAAGTTCTTTATTTGATAACTATACACTTGATGAATGCGTGGTATATAAGGAGTCTATTAAAAAAACTAGTTTTCTCTCTGCCCTATAATTGTACGTTTTATTCCATTAAAAATATATGTGAAAATAATTGAGGGTTAGAAGATAAATATAGTTTTTTCTATCAAATTACATTCAAGATTTCATTCTCTTAAAGGGTTTGGTTTGAATCAAGGATCATTTTTTTTTAAATATTTATTTGAATGTAAAATCATAAAGTTCTAAGATCATGCTATTATATTTAATTGTTCATATTTACAATTAGAGAATTGCTTATATTTTGGGAGCTTATGATTTCCCATTTAAAGATTATTATTTCTTCTAATATTTTTTATGAATCCTAGATTTTAATTAAGAGATTTTATTTTATTCTTTTGCTGTCTATTATGATAATTTTTGTTTATAAATGTTTCTTAGAGAATATTATTGTTTATATTCTCAAAACGCAAATGTACCTTTGTAGAGAGATAATTCTTATATATGTCTAGGCATTGGATATTCAATTTCAGTTTATCATTGAAGGATTAACTTTTGCTGAATTTACACTATTTGGTGGCATGGCATTGTTGAATAATTACATGCTTGCAATAACAAGTGATGATTTTTAAGAATTGAATTTTTCAAACTAGTAAAGCAGGCTTATCACCTAAGCCTATAATGTGGATCAAGATAAAGCCATGCGAGAGTCGAACCCGAGTGGCTAAGATGGAGTCTTTGGAATAATTAGCATTTAAGCCTATTTCTAACATGAAAATAATTAATGTTTGTATATTCTTAAACACAATAAAGATAAATCAAGAACATGATGCTTGGAAAAGATCAAACAAACCGAGTATTGTATTTACTTGAATGAGTATAGTTAATAACATCACGTGTGCTCATCCCGCTCATCCCAAAACTAAGTCGTAAGGAATTTATATGGAAGAGTGTTCCCAAATTACTTTTCACATGAGACATCTCTGCGAGCTAATTAGGATTGACAGGGAAAATTATAAAACTAAGTGGATTGCCACTTAGTTTTATAATAACTAAAAATTTATGTTCAAATATAATAACTAAAGATAAATCAAGAACATGATATACTATGACTAAATGTTCAAATATTTATGTTTGGTTATTATATTTGCAATTAAAATTAAAATTATAAATGATTTGTTAATCACAAAATTGGTTAAATACCGTAGACAAATGAATTTCAAATTGTTTTCTTCAATTACCTATGATTTTGATGATCAAGATATTTCAGGATCATCCAAAGATTAATTAATTCTTGTAATTAATGAACATAATTATTGGTAATCAAGATGCGCTACTAGTTTCGTTTACATATCTAAAAATATAGTAAATGCATCTAATTGGTATATATATAATTATCAAATCAAGTAAAATCTTATTAGCATCATTATGATTATTTTTTGTATATTGTTAGGACGCCCTTAAGAGATCATCAACATACATTTATTATTTATGTAAATTATTTTTTGAATCCGTATCCTGTATTTAAGTTTTGACTTCAAGTATTAATATTTGAGTATTTTTATTAATCTTTGAAGTATTTGTTCATGTTTCTCATTGTTTGCAAGCTTTGTCTATTTTAATATTTAAAAAGCTTAATTTCTCTGATTTGGGTGAATAATCATATTTCACCTAGGTTTTGGATTTTGATTCGGTACTTCAAGTTGAGAAACCTGCTATTATTATTGACATTAGTAGTGGTGAAGAAAAATATTTCCATAATGCTTGGAAAAGATCAAACAAACCAAGTATTATATTTACATAAATGAGTATAGTTAATAACATCAAGTTGAGAAACTTGTTATTGTTATTGACATTAGCAGTGGTGAAGAAAAATATTTCCATAATGTTTGGAAAAGATCAAACAAACCAAGTATTGTATTTACGTGAATGATTATAGTTAATAACATCAAATGTGCTCATCCCAAAACTAAAAGTCATAAGAGATTTATATGGAAGAGTGTTCCTAAATTACTTGTCACATGAGACATCTCTACAAGCTAATTAGGATTGATAGGGAAAATTATAAAACTAAGTGGATTGCCACTTAATTTTATAATAACTATGAATTTTTCAAACTAGTAAAGTAGGCTTATCACCTAAGCCCATAATGTGGATCAAGATAAAGCCATGCGAGAGTTGAACCCTAGCTAAGATGAAGTCTTCGGAATAATTAGCATTTAAGCCTATTTCTAACATGAAAATAATTAATGTTTGTATATTCTTAAACACAATAAAGATAAATCAAGAACATGATGCTTGGAAAAGATCAAACAAACCGAGTATTGTATTTACTTGAATGAGTATAGTTAATAACATCACGTGTGCTCATCCCAAAACTAAGTCGTAAGGAATTTATATGGAAGAGTGTTCCCAAATTACTTTTCACATGAGACATCTCTGCGAGCTAATTAGGATTGACAGAGAAAATTATAAAAATAAGTGGATTGCCACTTAGTTTTATAATAACTAAGAATTCTATTTAGTCTTTAGAGATATTTGAGTAAGAGACTGGTCATGACAGAGGAAATATAAAATCATCTTAAGACATCCTATCTAAAGTAAGTTGTTTCATGTTTGTTTTTAATGATGAAGTATCTATTATGTTAAGAGTTTGTCTAAACTGGCATACACATGTTTGTTATTACAATTAGACTTATGATAGTTGTCACACCTGACATCGCGACGACTCTCCCTCTACCTAAGGTAATTTTTTATGATGTTTTTTTTTAATGGAATATGATTTATTTTTTACTTAGTTTATGAATAAGATTTCAACAATTTTTTTTCTTGATATTAGAAGGCATTCTTTCTATGCATAAATAGTTCAATTTTTTTTAATTAATTTTATTCAATCACTTTCCTCTACATATCTTTTTTTTTATTGTTTTAATAAATAAAATATTGGTTTCAAGAAAAACGGTTATTAAATACAATTGAGCTTATGACTCATTTTTTATATCAGTTATCTATATTTACATCTATCTCTCAACTTTTTTTTTTTAGTTAAATATCATTAGTTTTTACTTGGTTTTCACATGAAATGTTAACATCTTTTATAATTATACGTGCAACCTTGTATAATATATTTTTTTGTTAATTTTATTCAATCTCTTTCATATGTTTATTTAATTATTTCTATTATCGTTTGATTATATAAAAATTTAATTTTAATAAACAAAGTCATTAAAAACAACCAAGTACATGATCTATATTGCAAGATCAAATATTTTGATTTATAATTATCTTTTGATTTTTCTAGTTTAGTTTTTAGTTATCGTTAAATTTTTTTTTCTTAATTTATTGACACGAATGGTTCTCAATTAATTAATTAAATGCATGCATATACTTTTTGATTTATGATTTGTTTTTTCCTTTCAAAAAACACATTAGAAAAGTCCATATTTTTATTTTTATTGCTAAAAAAATATTATCTAATTACCCACACAAGTAAAATAGTTAGTCTTTGCTATCACAAAATAAAAAAAAGGACAATATAATCATGAATGCTAGACTAAGATTGTCGATTACATTCTGTTCTGATCTAAATAACTAGTATACCTTATACTATTTTACAACACAAAATAAATTTTATCTTGCTCGGGTTTTTAAGTTCTTATCCAAATTCTGGCAAAAATATTTGGGTTTACTTATCCAAATTCCGTTCCATATGTTTCCTGGAGAGATTGTAGGGAAGCTCTATCCATCCCATCTTGCTGAATTTTCCGGGAGCTTTCTCAAGCATGAAGGTTAAAGAAAAAGCTTGCTTTTAACATAATTTGGAATGGTCGGAGCACATGCCAGCGGACAAGTGTAGTTAAGGTTTGGGACCTCAAGTTTCCTCGCCCCCAGTCCTTTGAAGAAGGGATGTCTTTTCTTTTGTCCATTTTGCTTGGGAAAATGGAGATGTAGCTAGTGAAGCCGATATACCGTGTCAAGAAATGAGCATCGTCATATGCATTTGAGTCCCACAGTGGATGTGACCTTAATCTGCCCTCCTCCATTTCCCTCCACGCGGGCGTATGTGTTCTCTTTTGAAAGTCTCGAAGAGTTGATGTATAATTAATCTCTTCTCAAGTCGGGACTTGGATCTTAATATATGATTAAAGATGCCATTTTTTTCTCTTAATGAAAAGATCATAGCTAGCATGGACACCTGACATTGCGACGAGGAGCAGAAATCAAAATATTATGCGCAGAAATGAGGTAGGAGGTAGTCAATACAGTGGCAGAGGTCGCTGGATTTGGTTAGGTTGATAGTTTGCAAGGACTTTTGACATGTAGCTAGCTAGTCCCACAATGGAGCTTCGTCTCCATGAAGAATTTTCTCGACTCGATAACGGTTCCATAGAGAAACGCCAGAAAGCCAGCTAGTTCAGTACAAATTCCAGTTTCTATGATTCTTGTGTGCATCAAGTCATCTTCGTTGGAAAGTGACTTGAATGGTAACACACATGGGGATGTGATGAGTGATGTCCCCCACAGACGAAATTGGCAGCTTGAGGCTTGAAAAGGATATATGCTGGCTGGACAAGTGGTCACATGACTCTGTGTACTGCTGGTCTGTTTTCCTTGCTCTAGACTGACCTATGTATGCGCCCCCGCGGATCTACTGCAAGCAAGCAAGCAAGCGAGCAAGTGATGCCATCAACAGCTGTTCTCACGCCTATCTATCCCATGCCATGATCATCTTCATTAATAATGCCAGTCCTTTTCAGCTCAAGATTATTTTAGGATTTCTATTTCATTTTCTCGATATTGCTGTACATTTCGATTTCTTTTTTCACGCTATGCCCCTCTCTATCTCTGTACATATGCACACACATTCTCTCCCGCCCTGGCTAGAAAGCTACAATTATAACCTGTAGGGCTGAAAGCTACACGATTTGCTGTTTCCTCTTATGAGGATCGATCTGCCATAGTGCCATGCAAAATTAAGAGGCATAATTAATTTTTATTGTGAAGTTGGCCACAGCCTTTCGAGCATTGTCAAAATCTTTGGTTAAATGACTACAAATCATCGTCATCCACGTGCATGGCAAGGGGTCCCTTAGGCCCACCGTGTATGTCGCTTTGTCTATACAATCTGCAATGGTATTCACAGGATGTTCACAAACACCGGCACATGTAACATATTTGTATTATATGACTTCATCCAACCCATCAAACTTGAATAATATAGATATTATAAATAATAATAGATCAAAAATTATAAAAAATAATACCACAAATTAGGTGATGGATCGAGATTTTAAAACCTGGTTAACCCCATCTAATCTATATGCCATATATTTTTTTATCTTTATTTTTAATAGTTTGTACGTGGATTGAATATTTATTTTTATTTTATTTAAAAATATTTTGGCTTCAAATTTTTTGTTAGAGGACTTTTTACTAGATTTTTTTAATATAACAAAAAAGAAATAAGACAAAAGGGCTTGTCTCATTGCTAAAAGGAAGGGAGAGGTATTTAGAATTTAATGATAGTATAAGACATAAAAATTAGATCTGATATTGAGGGTGTTACGGCACCTACAATCCATGTTGTAGGCCCGCTTCTAAATGCGAACCCATAAAAAATAGTAATAAAAACCCAACCATGAATATATATAATATCCATAAAAATTACTCCAACTCGATATATCAAACCCTCTCAGATCCAAAACAAAATTGAATGGGTTAGGTTTATAATTTGTAAAATATTAGAAGTTGGGTTAGATATAATTATGAGCCATTAATATAGATAGATCCATTAATTTAGAATTAACTTTTACTATTGATCTTTTTCTTATTTCTTGATCTTTTGTGTGTTCCATGTGGCCTATTGTTCCCCTACTTGTTCTTTATTACAAATGTCATGTTTTTATTTTCATGAAATACAAAATAGGTCTTACACATCTCACCGTCTTATGTTAGGACTAAAATTTAGAAAAATAAACTCATATAAACAGTAAATTACCCTAAGCGAACATGGTTTCCCTAAGTGAAAGAGAGAGAGATGTTAGAAGTTTGGAGCCAATGAAGCAAAAGTTAGGTTATACTAGCTTATGAAGAAGATTGCTAAAGGATGAAGAGGAAAACATAGGCCAGCCCCTTTAAAGTCTATTTATACA
The DNA here is from genome assembly GCA_007827005.2 of Populus simonii. Taxonomy (NCBI): domain Eukaryota; kingdom Viridiplantae; phylum Streptophyta; class Magnoliopsida; order Malpighiales; family Salicaceae; genus Populus; species Populus simonii. The sequence continues at coordinate 5,816,197 of CM017478.2, forward strand.
AGGATACTTATCAATCTCTAAACTTTTGAAAAAGGTTATGATATGGACCAGACTATCCATTAGAATCCATTGAGCATTTAAAACAAAGCCCTTAAACACAGTTCAACATTATTGGTCAAAGATAAGTTGAATAAAAGGGAGGAAATTCAGTCATAAGTACTCTAACATGGAAATGCCTTAAAGCTTGGTCAACATTCGAGGAACTGGGAGAAGAAATGGAAGAAGACATATTTAATTTCTCAAATACCCTAGTAGATTGAACTAGCTCTGATACCATATTAGAAATAACTAGAGAAGTAGGTAGGAAATGAACTCTTATATTACGTTACTCTTAAATGAGAGGAAGTCCTTATAAACTTGGACTTGAATACAATACTACACACATATTCATACTAGTTTAGGATAATTCAAAAGACTTAAAAAGACAAAAATATATCTTTAATAGTTATACTAAGAAATACATAGGAGAACTAAAAGAATACTTTGACTTCAAAATTAATCGCAATAGTGTCAACCCAATCCATATTAGTATTATTTAATAAATAAGATAAAAGGATAAGAGTTAAGACTCTTCCAAGGATATTGAGGTACACCATTACTCTTCAGGCTTGACTATTCAAAGGATGGTCAAGTACATCAAGAATTTTCAGGTACATCCTGGCATTTCAGTTACAAAAATTATAACTTTTTATCCTTATAAATGTGTTTTCTAGTAAACAAGTAAAGGAGAGTAAAAAATATAAGAAAGAAAAGAATATAGAAAAGAGACTCTCAAAGAAAACTCCTTGCTAATTCCTAAAAGAATTGTTTCCGTAAACAACATACACCTAGACAATGAATAAAAAAATGATTCTATATTATTTAAAGTGATTATACGTAGACTAGTGATATAAGTTTTTTGAGACATGTTTATAATGCTATTTTTCCCCAACAAATACCATACTCACTATTTATTAGGTAAAAAAGTTAAATATTTATTTTTTATACATTGAAATTCAGGTATCCATTAATTGAATACAAAAGCAACAATTTAGGGAAACTAATTGATTGTTCTTCGATAATAGAAAGGGTGACATAGGGGTCTGGTTAGAGCAAGAACAAAAAATACAGAGGTAAGGGCAATAAGGCTAGCTAACTGGAAATTTGACATCTTTATTTTCTTTTATTGATGCTGAGACTTTTGTTTTGACTGACATATATATATATATATATATATTGCTTGTCTAATATTAATATTGAGCATGTATATATTATATTGAATCTAAAAAAATAATATCCTATAATTGTATTAAAAATATATAAATATTCTATACTTATATGTATATGATACAAATGTATATATGCCATATTGGGTTTCATATCAAAATTAACAATATCTATTTGCTTATCGAATAAGGAAATTATCTAAAAGAACTTAATCATTTAGGTCAGTTGGCGTTGATATCCATCAAATTTGCATTGAATTATCATCCTCACACTTGTTTCTACAACAGGTTAGAGTAGGAAAAATAGGTCCAAATCTAGATCCATTATACCATGAGATAATCCTTAGAAGTTCTCATTTAGAAAAAAAACAAGGAAGAGAAGAAAGAATTAAGGAAAGAAAAATAATGATGTACAAAAAAGGTTAAAACACCCCTCGAGAAATAACAACCAATGAACTCAATAAACTAAATAAGATAGGATCTAAGAAAGATTATAGGAGGGAAAAGGAGTGAAGAAGAAAAAGGAAGAAAACAAATGTGATATAGGATTTAACGCGAAAGCATAACAAGGATAACAACAAATATAGAAAGACAAATAATTGGTCAAAATAGGGTTAAAATACAAAGAAACCTAAAATCTTATTTTATTTCTGAAATATTAATTTGATAAGTTTTGCCTCTCTAAGAGATTTACACTTCTTTATATAGGTTTGAAACCAACTTTAACAAGTTAGGAAAAATCAAAATTCTAAAACAAAAGGAAAAGATAGATAAAAATATAAAATTCCAGAAAAACAATGTAGCTAGTAAAAAAAACAATGTCATTGTTTTTAAGAAGAATAATTCTTTTTTTACATATTATTGATTGCTTTATAGATACTTATGTATTAGCATGATATGCAAAATTTTGATGATAATTTTCTAATTAATATTCAATGAGAAAATTGCTTTTTATGGTGTTTTTGGGTGAAAATTGCTTGGAAATAGATTTTTAGAAAAAAAAAAATCCTTCTCCTGATTTTCAGCTACCATAATGGTGATCAGATTTTGAGACTAACAGGCTATAGATTAATAAAAAAATAAGAGCAATTGTTCGCTCCTCTTTCAAAAAAAAAAAAAAAGCCCCAACATGGGTGTGCATGCCTGCCTAGTTTGTTTATGTTTTTTTTCATTAATTTAGTTTTCTAAAAATAATTAATTTAAAATATTAATAATATATGAATTTATTAAATTCTTAAATTAATTAAGAATATATTTTAGATGTTATTTTATTAAATACTATCCAATTTTTATATTGTTTTTGAATAAGAGTTTAATAGTTTTTTTTTTAATATTAGTAAGTTTTTTTTTACAACCTATTATTATTTTTGAAAAAATAAATTACCCAGTTTTTTTTTTGGAATAGTGTTTATTCTTATTTTCATATAATTAAATAAAAATTATTTTTAAAAAATCAATGTTAGTAAGCCTAATTGGGTTCATTACTGAAATCACTGATTTAACAAGTTAGTTTAGATTAACCCGAGTTGATCTACAAATCAATATTTGAAAACAAATATTTCATATAGATTGAATTTATAGTTTATAATGAAAAATTTACTTACAAATAAAAAAATATATTAACCATGCATGTAGTTTTTTATGTTTAAAAAAATTATATGATCTACTTTGAAATGTGCACCAATTACTCTAGTGTAAAACTAAAAAAAATGTTTTCTTTTAGAATATAAAATGTTAACAAATGCTTTGGATTTTTGTAGGTAATTTAAGAAATTCTTTGAGAAAGGAAAAATATACAAAAAAAGACGTAATGTTAATTTAGAAAATACCTTATACTTGGCCCACTAGAATAGGAAGTTAAAAAAAAAAAAACTAACTTAGGCCTTGTTTTAATTATAAGTACTAAGAATTATTTTTACTATCACACTAAAAAGATTCAATCACAATTTTAGATGCGTCCAAATAAATACAATTGTTTTTTGAACTAAATAATTTGCTTGTTAGGACATAATATAGATTTTATGAAAGGATATTATCTTTGGATTATATAATAATAAAATTTCATCCGTATCTAGTTTTTTCCCTAACTATTCTATAATTATTCAAAACATTATGCTTTTTATATATACACATAATGATTGTCATTACATATTTAAATAAGGAGATATCATTTCATACACAATCTTAGATATAATGAATAATTCATGTTGGTCTACGCTTCTTCTTCTTCTTCTGATTGAAAAAAAATATTACCTATCAATTTATGTTAATTTTATCTTAATGTGTGCTTCGACAAAAGAATTATAAACTCACATATCTAAGTGGTGAAGCCATAATTATTACAAAGAGAAAATTTCTTTGCTCACATGAAAAACAAATTATGGAGTAATTGATGCATTTTTATTTGGACTAGGTTGAAAAGAAAAAAAAACATATAAGAAATAAAGAGGACAGTTCAAAAGATTAAAAGAAAAATTAAGAGAATCATCTAGATATGGTGTTGGAGAGACCTAAAGACTGCTGGGTTTGGTATTGGTCAGATTCAAGTATTGTTGGGTTTGGCCATCGCCAGACCCATCTTTTGATGAGTTTGGTACTGCTAGACCTAGACGTTGTTGGACTAGCAGCAACTGCTAGGTTTAGTAGCTTGGATTGACGTTGATAGGTCAACGAGTTGGTTCTAGCACGTTGCTCTCGAGGATGTTGAGCTAAGGAATTTTCTACCATCATCTCCGATTATGGTTGGATTTGCTACACCTATGGATTCAAACATAATATTTGAATCTAACACTATCAAATTCTATAGATTTTTATATAAAATCTTAGAGGAATTATTTCTCAATAAATAGGCTTAATTCAACAAGTCTACACTCCACCAATATCATTAGGTGTATTAAATTCTCTAATGGCCTACTATGTCTCCATCTTTTAGTTAGATAAAATGCATGGAATATAGCTTGCAATACAACTTAAAATAACACAAAGGTAAAATTACACTCTAGCTTGTCCTCTTCACAAAAGGACAAAATTTATGGGCTATAAATACACCACTAATCTTTCTAAATAAATCACAATCTTCATTCTCTACTGCAAACATATTTGAGATCATCTCTCTCTAGAATATTATTGTACTTTCTCTCTCTAAAAAGATATTTACTTAAGTATTTGAAGGTCCTCACATCTACTAAATGAGATCTTTTGCAGGTATTGACCACAAGCCAACCACAAGTCACCTTGACTTACTAAGCACCAAGTATAAGCTATCAACCACATTGGCTAAAGAGAATTGATAAGATTAACAAGACCATTTGATTAACTGATTATCCAACCCGGGAGTCATGTTTCTAAACTACTTGGATTTTTAAGACATTATAAGTGGCACTGTTTATGGGGACTAATAAAAACACCATTGGTTTCTTTCTAAAACTTTCTTTTCACATTTCTAGGTCAATCCATGACACACAACCAATTCCCACCTGGGATAGGATGCGAGACATTACCGTGGACACTCTTAACCAATCAGAGTTTCAACAACTCACTAGTTATGCACAACTCCTTACCCATACCGTGTTGGCAACTCGATGGAAAAATCAGATTTTGCCACCCTAACAAGTCTTAACACCCATAACAATACACAATGCCTTAGCGGCACGGCCACCGGCTGCACTAGGAGCCCGTAGACGATTACACTACCCAAAGGACACTAGGCAAAATAACAGTCATAGGAGTTCCTCAAGGGGTCACTAGTGCCATTGTAAAACCTATGCATAGAACAAATACTTTAAACATACTCCCCCTATCTACTATGGGATGAACATTAGTTACCATAATCGTCATTTTACGCCAAGATCCCAAGAGCCCAACAGACAAATGATTAAAAGACAGTATGTGCATAAACGAGAATGTCTATATCCCTCATCAGTGAAGAGGTTTTTTCTTGTCCAAACGTATATTAAACACTTGACTCCTTAAGGACTACATTTCTATAAAAATGAGTTTGGATAACTATGATGGCTTGATCAATCCAAGATAGCTTAGAGTTGGTCATCTAAGACTGTGACTCGATGTACAGGATATTCCCTATAACCTTCAGAGGGTCTGCGCGTGCCTAATATAACAACTTGGAACTAAACTCTATTGAAGGATTCAATGACCTCTATGCTAAGTTAGTGACACGTTTTAGCACTAGTATACTTGCAAATAAAATGTCCATAAGCTTTTTAGTGTTTCGTAACAAGAGGGCGAGTCTACACAAGCATATTTAAGGAGATTTAATGAGAAGATACTCAATGTGAAAGAATTGCTTGAGCTAATAGCTTTAGAAGCTTTGATAGGAAGAGCAAAGGAACACAACCTTTAGAAAAACTTTTATGCCTTACCAGACATAAGCTTTTCCAAATTGAAGCAATTTATGAAAAATCGCATACGGGTTAAAGATGCAAGTTTGCTACAATATGGATCTTCTTATATTTACAACGACAACCGATGTGAATGACCTTCAAAGAAAAGTAATCAGAGTAGTCAAAGAAAACATCTTAGTGCCACTTCCAAGATATGTTTCCTCCAAAGAACCTCTCATATACCTATCACTCAAATCACCTTAGGATGTATAATTCTTGATAAGAATAGAAGTTTCTTGAATAGGAATGACATATTAAAAATGAATTTTTATTTTTTTGAGGTGATGGATGAAGGTCCATCAACACTTATCCTATGAAAGTGCAATTCTCCTAGGAAAGGATGGACTTGGTCTCCCTAGTGCTATTTGCACCACTTTTCAAGAGATGAACATGGTCTCCCCAGTGCTATATGCATCCCTCTCTAAGGGACATACTTGGTCTCCCTAGTACTATACGTGCCACTCTTCAAGTGATGGACATAGTCTCCCTAGGACAACAATCTCACTCTCCAAGGGATGTATTAAATATCTCCCTGATACAATAACAACACCATCCAATCACCACTTGGAGCTCTCATGCCCTGAAAAAAAAAATGATCATGAAAACCACTTTTCAGTGGAGGGTTCTTCAGCCCCATGGAAATGTTGGGAAAACAATGGGCTCCCACTCTCTAAAAAACCTATAATCATTTAGAAATTTCTAAGTATAAGTCCATTCTCTTTGGGTTCCATACAACAACTTAGAAATTTTTATAAATGATAGGCATGGTACCCTCAATCTCTTAGAATTTTTCTAAATATAAATTCTTGATATTTTTTATCTGAAAGAATTTCTTTCAGTTTAGATTTTATACGAGCAAAACTCACCTTCTTACCCGAAATGATATCGCAAAGACTGGAGGCTATTGATGAACCAAGATTTTATCAGTATATTTTTATATATTTTTTCAAAAAAATACCAGATAAAAAAAAACATAAAGGTATAATTTATTGCATTTTCGGGCGTTTGGACTGGCACGCATCAGCACTAAATGCACTCCAATTAATGCTCCCTAGGTCTGAAGTTGCCAGATATAAATGTTGCTAGACTAGCAGCTACTGCTAGGTCCATCAGCTTGACCTGACATTGCCAGACTAACGAGCTGGGTATGGCACGCGACTTTTGAGGGTGTCGAGCCCGAGGATTTTCTACCATCGTGCCTCAAGCATGGTCAGATTCATTACACCTATGGATTCAAATATAATACCTGAATCTAATGCCATCAAAGTCTATAGATTTTTACTTCAAATTTAGAGGAATTATTTCTCAACATATAAGCTTATTTAAATAAATCTCCACTCCACCAACACCAATAGGTGTATTAAAGTATCTCATGGCCTCCTGTGTCTCCATCTTTTAGCTGGATAAATTGAGTGGAATACAACTCATAATACAACTTAAAATATCACAAATGTGAAATTACACTTAATCCCTTCCTCTTCACAAAAGAACAAGACTCATGGACTATAAATACACTATAAAACCTTCCAAATAAAAGTTCATAATTTTTATTTTCTACTGCATGTATATTTAAGAGCATCTTTCTCTAGAATATTATTGTATATTTTCTCTCTAAAAAGACACTTACTTAAGCATTTGAGAGTCCACACATCCACTAAAAGGAAATTTTTGCAGGTACTAATCACAAGTCATCTTAGCCTACCAAGCACCAAGTACAAACTATCAATCACTTTGACTAAGGAGAATAGATGAGATTGTTAGAACCAATTGATTAACTGATTATCTAATCTGAGACCCATGTTCCCAAGTCACTTGTATTTTTTGGACATCATCACATATATTTGATTTATTGGAGGTCTAGGGTATTAGTCGAAAACAAAATAGCTTTATTTCCTAATATATACTTATACTCTTCTCACTCATTTAATTAGTTATCTCAACATTTGACAAATTAATTGAAAATCATAAATAATAATATATTAGTTTTATATATATATATATATATATATATATATATATATATATATATATATATATAAAAGTTGGATAGCAACTGCCAAACAATTTTGCCACCTATAACCTAACCTAATTGGTCATCTTTTTTAATCACATGATTTGAAAGGGCTATTTATTTTTTAAACTAGTTTTTAGTACATACAAGTAACTTCAAATGTCCATGTCTTTTAATTAATTAAATTGGTAATAGATCTATTATCTTTAGACAAAAATAATAAAGACAAAAATATGTTTGGTTGACAAGATAGAGATGGAGAAATAAAAATAAATTTATTTTTAGGACAATTTTGGAGTAAATTTATGTCTTTTTAAAACAAGAGGTACATAGAAAACATGTCTTCACAGATAATATTTTTTTAATTCTTGAAATATCCTTGTAAAAACTCTTAATTTTAAAATTTTTCAATTAAGATATGTTAGAATAAAAATGATTATTATCAGAGTTTTAAAACCCAACTTGAGGGTCGATTCGGGAAAAATCCATGTTCACGGGTCAGGTTGACCCAAATCAATATAAGAATAAAATTTATTATTATTATAGTTTTAAAACCTAATTCAAGGGTAAATCTGAATAAGGTCTGGGTCACAAGTCAGGTTGATCGTTGACCTCGTTGACCTAGGTCAGTGTAAAGATAAAAATGATTATTATTATAATTTTAAAATCCGATTTAGGGATTGACTCTACATAAGGCATGGGTCACGTGTCAGGAGGGTTATCTAGGGTTGATTAAGATCAACATAAAATAAAAATGGTTATTATCATAATTTTAAAACTTAATTCGGGGGTCAACCTATGGCAAGTCCAGAGTCACGAATCAGGAGGGTTAACTCGGGTTGACATGAGTCAATGTAAGGATAAAATTATTATTATTATAGTTTTAAAACCTCACTTAGGAGTCGACAGGGCAAGGCCTAGGTTACAAGTCGGGAGGGTCAACACCTTTTGACCCTAGTCAACTTATGAATAAAAAAATATTATTATTATAGTTTTAAGACCTAACTTGGGAGTCGACTTAAGACAAGGTTCAGGTAATTGGTTGGGAGGGTCAACCTGGATGACTTAAAATTTCTTTAAAAACCAAAGCAACTTTGTTTTGACCGAAAAAATTAAAAAACAAAATCAAAAGGTTCTTGACCCAAGTTTTATCTTAGGTTAACTTGTTTTTTTTGTCTAGTTCAGGTCGAGTCAATCCTTCCTATATTTTTATCTAAAACTTGGACTAGTCCAACCTTTGGGTCAACCCGTTAAGTTAATCCTGGTTTTATAACTATGGTTATTATATTATTATTAATTTCAACATTCAATATAAACTAAATTAAAAAAAAAATTCTAATTATTTTTTTAAAATATACAAGTTTGATAACAATATATATTTAAAATAAAATAAATTTTTTTATATTTTATTCTGTTTTATCCATCATACAACAAAAATCATTACTATCAAATACAAAAATCATTACTATCAAATACAGGATTGTCTGTCTCTTTTTCTGTTTTCTTTCTATATCTTCATTGTTTCTGTTTCTTGTATCCGGAGAGATAGTAACCAATCTCTACCCTAAAGAATACTCGAACGCTCGCAATCTGACTTCGATAGTACAGATTAATTCATTTTCCCAGCTTGAACTTTCGTTAGAATGGTAGCCTTGGAGGCCTGACATCATATGGTTACTACTTGCAAGATCTCCTTTATCTAGGGCAAATTTGGCTTGTTTCTTTCACTTCTCCGAGGGTATCTTGAAGCATCTGGGATTATTTTCCTTTCCTCTTAATTGGTTTTGAGATTAGTTGATTTAATTCCCTTTTATTGATTTTAAAACTTGACTACTTGAGAATTATAGACTATGATCATCTACAGAATATCTAAGTTATCTGGAGATGATATCATTTACGTGTATGGACAGCAAAACACACCCACCAAACTTTTAATAACCAAAAGCACATTCTAATACATCAATCACTGGTATGGCATCAATATTTACCAGCAAAATGTAGTAGTATGAGCATCACTGGTATAGCAGCTCATGCAAAGCACATACACAATCATGTCTGTAGCAGTAGAATAAGCTAGTTAATAATATTATATTTCTTGAAGGATCAAGTACTCTTACACCGAAAGATTCAGAACACATAACATAATCATAAGTAGGAGTTCATCAGATGTATTTTTTTTCCCTCACTGATCTACATTTTAAGCCCTTGCATGCTGCCATCCTGCAAAATCAACCAAAAGAGAACCAACACATATCTAGCTAGCTAGCAAGCTATTTCCTTTTGCTCATCAAAAAGGTTTTCCTTACCTTGGAACCACTTTGAGCTGAAGCATTATTAGCTCTTTTTTCCATAAACGCCATTGCCTCTTTCTCTTCCTTTCTCCCACTTTCAGCTTTTTTGTTTTCCTTCGGTTTGTTAGCTTTCTTCTCCATTTGATACTTGCCAACATGCTTATCTTCTTCCTGCTTCAAATGAGCTATGCCATGATGGCTTGGGCCAGAAGAAGCATCAGAAGCCATAGAATCATCACTGTCATCATTGTAACTTTTATTGTCACTTCCACCACCATCAGAACTATCTCCATCGTCACTGTGCTCATCGTCATCACCACCATCATCATCCTGTGTTGGGGAGCCAAGATACATGGTCCACCCAGATTCACTACTGTGACACTCTTCCGCGACAAAGATTTGGGAAGACTCCATTACTGCAAGCAAGAAGTTGAAGAACAGGATGTTTGTGAAGGGTTTGGCCTTGGTGAAAATTAACAGACAGGAGAATCGTGTGTTCTTATATAGGAACTTGAGGACCTGTGTATGTAGACACCTGAAAAAGCCACTTAAGCCTTTTATCTCTCTGACCAAGAACTGCTTTTCAATACAAAGAACAGATATACTCTTCTCATATATTTTGAAAGCTACACAAATCCACTTTTCTTTAATGGCTAGGATAAATATCACCACCTGGAAATCTAAACACAACCCATTAATTCTCTGACTTGAATCAGCTGAAGACAGCTAGAAGCTGTCAAGGAAAGTGAACTGCATCTTTACAAAAGGCATAAATATCAAAGTTTCTTGAATTTGAAAGGACATGAGTTGTTCACTTGGTCATTGGGTTGCACAAGTGAAGATACAATCCATCTTTACTCCTCTGCGTTTGTCATTAATAAAAAAGGATGCTTTAAATGCAAAGGGCAGATTGGCTCAGTCCACAAAACTAGAGAGAATATATATATATATATATATATATATATATATATATATATATATATATATATATATATATATATATATATCTGCAAGACTCAATGTTTTAAAAGCTAAATAGCTAGAGGAGTACCTCTTCAGTCTTCACTACCAGCTCATTTAACTCTCACCCCTTTATAATTTTGTCCTGTCATTAAAAAATGAACAGGCTTTTACCTGTGTAAAAATTGCAAACAAGCCAACTGTGAGTTAGGTTTTAGATAAAGCTATATGAGAGGAACTTGTCAAAATAGCTTTCTGCTTCTACAATCCTGTCCTCCAATATGCTGGCGCCTGTCCCCTGCGCAAAGCAGGATTATGTCTTTGGTATGAGAGGTACTGCATGCATATATATATATAGTCCAGTTATTAGCTCCTCGATAGACACATTTCTAACTCTGTCTTATGAGTTAAACAATTTGGTATCAGTAACTTGTATCTCTCCCCGCGTCAATGGAATATGTTTTTCAGCTTGTTAGAAGTGATATCTAATGAAACAATATCGGACTAGATTGGTAGAAACTCAAGGAGATCCATTAATATTTCTGCTGGGAAGTTAACGAAATCTTTGGGCTCAATTTGAATGGTCATTCCCTTGTACAATAATGTTTCAATTTCTTTTTTCCCTGGAAAGTACTGCTTTGTATAAAATAATAGTGATCAGACAGATAACTTCCAGAATTTACTTCTGCATTAATTCCTTTCTGAAAATGAATTTTGTAAGATTGGAATGACCCTTTGAATGGTCATGGTGTATTTACTGAGCTTTCATGGGTTTGGTAAGGAAATCTGTCCTCCTTACTGGGGTGGGTTCAGTTTATACTCTTGCTGTACAGCATATTCATTGTGAGAGACCCATGATATATTTTATTTACTGCAATGTAAAATTACTCCTTGCCATGATCGTAGTATAGTCTTCATAGCTTCATCATTAACGATTTGACTCTTGTTGCAATTCTACCAGGCAAAGCCATACCTATGAGGAAAATACATAAAAAAAGGGTCTCGTTTTGCAAGGAGCACATGCTGCGCTCCTTGGGCACTCGTGGATTTGATGACCGAACACCAAGTAAGATGAAGAACATCTGGTTACTGCTACAACTACCTGTTTGTCACTGCTAACCCTAGATAAAAACAAGGAAACAAATGTGGTTAATTCGCAGTGATGATTGACTAGCCCGTCGATGGGTCCTCCATGTTTTGTTAAAGAAACAAAAAGAACTTGAAGAGTTCAAATCCAGTAGGTCTGGGCACCCCATGTCCCCATACTCGAAAGCATGATTTTGATGGTTCCCCACTTATAATTAATCTGTGACTTATTATATGGTATTACCAGACAGCTTTGGCCCATGAATTATTCTTGCTTGCTTGTCCTGATCTTTTCGAATTCGCACCTTCAGCTGCTCATCTCTCTGGCCCCCACGTGAGGATTGAAAATATGCATGGTTTATTACAAATGGGGAAATCCTTTCTAGGATGGAGATCTTATAATTCTCATTACTTTTAGTTTTTACCATGAAGACGAGCGTGTGCATTCCAAAAAGAAAAAGAGAGAGATGCTGTTTATTCCCGTTTTCTGTTCAAAACCCCGAGTGTTTCTGTATTTTAAAAAGTATTTTTTAAAAAAATTAAATTTTTATTTTATTTATTTTATTTTAAATTAATTTTTTTAAAATGTTTTTAGATAGTTTAGATGTAATATGTTATTAAAAATAGATTTTAAAAAATATAAAATATTATTTTAATATATTTTAAAATAAAAAAATATATATGCATGTGCTTGGCTAATTTATTATTCCCAGAAACTCAGCCGGCAACAAAGCACCCGCATGCTTAATTAGACAAGTACAAAGCTTGTAATTTTCAAAGTTTCAAACACTCCATCCGTCCTCAGAGAAAGGTTGTGGGATTTGAAGGGGGTGGCCGGCCGGTCGCACTTTCTCCGATTGGTAAATTATGTGACTTTTATCCTATTGTGGGCTCTCGATCTAATTATAACTTCATCGACTGCCTAAATCAGGCAAAATTGCACTCACTTGTAAGTTGACTACCAATTGTCAAATATGCCTAAGAATCAAAACAAAATAATTTCTCTTAAAAATCAAAATTTCCCATGATGTTTAAGAAAAAAAAATTATAACGACCGAGTTTTTTTTATATTTTTAACTCTTCAACATTGAAAAAATAATTGTTGAGAAAGTTTGATATTTTCTTTTACTTTTGGAACTTGTAAATTTTTTTTTCTTTAATGTTTTGAAAAATCTTAATTGTTGAGATGTTTTGAAATTTTTTAGTTGTTTGATAAATCAATCTTTTGACTAATATTATATTTGTTCAATTCTTAAAAAAAGGTTAAAAAAAGTTATGGTCCATTATTTTCTAATTGTTTTGTTAAATATTTTTAACATTTTGACTTTTTCACAATTTAAGATTTTCTAAATTATGTTTTTTAAGAAAAATAAATAATTAAATTTTAAAAAAATTATTGTCCGACAATTTTTGTGATTTTTTTGAGTAATTTGAACTTTCTTAATCCTTAGAAATTTAAAAAGTTTAGTGCCCGGGTATTGTTAGAATTTTTTATTTTTTAAAGTTTTGAGAATTTATTTTTTTTAGAAAAAAACTTTTTAATCCTCAAATATTTTCAAAAATATATTTTAAAAAATACACTTTTCAAAAACCCTAATTTGTAATCTTGTTATAATGTAATATATTTTAGTTTAATGGAATTGAATTGACTAAAGTTTTCAAACACATTAAAATCTGATCAAATTTTTTTTTTAGAAGCATATTTGTTGAATTGAAGCAAATACATGGATGATTTTGAGGTTTTTTTTAACTAATAAAACTTATTTAATTAAATATATTTGAAAATAAATATTGCAAATAATACAGGGAAAAAGTTTAAAATCTTCAAAAAGAAAAGAAAAAGAAAAGCCAACCTCATCTTTAGAACAAAATGGTCACAATAATTGCCCACTTACCATACATACATATATACATATATACACGCACACACAAATTATATGCAAAAATATAATTAAAAGTTTTTTCTAAGATAAATAATTATGGGTGTATTTGCTATTATTATGGAATGAATATATGAGATTTCATTGGACTTGAAATCCACAACTGTGGAGTGCTTCAAGGCGCCCCTTTCTTGGCTAAAATAACTATTTACTGTTTTATTGTAGTAGATGTTGTATTAATATAATTAACAATACGTAAATAAAAAATAAAAAGTATCAATTGTATTAGCATTCACATTGTAAAGTCCTTATTTGCCACATCCAACTTATATTGGATTTGAATTTTAAGTTTATGTGCAATTTTATCTATATAACGTTATAAAGAGGTTATCCAATAGATAGAGATCATGACCAACTTTGTACCTACAATTTATTCACAAACTTTATGCAATTTACAAGTTTTTGTTTATTTATCATTTTTTTTATTTATATCTCTTTACAATTTGTATTTTACTTTTATTGCTTCATTTCTTTGCGTTTTTATTTACTTTATTGCTTTTGGCATTACCCTCATCTTTCTTTCTATTTACTTGTTAAAGTCACAAGGTTACTATACTTGTCTCCGCTCGGAATTAAGTTCTTAATTATGTTTCTCCTTGTTGGGAGGAAGAACCAAATAATATGTAGTATATTGATTGAAGAATCAATGATCGATCAACAAATTATTAATTGACAAATCAACAAATTATTGTTTGGTGGGATTAATTTATTAAAACAACAATAGAATAGCTAGTGATTAGTGATTAGTCATCAACCCAACTGATTGAGGTCATCCCCTAGCCACGAGGAGGCAAAAAATAACTCACAAATATAGAGGTCTATGGAGTAGCCTCCATCAGACATGCCATTAGATGACTTTTCATCATCTAATTTCTCATATCAATATAAAATTGCATCAGGAGATAATAGTAATTTCCACATATAATCCATAAACTCTTCCATCTCTTCTAACAACACAACCTCCACTAAAGTCTAATGAGTATGTTAATGTTTTATAGCTTTGAAACAACCACTTGGTTATAACTTTTAGAGGTCAGATGGTGTAGTCAAATGGTCATAGCTAGTTTGGACTAAACTCAAATCAATCACCATTAGCACCTATGTGTCTTTTTATTTGAATTTAAGTATATCTAATACTTATTTGAGGAATATTGAATTAGAGATGGAAAATACAATCCACACAACTTATCATAATAATATTATGCTAGTCAATAATATCATACACACTATGACATATCAACTAACTCAAATTCCAAGCTTAATAAAGTCGATTAAGCACTCTCTCTTTTTTATCCATATACATAAGGGCAAGTCTAAGGATATATACTGTAATAATGAGAACTCAAATTGAAATGTTTGGAAGTTCTCAACCTAAGCCTAGGTATCACATTCCTACATAACATGCATCATAATAGGCTTAGTTTGATTTGGTCATGATCGATCATGAGATACCACCTACTCCATAAGTGTATGGTTAGACTTATGACAATTATATGGCACAACAACCATATCTACAACCACCATAACCTTTAATCGAGCAATTTAGTGCTCTATAAGCTGTAATTCAACAATGAAATCTTAATCTTTCTATGCCCTAAGTATTAGTTGTTAACTAACAAATAAGAGGAATAATTGATAAGCTTGAGTTAAAACAATGCTTAAGAGAGATGGGTTTAGAAGTTGGACGATGCAAATCTTATGGATATAATAACCTAGAAACCCACAACGATAACCAGTACCGTGGCATCGAGAGTTTATGTAACCAAACTCCTACCTAATTCCTATAAGAGACATGAACAAGAAGTATAGTAGATGCCACAAAGCTTGATTAATTCTTTGATAAGTCATAATAGTTTAATGAAGAACAAAAAAGTATAAGAAAAACATAACACACATAATAATTGCTTAAATCAAGGTTTATCTCTAAAAAAACTAAATACAAGCTAAATAACCATATTTATAATAGATAAAAACATCCTAAAAAATACTGGAAAAATAATAAAAAGAGCTATAAATAAAATAGGAAAAGAATTATAAAGCAACTAGGAAACTGATGCAATTCTCTCACAGTAGCTTTTGGACCTTATTGCAAATCATTCCCTATGTTGATTGCCCTAAAATCTTAACCCAATAGACCTATAGAAACGTTTGGTAAAATTCCAGCTCAATCCAATGCCCAGATAAAATATGATGCTTGTTATAGTAAAACTGTATATTAAAAAAAATAAACATCCAATTGCCAAAATTAATTAGCCCATGAAGTAGCTAGATTAGGCCCCTCTTGTGCTTGAATTAAATTGACTAAGGTCTGATATTCACTTATTGATGTTACCTCTTTGAAATCCTTTTTGACTCAAATATGTTAAATAAACATATTAAATGCATCTTTGAGCTTATTTGCCATTGATCTTGTAATTGGCCTAATTGTAACTCTCAATAGATCTTTTGTTGTAATTTGGATCGTATATTTAGACATATAACCAAACTTATATATAATCATCTATACCTTAAATGGATTGATAGGCTACATCCAATTCCTGAAGAAATCAAGATAGCTAACTCTAAATAATTTTTTGAAGAGGATAATCAATCAACAAGGAAACACATTACTAAGTTTACTAATCATTGTAATGATGATGTTGCTAATACCTCTGTGAAATAAAAATTACTTGGTTCATAACTAACTAAGACTACCTTTCATTAGTTCTTTATATTGCCACCTAATTAGGAAGAATTCAAGACTTATTTTCATAAGTATTTTTATAAATGTGAACTATCGATAACACTGGTTTACTTAGCTAGGATATTCCAATATCTAGAACATATGCCTTTCATTTCAGAAGTTTAAAAACCAAGTGCACTCCAACCATAATGGAGCAAGAATGCATTAAATTAATTTTACAAAGAATGCAATAGATTATATATATATATATAAAGGTTTGTAGAAACTAAATATTAAGATATCTATATTCTTATAAGTGATGTTGCTCGATATGAAAAGACACTAGCAAGACAAACAAAAAAATTCAACTTAGGGGAATATACCTAGCTTGCTACTTAAACAAGGTAGCAATGGTCCATTTAATGGCTGATTTAAACTTTGAGAAGGATTTTGAAGTTTAAAAATAATTAATATCAATCCCAAAACTCAAAAAGGCATCGCTATATTAAGAAAGACAAAATGAGGCTAACAAGACTATTGATAAAGAAATAAAAGTGGTTAGAAAAAACTAATGGAAATAAAAAATACATATTCAACGTTAAGAGAGTTAAAAAGAGATATATGATCATTTGATACGAGGACAAATCAATCTCTTGGGAAATCACATTGTTGTTGAAAAAATAAAGGAGAAGAAACATTATAAGTTATATAACTTATGAATAGATGATATTAATAATTATGTCATCTTCAAAAATCAAATCTAAAAAGGCATTGGAAGCAAGTCGCATTCTAAGATAATTAAGTTAGGTAACAACCCCTTACTTAAAGTAATAATAGTAATAACTACTCCTAAATCAAATGGACTTATTGGTAAAGGAGAAATACAATAGACAGTTTGATCAACCATGATAAAGGTTGGAGTTGGTCACTAATGTTACCACAAGTAAGAGATATATCGATCATGATAAGACTAAATGATTGGCACTAAAAGTTCTGTAAAATCACTTTATAAAATATACAGGTACTCTACTTATCATTTGATCATACATAAAAGAGAAATATTTGAAGATAAAATTGAATATATTGGCACATATCAAAAGTAAAAAAAAAATAAAATTAAGGCCAATTGACAATGAATGAAATAAACTTTAACTACAACATTAGTCATCCAAACTTAGAGGATGAAAAATTAGCTAGTGATCACCAGCATCTCCTAAACATTAAAAAATGATGAAAACAAAGTCAGCTAACCAAAACTCGATTTAAAAGGACGTATTCTTTAAACATACAAATGTGAAAGGATTATGTTAAATCATACAATATACCAAATAAATAGGTTTTGCAATTAGAAAAGACTAGTCAATAATAAATAGCAACAAACATTTGTTAGATTACTAACATGTGATATTAATGATCTACCACACATATGATTAATGCTATATTGGATTAAGGTAAATCCAGCACGAAAATAGTTATACAACACTACCTAATAGTTGATTTATGTAAGGACATACCAATTCTATATAAAAATAAATTCCTTGGTAAAAAGGGTGGTGAAGGTTCCAAGTCAAACACCATCTTCATCCATTCAACAACCCAAGAGGCAGATTTTAAACAATCTTTTAGAAAAGTGGAAAAAGGCTATCACAAAAATGATAAGGAAATCTAAATAAGCAAATCAACACAAGAAAAAAAAGGAAGCTAAGATAATGATTAATCATGGGAAAAAATAGAAACATGAAAAGGTCATTCAAAGAACAATAGCTAAAGAATTAGAGCTAAAAAGATGGGCAATACAACGATGGCCTAAAATTATGCCACTAAGTAACATACTCAAAATATCTCTTTGATCATTCAAAGAGAATAAAAGGGGGCATTCATGTTTAAAGAATCGAGAAAGTTACCCCAATTAAGAAGAAAACATCAAGTTGTTGAAATTATGGTGAAAATTAAACAAAACAACAATTTATCTAAACTAACCTTTCGAAACCTAAATAAGGTTTAATTGGTATCTTCATAAATGAGATACATAACTTTAATAGAAAATGACCTTATAGATGATGATGACACTTTCTTATATTAAAAAATCATAGAAGAATTGATCTCTAAAGCTATCCCATTAGACGAATCTGATTATTTAGCAGGGGGTTATTGCCCTTGTGACATTTTAGGTTATTAGGGGAGATTTTTCTGGTTAAAAAAATCTCCTCATTGGCTTTTTTTATAGAATATAATTGTTGGATTTGGCTAAGATTTCTATTGTGGTCTCATTGCCCTGTTTCTTGTTGCTGAATGGTAGAAATCAAATTTAAAGTTTCGATTGAAACTCCTTTCTTTTTAAACAAAGGTTGTCAACATTAATGTTGTCTGACATCGTAAAGGCCATCTCTCTATAATCAACCATTGGATTTGGATAAAACATATTCTAAGGCAACCCCCATACCCTCCCTAAACCACCCAAAACCACTTGAAATTAAAACCCCCAGTACCCCCATAAAAAACCTATAATACCACCACGGTGCCTAAAACCACCAACACAAACAACTCCACCCCTAACACCATTAACCAACTAAAAGGCTCTTGGGTTGATAAAGTAAGAGTATCAAACTCCACAACTCAATCTAAGATTGCATCATTCTCAATACAAGCCATTGGCACAATTTTAAAATCTTGAACCATATAGTGGATGAGAGCACATCATGATAGAACCATTGTATGGTGGGATTCTTTCTGACTTCAGCCTTAAGAGTGTCATGACGACCTAACAAGGCTTTATGATTTTTCAGTTTAAGAGTGAAGATGAAATTCATCTTGTTATAAAGAAAGGCTTATGGATGTTTGAGGGGAAAAACATTGTTCTTCAACCATGACACCCTTATTTTATCTTAGATAAGAACAAATTCTCCAAGGTTCTAGTTTGGATTCGCCTTTAGGGATTATTGTTTCCTATATGGAATGAAATAGGGCTTGGAATAGCTGTGAGTATATTAGGGTGACCATTGTCATGTGATGAGCAAACCCTTAACAACACCTATCTCGATTATGCTTGAGTTTGTATTGAGCTAGATGCTTTGTTGCCATTGGTTCATAGTCTCTAACTGAGATGTAGGTTGTCTTCAAAAGCCATCATGATTTTGGTTAACTATGAGTGGAGACCGAGAGTTTATAAATCTTGCAAAGTATTTGGACACTCATGCAAAGGCTTTGATTGAGATTATAAAATTACATGTTAATGATATGCTTAAGATCATGAATAGAAATGATTATTTAATGACATGTAACTCACAAATTAATATTATAGTAGTTGCTTCAACTTTGCCAAGGACTGCAGTTATTCCTAAAACAGTAGCCTTAGATACCATTACCCCATGAACTAGTTAAGTGGTTGAAGAATCCTAGGAACCAGCCAACCAGTTATACATAATAGTAGCCTCAATTGCCAATGCCCTAGGAATTGATCGACTAGACTAGGAGTCAATTGATCAGTTCTCTTATAAAGCAATTCTAGAAGTTATTAAACTTACTAACTTGATACTTGTTGTTGGGAAGGACATATTGGATGATGAATGTGGGTCAATTTATGACTTGAATACTAATATCTCACATTTAAAAAGGGACAAACTAATTTTGCTTACAAATGCTTAGTGTAAAAGCTCGGCTTCATATGATAAAACAAGGTTTTCAAAGACTTCTCCTCCTCCTCTTGCTGCTAGAAAAGGAAAAAAAAAAAAGGAAGGGGAAAAGTGTCTAAAGACCATTGATTATGCTCTTTTATTGTGTCTCCACTTTCTATTTTTATGTTTGGTTGTTGGAATATTTGGGGTTTTAATGGCAAAAAAAAAAATAGCAGTAAAGGTTTGGATAAATAAATACAGACTTACCTTAATTGGTCATCTTAAAACTAAGATTGCTTATAGCCAAATAGGGAGAGTTGATACAGCTATTAATCCTTCATCATGATAGTTCTTTCTAATGTTTTAAATTCTATTAATTGTTATATTCTTGTTAGTTGGGATTCAAAGGTGTATAATTGTCTGCTTTCTTTACTTAAATGGATAACTTATGAGGTGTCTAGTTCGGTTGATGGGTGCTCTTTTGTTGTCACTTTATGTATGGCCTTAATACACTTGCTTGGTTTCAGGATCTATGGCATTATTTTAAATGTAACTTTATTGCATTTTAGTCTAGAACGTGACTTATTTTGGGAGACTTTAATGCTATTTTAAGCTCTTCTAATAAATATAGGGGTGGTTCTACCTAGCATGGTTACATGAATGATTTTGGTAGTTGTGTGCATGTAACAGAACTGGTTAAAGTTTTTTATTTTGGTTTGAGGTTCACTTGGCATAATAGCCAACAAGCCAGCGATACTATCTTTGAGAAGCTAGATTGGATATTTGGTAGCTCATGTTAGCTCTCTAACTGGCTAACTACTCGCTCTGAGTTTGTGTCTAGGGACTTCCCTAATCATAGTGCCATGCTTGTTCAATTTGGTTATACCTTTTCTTAGGTAAAAGCTCTTTTTAAGTTGAATTTGTGGGTTATAGGGATGATTTTCCAGCTATAGTTATAGATGTTTGGTAGGTTCTTATTGATGGTAACCTAATGGTTAAGTTCACTAAGCTTTTGGGTATGCTTAAACCTAAGTTGAAGAGCTTACATCGGCACAACACTAACCACATCTTTAGTTATGTTGTTAAGGAAAAGGCCTAATGGACTGTAGTATAAGTTCTCCTTGATGTCTCTTCACACTCTGAAATGTATATGGGCTATATGAATTTGTAGGCTATATGGCATCTGAAAAGGAGCTTACTGAGTTCCTTCAATAGTGTGAGGATGAGGAAACCTTTTATAAGCAAGGATCACGTGTGTAGTGGCTCACTTTGAGTGACATAAACATTAAATTCTTCCCACGTAACTCTTTTTCATAGGTAGGTTAGGAATATGATACATGGTCTAATTGATAAGACAAGGATTCAATTAATTGAGCAGAAAGATTTGGGTTAGTTAATAGTTGGATACTTTTAGATACTTTTAGATACTTATTTCAGCTCCTTCAACTTCCTACACTGATGATACAGGCCATATTCCTCCTGACATGATTTTTTCTTTGGAGTCTTTTATCACAGATGATGAGATTAGGGTTGCCTTGCTCTCTATTCTGGATAACAAGGCTCCTGGTCTAAATGAATATACTTCATTGTTATTAAAAAATGTTAGGAGATTATTGGTGGTGACTTCATCGCAACAGTGAGGTTTTTCTTTGACACATGACTCTCTTAGATGTGTTAATGCTACCAGGATAGCTTTAGTTTCTAAAATTGAGAATCTTGTTAGTATGAATGATTTTAGGCTTGTCTCTTACTGCAATGTTATGGATAAGTGTGTATTTAAAGTCATTATCAGTAGGTTGAAGATGATCCTACCACATGTTATAGGCCCATCTTAAACTTCTTTTGTGTCCAGTGGCTAGATATCATATGCCATTTTATTAACCCAAGACTTATGCAAAATTATCATTTAACAGGTTCTATGCCTAGATGCTCCTTGAAGATAGACATAAGGAAAGTTTTTGATATTGTTAGTTAAGAGTATATCTTTTTAGGTTTGAGAGCCGTTGGGGTTCCTAGTTCCATGGTTAAATGGATTAAAGTCTGCATGTCTACAACGTATTTCTTGGAGGCAATAAATGGAGAATTAGATGGTTTCATCCCATCTTACTAGAGTATTCAATGGGGTGACCTTTTGTCCCCGTATCATTTTGTCTTGGTTGTATAGGTTCTTAATAGCATTCTTAGATAGGCCTCATAAGGTTCTAAATTCTAGTTCTACTAAAGGTGTCAACAAAACATGATCACTCACATTTGCTTTACTGATGACCTTATGATTTTCTATTAGGTGAATATGGAATTAGTTGGTATTGTGACAGGGGCCTTAAATGATCTTTCAAGATTGTCGGGATTGGTCACTAATTCGGAAAAGAGCCATATTTTACTGATGGGTGTTGATAATGAGATAAGGACTTCTCTATAAGCTTTTTTGGTTTTTAGACTAGGTTCCCTACCAATCAGGTATCTTAGTGTTCCTCTGATCACCACTCACTTGAAACATAATGACTATTTGCTTTTGGTTGAGCGGATTATCTCAAGGATCAAACTATGGACCTTGACATCTCTTACATATTTTTGTTGTCTCTAACTGATAAAATAGTTTTATTCTCCATTAAGTTATATTGGTCTACCATGTTTATTCTGCCAAGCTCAGTCATCTAGAGGATTGGAGGTATCTTAGTTGCATTTCTTTGGAAGGGTTCATCCTTATCCCACTTTGAGGCAAAACTATTTGGGCCTCATTTTGTTATTCTCCTAAAAAGGGTGGTCTGGGGATTAAAGAGATCAAACCATGGAATAAAATAGCTATTCTAAAACATTTATGACTCTTCTTTAATAGATCCTAGAGGAAGATTCTCCTTAATTGGGATTAGTGCAAAGGAATGTTTATCTATTACATTGGTGATGGAACAACTACTTTTCTTTGGTTGGATTATTGGTTGTTGGATAGTTAGCAGATCTGTGACCTTTTGCCTTTTAGGGTTCTCTCTTTCATAAGGTTGTCTTGGGATGCAAAAGTTTCGAACATCACTAAGAATGGTACCTGGGCTTTTCCTTCGAGTAATTAAGACCTTTAGCCTATTTAGGACTATGTTCTTTTCCAACCTATTATGCCTTACCAGATCACTATATCTGGAAGAGTCATTTATTAGGGAGATTTTTTATTAACTCAACTAAGGATTATTATTTTTATATAGATTTGAGACATACAGGCTCTATGCATTATCTCATCTAATTTCCATGTCACATCCTGAGACATTCACTTATTATATGGCTTGCTACTTTGGGTCATTTTCATACCATAAATAGACTATATGTTTATCAAATCATCACCTCCTCAGTATGTATCGTTTACAGGTTCCATGTTGAGACACATGACCATATGTTCTTCTAGTGTATTTTCTCAGCTTTGGTATGGGGTGCTATTATGAACAGGACCATTTTCGGGTGGCCTACTATAACATGGCAATGTTTGCTTCAATGGTTATCTTTGTACCTCAGGAAAAAGAATAAGTTCTTACATTTACTTGCCTAGTTAGTCCTCTCAACCATGATTTACTTCATCTAGTATGAGAGGAAAAACTGAGTCTTTTATCAGATTTATTAACCTCACCAGAATGTTAGTAAGGAGATCTTTTAGCTTATCCAGTCCTGCTTAGTAGATTTGGAATCCATTTGGCATCTTCCAGTGTCATAAGATTTTTTGTTTTAGCTATTATTCGGGTTCTACATAAGAGGTTTGTTGTTATTTGCAGAACTGGTCGACAGGTTCTAGAGTTTCTAGAAATCGGTTACCATTTCCTAGACTCTTTAGAATAACCAATCAATTGATTTTAGGGTTTCCAAATATCAGTGAACCAGTTTAACTATAGTTCCAATGTTGTTTTTTAGTTTTTTATTCTTTTAACTTTTGAGTATTTCTTTAGCTTTTGCTCTTTCTTTTTTTTGTGCCTTTAGGTCCTTTGACTCTTAGTAATGGACCTTTGTATTTTTCATGGGGTATGCCCTTTATATTTTGTTCAATTATTCTCTTTAATGCAATTTACATT
This sequence comes from Populus simonii, assembly GCA_007827005.2. NCBI lineage: Eukaryota > Viridiplantae > Streptophyta > Magnoliopsida > Malpighiales > Salicaceae > Populus > Populus simonii. Next base: position 5,840,412 of record CM017478.2, read on the forward strand.
TATAAAAAAAAAATCCCTAAAGAAACTAAACATCTTGGATGTAAAAAGGTCCTGTCACAATATTAAATTTATATAAGCGCGCACGCGCACATATATATAATGAAATAAAATTGAGATCATAGTACAATCCATACAATTAACTTATATACTATGTCTCATATCTATTTTAAAAATTATCTATCGTTCAATACGAATTCCTTTAATCTTTTTTAATCTTGTTAGATATTCTTGATTATCCATATTTGGATATTATTAATATCAGTTAAATTTTCTACGTGATTCTGACTTAATTTCAAATACCATTGACTTTCATTACTTTTATGTAAAAACTCTTGGCCATCCTAATTTGGATGTCATTAGCCTTCACTAATCTTATCGAATTTTCCTGATCATCCCAACTTGGACATTATTGGCCGAAGCTAATTTTATCAAACATTCCTGACCATCCCAACTTGGATTCCATTAGCCGAAGCAAATCCTATTAAATATTCCTGGTCATCCCAACTTGGATGCCATTAGTCAAAGCTAATCTTGTTAAATATTCTCAGTCATCCTTATATGGATGTCATTAGTTAAGCTAATCTTGTCAAATATTCCTGGACATCCTAATATGGATACCATTGGCTAAGCTAATCTTGTCAAATATTCTCAGTCATCATAATATAGATGTCATTAGTATGAGTGAGCAAAAAAATCAAAAAATCAAGAAAACTGGAAAAAAAATAACCGAACTGTGACAAAAACATATTAGAATTTTAAAAAAACAAACCGGTTCGATTTTGGTTTTATAAGCCTGAAACCAAAAAAACCGAACAAAAAAAACAAAAACTACCAAAAACAATCAAGCCAAACCAAAGCGATCCGGAATCGGTCTGTTTGAACCGGTTTTTGTTCTAAAATAACCAAACCAAAACCGATCGATTTGAACCGGTTTTGATTTTAAAAAAATAGATTTTGTTACTTTTTTTGATAAAAACCGAACCGAACCAACAATGATCACCCCTAGTCATTAACCGAAACTAATCTTATTTAATACTAAATTACTTTTCACAATTACATTGCTTTCAAAAATAAAACATCATAATTTTGTCAATTTAAATAAGAGGTAAGTCACCAACCTGATCCTCCTATATTGTAGACTCTTTTAATAGAAGGTCCAATACATGTCCTTCCTTCTGATTTATAAAGAAGCTTTTAATTTATGTTTTGTTAAAGTCATTTTCTACAATAAATTTGTTTTCACTTCTTGTACATCTATTTTTTCCCCTATACTTGTCAATTTGCTTTGTCACAGTATACACACATATACAAGGTATATTTTCAAGGTTAGTGTATTAATGCTCAACTATTTCTTTATTCATAACATTAGTCTTTGTTTCTATAAGTGGCACATATATAATGTATACGGTTCGTAATTATACAATCCAATGATTCCCACATTTATAATAGTAGCTTACACAAAGGCTAATATATAAAAAAATTCACACATTGGATTCTTTTCCCTAAATTTCTCCTTTTTGATCGTACCCCATGTCTTTTAATATGGACATGATATACTTGCTTTTCACATTCATTGTCATATAATTATGTTAGTTTGATATTTTACACCATCATCCTTTAATTATTATTAGCATCATTAATTGATTCTAAAATGTCAAGGTGTATTTGATATCACCCTTAATGTCTCTCTTTTCCAAGTCCAAGCATGGACTTCAATTAATGATTCTTCATCATGTCTTCTTTCTTACGCTTAACATGCCTTATACTTTTCCATTACATATCTCTTAATGAATTATAACATGTACATAATCATTAACAAAATTCTCTAATCTCTTAAGTTTTGTTCCAAGAAAAATAATTTTTTAACAAAGGATATTCATCATCATTGAATATATTCATAAACGCCTATAAGAAACATTTTCTTTCATATTTCTTTATCTGGGCCGAAATATAAGCAATTATTAAACAAAGTTTTATCTTGTCGCACCCTAATTATCAATCACCAATTAAATTCCTCTAATTGTTCAAGTCATTTTTCATTATTATTAACTTTTGTTTAAACTATCTATTTACATAACACATAGCTATCAATACATACACATAATCCATTTTCTTCTAATGTTCTCTAAGAGTGGTTGAAACTCAATCTTGATGCAACATCTATTCTTTTTTTTTTTTTAATTTAATAGAGTCAAATCCTCATTCACATCAAAATAACACAATATATTTCACATTTTTCAATTCAAGCAACATAGCCACACATAAATATAAGCAATAGAAATTTAAGATCATGGCGAGTTTCTTGACTATTAATATCATCAAAATAATAGGTAAGGAGTTAAATCATCAATAATATGCCTAAACACACATAGAACAACTTTCTTCTTCATTTTCTTTTTTTTTTGTCTGAATGGGTGAGGTTTGATTTCACTTTCAAATCTTCATGGATAATAATGTTATTTTTCTAAGTTACTCTCTCTCTCTCTCTCTCTCTATTTTTTCTAATCATGCAAATTCTTCATTTCCCCTAAAATGATTCAAGAACCATAACAAAAGAAATCTAAAATTTCTGAAAATTACTTACAATTTCTATTTAGAAGAAGCCTAATGTAACTCTAACTTGCGTTTTTATCTCCCCTGGACACCTCTTCATGTTTTTCTTCTTCATTTCTCTTTCACTTCTCTTGCTCTTCTCCTATTATACACCAACAAGTCTTTTCTCTTCTTTTGGTGTCAGCTCAAGTTTTAATGGTTGTCAACCCCCTGCATACCGTCCGTTACCACCGGTCGGGCTCTATAAAAACAAAGCACAGAAAAAAATGAAGGTTGGGCAGAGAGAGATGGAGAGAAAAAAGTAGAGGAGAGGAAGAAGAAAACAGAGGGGGAACCGCGGAGACATAGAGAGCTAAACCCAGCTTTGGTTTAGTCTCAGAATTCAAGCATAACATACAAATCAAAAAAAGAAGAAGAGAAAAGACGAAGAAAAATAGGGGATAGACAGAGTATTTAGAGAGTGACCAGAGAACAAAAAAAAAAGGGGAACAGAGGGAAGAACTGGAAAAGGGAACCGGAGGAAACAAAGGTTGAAACCTAAAAAACAAGGTATACAGAAAAGAACCAGCATTTCATCATCGTCTCCGTCCCTTCATTTCAATAACTGGGGCGATGAACAAAGTTAGAAGCGAAGGAAGAAACTCAAGAATGAAAAGAAAGCAAAAAAAAAAAGCAGAAGAAGGAACGAAGGAAAGGAGGTAGTGTCAGCCAGCTAGAGCTTCACCATCGTCTTCATCGCCTCTAACAGACCAGGTAAGCAACCTTTTCTCCTCTCTCGCATTGTTTCAGTTAATTAGTATTTTGCACTGTGCAAGTGAATGTGCAGCAACACGCGTGGATTAGCGCACACGTGTTGCTTGGCTCAACTAGGTCACTGGCTTGGGCCAGTGACAGGGTCGGGCTGGCAGGGTCCAGCTTAGCCCATGTTAAAAATACTAATTTAAATTTATTATTTTCTTGTTACGTAATATTTACCGACGCCAGAGTTGGAAATATTCGTAGTTGAATATTCACTGATGCCAGAGTCAGGAATATCACAAGCAAACCATCAAAGCATAAACTAACAAACTTTTAACAACTTAAGACAAAACCAGCAATGCAGCTTATCTCAGGTAGGGTGCGCTAGGGGTGCTAATACCTTCTCTAGCCACAACTAGTCCCGAACCATAGAATCTCTGTTGACCAGTTAGGATTTCTAGTGACTGTAATACTAGGTGGCAACTCATTAAGTAAGACATTTCCCTAAAAGAACAAGATGTCAGATATTTATTCTTTTTCCATCAAGACACCATATTTTTAAGTCCGCTGCGATGTCTGGTGCGACAAGGTAAAGGACTAAAAAAAATAGAAGTCAATCCTCTCTTAAAGAAAATGATCGATGGCTGGAAGGGGGAGAAAAGCCTATATCATCTTCAACTTCTCTTAGAACTACCCTCACCAAATCAATCATGCATGCCATTTTTCCACCTCTAAAAAGAGAAAACAATAAGAGAAAAGAGTTTCCATAACTGAAGCAAATGAATGATTACTACTGCAATGTTTCTTAGCTTTTACTGCTGAAAATGGTCTCTGGTTAAAGAAGAAGAAGATGAACAACGTTCTTTCAAACGACGCTGTTTTGAGATATGAGGTGGTCATTTGCGTTTTGACCCATGAATGTAATTAAGCCCCTGGTTTAAACTGTAATTGCCCCCCTGCATTTCCGCGCCATTTTCAAGCTAGTTCTTGGATTTTAATTTTTGCAATTTTGACCCCAATTAAACCCCAAACTTAATATTTCTTCAATTAAGTCCCTGAATAAATTAATTCCATTAAATCCAAGTCCAATTAAATCCCAATCTTATCAATTCATCATTTAAGTTCTTGATTTTGTCAATAAAACTAATCCAAAGTATAATTAAATCCCAAAACTTCCAATCATGTTGCCATTAACCCTAAATTTTAATTCATTCTTCATTTATTTTATTTTTATTTTTTTTTATCATCATTTTTTCATTTTTTTAATCATTTTTTCAGTTATGCTAACATCTTGGGCTATAAATACTAGCATGGTAACACATAAAGGGGTTAAATATTTAGCGATCATTAATTGGAATTTCTGGAATTTTTCAATCATTCATTCTCCTTGACAAGGGCATCTTTTCAGCAGTTAGTTAAAGCCATATGCAGACCGTTCTTGGCCTAATACCACCATAGCTTTTTCTTCAAGATAATTGATTTCAAGAAGTTGGTGTGAAGAAATTAGCTAGAGGAAGGGTTGGTGCCTTGGCAACCAACTTCAGTGTCCTTCCTTTTTCAGCTAAAACCGTTCTTCTCAATCGAGTCAGCAATCTTACCTATCCCAATGGCTTGTTCAATCCTCTTAGCTATAACAACCAGGTCAGTGAAATATTGTGCAGAGCTTCCAACCTTGAAAGTGTTGACAAACAAGTTGAGCATCTCATTTTCCAACAAATGAGGGTTAACGTGTACGACAGCCTCACACCACCTTTGAGTGTATTCTCTTATGGACTTTTTGTTGTCCTTTTTCATAGCTTGCAAGCTTGACCTATTAGGGCCCACATCCATATTGAACTTATATTGCCTAATAAAGGCATCAACTAAGTCCTTCCACTTTTTTATCTTGGTATTGTCCAACCACATATACCAAGTAAGGGTAACATCACTCAAACTATTTTGAAAGAAGTGAATCAAAAGTTTCTCGTTATAGACCACCTCAGCTATTTTGTTGCAGTACGCCTTGAGATGAGTTACAGGGCATTGAGTTCCTGTATATTTAATGAATTCTGGCACCCTAAACTTCTTAGGAATGACTACGTTAGGTACCAAACACATCTCAGTAGCTTTCACTAGGTCACACAAATGGTTTCCCTCAACTGCCCTTACCCTCTCTTCTAGGGTAGTCTATTTTTCCAGACTCTATTTTTTTATCACCTTGTCCTTTTGAGATTCCTTCTCTATAGAATCAATGGTAGATGAAATTCTCATGGGGTATGCTGGTTGGAAATGCATGACTTGTTGAAATTCAGAGGACACCCCATTTGCCCCCAAATTTTGTGGATCGAAATGAGTTACAGGCATAAGTTTAGGTTGAGCTATAAGTATTGCTTTTCTGGATTTAGATCTCAAAGCCTGTTCAAGTACACTAGTAAGCTTTGCGACTTCTTCTCTTAGACTTTCCAACTCGTTTGGTGTTGAGCTTCCAATTGAGCTCTTTCTTTATTTTTCATTTGTCTTTTTCTCGAACGAGTGTTATAGGTGGGTTTCAATGGGGAACCTATATTTCAACCTGCTAAATGTAAATCATGCAATTATACAAAAATGTTGAAAAAAATACGTATGAAATGCGGACTCACCCTTCATGGGATGACAACCTAATAGGAAGATTCTAATTATTGAGTGCATCCGGGGGTTGATCATTATCTAGTTTCAAAGGGTCTCTCGCATGCTCAGTGATCGTCCTTTAAAGGTTGATATGAGGCTTACAAGTAGTGTGAAAATAGAGGCCCTGAGTAATATCAGTTTGGCATATCTACCACTTCCAAGTAAACAATCAAGCAAGAGTTGGATGGTTTCACAAGTCTTACCCAGGCTAAAGCCATTGGGGTACTGCTACTTTCCCACTTATCTTAGATTTTAAAGTGTGTGCTCTCAAAGTGATGCATGAAAATATAAACAAGGATGCATGCTAAAGCAGTAAATGCAGGAAAAATAAACACAACAAACAAGATAGCAATAATAAGACAAAAGGCTAAAGCCATTCTGTCACCCGACATCGCGGTGACCTTAAAAATATGGTGTCTTGATGGAAAAAGAACAGACTCCACCTAGTATTACGGTCACCAGGAACCCTAACTAGTAAACAGAGATTCTATGGTTCGGGACTGGTTGTGGTTAGAGAAGGTATTAGCACCCCTAACGCACCCTACCTGAGGTAAGTTGCATTGTTGGTTTTGTCTTAAGTTGCTAAAAGTTTGTTGGTTTATGCTCTAATGGTTTGCTTGTGATATTCCTGACTCTGGCGTTAGTGAATATTCAACTACGAATATTTCAAACATTGGCGTTGGTGAATATTACGTAGCTAGAAAACAATAAATTTAAATCAGTATTTTTATTCCTGACTCTGGTGTTAGTAAATAAACCAATAAAATAAATTTATATTATTTTTATTCATGCATACACATATTTTTTTATTTTTTTATTTTTTTTAGGCTGGGTCCAGCTCAGCTTATATGGGCTGGGCTAGACCCTGCCAGCCCGACCCGATCACTAGCCCAAGCCAGTGACCTGGCTGAGCCAAGCAACACACGTGCGCTAATTCACGTGTGTTGCTGCACACTCACTTTCACAGTGCAAAATACTAATTAACTGAAATAATGTGAGAGATGAGAAAAGGGTTGCTTACCTGGTCTGCTGAAGGCGATGAAGACGATGGTGAAGCTCTGGTTGGCCGACACTACCTCCTCTCCTCCGTTCCTTCTTCTTCTTTGTTTTTGTTCTTGAGTTTCTTCCTTCACTTCTAACTTTGTTCGTCGCCCCGGTTATTGAAATGAAGGGACGAGGACGATGATGAAATGCTGGTTCTTTTCTGTATACCTTATTTTTTGGGTTTCAACCTCTGTTTCCTCTGGTTCCCTTTTCCAGTTCTTCCCTCTGTTCCCCCCTTTTTTTTTCTCTGGTCACTCTCTAAATACTCTATCTATCCCCTGTTTGTCTTCATCTTTTCTCTTTCTTTTTTTGATTTGTATGTTATGCTTGAATTCTAGGACTAAACTAAAGCTGGGTTTAGCTCTCTGTGTCTCCGTGGTTCCCCCTTTGTTTTCTTCTTCCTCTCCTCTGTTTTTTTCTCTTCATCTCTCTCTGCCCAGCCTCCATTTTTTTCGGTGCTCCTCTGTTTTTATAGAGCCTGACCGGTGGTAACGGATGATTTGCAGGGGGTCGACAACCATTAAAACACCCATAACTGAAGCAAATGAATGATTACTGCTGTAACGTTTCTCAGCTTTTACTGCTGAAAACGGTCTCTGGTTAAAGAAGAAAAAGATGAACAACGTTCTTTCAAACGACGCTGTTTTGTGATATGAGGTGGCCATTTGCGTTTTGACCCGTGAAGTTTTGAAAGTTTTGTAATTAAGCCCCTGGTTTAAACTGTAATTGCCCCCTGCATTTCCGCGCCATTTTCAAGCTAGTTCTTGGATTTTATTTTTTGCAATTTTGACCCCAATTAAACCCCAAACTTAATATTTCTTTAATTAAGTCCCTGAATAAATTAATTCCATTAAATCCAAGTCCAATTAAGTCCCAAACTTATCAATTCATCAATTAAGCTCTTGATTTGGTCAATAAAACTAGGAGTGTTCACGGTTCGGTTCGGTTCGGGTTTTATCAAAAAACGTAACCAAACCGAATTTTTTTTTAAAAAAAAAACCGAAACCGGTTCAAACCGACCGGTTTCGGTTCGGTTCGGTTCGGTTTTTTAGAGCAAAAACCAGTTCAAACCGGTTTGGCTCGGTTTGGCTCGGTTTTTTTTCGGTTTTTTTCGGTTCGGGTTCGGTTCGGTTCGGTTTTCCGGTTCCAGGCTTAAAAAACCAAAACTGAACCGAACCGGTCGGTTTTTTTAAAATTTTAATCGGTTTAATTGGTTTTTTTTCACGGTTCGGTTTTTTCGGTTATTTTTTTTCCGGTTTTCTCGGTTTAATTAGTTTTTCGGTTTTTTTGAACACCCCTAAATAAAACTAATCCAAAGTTTAATTAAATCTCAAAACTTCCAATCATGTTGTCATTAACCCCAAATTTTAATTCATTCTTCATTTATTTCATTTTTATTTGTTTTTCATCATCATTTTTTTATTTTTTTTTATCATTTTTTCAGTAAATAATAATAATAATAATAGTAATAACAATAATTAAAATAAAAGGGTAAAAAATCGGGTTATGACATACCTTATAATGTATAAGATATTTAGCCTCTTTTCTCTCATATTATTTAATGTGGTCCTTAGTTAGGTCACTAGTCTTTTTATTCCTAACCCTTAACAATCAAAATTGTTCATATGAGTTTATTCATTTTTATTTTCTCTAGATTCATAGTCATTTATTCAACTTTGCTTTCTTATCCATTTCTTCTCTCTCTCTTTCTCTCTTTTTTCTTTAGATTTTACATTCTTCACCTAGTAAGAAATTTCATCCCCAAAATTTAGGTGTCATACTTGGGTCTAAAAATAAGCTAGGATATTTCTTCCATATTTCAGATTCCCTCTTCCATGTTTCTTCTTTAATTTGTGAACTTCACCACATGACTCGTAAGATGAGAATCTTCTTACTTCGAAGTTCCTTTTCACCATACTCGAGTATTTTTACCATTTTCACTTCAAGTATTAAATCTTCTTTCACCTATACTAGTACTCGCGACAGTATTTATATAGGGTCCATTTTGGATTTTCACACTAAGAAGACATAGAATACATTGTGAATTTGGCTAATTGCAAAGGTAGGTCCAACTCATAGTCATAAGTCTGATTCATCTCTATATTTCAAATGGCCCAATGAACCTCGAGGCTAGTTTTTCTTTCATATAAAATCTCAACATATGTTTCTATAGGGCCACCTTCAAAAACACTTTGTCTTTCATACAAAATTCGAGAGGACTTCTTCATGTGTCTAAATACTTCTTTTGCCTATCCTAGGCTGCCTTTATTCAATCTTTAATAATCCTTACCTTTTCGGTGGTAACTTGGATTAGTTATGCTTCATACAAATTTTGGTCCCCTATGTCCTCTCAACATATCAGTGTTCTGCACTTTCTACCATATAGGGGCATCCCTATTGTTGCCTGATAGTTGTTATTATATGTAAATTCCACTACAGATATGTGTTTCTCATAGTCCCCCCTCTAAATTCCAAGGAACATGCTCTTAATAACTCTTCCAAAATTTGAATAACTCTTTCGGATTGACCATCAGTCCATGGGTGGAAAGCAGTGCTTACATTCAGTCTCGTTCCTAGGGCATGTTGTATGCTTGGCCAGAGACATGACAAAGTAAATGTATGAAGTACCAATTAGTATGGATTGGTCCTCCAATAATGATTCTATATATGCCAACCTACACAACCACTAGTAACTATTATGTTTTTCCCGACAATTATGGATATGCATTTCTTAATGAAGAGTCATACCCAATCATGCAAATCAAGGTTAGAGGTTTGACAAAAAGTGAAAGGTGTTTTACTCTAGAAGAGTTGGAAAGATAAATGAAGGGAAAATGAAATGTAGTAGAAAAACCTGTAAATGATGATAAAGTCAATAAGCCAATAAGCAATGAAGAAGCCATTGAACTTATCAAATAGATATAATATCATAATTATAGCATGGTTGACCAACTAAAGAAAACCCCATATTGGATATCCCTACTCTCTCTTATTTTGTGTTTAAAACCATATAAAAAGGCACTTTATAAGGTTTTAAATGAAACATAAGTTCTTAAAAATATCATATTTGATACCATTAAACATATGGTGGAAAGCATTTAGGCCACCAACTACCTGTTTTCTCTGAAGATGAACTAGGTTTGAAAGGCACTAGACACAACAAGTCGTTGCATGTCATGATTGAGTGTAAAGATTACATCACAACCAAGGTATTAATAAATAATGGCTTAACACTTAATGTGCTTCCAAGGCACATTTTAGACCATTTTTTGGTTGATACATCACACATGCATACAAGCAATATAATGACAAGGGATTATGGTGGTTCACTAAGGAAAGTGATCAGTAATATTGACATAGAATATTTTTATAGTTGTCATTGAACCATAACAGTTTCAGGTCACTTTATAAGTTATTAATATTCAAACTTCTAGTAACATATTGTTAGGATGACCTTGGATCTATGTTGTGGGAGCGGTGGCATTATCTTTCCATCAAAGGCTCAAATATGTGCTCAATGGAAGGCTAGTGACCATAAAAGTGAAAGAGGTGCTTTCTATGATAAAGATTATATCACTACCTTATATAAAAGCTGAAAGAAGTTAAGAAGGAGATCTTCATATCTTTGAGGTTGTGAATGTGGATTTGGTTCCTGAGAAAACAATACTTGTTACCCTAAATTTTTCAACCATGTTGTACATTTCATAACAATACTTTACATGAAAAATACCAAGAATTGTTTTTCTTTGGTTATTCAATAACCTTTAGCCACTTGATTAATTTTATGCAATCTTTTTATGTTAGAAATAATTCTAATGAAATTTTGGTAGAGTTTCTCCAAAATCTCATATCCTGCAATTGACACATCAACACTTTATACACATTAGATCCAACCCTTCTGGATCACCATATCAATCTCAATACATCAGGCAACCTTAAGCCTACCCTTTCACCTCATCATCTTTTATCAATCCATATGATAATCGATCATTAGCATAATATATAGCAATAACAATAATAAAACCATTTGAGCATACATTACAATTTTCAATACACAAAATAAATATAATTATTTAGTTAAAATTACACACTTGATAAATCTAGTTCCAAATTACATATGCATTTAGTTTATAGTATTCGTTACATAACCAAAAAGGAATTTTTAAAACATTTACGTACAAAGTAGATACCTAATCTATAAACATAAACAAAGAATTTATTACTTATGTTTGATATACGAGGTACCTAAAACACAATATACATTAACATAAATAAATATTTATATTTCATTAAAAATTTTATTTTACATATGTATAACCAAGATTCCATTCCAAATATTTCCCTGGCAATAAGCTTGTAATCTTCCACCTTTACATATAGCCAACCATTCAATCTTGATATCAGTACGCCTGGTATCATTAGTCACCATCTCGAGGCAAACTAAATTAATATCATTAGCCTCCACCACATGGCAAACTAATCACAATAAATCATGGCATCAGTATTAAATAATATCATTAGTCTCTATTATATGACAAATTAATCATAACAATTCTTGGTATCAGTATCAACTAATACCATCAGTCTCTACTATGTGGTAGACTAATCATAACAATTCTCGGTATCAATACCAACTAATACCACTAGTCTCCACCGCGTGGCAGACTAATAATAACAATTCCTAGTATCAGTACCGACTGATACCATTAGTCTCCACTGCATTGCAATTTTGTTTAGGATTTAATAAATTTTTAATTGGTTTGTTATATATTATTATATGGTTATTGTTGTCTCATGACTCGGAGTCACTAGTTAGGTAGGTCGGCCCATACTTGACTTGCGGTGTGGTACAGGCCAAAAGTTGTCTGTTTTGTTTTTGAAACTAAAAAAGAATTATAGCATAGAGGTACATAGACAAGGCCTCTTTTCATGGCCAAGTGCGTGGGTAGGCCAACGCGCCTAGCTTTTTATTTTTGTTTTTATCTAATACATTTTCAGGCAAGCTTAAGAAATCATTTTTTTGTTATTTAAAAGTCTCTTTTTGTTACTTGACTTTAAAAAAAAATCGATATTTAACTTTAAAAAACACACATTGTTTTTTAGCTCTGCACACCACCCTTTTTTTTAATAAAAAAATATTTTTGTTGTTTGATATAAAAAAAAAGGTCTCGCACACCTGATTGACGTATAATTAGATGAAAAAGATTTAGATAAAGTGTATGATCTAGATTGTGGGTTTGGCGGGTTAATCCAAGTCTACTTGAGTGTTTATTTTTTATCCTTTTTTAAATCAAATATTTTTATTTCTAGTTTTGTCCTTCAACATTGAGTTGATTGGGAATTGGACATCTTAAATTATTTTGGTTTGTTTTTTATGAAGTTATCACAGTTTCATTATTGGTGTCGAAAGTTTGGCAAGTTAACCTAGGTTGACCTAGATTGATTCAATATGTTGTCGTCTTAATAGTTTTTTTAAGTATAGTCCAATATATTATCATCTTAATATTTACAAAAAAAAATCATTTGAGATGTGTTAGATTTTAAATTCATGATTAATTTTTTTCTTTTAGAAAACATATTAGCAATGCCTAAACCTATTTTTTTAGTTTTTTTAAAAAAGATTAATCTGAGGCACGATGTCACATCTAATATCGCGGTGACCTACCCTCTTCTTAAAAGAGAAATATTGTTTGGTGTTTAGTGGGGTAAATGTTTGAAACTTATAAAAATAAGTCACTACCTAGTATTATGATCATTATGAATCCTAACTGATCTTCAGAGTTTTGAGGTAAATGATTGATTATGCTAAAAAGAAGATATTATCACCCTAAAACATGTTATCTAAGGTAAGTTGCATTAATACTTACATTTTATTTCTAATGGTTTGTTGTGCTTAATTTGTTAATAGTCTATCTACATAAATGATATCGAGTCTACTATAATGAGTTAAACCCTTGGTGAATCTCGAGGTTAAATCTATCCAATCTAAGGTCCAAGTTATGTTTTCTACTCCCAAATACTTAGTGAATTGACATATATCTATGAAAATTTATTTGTGATCATAACATGTGACCCATAATGGTCTATCAAACCATGATAGTGAATAATTGGATGAGTTTTTATTAGGTTTATTGAATCCAACCCTAATTCTAGGAAGAGTTGTTACTAAACTTGTTGTTTATACAATAGTGGCTCATGGATAATGATTGGTTAAGGTTTATTTATTCTATGGTACCAAAGTTTACTCATATTTTTATTTAATGAGGTCTTACATCGCTACCTTAGATATATAAATAGTGACCTTTTTACATGTTCGTTTACTTAAAAGTAGGGTCTAGTGACATTAAGTTATCTTTTTAGAAATGTTTTTACAATGATCTTTTTAGGATTCATTTTTCCTTGTGGTGTGTTATTAACAATCACCTTTTATAATTCAATTTTAGTTTATTACCCTTTATTAGTGTTTGTACATATTTATGCTAGTAAGTGGACAAGCTTGTTCAAAAATGATCAAGGACATGTCAAGAACACAAGATGAGATCAGGTATTGATCTTGGTCATATACGCCAAAAACATTTAAACTTGATAATGTATAGGTCTTTTAAAAGACCTACCTTGGTGTTAGGTTTGACTCTACTTATTCAAAAGAAACTATCCTAAAAATGGCATATTCTAAACTCAATAAACAATGATAAAAATATGAGCAATATAATCTCAAAACACTGAAAAACTAACAACCACATAAGGAATCCATCACTAGTACCATATTTGCATGCACATTTTTATCATCAAAAAAGGGACTAAACTACCCAACATACACACATTTAGGAAATAGTAAACTCTCAAAGTAGCTTATGAAAGGTGAGCAAATAAGCTCTTTCTATCTAAATTCAATATGTATTTTTTCAAATTGGATCAGAAAGGGAGAGCCTCCTCAGTCACAAGCCATTCATAACAAAATCCTCACATTTAAAGCATATCAATATAAATTTAATTATCTATATATTCCTCACGTGATCATATCAATTTTACCAAGCATCGGTATTCACAAACATATAGCCATAACATGCATTCACAAGCATTTAAACTTAAAAATAAAATCATAATAAACAAAAAAGTACAAATATACTTAAACTTGAAGGTTGACTAGACATAGGTATAATCACTCAAGGTTTTCGGAAACCCTAAGCCTTATATTTAAATGCTAGAATGAGACCTTATAGTTGCTTATCTAGAGTCTTGGGGAAACCTAAAACCCTAATTTTTTTTAATTAGGATCACAAGGCTAACATTAATATCGTTAATGACTACGAACTAAAAATAAACAGCTAGGCTATGATAAGCCAGTATGAAAGCCAAAATGTTTTTTTATATATAAAAATCAATAGAATAATTATTTAAGACAACAAGGATAACCACTTTTTATTTCTATATGAAGGCTAGCAAAACACATTAAACAACACCAAATATGTGAAAGAACGCACATTCAAGTTGATCAAAGCGATGCCCAAATTAGGCCAAACAATGACGACGACAATGTTATGTCGAGAGAAGATGAGAAAAAGCACAATTAGGGTTTTTGATCTTGGGGGCTAGGTTTTTTAATCGCTCTTGGAGAAGAAGACAAAGGTCATGTAAGCCTTTTATATCAAGGCTTTGAAATGCAGTCGTTCGACCCTGATAAAATTCAAGTTGGTCATTGAATGCCAGCATCTTTTTGGTTTTAATACCCTCTAAGTTTCAATTGTGCAATATGGCCTAAAGTCGAAGCCAGATCAATAAAAATTCCCAAATGGGTCCTTTGCCATATTTAAATGAAACCATATATATATATATATATATATATATATATATATTTGGGGGGGCTGAATTGAGGGCCTACGTAATTATTTTTGGACTTGGGTTTTTCAATTTTGGATCAGGTCCAATTGCATCACCCACAGCCACAGTCAAATTCGCTACGAGTCAAAGTTGAGGAGCCAGAGTCAAATTCCGAAGTCAATTATTTTTTGTGCTTCTTTCCAGGAAAACATCACCAGCCAGCCACAGGCAGATATTGGCTAAAGTTTCAAGCAACAATCCAAGATTCCAATCCTCACTATTTCTCTATTTATTATCTCGCTGTCTCTCTAAATTCCATCAAAACATTCAAATGGGTGTTCTGGGAATCAACAACTTGATCGATTGGGAGTCAGAGTCATACCCAGTGGCCACTGACTTCATTGCCATTCCATTATTTGCTGTCTTCTTCTTTTCAGTTAGATTTGTTCTTGACAAATATGTCTTTGAGGTATCATCTTACTACTCCCTTACGTTCTTACTGTTTGTAATGGTGGACTATGTTTTTTCATGCATGTAATATTCTGGGGTTGAGTAGTTATACTAATGGTTGGCGCCATATCAAATTGTTGTTGTTAATTATTACCATTTATTTACCTGCTGTTGGCTGTTAGTTCTGCTTTTGATGTTGAAAGTGCTTTGGGAGAATCAACCTTTTTGTTTCTTTCATCCTTTGCCTTTTTTATTTTAAGGGCAAATTCACCTTGGATGGAGCAATATTGCTCTTTCAAGTTTTTCATTGTATGTGAAAATATTTATCTTGCCAGTTAGTTATTCCATGGTAAATCAGAAGCGTGACAACAAACAGCTGTTTATTTCTGTTGCAGTGTTCAGCCAGAAGATTTATTTTTGGGAAGGGGCATGTTACAGTGGATGTTGGGAAACATGGAAACCGGAAGAAAGTTAATAAATTCAAAGAGTCCGCATGGAAATGTGTTTATTTTCTTTGTGCTGAGATTTTGGCTCTTTATGTTTCATATGATGAGCCTTGGTTCACTAATACTAAATATTTTTGGGTAGGACCTGGTGATCAAGTTTGGCCTGATCAGAAACTTAAGTGAGCTCTCCAACTATTTAAAAACATCTTTCCTATTATTACTATAGATAGCAGAATTAAGCTAGTTTTAGCATTAGATTTTCCTTCCATCGATTTTGTTAGGTTTATAAGTATACAATTTCATAGTTTCATATGATCATGCTTAGCTGACTGATTATTCTCTTCGTGCACAGATTCGAATTGAAGGTATTGTACATGTATGCTGGTGGGTTCTATACATACTCTATATTTGCTTTGGTTTTTTGGGAAACCAGGCGTTCAGACTTTGGTGTATCCATGGGCCATCACATTGTAACTGTCTTTCTCATTGTTCTGTCCTACATACTTAGGTATGTTTCAAAGGGCTTCAACTTCAAATTTGTTTTCCACTTCCTATGTTTTAAGAGCATTGATACTGATTATTTATCCCAAAAAATAAAAACAACCCAACAATAATGTAATACTGATTATCAACAGCTACAGTATAAGAGGATCACTCCATGCAAACTCAAATACATTTTTATCCCGGATAAGAACAGAGAAAATGTATAAACAAATTTAACACAATACATCCATCATACTGTCATACTTTTGTGCTAAAGATGCCTGCACGTTGTCTTTACAATCTGCTTCCTCTTGCAGGTTTGGTCGTGTTGGTGCTGTTGTTTTAGCCCTGCATGATGCAACTGATGTGTTCATGGAAATAGCAAAGATGTCAAAATATAGTGGCTACGAATTGATGGCTAGTGTTTTTTTCCTTCTCTTTGTTCTCTTCTGGACCATACTCCGCATCATTTACTACCCATTTTGGATACTTAGGAGCACAAGGTGAGTATCTGGCAAGGCAATAATTTATCAATAGTCATTGGTTTTCTCTTTTCCTTGAAATGACACAGAACTTGAGAAACCATGAGATTCTTATGATGCAGGAGGTCTAATTTGAGAATTTATAAAGATAACCTCAAATGAGAGGACCTCTATAATTTTCTCAAGCCATTTTTATACAAAAAAAATTGAAAGTTTGGATCTAAATTTCTTTTTGATTAGATATCGAAGTATATCTGACATTTCTACCTATCTACCCTGAGAACACTATCATCCTCTGCATTGCTCCAATTATTTTGTAAGACTCTTTAGGTGGATAAATAAATACGCTTCATTAGATTTTTTCCCTGTGAGAACTGAGTTAGCAGGAAAAATAGGTAGATTCAGTTATTTGCCATTTCAGCATTGCCTGGCTATATCTAATATGATATAATGTCGAAGTTTTTGGTGAGACAGTGCAATTATGTATGAACTCTTCACAGTTTTTCTCTTTGTGACCTTGCAACGTAGGCCCTCTCGCATTTTGGTTGGTTTCACTTTCAGTACCTGTGGGACTTATTAAATACTCTAAATAGAAGCCGCCAAAACAATCCTGCTGAATTAGGAAAATTTGTAATTGTGCTAATTTCTGATACATGTCAAGACAGTCTTTTCTTATTCAGCCCACAATCTTGCAACTATAGTTATCTTCTGGCCCTATGATCATTATCATGAACACTTGTGGACCAATTACCAGAACAGCTCTTTCCTTGTGTTGTTAATGGAGGCATTCATGGCCAGGACATCATGAATCTCATGTCTAATCTTTTCAGTTTGCTTCTTCTAATTCCCTTCACTCACTGCTTCTGTTTCAGTACAGTCCAACACCCTCCAATCTCAATATTCTTTCCATTCCAGCAATATAAAACATGTATTTTTGGGCCATAATTTGAACTTTCCATATATTCACCGGCAAAAGAGTTGAGCTTTTTTAACTATAATTTATTAGAGATACAGATACAGCCTCCAACTCTGAACATTCTTTTTGTATAAATATGTCTTAGTAGTGGATTTTGAACTATTATAGCACTGTTAAGGATTGCAGTTGAGAGATAATATTTACTCTAGTAAGCATTTAAATCCAATAGACAGAAAAGAAGGAGAAAAAAAGAGAGAAAAAAGAGTAGAACTCTAGGTGTAAATAGAGTATTAAACAGTGGCAGTTCATTTTTTAACTCCTTTTTATTCATTTTATCTTTTCTTATTTTTCTGAGACGAAACATAATGCCTGCCTGTTATTTTTTTTTCTGGTATTAAGTTTTTGCATACTTCATCACAGCTATGAAATTGTTTCGGCCCTCAACAAGGAAAAGCAAATGGTGGATGGATCTATCTATTATTATCTCTTCAACACTCTTCTGTTTTCCTTGCTTGTTCTTCATATTTATTGGTGGATCTTGATGGTTGGGATGGTCATGGCACAAATCCAAGCGGGAGGCCAAGTTAGTGATGATGTTCGTTCAGGTAAGGAGCATGATTTCCAAACACAAATTTGCAGCTTTTTCTATACACAAGCACAAGCATAAACACAATGAAAGAAAACAAAACTCAATTGATGTATATGCAGGGTGAAATTTTCATGAAAAAAACAACTAACCTTATCATTGCTTTACTAATATTATACAGTAAGACTTGCATTTAGCATCTGTTTCTAGCAGTATGTGGGACATAGTAAAAATGTTTGGGATTTGTTGGTTTTTTACCCAAGGAAAGCTTGGGGGAAACAAAAGATGACTGAAGATTGGAATACGTCTGCATTATTAACAGTACTGTACATTGATTTGTTAGAATTCTGTGATGTGATAGGAATGCAATAGGAATTCTTATTGCAAGTAGAAGCCACCATGCTCAAGCATTTAAGGTTCCTGTGAATGATAACCTAAATGCCTTTTGAATATTCTAGGGTCAAGAAAACTTATTGTTCAATGAAAAAAATTGTATTTCTCATTATTTATTTATTTTTAACTACATTTTAAACATTTTGTGGGTAGAGAGCCTCTAATACATTGCTTTTTTATTCATGTCATTGAAAAGTTTTATGATTTGTTGAACATTAGCTATAACCTATTAACTATGTTTACACCTGGAAAAGTGATTTATCCTTATCTTAACCTTATGGGATACTGATACTCCTTGATTACTTTCCAATAGATATAAACTTCTTCTGAGAATGCCCAATAATATTCTATATTGCTAACCATTAAAACATTCTGGAAAATTCACAAACAGTACTTACAAATTGAGTTGCTCGCGCAACGCCGCGGTTATGGATTCAAAGTGTTAGCAATGTTCCGGCGGGCATATTTTTAAAGAAAACAATAGGCGTAAACTCATAACATGACCAAGACGACGCTGTTGAAACCTGATCTGATTAAAAATATAATTTAAAGACAATGCTAGTTGAACTTTTTTAAAAAGAATGTCCAAGCTGCAAAGAACTCTTTGACAATGTCATTAAACTCGGCGTAATGGGTTAACCTTGAAACCTTTTGGCTCGACTCATTGCCTAGGCTGGGCTTCAAATTAAACCATGTGAGAGTTTGCCTTGACATCACATAGTCTACTTATAGGGTCCAAAAATATCCTAGATGACCGGTCAAAAGGTGGTTTTGCTTTAAAAAAATCAATATGATATTTTTTTTAATAATGAGATATCGATATATTGGATCGACCTGAATCAACCCAGGTTATTCCGCAATCCAAGTCATGAAGATGACCATAATAAGCTAACCTGGTTGGGTCATTTTGTCTCTTTCTTTTCCCTTCTCTTTTCTCCTCGATTGGCCTTCATCGAGCTCGGGTGGGACAAAATTTGGGACTAAATTAAAAGAGTTATTAGATAAATAGGGACGAAATTGAACAAAGAGATAAAAAATGGATTGTGCATTTAACAAATGCAAACACATGAGGAAGGCCTTAGTCGAATAGTGGAGGCACATGCAAGCCTCTTCTAAACTGTGATGGATCCTTTTTTGGTGTTGTTGGAATCGTCTTGACTGGAGCTTCCTTTCACAGCAGCATGTGGTGACGATGTAGCTCCGGTGTGGTTCTGATCCTTTTTTCTTTCTTTCTTTTCCTCTATTTTATCTCCCATAACCTTGGTTTTCATGCATGATTTCTTCTCTTATTCCTTTCAAGGACAAGAGGGCTTCATTTTTTTCTCATCTTCAATTGTAGTCCTTTTATTTTCAATCTTCTAAAAAACAAAAAATCTGAACTTCTTTTTGTAAAATCGAGTGTCAATAAATTGGCAGGATTTTTATATATTGTATGAAAGACCCACAGGGAGTTCATCGAAACAAACTATTAAGGCTGATTTCTAATAAAATCAATGTGAAAGGACCAAATTGAAAAAAAAAATACATGACTAAAATAAAAGCAAAAAAATAAAAATAAAATTGCACTGTGTGAATCCACAATGTAATTGAGCATAGGGTTACAGTGGAATGAATGGTGTTTTACCTAACTCTTTTACTATTTTGTTAACGTTAATGTGTGTAGGTCATTTTTCAACATTTAATGGAAAATTAAATTATGTTCATGTTTGTAGAGATTCTAAGACAAACTGAATTGTTGTGATTACAACTACAACAGAGTTATTTAAGAAAAGTATATGTTCCGAATATCCTAAATTTTTGTTGTTGTAACTTTTTAATAGTGAATTTTTTGCTTATACACAGATTCTGAAGGTGAGGATGACCATGATGATTAATAGAAAGCATAAAATATGCACATGTAGCCAGGTGATCCAGAAACCATATCTTCATCACTTAAATCATCTGCGCTCTTTGATGGCATTAACAATGTCTCAGTTCTGCCTTAATGCAGATGGACATCAAGAAAAGACACCTCAACTTTGTCAATACTCTGTTTCCATTTGTAAGTAGGTATTCTGAGTTAGTTTTGGCGATAAACAAGTACATTGATTGAAGGAATTTGTATAATATATTGGGGACACATGAGGGGTTGGTTAGAAATATATAAACTGGCAGATATAGTTGATTTGTGGTTCATGATTTGGTGAATATAAAACATTTTCATGGTTTCTCACCTCACTGAGCATAGGAAATTTGTTAGTGGAAACTTTTAACTGCATGATTCTGTTATTTGTTCTGCTACTTGCAATTGTTCCCTTTTTTTATGGATTGAAGAAGGTGAACATGCTGCTTTTCTTTTCTTTTTCATGCCTAACAATCAAGATGCCTAAATTCAATGATAGTTTAGCCATGGGAATTACTTCCTTTTATGCTCACTTTTCTTGTTTACCCTGGGAATTGACATATATCCTTGTTAGTATAGCTTGCAGGAAGTCTGCTTTCCTTTGGAGAATGTCCTTTCAGGATAGTAACATAGTAAAAGGGACATTTCCAAGACAAAAATCCCGGAATGGAATGGATCTTTTCTTCACCTATTTTTATAAAAACACCATTATCTTCATTCGTATCATTTGACCGTCTGAAATATCTTTAGGAATTCAGATGTTTATTTTTTTGGTGAATTAGTGGCAGTTCATAACTTCATATGCAAATGCATTCTAGTCTCTCTTTTTTAAAAAAAAAAAAAAATACTGCATGATCTCATTGGAGCATTGTAGTCTCTGAAGTTTGGTCATCCTGGTTTATACATTTCAATCTGTTCCTAAAATCCCAGGAAGAGTGTTGATTTCATTGGAGCAGTTTCAGCTAATCATACTGCACGATCTCTTAGGATAGGAAAGTCAATTTAATTATGTGGCATCTTCGATTCAATCTGTCTGCCTGGTAACAACTAACATGTGGAGACTTTTCTGAGGGAGTCTATTCTGGAATCTTCAATTGAATGAGCAAGCATGGCATGAACTCCAGAAATTTCAGTCAATGAAAAGGATTCATGTAGTTGGCCCCTACTAGTTTAGGATGAAGGCGTTGTTGATGAGTTGGGTTGGTGCTTGTATAGAGGAATCTTTGGTGAAAAGTAAAGATTGAGCAGTGTCCTTGGAGACAATATATATGGATTCTTTTGATGTCCTTTGGAGAATTTATGATGCATTTTGTTTTACAAGAAACGAGAGAGATTACTAAAGAAATGCAATGCGGAGTAAAAGAGAGTTCTTAAGACTGGAAAAAGTAGGAAGCATTCACTATTTGCTAGTGCAGTCAATCAATCATAACGCCAACGCTTTCTTGCCTCTTCGGTGTTATAATGATTTTCTTTTCTTCTTGCTCTCTCTTCCTTCGTTTTTTTTTTTTTTTAAGAACTCGTCTCTCCCCGTCTTGTTCATTTTCTTTTCCCGTGTAAGCAAAAGCTCTCGCCATTATTTGAAACTAAAAAAAACAAAAACAAAAAGGTTTAAAACGTTCCCATTAAGAAGAAAAGAAATGAGGTTAGAAGCTCACTGGGGAGAGCACATGTGGCACTTTCAACCTTTCTTGATAGATTGGATACTGTTGTTCATGCAGTCATTTTGGTGGCTTCAGTTGTAACAGCCATCATCACAGTAAAAAGAAGAATCTGATGATGAGTGCTTTTGTGAGTGGAAAAAAAGAAGAAAGAGCAGAGCAGCCAATAAGATTGATGAGTAGATACCTCGGATAGAGAGTGAGGTCCAATAACGAGGTGTGACCCTTCCATAGCCTGAAGGATGGGACCAAAAATTCGGAGCTTTCACTTTGGATAAAAAAGAACCTGAAAAGTTTGGACGCATCATCTCTCCTTCCCCTATTCTTTCCGCGTGGTTGGGCTTGCTTTTGTTTATGTGGGATATCTTTCCCACCAGAAAGATGGAAAGCGCTTTACTCCTCTCTAAAGCTCCCCGCAATTAAGCCTTTTTTCTTGACAAACTATCATTTCTTCATTACATTAAGATGAGTCAGCTGGAAGGCATGAAAGTAACGAGATATCTGATGTTCACACATGACAATGAGGTGTCAGAATCAGGTCCTTTTGCATCACATTCTCATCCATCAACTGTATCCATATATAGCTCTTAAGCCTTCCCAAGTGTGATACAAAATGTAACACTGTGATGTAGTTAGGTTATACTGTGGTTAGTACAGAAATTGGCATCCTTGGATATTATTCTAGGCCTTAAAGATGTTTTGAAATTTGGAATCCTTGGACATTACACTTGGCTACACTAATTAGAAACTGGAAGAACCGACAACTCTTGGTGGGAGCATAGTGTAAAAAAAACATCCTGTGAAAGCTATCCAATGGCTGTGCAGGAAAGGATACTCAGTCAGGATGAATAGGATGAGACTGAGGGCCAACTAAGATCCAAAACATAAGGTGGAAAACTCATATGAACCCTCGAATAATAAATTCAATAGTGGCTGGCGCTTGAGATGCAACTGTGCTTTACTCTCCTCCTATCGTAGCTCCTTGTTAGAACTGAGTCTAGGCTTCTTTATACGAGGTTGAGTTCTTTTTTCTGCTTTGTGGACCCTTCCTATCACACTATCCAAGGCATAAAAGTGCAATCAGCTTTTATTAATGATCAGCAACAAGACTGGATTCTTGTTGTTGACCTCGAGCTTCAGAATATGTAACGATGCTGCTAGTCTTTTTTCTTTCTCTTATGGGGGAAGGGGTTAGGTAGGGTGCATGAAAGAAAAACATCAAACTAGAAATATAACATTTGACCAAAATACTCCTAAAACCAATTGAGAAAGAGCTCAGGTGGTATTCATCTTCATCGTATATAGAAAGCATAATGGGAATAGAAATAAATGCACGTTTAAAGTACAAAAAAAATTTAATTATAAAAGATAGGACCAAGTTTTATTCTCGTTTACCACAAATTGCTTAATCTCAGAAGTAGTCTATGTCAGTTAACTTGCTAGCTCTCATGTCAATAGCTCATTTTCTGTGGTGGCCTGATGTGATTTTCATTCTTTTATTGTACTTTGGATAGAGATGTGAAGTTTAGAGTAATTTCTAGAAGAGTTTGTGGGGTAAGTTCGAGATTCAACTGAACTTTTGTAGTGCATATCATCCTCAGACAGATGAACAAATAGAGGTGATGAATTGAAGCCTTGGCAACGTGTTGTGCATGCATATAAAAGGTTAGTTTGTCATTTCATGTGATTTAAATTTTTTTATGGATGAATGATGTTTTCAGTAATTTATAAAAAAACAAGGTAAGGTGTAAAATAGGTAATTCTCCCTAATAAAAATCGTGCACCAGCAAACTTGTAAAATCTTGCAGAATAATCTCGGCTACAAGATCTTCCAAGCACAAAAGAGCAGAATTAACATCCATCATCCTTTGTCAGAATTGTTTCTTCAAGTATTGGTCGTCAGCTGTCAGTTCTTCATGCGATAACTTGTGCACGCATATCCATGGCATCAACACAAGTGAAGTAGGAGTAGGTATAGTGGTTACTGTAAGCAAAGAAGAAGGGAGGTAGAATCAGAAAACGTGTAATATCAAGTAGCTGCAAGAGGTTGTTCTGTATCCTGTGGCTGTGGTTGATATGTTTCAGGTGAACTGCAAGCAAGCTCTTAAGGTTCTTCGTGCGTCTCTCTCTTTGTTACTTTTTGGAATCTTTTAGCACACCAAAGAAAAGAGTGCTTTCTCAACTGGCCAGGCAAATCCTACACCTCGTATCTAACTGGCTCTCCGCTGACAGTTAAGGTTTTTGTTTGCAGTTTAACATGGTGCAAAAGGGACGACTGTTTTACAATTTTCATCTTGCATATTATGGAATGACCTTCAAAGGTAATTATTCTCCTGGTAGAAAAAGCCCTGAGCTGCTGTCTGCTAGCTTGAAGCTTCTTCTCTCTTACCACATTCGTTCTCTTTAGGTTGGTTCTGAAACTGACTTGGCTAGTGGGCTCAGAACTCATGATACAGCGGTCCGATCTGGGTAAAAAACACTAACCGAACCAGGAGTTGTTATTCTTTGAAAATATGACCTGGGTCGAACCGAAAACCTATTAAATGAACTTTAGTTGGCAGAGAAAAGGTGAAGAAAGTTGTCTTCAACAAAGTTCGATGACTACATTAAAGAAAAGCAACAGATCCATTTGCAAGAGTTTTATTCAAGCTATAATTTACAGGATAAAGGGTATTGTGTTCTTTGAAACTCTCTTCAAGAAAGGCTGGTTGCTCTTTAAAAAGCCTTTGTCTCTTCCTTGTCAAATCGTTCTCTTCATCATCACTTCCTCTTGAATCCTCTATAACCTCCTTTTTGTGAACGAAAGAAGACAACTCCCTTGCTAGCTGCTGCTTCCTAGCTTAGCCTGAGCAAAACCAATCAAGCCTTGATATATCTCAAGATTTTGTTTTTGGTTTTTTTCAAGATGGTATCCCAAGAAAGACATGCTTTGTTGGATAGGCTTATATATATTTGATGATGATCTTAAACGCCAGATAAGCTAGGATTTGTTTACTTCATCCATGCTCTGTCACCATTTATTATCCTTGAACTAAACCATTGAATATTTGTGTGCAAAAGACAATCCAGTTCCGTAAATTACAGATTGTAAAATAAATACAACTGTGACAACGATGCACTAAAATTAAGCCACTGCACAACTGACAAAACTATTGCCAAAAAAAGGAAATCATCTCTCTGTAACCGTTTGAACAAACTGCTACTACTTTGTTCCGCTTTGGTATTTTGAACATCCACCATCACGGGTGTATAGGAAGTTGCTGAGCTGCACAATCATCCGCTGCATTCCCAATGTAATATTCTTTTGTTCTATATTATTATCTCAATTTGAAAACTTTGAGATCAGCTTGTCAACATGAATTATGATATCATCAATGCGAGGACGAACTGCTGCCTGAGGTTGAAGCATCCATGTCACAAACTGATGAAGAGCTTCTGGGTATGGAGGTTTCGGTCCAGCTGGCCACTTTATCTGTGCATTTACAATGGCCAATTGAAGGCTTCCTCCAGACTCTCCAAGTGCATATTCAAATGGAGATACTCCGTACCTGTGGAAATCAGCCATAAGAAAAGTCAGAAACATGTAGCTGCAGGTTGAGACATAAATGAGATCTTGCTTCACCTTAGAGGGCAAGGCAACAGATTTTGAAATTACAAACAACAGTTAAAAGGAAATGTGAATGTACAAGAATATAAAGTTTCAGAAAACATGATGCACCCAGGAACATGCTTGCAGCAAACACATCGATACAACACAGACAGACGCACGCGCACACAAAGCATGCATGTGCTCACACTCACACACATGATAACGCATCTATGAGTTATATATGCAACCATATAAACTAATTTCAATACCGTTGTAAATAAGAATTACAAGGAAAAAAAAAAGTCAATAAATACTAAACCTAAAATTATACAAAACAGCAGATGGACTCCGTGGTCCTCAATAGTGGGTAAGCACAGGCATATATAAAATCAAACAGTTTTCACTGCAGAAAGTAAGAAGTATACAACACAAGACTAGTTACAAATGATTTCTGATAATAGAATAAAAACTATGACTGAAGCAAACGATTCTTACATTATTGCATATAGTGTGCATCCTAGTGACCAAATATCAGTTCTCTCATCAATGTCTGCATGGCTGGGGCAATCCCACAACTCAGGAGCTCTGAAAGGTGCTGAACAATGCTCAGACGCCCATTCCTACATTATAGCCATCAAAATCTAGCCATGATACAGTGGTGGATGCTAATATCTTACAGAAATCCACATATGCTAAACAAACTAAAAAGTAAAGGCTCCCTTGTGTGGTGATAAATTCATAATCAAATAAACTTCAAGAACATTTTAACTTTTATTATGAAAAATAGATGAAGAAATTGAACAAAGCATTCAATCGAATGAAGCTTTAAAGATCACACAAGTATGCACCAAGAAAAAATTGTACAAGTACATAACAAAAACCCATAAAAATATATATTGGTACATGGATGCACTAAGAAGGTTGCTGATAATGATACTGATGAAGAATGAACATAGAAGAGTAAAAGATTACAATCTGCAAGTATGAAAAGAAAAGGAGAATAAAAATGATTACCTGCAACTGTAGTGCCTCTGAGCGAGATCGAATTTGCCTTTTTGCAGGTCGAGCACTCCCAAAATCCATCAATATAGCAAGAGGTGATTTCCCTTGCCTATGTGTTAGGAGAACATTACCAGGTTTGACATCATTGTGTGCATATGAAGGGTCAAGATTGTGCATATGTTTCAGCCCTGCACAAAGCTGCAGCGGCATTTTTCATAAGTGGGCATAGGACACAATACATTTGATGCATATCGAAGTATGATATTAACGCACATGTAAAGATACTACTGCATAACAATCCTGCTTCAAGATCATAATGTATTGAATTAACAAGAAAATTATATATCATTTCTATTCACCTGTCGAAATATTTGAAGAACATCTGTGGTAGAAAAGAATTCCTTTTTAGCTTTCATAGCAGTGGAGTTGTCCAGTAAGGTTCCATCCAAGTGAACCGGAAATAACAAATAGGCTTCATGGTTCCAAGATCCTTCTTGAGTAGCCTATCCAGTAAAACATAACAGGACAAAAGAATGTTTAAGTAAAAGGTATGAAAGAAGAGACTCGAAAATAAGTTATTTTCAAGTCTCCTTGTCACTAATTTTGAAGTACAGAATAAAAATCAACCCTAATTTGATCGAATGACACTAAAGGATCTTGGCCTCGTGTTTGGAAAATGGTTAATGGCTGGAATTTCCCATTTGTTAAAGCAATATAGAAAGTCCAACCCGCATGACATTTGTACATAAATTATTTTCAATTCAACATACAAGTTCCTATTCTTCTGTTATACAACGTGCTATTACTTCTACACATAGGCTACTAGCTATGAACATGAAGGGGATTCTGCAGTGATAGTTTCACAAATAGAGGGTTCTACGCCTCTGATTGGATAGGAAAACATTGTTGGATTAGAAATCCATGTAGGAGATGCACACACAGATACAGGCACATAAACATTAAGAAACTTCAACAAAACCCAGAAGCGAAGAAGAGAACATGGGTCCAAGTTCCTTAAAATTCTGACTTGTTACCCAATGAATGCTCTACTCTCAAAAACTTCCCTACCATGATGCAGATAGACAGAATATGTCCATCCAAGAGACTCAGATGAATTAATGACAAACACAACATCAATTTTATAAGAAATCTATCTACAATAATTTGAAAAGGAAGAACTTGCAGTTATTACCTTAACTGCAATAATAGCATGATCAAGAAGGGGAAGCAGATTGGGGTGATTGAATAGTGAAGAAACATGAATCTCTTCCCGCACCAACTCCAACTGCTCATTATTCTGAATAAGAACTTTCTTCATAGCATAAGTTCCATCACCTGCACAGTATTTAAAGTCAGACCGATGGTGTAACTGAATTCATTTCTTTTCCCCAAATGCTAAAAAAAGTTATATGCACGCGCGCACATATTCATCATACACATATTCATCATTTTACAGCGAAAGGAGGAAAAAAGCTGAGATGGTACATTTTGAAAGTGTGATAGAGGTTGTTTTTTAAAGTATATTTTACTCTCAAACGCATCAAAATAATGTTTTTTTTTATTTTTTAAAATTCATTTTTGACATTAGCACATTAAAACAATCCAAAAACACTCAAAAAAAAATTTAAAAGCATGATTGTGCTGCAATGCCAAACAAGGTCTAATTTAAGAGATCTGATTGAGTTTCAAGATTCAATGTTTTTGCCCCAGATACAAGTAAACTGAAAAATTTTCAAGGTGCTTACCTCATACAAATTCAAAAACATCATAATTTTAGGATCAGCTAAATAACCTGACCAATGAAACACCGTAAGATTAAATTCAACAACAAAACATTCTAGCTTCCCTCATAAAATCAAGACCATATATATGCATATCCAAATGGCATAATTTACAACAGAAATGTTGTAGATCAGGGATCAATTACAAAACATTACAGCACTAATCACTCAAACACCAAATGATTATGTCCACATAAATGACATCCCATATGCTTTAAGATCCATATTTCAGCAACCACAAGAGAACACGTAAGGAAATATTTAAGAGAAAGGAAATAGATGTCAGTAATAAGATATCGAATCTTTTTAATTAAGATTTGAGATTGAGAAGGTACCAGAGAGATGAGATTTGTCCTTGACTTTTTTAGAGAGGCCACCAGCAACAGCACCACCACCAGAAGCAGGAGCGGAGGCGTTGACCACCTCCTTGACCAAAAACACATAGGCAAATCCACCTTCACCAAGCTGCCTCACGATCCTGAATCTGTTCTCATTGATCCACACATCTCCCCCTCCGTTAACGGCGTCGTATAATGCATTCAGCCCCGAAAAAGAGCACCCCATCTATCTCTGAACTCTCTCTCTTTCTCTCTTCTGTCTTTCTGTGTGTGTGGAAGAGCGAAGGGGAGCGGATCTTGGACTCTCTCTCTCTCTGGTTTCTTGTTCCCTGTTTGGAGAACGAAATTAATTAATTTTACTTGCTTAAATGTCTATTTTTTATTTGATTTGATTTCCAAAAATATGAATTTGTCCTCAAAACATTTTAAAAAAAAATTTCAACCAAGTTTTTTTTATCAATATTTTTGTCAAATGTTTCTTCGAATTGACGTTATTTTATAATAATATTTATAAGAAGCAGGCAAAGAAAATTTTTCTCCCGGGTAGAATAAGAACTTTTTATTAAAAAGATATATAAAATTTTCTAACATGTATTTTATAAAAAAAAAATCTTAATTATAAACCATAATATTTATATATATTTAATTAAATAAATTAATATTTAATTAAAAAATAGCTAAAATTAAAATATTTGATCTCTCAGTACAAATCAAGTACTCAATTAGCCCATTAAACTTATTACCATGGGCACAAAATTAGAGTGGATTCATGAGGAGAAAAGTTAAAAAAAAAATGCGAAGACCACTCATCAAAAAAATATATCTTGAATAATAAAATTAAAAAAAAAATTAAAAATGATCTAGAAAAGACTAAAGTAATGAGGTCGGGACCGACCGCATAGAAGGTAAACCCAAAACAGATGAAGCAAAATTATCAATAAAAAAATGGTTAACAAAGAAACTAAAAAAATAAAAAATAAATAAAAACAATAAAAAAAATCGAATCAACTTGGGATTGGGATAACACCATATAAAGGAAAGTGAAAGAAAGAAAAAAAGCACGAATAACAATTAAAAAAATTAATGTCGAATGATAAAATTAAAGATAAATCAATTTTATAAAAAAAAACCAAGAAAAAAATTAAATACAACTCGATTTAACTTTTGAAATTTGTGATCTTGACCATCAAACTGTGACTAACCTCATAAAAGAGGGAAATAACAAACACAATTATCAACTAAAAAAATGGTAAGGGATTGAATTGTAAAGAAAAAAAAAGCAAGAGAAAAGGCATTCAAAACAAAAACAAAACAAACAACAATAAAAAAAATGGGAACCAAATTCAACATAAAAGTAAATTAAAATCAAATACTTAGGCATTAAATTGAAAACAAATTATAATTAATAAAAGGGTAAAATAAAATTAAAAGAATAAAGATCAAATTTGATATGAAAATCAAATTAAACTTAATGTTACGGATGAAATTGTAAGAAAAAATCAATTTTAAAAATTATCTCAAACCAAACAAATAGCAATGAAAAGAATAGAGACCAAGTTTGAAAGATGAAAAAGATGAAAAAGTTGAATGGGGTGAAATTGAAAAGAATTTTTAATTTTATAAATTATTCCAAATAAAATAAATAATAACCAAAACAACAGGGACCAAATCTGAAGGGATTAACAATTAAAGGGCCTCTTTAAAATCTTGAAGGTACATGCGTGTAAATTGAGTAGGAGAGAGAGAAGAAGGGGGGAAAGGTCGTTGATGCCAAACTAAATAACCTTTGGCCACATGCACCTCCTCCTCGTAGATGCGCGTCGAGACGATTCAAATATCACTGTGGAAGATGATGTTTGACCACCAGGTGTCCCCGCACGCACCGTTCAAATAGTATTGGACTTCCCACGCACTAACAAGTCATCAACAAATTTTTTTTAATAATATTTGTAAATATTAAATTACGTTGCTCTAAACTAATCTGACAATTACAAAAAAAGTCTGAGCACAAATTCAAAAATGCCCTTGAACATAAATTATAGAAAATCCAAACCCAGGGGCATGTAAGTCATTTTACTATTCATTAAAAATGGCAAAGACGAAAACACTCTTAAACATAGGCTTTAAATAATTTTGAATATATGGGTATAAAGATCATTTTACTCTGTATCATAAAATGAAAAGATGTCTTTACCCCATTTAAATTTTAGAATGACAAATAGATCATTGTGAAATTACTAAATTACCCCAATATCATCCTTTCTTGGTTATGTTTTCAATGGAAAAATAGGATTTTCACCCTAAAATTCTAAAAAGCCACCAGTTTCATCTATTTTTTTCACTTCAGTCCCTGCCTTTTAATTTCACCCTCCCTAACAAATTAACCTAAATTGACATATAATTTGGTCCAATAAAAACTAAATGAAAAAAAAAAAACATTGTGAATAGTGTGTCCACAATGTTTTGTAAAGGGATCCACAATGCTTTTTGCACAGTTGATTCCGCACACCTTTTAATATTACTTATAATACTAGATTGGTTAACGTGCTATGTCACGGGCTTATCTAATTTTTTATATATATAAAAAAGATGTTTAGATGTTGTTACTTTTAAATAAGTAAGAAAAATCTGCAATTCAGATCATAGACCTGTTTTGATCCAATAAGTTTGTTTTATTTAATTGTATGATAAAAAAAAATACAACAAAAATAAATGAACTAGATTAAAAAATAAAGTGATGATGATGATGATCTGCATACCAAAATATGCTTGCCAAAAATAAATAAATCATGAAGCTTATTTTTCAAGTAACTCAATGCTGAAAGACTAAATTAAAAAAAAAATCAAGAAATGACAAAATAAAAGACTTGATTCAACTCAACTTAGCATATAAAACCTACAACTCTAGTCGCAAGTCTTGGATAAGCCCAAAACAAGCAAATAAAAAAAATACAAAGTCAAGTTCCCAACAAACCCAATATAGAAGGATAAAAGGAAAGGAAAAATCAATTAAAAAAAATCATCCACAAACCACCCACAAAACCCTGCGGCCTTGGACATCCAAACGGGATAGCCTAATAAAAGGCAAAATGAAAAAACAACATGAAGCTTGATTTTGGAAAAAAAAAAAAAAAACAAACTTAAAGTTAAAGGACAAAACCGAAAAAATATTAAATTTTAAAAAAAATCACCCTGAAAAAAATTTTGAGTCGATCCAAGCTAACACACTAAACTCGCGACCTAGGTCACGAGATCATGATAGCCTCATAAAAAGGAAACCGAAGAAAATCATGAAACTCAATTTCTAACAAATTCAATGTTGATGGATGGAATTGAAAAAGAAAATCAGTGTTGAAAAAGGACCTAAGAAAGAAAGATATTAACTCGGGTTAGCTTTTCAAACCTCTGACCTAAATCATGATATTCGGATTTCCCCATAAAACAATCATGAAGCCCAATACTCAACCAATTCAATGTTGAAAGATTAAGTCGATAGTAAAAATCAATTTTAAAAATGACCCATAACAAAAAAATGAAAAAGGACCCAATCTAAAAAACAAAAATGAGAGGAGTACTTTGTTGATAGAGCAACGTGAAGTTCGAGGAGATTAGAGAGAAAATAGGGAAGAGAAGAAAAAAAAATTAAAAATGGCCCTCCATGCAGAACCAACCGCCACACACGTAACGTCGCTAGAAAGGTCTTACCTAGATGAATTGAATGCCATCAAAGATGGCGGCGTTCTAACATCGGAAGAAGCCACACACATCGCCAAAGCGTGGAGGCTTTCTTTACTCACTGGTACATGCAATGCACGACCAACCCATTTTTCATTACCCATCAACTTTAGTCCCTCCAATTATTTTCAGTCTCAAACTTGGTTCCTCAAGCCTTAATTCTTTTAGATAAATAAAATTGAATTTTATTTTGCAAAACAAGCATCAACCAAGCATTGGAAGTTTTTCTTAATATCACAGAATCCTCATATTTAGGCAACTAATAAACTTTATTAAATCCAATCCTAAAAAAATTTCATTTTAAAGGATCAAATAGAAAAAAAATAAAAATTGAGTGACCAAAATTTTTTTGGGGTTGATCTTTCCCTTGCCCGTATGCATTTCAGTCCCTGATTCTTCCAAGAAAAGGGGCTTAATATTTTTGTATTGTTCAAATTTGGTCCTCATAGCTTAAATTGTTTTATATCAATACAATTTCATTTAATTTAGCCAAACCAAGCATCAATCGAGCATTGTTTTTCCTCTGACATTGTGAGAACCTTACCCAAAGTCAACTAAATAAAAATATTAAGTCCAATACCAACCCAACCCGAATTGAAAAGAATGAAATTGAAGAACAAAAAACACTAAAGTGGCCAAAAAAAAATTGATACTATTACAATCTATAATAATTTTGTGTCTGGGTGAACAATAATTTTCCTTAGCGTTTTATTTTTATATATAACAAGCATAACAAATTTAAAATTTTAATAATATTCATTAATTTCTTCATCAAATTTTATTCAAATATGCATAGATAAGACTTATAATATTGATTGATAGAGAAGGGGGGGAATTCTTGAAATATTGATAACCTAATGGATATAATTTATAGATTTAGGATATAATTGATAAGAGATATAAATAGGTTTGGAACTAAATTGAGTGTTTCACTTTCTTTTCTTTTCCATTTTTTGCTAATTTTTTTTTATGTCTTCTTGTTTATCTCAGTTTAAGTTTTGGTCTCTCATGCATCTCTCAAAAACAGACAAATGGCTTTTGTTATTTGTTGCTTTCAATGAGCATATTTGAAGACTGGAGTGGGAATAAATAATGCTTAAGTTGTTCATCAGAAATTGATACTAATATTAATGATGATAACCATAACAAATTAGATTTTATAGTATTAATCTACCAAAGAAACAAAAAAAATCTATTATAATTGTAATAACTCTATGATTAAAAAATAGATTTATTTTAATTCAATTATAACTGTGTTTAATTGTGTTTCTTATGATATGAAAGTTAAATAGAAAGTGAAACTCATAAACGCTTATATATAAAAATAGATGCTTGTTATAGTGATAAGAAACCTTAATATTTGAAGTAAGGAAGATTGAAAATAAGATTTTTAGTGGTTAAGAATCTCATGTTGATGCTTGAAAACCAATTTTATAATTTAAAAAATTTATGATTGGAAGAAAATTATTTTAATATTATAGTATTATCAATGGAGTCTCAAACTTATAAATTTTGTCAATTTTACTTTAATGTTAAACAATGTCACCCTTAAGAAATTTCATCCAATGTACCCATACTTAGCAAGCATTTCTATCCTATGTGTGAAATTAAATCATGATATGGCCTAAAACACAAATTTAATAATAACAAATTTCACATTACTAGACTAGCTTGAATAAAAGGATGGTTTACAAAATTTAGTATGATTATGTACTAATATAATTTTTCAAGCATGTAAAGACAACATGTAAATTGGATAAATTCCTTCAACTATAACTAAGATTGAATGGAGCGAAGTATGACCATTTGAAACAAAATTTATAAAATTAAAAGATTTGTAAAGATGCCATTAAGGGTTAAATTAATATTTTCTCAAAATAAATTTATTTGAATTTATAGTATAAATTGCTTGCAAAAAATCTCTCCCAAAATATATTTAAACATCTCTTACCATTGAAATAAAAACAAAAGATTTTGTATAAACCTATATATATAAGATTTTTGAAAGGGAGAACTTCACATCATGTACACTCTCTTGAACATCATAAGTAAATAAATAAATAAAAAGACAATGTGTCAGTTGTAGATGCTAATTTATAAAAAATTAAAATCCATCACGAAAACACTTTGAACTATAAGTATTTTTACTATTAACTTAAGCAATTTAACAATTTATCAATTTGAGAAAAATTCTTAATTCATTAAAAATCAATCACCATTACAAATAATAACATCAATCATCTATAAATCATTATTCACATCAGTCATGACATAATTATAGCACAATTTTATAAAAGTTATCATAAACCTGTCATTATTTATCTTCTCTGGACATGGCCAACCACCTAAGGTCTTTTTAGCCCCATAAGTTTTTCATTAATTCATCATAATGTCCTTCATTCCATAACCTATAATGTTTCTAAAGACTCAATTTCAAAGAAATTTTCTTTTCCCTTAAATTCACATTAAGAGCCCTAAATCAATTTGCTAGAATCTGAATGAGAATCAAGTAAATTTCATTCAAATCAACATAAACAAGCTCTAAACATCCTACTGAATTGTAAATTGAGTTTTGAATGCTCATCAGTTTAAGTTTTTTCAAATCTCTTTTTTATTCCCCTTCTTTCTTTTCTTCTTTCTCTCTTCAAATCTGAAATTTCATAAGAAAGGAAGGATGTAAACCCCAAGAATTTAATAATAATAATAATAAATGGTAAGAAGGATTGTTTTGAAAGTTTTTTTTTTTAAGAAGAAGAAAGGGAGGGATTCTTAACTTTTATGTCTGTCCTGAGCTTCTTTCATCCTCTCTCTAATTATCCTCACTTTATCAGTAATCATTTATACCATTTTTGATCCCTACAACTTCCTTTCACTCACTTCATCCCAGCAGATAATGGTACAATATTTTCTCTCATATAGTGCTTTATATGGGGTCATACCAATAGTAGTTTAATATCTATTATTGTATGTGAATTCTACTAGTGGTAAAGATCCTCTCAATTTCCTCTAAATTCTAGTATATATGTCCTTAGAAGATCTTCAAGTGTCTGAATGGTCCTTTCAAACTAACCATCTGTTTAAGGATGAAATATAGTACTTAAGTTTAATTTAGTTCCTAAAGCCCGTTGTAGACTCGACCATAATCTCGATGTGAACCTTGGATCCCAATCTAATACAATTGATACTAGCACCCCTATGCAATCTAATCACTTCATTTACATATAACCTGGCTAGTTTATCCACTAAACCTGTTATTTTTATTGGTAAAAACAAGGCAGATTTTGTGAGTCTATCCATAATTACCCATATAGCATCATTACCATTCCTACCTCTAGGCAATCCTGACATAAAATTCATATTGATATCTTCCCATTTTCATTCTAGAATTGACAACGACTGTAGTTTCCCCATAGGCTTTTGATGTTTCACTTTTACTTGTTGACAAATTCCATAGTTTGCCATAAATTTTGCTATTTCTCTTTTCATGTTAAGCCATCAATAGTGCTCCTTTAAGTCTTTACACATCTTGGTACTTTCTAGGTACGTCTCAAATCTGGATTCATGAGCTTCTCTTATCTGGCAAATAAACTCTCCTACCCATTGCCACTAACCCCATTTAAAATTTGAAAAAGTGTTTCAATTCATTGATTCACCTTTTCTTTAACCTTTTCTATTTCCTCATCCCATTGTTGAGCCTCTAGAACTTTATCGTGTAGTATTGATCGAATCTTAATCTAAGATATTAAGGACCTATTCGATCTTATACTTAATTGTAAGTTCATCCCTTTTAGTTATGCTAAAACCCTACGCTCTTGGACCTCTACACCACATATCACTGTCTTTCCTTTTCAACTTAAAGCATCAGTAACTATATTCGTCTTTCCTAGATGATAGTTAATCATACAATTATAGTCCTCTATCAGTTTCACCCATCTTCTTTATCACATAATTAGCTTTTTTTTGTGACATTAAATACATCAAGCTTTTGTGATTTGTAAAAATCAATATCCGAGATCCATATAAGCAATGTCTCCATACTCGAAGAACAAACACTACCACTGCAAATCAAGGTTGTCAATTCCGTTCTATTTTGTCCAGAATGGCCGAAACATTTCATACCAATTCAAAAAACAGAACAAAACGAAATAATTTTCATCTCATTTCAAATCTCGGTCCGTTTCGGATTTTTCAGCTAAATTTTGGTCGGAATGTTCTGGTTTCATTCCACATGTTCCGTTCCGGTCTTGAAAAGTCATTGAATCAAATTGAACATGATTCAATTTAATTAATTAAATCACCCAAGTATAAAAAGCTCTTTTTCATTACTATTTTCAATAACAATGATATTAATAATAATATTGAAACTTATTAGTACTATTTTCATTAACAATGATATTAATTTTTTAAAATTAGATTTATCACTAATATATATGGTTTATATTCATGTTGTTTTTTTCATGTTTATACTTTGTAGGAATTTGAGCAAAACAAGGAATGCTTTAGATTCCATAAGCTTTGATAACATTGACCTAGCTTTATATTTAAAATATTTGTGTTAAAACATTTTACTTTCATAATATTTTGATATTTTATTTAAGTTGAATTACTTTAAGTTAAAGATCTATTTTATCTTGACTAATTAGAAATATTTTAAATTTTGAAATTATATTTGTTTGACATTGTTTTTGTATTGCATAATTTATAATTAATTTATCTTGAATTTGAATTATGTTTGTTGAATATATATATATATATATATGAACAATTCAACCCTGAAACGGCACGCCGAAACACTCTAAAACTGAAACATTCCATTCGAATTGAAAAAATGAAACACCTACCGAAACGGAATTGACAACCTTGCTGCAAATTCCAAATCATGCACAGGGTAATTTACTTCATAAGGCTTCAATTATCTTAATGCATAAGCAATTACTCTTTTATATTACATCGCACACACCCTAAACCTTTTTTTAGAAGCATTAGTGCACACTACAAAACCTTCAGTCCTAGATGGTAGAGTCAACACTATAGCTGAGGTGAACCTTTCTTTTAATTCTTAAAAACTCTCCTCATATTTGTTTGACTAGACTAATCTAACTTCTTTACGGGTTAATTGAGTTAAAGGAGATGCAATAGTTAAAAACCCCTCAATAAATCTTCGATAATATTCTACGACTATTTTATCAGTGGTGAGAATTCTCAAGTAAGTTAGAATATACCCTGGAGAAAATAAAAATAAATCAGCACGTGAAAAATATTGATGAACTGAGCTCAATTTTATAGAAATTACATATGATATATTTAATGAGTGGCATTGTTGTAAATAAGAGGAAAATGTTTTCTTCCCCTTTGAAAGCCAAGACAGACGCCATTTATAGGGGGAGGGGAAACTTGAAAATCTCTTCATTTCTTCTTCTTTCTTTCTTTCTTGAATTGAATGGCATAAAGACTTTAGTTTAAGGGTTTTCCATTTAAAGAAAAATCAAACCTGAATTAGTAAGCTTTATAGAGAGAAAGAGATTGAAAGTTTGGAAGAGAGAGAGAGAGAGAGAGAGAGAGAGAGAGAGAGAGAGGTGTCTCTATTGAAGGAGAAAGAAGATTTTTAATGAATTATCGATCAAAACTCATTTAAACTGAGTTAGTCATGAGAGGTAAGAAGTTTAATTACAAGAAATTTTATTATTTTGGGTAGGGAAATAAAAAAAAACCCAAATTTGAATTTGTTAGGGTTTATGATTGATTTTTTAAAAATGATAATTTGAATGGCTCTTTGTTAATTTATGATGTGATGATGCTTATTAAGCAAATTGAAGGAATTTTGGTCAATTATGGGGTTTTACTATGAATGACCAAGTTGTTAGTTTTAAAAAGTAGAGGAATTTAAAAAATTGGCTTTGATTTAGGTTGTTTTGGATTTCTTTGTGTTATTGGGATGATTTATGTGCTTAATTATGATTATAATAGTGGTGGAATTGTTTTTTTTTTTTTTGTTTGACTATGGATGATGGTATTTGGCTAAAAATTAGTACGGAAATTTTCTATGTTGGAATTAAAAAAAGGGTTGTTTTAGTTAATCCTTGGGTGATTTGATTTGGAAATGGTGTGATAAGTAACAAATTAAAAAAAAAAAAGCAATTTATGGATTCCCAAATTTCTAAGTGGCCGACCAAAATTGAAGGTATAAAGGATTCGGAAACTTGGTTTGATTATATAATTTTTGTGTTGATTGATGATGTGTGAGTTAATTTATTGTAATTGGATGAAATTTAGGATTATTGCATGATTGGATACTTGTGGGCATGTGTTTAAAAAATATAGGAATGTGAAATCCTAGGTTTATTATAGTTGAGATCTTTATTGACTAAAAATTAAGTTAATTGGTGTTTGGAAATTGATGAATTGAGAAACAATTGAAGAGATTTGGTTAACCAAATGGTTTTATTTAGAAGTGGTCAAAATGTTAGTTATGGGAATTTTAAAGAATTAAAAATAATTGACATTGGTTTTTGGTTAATTTATAATGTTGTGATGTTTTGCATGTTTGATTTTGAGTATGAAAGATGCAAGGTTGATTATTATGTGTGTTGTTATGAGAAATGAGAAATTGAATTACGTAAATATGAGAATTTTACATGTTAAATGTAATTGGTTGTTTGGGCAAAATCTTTAAATTATTGGTGTTGAAATTTGCCTAACTATGAAGTAAATTGAAGACAATGTGGGTTTAGTTATTATGTGTTCATCAATATAAAAGTAAGGAATCATGTGTTTAAGCATTTTATTGAAATTGTAACATTATGAAATTTCTATGTTAAAACCCTAAATTGATAGTGTGGATATTAATTATTGGTTTGTGATGTGTTGGGTATTAAATTGAAATTTAGAAGGGTAAAATTCCTAAGTGTGGATTTAATTTGATGGTATGAATATTGATTTATTGATTGTAATATTAATTAATGTTTGTAATGTTTCTGGATATTAATTGAGATTTTGGATGTGCGCTTTAATTGGTGGAGTGAACATCAAAAAATGATTGTTATGTGTGTGGAAACTTAAGGGATTATGGAAGTATGGAAACTCCTAGGCTTGAAAGTATAATTGAAAGTAGGAACATTCATAAATAGGTTGTGTTATATTTGAACCTAAATTAGTAATATGAAGATGCTAAATTGTTTGTTTGAATGTAAAATTTGTAATATGGAATTTTTGAATTGGGTGTTTGAATGTGAAATTATAATATTGAAATATTGAATTGTGTGTTGAATGCGAAATAATGTTATGGTAAAATTCAAAAGTGAAAAAATGGATTCATTATGTCCATGTTTTTAATGCCCGAAACAGACTAAGATATGCAAATGTATGTGGTGACTTATGTATTTATGTGTTTAGGCTGAATTGGTTGTTAAATGAATAATTGAATGTGTATTTGGCTAAACAAAAGTTAATTGTTTGAGAGTTGTAGAAGAAACGTCTTGGGTGGAACTTGACTTCTCAAGAGCATATGCTGCAGAAACTTCAGGTAAGGGGACCGCCTTTACCTCTTTGATTAATTAAGTTGTTCATGTAAATGTTGAAATACAAATTGTATATTTATATGTATTATTGAAAACAAATGTTCATCATCAAAATTATGGTATTATGAAAGATAATATTACAAGATTAATGCCTGGTGGAAAATAAATATCATTAGAAATTATACCTTTAGGGTGGAAAAATGATGTTTTCAAGCAGAATAATGATATTAAATAAGAATACACCCACATGACAATAACAAAGTAAACATATGAAATGACCACAATAACAAGATTCGATAACGTATGACTACAATGATAGAGATTATCTAGTTAATACTTGTATTAGCCTCAATGGTGAAAATTGATAATGTAAATAGTAAGTCGGTTGCAACGACAAAGACTAGTTAGTTTAATTCTCAAAATGGACACAACAATGAAACTTGATGATGTTAAAAATAAGTGTTGTCTGCACCGATATAAACTAACTAGTTTAATACTTGTTTTAGCTGCAATGGGAAAAATCAATAATGTAAATAGTAAGTCAGCTACAACGGCAGAGACTAATTAGTTTAATCCTCTAAATAGGTGCAATGGTGAAACTTGATAATATTAAAAATAAGTTGACTGCAATGACAGAGACTAATTAATTATATGTTAAAGTTTCTTATTTGGATAGAGACTTACTGATTATATGCTAAAGTTGGCTAATTAGATAGAGACTTGTCTATTTTATATCTTAGTCGGCTGTTTAAATAGAGACTAATTAATTATAAGTTAAAGTTGATTGTTTGGATGAAGACTTATTGATTATACGTTAAAGTCGGTCATTTGGATAAAAACTTACAAATTATATGCTAAAGTCGATTGTTTGGACAGAGACTTGTCTATTTTATATCCCAATCGGCTGTTTGGATGGAGACTAATTACTTATATGTTAAAGTTGGCTCTATAAATGGAGATTAAATGTGTTAAACTAAAGTTGGCCATCTTAAGAAAGTTAAGTTAAATGGGCTGTGTCAGCTAGGATCTTGTAGAAAATATGGAGTTGTCCTTAATAGATGAAACGAGGTTAAGGACTAATTTGAGCAAAATAAAACTATTATGGTCGTGTTTATGACTAAACTTTGACATAGCATATGTGTGTAAAGTATGTCTAGATTTTTATATTCATTGTCTCCATTACTATATATTTCAGGTCCATCATAGCTACACCATCTCAAAAATTACACGGATTGTATTGTTTAGTCTTTCTTTTAGATAGATAGAATTTTTTAATTTCAATTTTCATGTTATGTAGTTTACCGTTGTGTATTTATTAAGTGTTAGTATTTTGAAATTTAAGATTAAATAGTAGGATGTATTTCTAATTATTAAAGTTTTCATTGTTCAATATATATATAATCATTTAAATGGTAAATTCACCATAATTATTAAAACCAGACTGACCCGATGGGTTGACCCAATGGCTGATTTGGTCCGAGTAAGCTAGAAGACCAGGGCAAGCAAAAACCCGGCAAAACCCGCCGAGTTGACCTGTGACCCGGGCGACCCGACAGAACCCGGTTGAGACCCGTTTTTTTTCTCTTTCAATGTGTTTTTTCGCCTAGCTAGAGACCCCTTTTTTTTTAGATTTTTAGTTGATTATTAACCCTTTTCAAAGTTCACTATATAAAAACTAGAAGAATTTTTTATTTTTTCAATATGGAATTTGAAGCCATTTAGTATATATACTCTATGTTCACAAGAAAAAAAATTATTTTTTCAATATGGGATTTGAAACCCTTTAGTATATATACTCTATATTCACAAGAAAAATGTTATGTTTTTTTAATGTAAATAAAAAACTTTTTTTTTTTAAATACTTCAACTTAAAAGATACACTAACACTAATATAGTATCTTTTTAAAGTGGAATACAAAACTTTTTGAAATAATCTTTTAAACTTTATTATTTATAACATGTATAGCATATATTCACATTGATTGTTTCTTAATTTTTTCATATAAAATATTAAAATTTCAATTTTTTTTTAATTTTTTCGGGTTGATTCGGTTGACCTGGGTCAACCCATGTAACTCGGGATCAGGCTCCTTGACTAGATCATCTTCGAGTCAGGTCTGATAACTATGAAATCCACTAGGGGTATTGATGGTATAAATAAATTGCAATGTCAACTTTAGTTGTTTTTACATATAATAAAGTGGATTAAAATTTTGGGTACAATCCGGTGCAAGAAAAACCCTATCAAAATCTTAATTGAAATGTATAATATGATTCCTTACTACGTATGCGATAAATACTACAAGTTTTATAAATCGAGATGGAATTGTTTAAATGATTCAAGAGAAAGTAAATTATGAATTAAGCCAGTTAAAAAAAAAATCCCAAAAATTTATGGGGGTGTTACAGTTATCTTCACCGAGATCTTTTTCCATTCCCATGATTAGGTGTTTATGCAACCAAAAACATTGCGCAGCTAAAAAAATGTGGTCCTCACGGCGTAGTAACTAGTATTATTTAACTAAGGCATTTTTTTTTTTAAAAAAAAAAAACCAATTTGCTGGCAATGCATAGATGGTTCTTGATCGTCCATTTTCATATACATTGCAAGGTCACTAATGTTGGCAGAATCTTAACCCCAAAATTGTCGGCAAATGTTGCACAAGTGCAGATTTTGTGGGAGAAAAAACAGAGTGAATCATGCGTGTGCTAACACTATGGCCTGGACCAGGAATGGATTCATCTGTTCACATGGCTTGTTCAAAAACCGAGTTCAGAGAACTTACACCTGCTAATTTGCACACCTCACATGAATGACAAAATTTATCAACCAACAAGAAGAATGGCGTAGAAATGCAAATTCAACATCTTAAATGAGGTTTAATATGATGATTCAAGAAGTCGATTTCTATTTTGTAAATCAAGGTCAAGGCATGCTGTTCTAGGGCATGCATTGCATTAACATCTCTGCCAGATAAATGCCACACGGATCAAATGGAGGATTTAAGTTTACCTTTATGGTACATAATTTAATTGTTAGTCTAAGACTATTACCAGCGCAACTCATGCCGGCATTTATGCATAATCAACCATGTTTAACAGTTTGAGGTAGAGAGAGCAGCTGGCTGTTGCTGAGTAATGCAATGTATATTCCCCCCAGCCAACACAATTTCCCTCGCACCTTCGATTCTCACCACCTGAGTTAAGATCATTCAGATTCGCTATGTTAAACATAGGAAACAAAACATATTATAAGTAACCAATGAACACAAAACTGTCTCCTGTGAGTTTCTGTACAATGTTAGCTGTATCAAGTATAGCTTGCTAGTTTAAGATTTTTCTTTATACATGCTTGGTCTTAGGACTGCAGCTTATAAGCATCATTAAATAGTTTTTTACATTGCAGGTTATAATCAGACTCATGTTCCAGGACCATCATTGCTATCGTGAGCATTGAAATTTTGTTTTCTTGCAATTGTTTTCTTGCAATCAACTACCTGAATTCTACATTAAGATTTTAATGATACCTAGGTGAGACTCACATATCAAGTCATCATGTCTTTGGAAGTCAATCCGCATGCACTTAGAATCACATATCTTGCATATGAAGCTTATAAATATTGATAAATTGAACAGAAGTATTCCTTACTTCATGATTTGGAAAAGCTTGAGAGAGGACACGAACAGCTTCATCATCCCACTTCTGATCCCCAAACTGTGGAGTGATGATCCCACCATTGGCAATATAGAAGTTTACATAAGATGCAGCAAGTCTGGTACCTGGAAGTCTTGGTTTAGCATTGCAATCCTGTGGCCAAAAACCATTTAAGACCGTGATCCAATAAGACCATGCAATTTTTATTTATATGTTGCTGCATGAGGGCTGGATATCATAAAGGCTGAAGGGTGATTGTAACAACTTTAGGTCTCCAAAAATTTTAGTATGATTACACAGTTGGGGGACCTAGATTTGTGGATAATTATTGCTCCAACTAGGTAAACAGCATCAAAGAAGATTAAAATATCATATATTCAACTCCGTTCCATCATTCAGTTTGAGATTTAAACATATCAACAACAAACAAAGAGTTGTCCACAAAATAAGGACTTAAATAAAAAAAAGAGAAACTAAGATGACATGCACGAAAAGTAAACTAAACCAGTACCAGAAATAAAGGTGCAATCAACCATTTTTCACTATTTTAACCTTTTGGACAATGAAGGAGCATAAAAGTCCAGCAGGTAATTGTTTTAATGCTTTTCCTCTTTC
Source organism: Populus simonii (assembly GCA_007827005.2). Lineage (NCBI taxonomy): Eukaryota > Viridiplantae > Streptophyta > Magnoliopsida > Malpighiales > Salicaceae > Populus > Populus simonii. The sequence goes on from CM017478.2 coordinate 5,884,742, forward strand.
ACCTTTTTTGGAATTGTTTTTTTTTTCTTTTGAGTTAATTCCGGCAGTTTCTTGTAAATAAAATTGTGTCTAACCTATTACAAATTTGTTAACAATTTACCGTACAAACATCACAAATTAATGAATAATTCAGAGCAATGACTGTGTGGATGAATTCTTTCATTGTTATGTTTTCAGCAGACATTTGGGTTGCTGGAAAAGTAACAGCTGAGACAGATGGATATACTCATAAAAGCCTCACATGTGGAACATTCAGAAGCAAAGGAACAAGTACGGAATTTCCTTTGAATCTAATTTAGAAATGAACTGTTTGATGTGGTTCAGGACCTATTTGAAAAGCATTTGCGTGTTAGATAAAACACATAGGAAAGAAAGTATTTCAGTGTTTTACTTGAATATTCTCTAAAAAAAATGTAAAGTAAGAACACTGGCATGAAAATCAAATTTTAGGGCAGTATTCTTACTTGAACAATTCCAGCAGCTTCTTCATCTGTCATATAAAGTGGTCCTGGCACATGAAGTTTAATTATTTCTAATCTCCTACCATTAGCATCACTAGTATTGGAGAGGATTGATAAAGCTTCCATTGATCGTTTGAACTGGGGATCCTTTTCATCATCAGTCCAAGACAACAAAACAACACCAGGCCTCACAAAGCAGCACATATTGTCAATATGACCATTAGTATCATCATCACCTGTTACATCCCATGGTGTTTAGTATCACCTTTTGCAATTTTCGCTACCTTCAGGTACAAATTTATAATTGTAATTATAGTAACAACGATGTTGCAAAATAATCAGAAGAAACTGAAGAAAAGAAACAATATGACATGAAAAGAACAAAAAGGTGTATAAGTGATTATAATGCAAAATAACAACACCACAACAGAGATCATAGACTGTATATTAAAATCTAATCTATCAGAGTCTCATCTGGTAGTTGATGCAGGCTAAAATCAGCCTTCATTATAAGAATATCAGAGGAAAAGAAAGTGCAGGCATGGAGTAGAGACACAAGCTACAGACTGTTTGGTTACAAGGGCATCATTATGTTTGTTATGTTTTATTGGTTTCATTGTGAGCATCTCATGGAGTTTAGATGATATAAAGTAAAAATGTGTGGATTTTTTTTATCTATTATAAAGGGGTTTTGGAGAACTCAGGTTCATGTGAAGTCATGGATTCTTCCTCTTCTATTGCTACTGCAGCTTGATCTCTCTGATTGACTCAGTTCAAGGTATTTGTTTTTCAATCTGAATTATAGCAGGTTTACTTGTTCTTGTATTCTGTATATCAGTTTTTCAGCAGTTTATTAGTTGTTTAAATTACTTGTTCTGATTATCCTTATTGCAAAAGGCGAGGTTCTAAGTAATTGTTAAGGTCAACCCTTTACAATTTTTTGACAAAATGAAAGCAGAAATGCACATCACATGCACTCAAATGTAAGGGCACAGCAAAATATGGTTTTGCAAGGTTATATGTTCAAAAGGGAATGCCAATAGATTGCAGGATATGAATTATCATGAAAATCTTCTTTATTTTTATGAAAAAAAAAAAAAGAATATGAATTATAGAATAAAACTAAAAATTCATAAGTATTCAGAGTAAAGAGAGAATATCTGAAGTGGCGTTCATATAATTACATACCATATAATCCATAAGGCAACCAAATAACCTTCTGAACTCCAAGATATGCCTTGAGTTGATCTTCTATCTGTTCTTTGGTCAAATTTGGGTTCCTGTTTTTGTTCAAGAGGCACTCCTCAGTGGTAAGGCATGTCCCTGAAACCCCCCAAAAAAAAAAAGACAGACATTAGCAAGACCAAAAGAAAATAAAATTCTACTGATAATTTTGGTTAAAGAGATCCCAAAGCTACTGGAGAAGAGGTCTTTTCCATAATTTTTAAGGCAAACTGCTATTAGCTAGATCCACCCCTGGCAATGCAGTGTTGAACTTCTTAATAACGCAAGTTAACTTGAGAATATATGATACAACCAAATGACATCCACTCCACAATCAGAGCTGTCAACAGAATTGAATAGAGAAAATCAAATAAAGCTGTAGCATTATTATATTGCATATCCATGACCCGATACTTCCAACATGAGCGGATTCTAGGTCTACACAAGAACACACCAGAAACAGTCTTACAGAAGAATAGGATATCTTCTTCTAGTGCTGAATCTCCCAAATGATGAAATGGAGAGATCAGGTTAGAAAGTAAAGGGCACCTTTCCATTTCTATCCTGGTTGCAGTACCCTGCCTCCCTCATAGACACACATCAATATATTTCACACACAATTAAATCTCATGCATATTTATAGAGTCCACGGATCAGTACCATCTCCATCTACATGGATGCTTCCACCTTCAAGAATCATAAAGTGGGGAAACCTTGGAAGTTTTTCCGTTCCTATGATCTGAAAAAACAACATTAATTCAGATCAAAACCCAGAAAACTAATACATGCAAGGTAATTAAAGAAAATAAGATGCACAGAAAGTATATGCAATCTGTTTTACTACACCACCTTCCTTGCCACGAGAAGGTCAAGACTCCAATCCTGGTAGCAACCATCATCAACCCCTATAAGTTTCAAGGCCAAATCCTTTCAGAGAAGGTACTCAATAAAGAGTGAAACTTTACCAACAAACAAACATAATAACACCAGGGTGGTTTCTTGATATATGCAATTAAATGATGCTCTGGCACATATTCACATATCTTATCTCAAGGATTTGAAAGCACCGATGAACATGTTCTACAATTTCACATTTGATTCCTAATTCAATTCCTAAAACTATCATTAAGTTAGTCATCATTTTCTCAACAAAGGGCTCCAGAAATATCAGTAATCACTAAGGAAGGAAAACCTGTAAGAATTTGGAAGTCAAGATTTTAGAATTGGAATCATCGACAGTAACCTGAATAGCAGTATAAAGCATTCATATATAGCAAAACAAGGCATCAGGTTGTTGCACTGTAAAGCACCAACGTTTAAGGATCATGTTGCATCATCTATGAGACGGAATACCCATGATATGTTAATATTTAACATCAAACTTGAATGTTTTAAAATCTTACCTCCCCAACCATTAAAATTCCAATCAATCCCTGCAATGTGTTGCTCGAGGTTACCATGATTTGATCCATTTTTCCTTACAACAAACTTGATAAAGAGACCGAAATTATTCAGGATAAGGAAAAAAAAAAGGAACTGAAATATCAAAATAAAACATTAATTGAACAAAACATCATAGAAATGCTAAGAGAGAGAAGTAGAAAAACTCACAGTCGGACCAATATCACGAAACCAAGAATCATTCATGCTCATCTCAAGAACTCTCACATGTTCTGGTAGCTGACTTCGTGCATTTTCCCACTAAAAGCACAGTCAATTGAATTTTTATTTTACTCAGTTGAGAACAAATTCAAATCCCATAACAAAAACGTAAGGCATCAATTTGTTAAAATGTCGAACAACCTGAGCAGAGCTTGCACAGACAGTTACAGGCTCAAACTTTGAAATTGCAATTGCCACTTTGGTGAAAACAAGTTGTGCATGTAATGCATTGTCTCGCCAGTTATCCGGGCGCTCCTGCAAAGCAAGCCATAAATACTCGATTCTATAACAGGCTTTAGGAGCTTTTCTCTTTTTTCAAAACAAAAAAGAAAGAAAGAAGAGAAGAGAAGAGAAAAGAAAAAATATCCACAATTACTGCTTGAAAAGTGAGAACCTCATCTGCATTACAACCACAAAAGGTAGGGAAAATCCCAACAAGTAATGGTATGGATCAACAGATTCTCGAATTTCTACAGGAATAAGATAGCTGTTGTGGTTCGTATTACGAAAATTAACACAGTTTATCAAATGATATAAATAAACCTATTCCTCTGCTAAAAGAAAAGAAGACCTTTCTTTCTTTTCTTTTTTTGTAAAAGGGGTCTCAAGAAGAAGCTCAACAACACACTCTGGATGTGAGCATGTCCCAAAAAAAACACGAAACAAAAGAAAACAAACAGTCACTCTACTTAGAATCATGAAGTCGTCCTGCGGGACAGTTGGTTTTCCTATACTGAAGAAAGCCTAGTAATTAGAAAAGAACCTACTTTCAGTCACTGTTAAAGAAAATGATTGATCACATCACAGTGAACAACACAATATAAAGTGGCAATTAACAAGTAAAGGTTCTAGATGTACGTATACTTACAGGCCAGCCCATCCAAGTCTGTGAGTGGGGCTCCCACTCTGCAGGCATGCTGTATCCATGAACAGCCGGTGCCTCTCCTGTCACTACCATCTCCCTCTGTTGCATAGAGAGAGAATTCCGATTTCAGTTAAGTTGAAACAGATTGTAAAACAAAGAATTCTTGGATTTGAAAAAAAAAAAAAAAAGAGTACAAAATCCAAAGAGAACTTGAGTGAATTATTCTCGCTTCAGTTTAAGGGAAGGCAAAGAACAGAGAGTGACTGCGCTGTGTTGATGTTTTGTTATTGGCTGGCAAGTGAAGACAAATACTACCACAGAAACATTAATAATTTAGAAAGATGCCCAATGGGCTGCTCCCACTACTTACAATTAATAATTGTGGTGCTTCAGCTTCAGCTTCTTCTTCTTTTTTAATTAATCTAATTTGGAAAGAAAGAAAAAACCAAAAGTGAGAGTATCAAAGTGTTAAACACGAGACAACTGCATTGCTAATCTCAAATACGTGAAATAAGTGGTTTTGAGTTCACCTAATTTTTTTTTCTCTATTTCTATCCCTTTTTTTTTACATTTTTCTTTTGGTTTTAAAATTTATTTGAGAGATGAGAGAGAAACTCGTAAAAAAATAACAAATAAAAAAAATTATTAGTTAGTCACAATCTCGCCACCAAAAACAACAATCTTTGCATCAATAGGTTTCTTTTCTCTATAGAAGTTTAATGAAGTTGGTATTTTTTTTCTAAACAAACATATGTAAATAGATCAAGGTTCATTTAGTTTTTTATGATTTGGCTGATTTTTATTTTTTTGAAAAGTAATTTTGGGGTGTTTTGGACTTGGTATGTGGTTTTTCAAGGTTTGTATTATGTTTTAATAGTATTTTCATATAAAAAGTAAATTAAAATAAAGTTTTAAGGTCTAAAAACTCATACCTCAATTTTTCAATCTCTCAAGGTGATAAGAAAACAAGCTAGTCAACAATAGGTTGCCTACTAATGCAAGCAACTTGTTGCCCAATTAAAAAAAAAATTGACATGTAATCAGTTCTCGAGGAACAAATAAAAAAACCTTGTAGCATGTTCAAGTTTTTTATTAAGGTCATGCCTGTGGGCTTGATCTTATTTTTATTTTTTTATCTTTTCTAATTAATTTTTTCTATTTAAATATTGATTTATGCCCTCCCTCTCTTTTTTTTAAACAAATTGAATTAGTTTTGTTTTTTAAATAGTGATTGGTGATTTTATATTTTTTTAGTTACATGATACTTTAAAAGATTGGTTTGATTTGTCTAATTTTTTTTCTCTTATATTCTATATGAATTGGTTGTATTTATATTAAGTCTTTATAAAAACAAAAATTATTTGTTATTATCAACAACATTAGTCGCTAAGATAAAATAAGTAAAAACATTTAAAACAAAAAAAATAGTTGGTGTAAGACATTTGCATAAGCATATATCTTTTATTTTTACTATAATGATTAGCTTCCTGCTTTCATAATTAATTACTGTTAAAAACTTTTATTTAATTTATTAGTCTATGTATTCTTTAATTTATTTTATAAAGCATAAACAACATCTTTTTTTCAATTAAAAAATAGGGATAATTACAAAAATCTCCCCTAGCTTACTTATTTTTTCAATTTGTCTCTATTCTTTTAAAAAATACACTTTATATCTACAGTTTATAAGACATTTTATACTCTCATTCTGAAGTGCCAAGAAAAATAAAAATATATATATTGAATTATTTACAGGATTGTCATTATATTTCAACTAATGGCTAAAAAGCTTTTATATTAAATATTATAATTTTGCTATTATTTTTTAAAAAAACCCTAGACATCAAATCTTAAATGGACCATCAACTTCACTTAGCAAACCTTCCAGAAACCTTTCATTTTCTAGATGCACCCAAACCAGATCACCTTCTTTGAACTCTACATACTTCTAATGCTTATTTGTTGTGAACCTTGTAGATATAAAGATTTAGAATTCCATAGTCAAATCAATCATTTTCAAGAAAGTTAAATTCAGGTTTGTGATTAAACATAACACAACGATAACCTTTATGAAAGCATCAAGACTATAAAAAAATGTACCTCCACCTAATGCCTATGAAGATACATGAACGAGTAGTATAAAAAATTCATGAAACTAGGTTAATTATTCGATAAGTCAAAATAACTTCACGAGGAACCAAGGGTAAAAGCAAATTCTCACGTACAAGTTTTATTTTTGAATAATCAATTCATCTTGTTATAATTCAATTTTAACACCATTTGTTTTTGTTTTATTTTTTAGGGGTGGTAAATTTGAAACTAAAAGATCGAGAACTAATTTTGATTGAGTGATTTGTCAAGTTATGGAAAAATTAAAGACTATAACGTATTTTTATTCTTTTCTCGTAATCATCGGTTTGAAAATGATCATCATGATAATTTTAGTTATTTATTTTCAAATTTGATTTTAAAATCCTAATCAAACTTAAATTTCAGAAGGATAATGAATTTGTTTGGGACTCTAAACTCCTGTATTATAAATACAAATCTCAAAGCATAGAAACGAGGGAGGATTCTAGATCAGGTACAAAAAAGAAAAATCTATGTACATAGCAGCAGATCTATGTTATAACCCATTTTTGGGTCACTCCCAAATTCATTTTCCTTTTCTTAAAAAAAAACTGCACGGTGCCGTTTTGAATGGCACTATGCTGCTTCTTCTCCCCTGCGAATGCAGAGACAGGGGAGAAGAAGTTTTTGAAATGTTTTCTTCTCGCTCTCTCTCTCCACCCCACTTGCCCAAAAAACCCGCATAACCCATACCCACACAACCATACCCTGCAACCATTATGGAAGAAACATGAGACAGACAGAGACCTATGCAGACAGAGACCCATGCCCTGCACTTGAACATGTATGGTGACCCTCTCCCTCGACATTCTATAAATATAAGGGAAGATTACAGGACATAAGGAGGGCAAAAATTTTGGAGAATGAGAGAAGCAAATGACAAATTCAGGGGGGGAGAATTTTTTGAGAAAAAAGGGAAGCAAGTAGGAAAGAAGCAGAAATAGGAGGGGGGAAAGGTTTTGAAAAGAGAAAAGAGGGGTGAACATTTGAAAACAAAGAAGGAAGGAGAGATTTGAGAAAGAACAGAGAGAAGAGGACATTGTTGACAAAGGAAACACACAGGGGAGAAAAAGAATTGCAACAACTTACCTCTACTCCTCCCCGTCGTCCCCCACAACAACTCCACTAGTCAGCAACCGCAGCAGTGCCACCGTCAGCCTCCCACCATCTTCCTCCCCTGCTGTAACACTGAAAAAGAAAAAAAATAGCTGCACTGGTTGCCACAACACAGAGGAAACACACAGGGGAAAAGAAGAATTGCAACAACTTGCCTCTACTCCTCCCCGTCGTCCCCCACAGCAACTCCACTGGTTAGCAACCGCAGCAGCGCCACCGTCAGCCTCCCACCATCTTCCTCCCCTGCTGCAACACTAAAAAAGAAAAAAAACAACTGCACTAGTTGCAATAACCACTGAGTCGCGACAACAATTCCCCCGCCACCAGCAGCGCCACCGTCAACCTCTAACCATCTTCCTCCCCCTGCTACAACACCCTTGAAGAAGAAGGAGCTGGCACCTTTGCACAGACAGAAAAAACAGCAGTAGACACTACCCGCCACCGCAGAGAAGAGCCACCATCGCTCCGCCAACAACAACAGCCACCATTAGAAATAGAAGAAGAAAGGAGAAGCAGCAAACAGAAGCGAGGAGAAGAAGAAACACTGAAAAAACAAAAACAGATGAGAACAGAGCAGAAGAAAAAAAAATGCAGAGAAGAAGAAGAAAGGCCAACCACCGTCCAAGCCATTCTCTAGTTAGCAACTGCCAGCAGCACAGCCTCGAAGCCACCGCAGGTCCGCCCCTCTTCCTTCTTCTTCTTCTTCTTCGCTGCATCGTCTCCACTATTCTGCGTGAACAGTAGCATGTGAACAATGGAGAGTGCTCCACTATTCACTGGGCCAGACAAGTCCGGCCTGGTCCAAAAAAAATTTCAAAAAAAAAAATTTCAAAAATTTGTTATTCTTCCGCATATTTTTCTACTAAATTTTGCTTAATATATATTTTTATATCGTAAAAATATAAATTTGGTATTAAAATACCCGGTTTTCGTCAAAATATTAAAAAAAACATGTTTTTTTGTTTTCATGCATATGACCAATCTCTCAAAGCTAAAAAACTCATATTGTATTTTCATACAACAAAGAAAACTTCAAAAAAAAAAATTGTTTTAGCATGCATTTTGGCTTTAATAACCAGTTTATTAAAGTCACGAGAACTTGACCAATATTTCAAAAAAATCCAAAAAACTATTATGTTTAGTTTTAATGTCTGGGATTACGAATTTATACTTAAAACATATTCTCGATATTCAAAAGGTAGTCCTTTTATAGATATTAGAACGGTTAGGCTTTACCTGATAAGATAAGGATCTCCTTACCAAGGAGGACTTTTCTTAAACCGTAGACAGACCAACAATTAGAAATACAATAAAACCTTAGCATTTATCAAATAATTAAACAATGCAGCTTACCTTAGATAAGGCGTATTTGGGGTGCTAATACCTTCCCTTTACGTAACCAGTCTTCATACCTGATCTCTGAGACCAGTTAGGGTTCATAGTGACCAAAATACTAGGTGGCGACTCCCATCCTATTTTTCCACTAATAAAAGACAAGAATTCCTTATCTCCCCATATTTTTCAGATACACACACATGAGTGTGGAGGACGATCGCCACGATGCTGCACATGTGCGACAATCTAGATAAAAAAAAATCCCCCTTTTTCTAAAAAAAAATAGAGACTTAATAGTTGCCACCATTAAGGAGAGCTTTTTCTTCTACTCTTTTTTTTTTTCTTTTTCAAATTCAACATTGCATCTCAAAGTCTCCAACATACCCACTAGCAAAAAGGAAAAATAAAAACTATTACCATTGAAAAACCAGAAGAGAAACCCACATAGACCCATCTTCATCTCTTTTTCACTTGAACCATCAACAACATCAGCCAAGCAAGTCCTTCATTTCCCTTTCTCCCACTAGTCTTCTAAGTCATTGTGCCATCAACAACATTTGCCTCACGACTAGCTCATCCACACCAACCTCCTTTCACCCATAACAACATCATTGTCAACCACCGTGAGACACCATTAGTATATACCATTAGTATTGACAGCCTTAACCCAGCTGCCAAAGACTCCATCATCAATAGCAAGACCCATCTTTCTTCTCAAACTGCTAGCCATAATCTTTCCTCTCCTATCCATGAAGCAACAGATGACTACCATCAAAGACAATAACATTTAGCCACCTGAAGAAGAATAAAAATGAGAAGAAAAAGATCTAGTGGAGAGAGTGAAACCAAACAAAATCAAATTTAGAGAAAAGATAAAATCGATTGTTTAGTGATTTTTTGGTTTTATAGGTAATAGTGAAGCTCACCACCAGTAGGGGAAGGAAGAGGAGGAGAAGAGCTACCCGGTCCAATGATTCTCCCTTTTGGCTGGCAGTAGCGCATGGATTCACATGCCAGTAGTGATGGCAGCGCGTGGGTTTTGCTACTGTTTATGAACATCAAGTGCATCCTAGCAGCTTCTCTGACTCTATAGACCTTGTCTAGAATGTGATATGCAAGTTTTGGATAATTTTGTGTATATGAAATAAATTGTAAATATGTGTAATTGTTATGGGTGTGTTTGTGAATTAGAAAGTGTATAGAAGTGTGATAACTTTTGTTTTTTTAAAGTATTTTTTGTTTAAAAATACATGAAAATAATATTTTTAAAAAATTATTTTTGATATCTGCATATTAAAACAATATAAAAACAAAAAAAATAATTTCAAGTGAAATGTTTTTTTTTTAAATAATCATGAAACACAATTTTAAACGTAAAAAGAAACAGCCTTCTAGTAAAATAGATGTGTGTTGCATGATTTTTATTTTTTACATGCGCTAAAACAAATAACATAAAAATAATAATTAAAAAGAAAATATTTTTTTAATTTTTGCATGTGTGTGTTGCATGATTTTTAATTTTTTTCAGGTGTTAAAACAAATAACAAAAAACAATACTATAAAATTAAAATAAAATAATATCTCTTTGAATAATTTAGCATAAAAAAATATTATGGCTAGCATAAAAAAAACAACAAAACAAAGAAGTCATTTTGTGTTTTTAGCATTAAAAAATGTACTGTTTTTGCATGTATTTTTTTTAGTTTGATAAAGTTTATTAAGCATATTAAAAACTTAGCCTAAAATAAATAGCCATTGGGCCTACCTAAAAAAAAAAATCAAAATCCATCACTTTTTATTCTTTAAACAATAACAAGGTTTCTAAATAAAAGGGTCAAAGCTTATTTTTGCTATTCTCGTGGGTCTAATAATTATTTTAGAACTCAAACCTGAGATTGTTCAAGTAAGTAGATTCACGATGAATATTTACCTCATTATTTACTGACGCTAAAGTCAGAAATATCGATCCTGATATTTATTGATATCAGAGTCAAGAATATTAATATCAATATTACTGATACTAGAGTCAAGAATATTATAGACAAATCACAACATACCTTAGCAATTTAAGACAAAATTAGCAGTGCAATATGCTTAAAGTAAAATATTTTAGGGGTGATAATATTTACTCTTTAGCATAACCAGTTTCTTGCCATAGAATTTCTGAAAACTAGTTAAGGTTCCTGATAACCATAATGTTAGGTGGCAACTTCTTAAACAAAACTTTTCTCCTCTAAGAACAAAATGCTAGATAATCTTGTCACAAACTTGTTCATGTAACTTCTTAAGCTGTTTCGTCCTTTTTTTTTTTGTATCACCACTGGAATTCTAATTTATTGGAAGTAAAATTAGCTGAACAAATTTATCTTATGGGAAAACAAGATCTCAATCTTGAATATTCTTTTTCACCGAACTTCTTAAAAGACTTTCCAAACTCCGATTAGCAACTTCAGTTCGTCTATAAGTTTGTGGATGATAAGTAGTGCTAAATTGAAGATGAGTTTTGTCGAAAGTGTTTGCCAAAAAGTCATGAACTTGGAATCTCAATCTAAAGTTATTATTTTTAAAATACCATGGAGTCTAACAATCTTCTTGAAGTATAAATCAACAACATTGGTAGCATCAAGTGTTGATTTTTAGAATTGATTTTTTTTTAATTTCATCTTTTAATATTAATTATTTGAGAATTGAACTTTGTTATTTTTTTTAGGGGTCATATCGAATCTCATGTTTAAAAGGTTAACCTAAGTTGACATCGATCTTTTTTTAAGACCCTTTAGTTTTACAGTGATTTTTTTTTTAATTTCATCATTTGGCATTGAGTTTGTTGACAATTAGGCTTTGTGATTTTCTTTGTATTCCTTTATGTGGGGTCATTCTGGCATCATGATCTAGATCGCGAGTTTGACAATTTAACTCGGGTTAACTCGAGTTTTCTTTTCGGGTTGTTTTTTAAGATTGAATTTTTTCTCATTTTCCCCTTTAGCATTTGGTTTATTTGAGAATTGAGTTTCATAATTTTTCCTGTTTTGTCTTCTATTAAGTGATACTTTTTGCATGATTCGACTTGTTGTTACCCATTTTTGGGTTCCCACAAAAATAATGAGAAAATACAAAAAAATATATATATATCAAAAAAATATTCAGAAGAAATCCAAAAAAATAATAGGAGCGAGAAAAGGATGCTGGAATGCTGAAAAAATACCAAAATTGGTTGAGGAGATTCAAAAAATATAAAAGATTGAAATTTGACAGTGAGAGCCCTGTTGATAAGGAAAATTCAATTTGAGGAAGAAAAGTCCAAAATCAGATGTTTATGGACTCAATTAAATTTTATTCAAGGTTTAATTGAATTTATGGAGGGTTTGATTGCAAGAAAATTGATTTCTTAAGTCAATTTAGGCTTTTATTGGAAGAAATTAAACTTCTGGGGTCCAATTATAATTTTGAAGAGTTGATTTGGTCAAATCAGGGGCTTAATTGCATAATTATTGAAGTTTGATAGCCAATTAGGGACTTATTTGAAACAATCCAAAACCAAGGACCAAATCCGAAAAGGCACTAAAATCAAGGGATCCAATTACAATTTTTCCAGGGGCTTGATTACAAAATTGCAAAAAAATTCAATGACCAAATCAGAAGTATCTATATGAATTTTGAAACGGCGCCGTTTCTTGGACACTATTCATTGTCTCTTCCATGCAGCCATTTTCAGCAGTAAAGGCTGAGGCGTTTTCTGCAGCATGGCATCCGTTATGGAGCATGCTTTAAGGCTGTGATCCCTCTACAAGCAGAGTACAAGCCGGCCGTTACCAGCACAAGGCTGTCTCTGCCTATAAAAGCAGAAGAAAAAGACTGAAAGGAGGGGGAACAGGGGAAGGAGACAGCAGAAAAAGAAAACAGTGAGGGGAAAAAGAGAGGAAAACAGGGAGAAGAGGGAGAATAAAAGCAGAGGGAGACGTGAGGAAGAGGGGCAACAGACGGGGAAAGAAAAAGAAAAGAGGAGAAAGACGAGATAGAGAGGGAGGAGAGAAAAAAAGGAACGAGACAGGGGAAACGAGAGAGGAGAAAAAAAAAAGAACAGAGTGAGAGATCACAGTAGGAAATTCAGGAAATACAAAGGAAGGCCACATGAGGAGATAGAAACCGAAGAGCAAAGGAGCAGCAGTAGGAGAAACCGAACGGCGAAGCCAAAACGCAAAGACAGCAGGGGAGGTTAACACCACCATCGGTTTCCTTTCTCCAGAAGCAAGTATGTTCATGTCCTTTCATCGCAACAATTGACGCCGGGTTTGTCTAGAAAAACAAAAAGAAACAGGAGACGAAAGCTAGCCAAAAGATCACCATTTCGTTTTTACTCTGTTAATAACAGCTATCTGTAAAAAAACGAAGGATGAGCAGTGCGAAGGTAATATAATTACCTTCGCACTGTTCCATGCACGCGTACAATTTTACGCGTGCACGGCGGGTCAAGCCACATGGGTGGTTGGGTCCAGCCCAGCCATTTGGGCCGGGCTGGGCCCAGCCCGAAAAAAAAAAAGTTTCTTCAAAAATTATTTCAAAAAACAGCTGTGAGTTTCCGCAAATATTTCTATTGTATTTTAATCAATATCAGTTTGTATTTTTATACTGTAAAGATACAAATTCGGTATTAAAATACCCGGTTTTCGTCAAAAAAATAATAAAAAAATGAAGAAATAATAATAATAAAAATTTTGTTTTCTTTTAATATCTGGGGTTATGATCTTATACGTAAGACGTGTTCCGGATATTAATTTATTTTTTTTTGACATTAGACCGGTTAAGTTTTACCAGATAAGATAAGGATCTCCTTACAGAGGAGGACTTTTCTTAAACCCTAGATGGACCAACAACTAGAAAGCACGACAAGACCTTAGATTTTATCAGACAATAAAACAATGCAGCTTACCTTAGGTAGGGCGTATTTGGGGTGCTAATACCTTTCCTTTACGCAATCAGTCCCCGTACCCGATCTCTGAGACCAGTTAGGGTTCCTAGTGACCAAAATACTAGGTGGCGACTCCTATTCCAATTTTTCATTGATAAGAGATAAGAATTCCTTGTCTTCCCATGTTTGCCTAATAGATTAGATTTTGAGGGTGAATGTTTTCGCCGCGACGCCGCACACGTGCGACACGACTCATGGAGTTTGACGAATTTGCTCGAGTTTGTTGGTATTTTTTTTATTCAGTTAGCTAATTTTTTTTTTAATTTTATCCTTTTATATCTGAATTGTTGGGAATTGGACATCCTAATTTTTCTCATTTTGCTTATTATGAGGTTGTATTGACCTCACAACTCGAGCTGCAGGCCACTAAATTGGGTTGATTTAGGTTATATTTTCTGTTAATTTTTTTAATATTTTTTAAACTTTAGTGTTGGATTGTTTAAAAATTAAATTTTATAAATTTTTTTAGCAAACAATTTATTTTTTCAGGTTGTCACGGTAGCCTTTTTATAAAGTAATTCGGTTCATTTAAAATCATTAATATTTTTACTAAGAAAAAAACTTTTGTCTAACTGTTGCATGGCATAGACCATCTAGTAACACGCTGTAAAGGACACCATCCATGGAAAAGTCCACTTGAGAGATAGATAGAGAGAGACCAGGAGAGGGAGGTCTTTTTTGTTTTGTTTTGTTTTGTTTTTTTTTACGTTAAACAAAAAGTTGGGAACTGAAAACGGTACGCTCCACTTGTAGAGAAAGAAAGGGAAAGAAGAGAAGATATCTTTGTTGTTATGATATCAGCAGCAGGACGTTTTATGGTCCACGTCCTATCACTTGCTGGAATCCATCCTCCTAATGAATGAACTAACGATCTCTGTTAATCTCGTCCTTGTTGCCAGCCAGTATAGAACAAGTCCACCACATGACACTTCCTCCCACCTTCTCTGGTAATCACTCCACTCTTTAACCTAATAGTCCAGAAAAAAGAAGCCCAACAGCTTTCAAGTCCCTGTTCATAGCTCTGAATATCCAATAATCAAGGAATAAAGAAAGAGAGAGACAAAAGCAATATAAAGGTATATACATATATATTGTATTCATTATTATTTTTACTGATTTTATGTTCACTGCTTACAATGTTTATTCCTTAGAGTTGTAGTTGAAGTTTGATTGCAAATTTAAGTGGATTGTTACCCTGTCAAAAAAGCTTTTTATTCAGCATGATCATGATCATGACCCTGAAAATGATTTCTTGTAAAGAAGAACGATTTTGCTAAATAAGGGAATTCGGGGCTGCTTCAGAAACTTCTTGTTGTTGATAATGATATTTCTCTGTAGAAATTAGGATGGATGGTATTTTTATTTATTTATGTTTTAAAAGATAATTCGGTTAAATCTAAAATACTGCAACGTTGTTTGTACAACAGAGTAAATGGCTCAAGATACTACTTCTCCGGGTGTTGATTCACCTAGGCGGCGTTCCGGTCTCTTGAGAGATCAGGTCCAAGCGGTTAAAAAGGACTCTGATCGCTATGAGATTGTTCCAATTGGAGAAACATTGTCGTTTGAGAAAGGTTTCTTTATAGTAATCCGTGCATGCCAGTTGCTGGCCCAAAAGAATGATGGATTGATATTAGTTGGAGTAGCAGGTCCTTCTGGCGCCGGAAAGACTGTATTCACTGAGAAGGTGCTCAACTTTATGCCCAGTATTGCTGTCATAACCATGGATAACTACAATGATTCAAGTCGAATCATTGATGGAAACTTTGATGGTAAAAATCATTTCTGTCCTTTAGCCTCATTTCAATAACTTCTTCTGGTGGCTCCGTCTATTTTCGCTAATTGAATTTTTAAGGGGGATAGAATGAGTGACTTCCGTTTTGATTACTGACATGCATGGCTGTGTTTGAAAATGTTGTTAGGTGGCCTCTGCTTCTACGCAAAGATGGTTGCAAATGCTCATGTAATTTCAAACATGGTAAAAGGACTGAAAGAGGATAAACTCTTTGTAGAATTTCTCATTGTTAAAATGAGTAATGTCACAGTTCTTATGTGTGACCAATAGAGCTAGCATATGTCAGTTGCTAAAATTGATTGATGCCCTGGTAGATGAGTTCTTGGAGAGTCATTACTTGGCTTATACATAGCTGGTCCGATAGCCAAAGAAGCAGGATTATGGTTAGCAAAAAAGAAGAAATGTTGTAAAAAGGGCTTGTAGAAGAGTCAAAGCTTTCGCTCTTGTAGCTTTGGTTCTACCACCAAGCGATAGGGGATAGTGATTGGTATTGGTCATGATTAAAATAAGAAAGAGAAAAGTACATGAGTGGTTATTAGGACACGAGGAGCTCTAGAGGATAGTTGTTGAATCTAATATAAGATTGGCAAAGTTTAGGACCTTAAGCTCGAAGTACCAGTTGTTTCAAGTGAACATTTGAGAGCTCAATGAAGAAGTAAATTGAGGTAAATCAGGTAACAGCGGAAATGATCTTATATATAAATTCCAAATGGTGGTGGCTGCATATTGTAGCAAATATGGAATGGCTTTGGCCATATGAGATCGTGGACAATTATGGAAATTAAATTATAAGCTCTAGAAAAACTGATTAGAAATTTAACTATGGTAATCTATTTATGGTGAATATGAAAATGCTCTTGAAATTGATTTCTGGTGATGTAGTTGTGTGTTAACTCAGTTTTGAGTGTTTGTAACCAGAAATAAAAAATAGAACTTAATTTTCAGTGAAAAGTGATGAAGCTGTTTCCCAACTATTGCAGTCATGATTATGGCTCACAGTATCACCCCTATGTGACATGTGGTTTTGGCATTTAGGACTTCTGACAATAGTGAATTTTCTTAGAAGTTCGCAGCAAACTAAGTGCATTGTCCTACAGTGCTTTCAAACAAGTGTCCTTCATTTATTCTCTGTTGCCTGACATCCTTTTGCTTAAACATCTCGAGGCAGATATCATGCAAGATATCTTTGATGAAGATTTCTTGGTCTAGGTCTCCTACACTTAGAGGAAGCATCATTCTAGTTTGAGTTTAAGGTGTGGAAATATAGTTTTAATCTCATTTAGCTGGTGGAAAATGTAATTTAAGCATCTTGTATCTATGACAATAAACTGCTGGTGCACCAAACACACAATAGAAGGATTTAGTGGGTAGTCTATGAGGTGAATATCCTGCCAATAATAAGGTTAGTTTTGAGTTGTTCATGCAGTTCAAATTCTTATGGTCCTTGCAAATTGTAATGAGAAAATTATTTGTGCATATTTTGTTCATCAGTTTAGGGCTGTTTTTAATCACTGATCCATCAACATAGTGATTAGAGAATGGGGATTCGCAGAATTCTAATGATTGTAATTTTTTGAAACAGACCCACGGTTGACAGATTATAATACACTTCTCGATAATATACATGGTTTAAAAGCAGGGAAACCTGTTCAGGTTCCCATATACGACTTCAAGACTAGCTCTCGCATAGGTTACAGGTTCTGGTTCTCTCTGGCCTATTTTTGAATATATGAAATTTTTTTTCCTGCATGTCATGCTATCTCTACTTGTTTTACCAACACAAGGAGAGGAGCCCGGGGATGAAATGAATTATGATGCATTCATGGAGGCCCTCATTTTTTTATGATACGCCATCAAGAATGCCAGAACTGCTCATGGGACTTCTAGTTCATGTTTTCTTGCTATGTTCATGAGATCATCATCTCTGTTTTTTCTAATCTTCGCCACTTTTTCGGAAATCTATTTGTTCCTAGTAATAATTTCTCAGCTATGCTTCTAACAGGACTGTAGAAGTCCCTAGCTCCCGCATTGTGATTATTGAAGGCATCTATGCCTTAAGCGAAAGACTGCGACCTTTGTTAGATCTTCGTGTGTCTGTCACTGGTGGTGTTCATTTTGACCTTGTCAAAAGGGTTTTGCGAGATATTCAACGTGCTGGCCAAGAGCCTGAAGAAATAATTCATCAAATCTCAGAAACGGTGATTTGCTGATCCAAGCTAATAAATTATCTTGTAGCCTAACTGTGTACTTTTTATCAGGCATTTCCTGTGTTTCCTATGATATCCAAATTCTTTAGATTTTATGGTAATTCTTCTGCACTTATTTATTGTTGGCTCAACAGGTTTATCCCATGTACAAGGCTTTTATTGAGCCAGATCTCCAAACTGCACACATTAAAATCATCAACAAGTTTAATCCTTTCTCGGGGTTTCAGAACCCAACTTACATTTTAAAGGTAAATCTCCGTGTACTTCTTCCTGCCAAATTTATAATGGTTTCTCACGTTAAGAGCCATGGTTACATTCTTGTTTCAACTCTATATCTACTCTCTTTCGCTGCAGTCAACAAGGTCAGTGACTGTTGAACAGATTAAGACCATTCTTTCTGAAGAATACAAGGAAACAAAGGAGGAAACTTATGACATATATCTTCTACCACCTGGTGAAGATCCTGAAGCATGTCAATCGTATCTAAGAATGAGAAACAGGGATGGAAAATACAATCTTATGTTTGAGGTTTGGATGATTGCAGATTAGCACCTTCTTAGACAAGTTTTGCAGTTGGAAATTATTTTTATGAAATAGGTCTTTTTACCCCTTCTACACATACAATTAGTTGTCCTACTGCCCATAATTAATTAATTAATCGTGCAGGATATAAACTCCAATCATAGGTCTAGAATCAAGTAATTCTAGGGTATGATTTCAGATTTATACTGTCATTTTCAAAAAATTGACATTTTTCACTTCTAAGCTTTTGCTCTCTTTGCTTTTCTAGTAATGCCACACCTTATATACTTTGTTGACCATGCTGTTTTCTTGCTATTTCTTTACCCAGCCAGTGCTGATGTGTGAGCTGACCTTTTAGCCCGTGAAAAAAAATTCTGTTATGCTCTTTCAGATTATAGATCCTAGAATTTCTTTGGTCATCCATCATACAATGTTTCTATAATTTAAGAGAGCTGATGCTTTTATTTGGAGTCGTGGAATCTTGTGGTATTTGTCATCTATCTCTCTCTTGTTCTACGGACTCATATAGACATCATGAAAATAAGGTATACTCTTTTGACTCGGGCCATTCGTCTTAACAAATGTAATTTGAGAGAATATGGTGCTGTCTTCCATAATATAACTTTTGCAAATAAAGGAAAATTAATACTCTTCATACAATCAATGATTAGGCGATTGCGTATGTTTTGACTGATATACATCAAGAAGAAAATGGAGAAACTCTTTCACTTAGGAAGTAGTAATATGAAGAAAAAGTTTCAACAAATCTTAGACAGCCCATGTGGCTGTTTCAAAACTAAAATTAAATAACAAGTGCAGATACACCTCTGAAAAGAGATATACCTGTATATGATAGAAATGCTTTGCTTTTTATTGCTCAATTAAACTTGTTCACTTGCCTAATTTCATTATTAAGATTTTTGCTGAATAGTTTGTGGATACTAAGGGTGCTAAGAAGTTTGGGTTTCTAACCTTTATGCTTCTGTTTCAGGAATGGGTTACAGATAGTCCATTTATAATCTCACCTAGGATAACCTTTGAGGTTAGCGTACGTCTTCTTGGAGGGTTGATGGCATTGGGGTACACAATTGCATCCATCCTGAAAAGAAGCAGTCATATCTTCTGTGATGATAGGGTTTCCATCAAAACTGACTGGCTAGAACAACTTAATCGCCACTATGTTCAGGTACTACATGCTGTTCTCCTTTTATTGCATTCTGTTCTATATTTCCACTTTTTGACAGGATGAACACACTGTCTATTTGTGCTGTGATTCAATTATTAGCTTTTCTATAGTTGTTTCGCTTTCATGATCTTGCCTGCGTTTTGCGTTTCAGTTAGTGTCTCTTTTCTCAATAGTTTTCTGTTCTAATCTCTCCAACTTATCTCATAACTTGGCTTAACTATGCTTTTTAACATAATTCGCTCATTTGAGTTTCAACTTTCTAGCCAGTTGAAAATCCAAGCCAACTGCCGCTATTAAAATAGTTGTGTTGATCAACTGACCGCATTACCCCATCGCCTTACTATTACCAGGGTATTTGTGTAATTGCTTACATACTCTATATATGTCTATATTGTGGGTCTACACAGTAAGGACACACAACACTTTTATCTCTTTCCTCATCTTTCATTTCTCTCTCCTCATCCTTTCTTCTTCCTCATCTCCTCCTTTCTCCATTTTCAGTTATTTCAATCTAAGAAAACCAGCATGGTGGTATCAGAGCACTAAGAACACTAACAAAAGTCAACCTTATGCTGACATTAGTGATGACATCGTGTTGATGTCAGATGATGTGCCTTTTCCTGTTTTTGAAAGCTCTTTTACCCAGCAACAAAAGCCATATGGTTTCAACAAAAATGATATCATTTACTTTGCTAACTTGTAGAGAGATTGCTTGATAGAAAGGTATCCACTTTTAAGGATTGTTTTGATCAAGATATTTGGCATTTTTGAAGATATGCTTTGTTACGGAGATAATTTAGGGATTTGATTTGTTCTATTTTAGGGATGTTTACTTACCTTGTATAGCATTTAGGTGCTGGAAATCTGCCATTAATTATGTAAAACTTCTCTTTATAATGAAGGGAAACCCTATGGAAAGGGCATTCAGACCAATTTTGTCATGCTTAACTGAGTTTGTCTTGGTTTTTAAGGATTAGCAAAAGTCAAGTAGTCTCTTGTAGAGTTGAGATTGATTTTGGTTCAATTGTACTAGTTTTAAACATGACAGAAGTAAGTTCAGGGGGAACTTGAAAAATGATATTAGCAAGAGTAATGGAAGTCGAGTTAGAGCTTTTGGTGATAATCCCTCATTTCATATCAGTCCTGTTAAATTAGATGGAATCAATTATCTTGTTTGGTCGCATTCATGCCTATTATTTATCAAAGCCCGAGGATTGTATGATTATATCACAGAAGAACAAGGCTAGCAACAACTGACCCATCACTTAATCGATGGTATTCGGAATGCTCATTAGTCATGTCTTGGCACATTAACTCCATGGAGCCTTCTATTGCTTGTGGTTATCTACTCCTTGATTCTGCGTCAAAAATGTAGAGTGTTGCTAATCAGACATACTCTTAACTTGGTAATGATACCTTAAGTTTTTGAGCTACATAATAAGATACATGAGACCAAACAGGGTGGGATGATTGTAGCTTAATATTTTGCAGAACTCAACAGTTTATGGCAGAAGTTGAATTTCTATCAAGATTTTCAAGTTGATTGTCCAAATGATGCAGCTAAATTTCAGAGGTTAGTGGATAAAGAAAGAGTTTATGACTTCTTTGCTGGACTCAATATGGAGTATGATCAAATTAGGGTTTAGGTTCTTGGTAAGATAAGGATCATTTTCCTTCATTAAGACAAACATACTCAGATGTTTAAAATAAAGAGTAGGAGGAATGTTATGTTACAACATGTAATTCCTCATAGATGAACCATGATTGTCCATTTTCCCCAATGGGATAATAAAGGACAAACTCGATTTAGTGATCAAGGAATATCAGACAGAGCAATTGAAATGTGATTATTGTAGGCATACTAAACACACTAGAGAAACCTATTGGAAACTTTATGGACGTTCTACCAGGGGACATGGAGGAGAAAGGGTTGGCCTATCCGATCACAAGCTCACATGTTAGTGGTGACTGAAATTACAGCTTCAGGTGGAGACTCAAATTCTTCCACTCTTTCCAAGGAGGATTAGACATCTGATGACCAAGCTTGAATCTCCCTCCAATTTCTCATCCAACTTTGCTCATACAAGTATAAATGTCATAGCTCTAAATAATTCCACTAGCTGATTCTAGTCCATGAGTTATAGATTCAGGAGCAAATGATCACATGACTAGATCGTCCGAACATTTTTTATCTTATTATCTTATTTAGGAGCAAATAATTCCACTCTATGTTATGTTTCCGAGAAAGGTTTAGTTTAATGCACTCTTACTTTTCTTGTCTTCAATTCTTCATGTTCCCCATTTTTCTAATAATTTGTTTTCTTTTAGTAAAATAACAAAAGATTTAAATTGTAAAGTCTCATTCTTTTCAAATTAATTTGTGTTTAACAACTTAGAAGACGAGGAAGGTGATTTGCTATGGTAAAGTGGAAGATGACTTGTATCTATTGAATGTGGATTTTGTTAATCTGGTTGGGACAAGTATAGCTAGATATACTCTGAAACTTGATTCTTCAATGACTGCTTAACAATAGTTATATCAGTGGGCATGATTGTTTAGGGCATTGTTCTTTTATAGCCTTAAATAGGATCTTTCCAACCATGTCCAAACACTATAATGTGAAAGAACTTATTATATGATGTATGTGAATTTGCAAAGCATACACGTGTTACATATTCATCTATTAATAAGAGAAGCATTACGCCTTTGGCATTGATTATCTAGAGACATTTGCTCTTTTGTAGTTCCTCCTAATGTGTTTAGTTGTGTATGTTTTGTTGGAGATCATCGACAAACAGTTGGAAAATTAGAATCTAAAGCTCTAAAACGTGTATTTATTGGTTAATCTGCCACTCAAAAAGGTTATAAATATCATCCTCCTAGCAGAAAAACATTTGTTAATATGAATGTGACATTTTATGAAAGTGAGGCCTATTTCACCGAGTCATCTCTTCAGGGGGGAGTGGTATAAAGGAAAATCTGACTTTGTCCTTGTCTTCTTCATAGACTTCTAAATTTGATTTAGAAAATGGAAGTGAGGGGGGAGAAAGAAAAAGATAATTCTATAGATGAGGAGAAAGAGGTGGGGACTAGAAGTAAAGAAGGAGAAGCAAGATATAACATCTCAAAAGATGGGGAGAAGAAGATCTTTACTTGCTCTCGGAGGAAGCCAATAGATAAAGCTATTTTGCATACTCGACCAAGTCAATAGCCAACCTTCGATTCAATGTCACAATCTTCTCCTTTTGGTATACCTCCTATCACCATTTCTGAGTTTTTTGTTCATAGTTTTGATGCTGATGATCTTCCTTCAAAATTGTATTAAGTATCCTATATGTAATTTTATTTTTTATGACTCTTTTATCTTCTTCGTTTAGAGCCTTTAAATGTTCTTTGTTTTCTACATTAGTTAGACATGCTTGGAAGGAAGCTTTAGGGGAACCAAATTGAAAAACATCTATGGTGGAGGAAATGAATGTGTTGGCAAAGAATGACACATGGAAGCCTACCACTTTTCCTACTAAGAAGAAACATTAGGATGTAAGTAGGTTTTTTTTGTTAAACAAAAACTTGATGGGCTCAAAGCAAGACTAGTGGTAAAAGGCTTCACTCAAACCTTTGGCATTGATTATCTAGAAACATTTGCTCCAATAGCAAAAATGATCACTATACAGGTCCTTTTATCTTATGCTGTAAATTTGGGTTGGGATTTACAATAATTAGATGTAAAGAGTGCCTTTTTTGCATGAAGATTTGGAAGAAGAAGTTTACATGGAGGTACCCTTGGTTTTGCTTGCAAAAGGACAGAGAAAAGTTTGTAAATTGAAGAAAGCTTTTTATGGGTTAAAACAACCTCCACGAGCTTGGTTTAATAAATTTAGCAAAATTGTAGTTAGTTTTGGGACAAACAAAGTAATGCAGATCACACTTGGTTCATTAAACATTGCAATGGTAAGACCACGACTCTCATTGTATATGTTTGATGATATTGTGGTGACAAGAAATGATTATGAAGAAATCACCTTGTTGAAGGTTTATCTTGCCCAGAGGTTTGAGATTAAGGGAAAATTATGATAGTTCTTGAGAATCGAACTTGCTTGATCAAATAAGGGCTTCTTCATTTCTCAAAGAAAGTATATCCTTTATTTACTTGCATACTTACAGAGACTGAAATGTTGGGATGCAAACCTATTGATTCTCTTATGGAAACCAACCATCACCACAAAGGTTGTATAGGTGAGCTAGTGGATAGAGGGAGATATCAAAGATTAGTTGGGAGGTTGATTTCTCTCTCCCATACTCGTCCAAACATAGCTATTTAGTCAATGTGGTTAGTCAATTTATGCATAATCCTCACTCACCTCATCTAAATATTGAATATCGTATTCTTAGATATTTGAAGTCAGCTCCTGGAAAAGGATTGTTATTTTCTAATAATGGTCAAACAAACAACGGTGGCAAGGTTTAGTGCAGAGGCTGAATATAGGGCTATGACACATGGAGTCTGTGAATTGTTATAGCTTAAAAATCTGATGGAGAAACTGAGAATAATAAGTGATAATCTTGTTTCTTTGTTTTGTGATAACAAAGCTGCCATTAATATTGCTCATAATCTAGTTGAACATGACAAGACAAAGCATATTGAGATTTATAAGTACTTTATCAAGAAGAAAATAAATGATGATGGGACAATTTGTATACCTTTGTAAACTTTGAAATCAATTAGCTTATATTTTTACTAAGGGTTTTTGTAGTAGGATGTTTCACTCAATTTCCTGCAAGATGGGCATCAAAGACATTTATGCACCATCTTGATGGGGGTATTATCAAGGTATTTATGTAATTGCTTACATCCTTTATAGTGTGTGTGGGTCTACATAGTAAGACATACAACATGTCTATCTCTTCCCTCTTCTTTCATCTTTCTCTCTTTCTTTTCTCCTTCTCCTTTCTCTATTTTCAGTTATTTCAATCTAAGATAACCAACGCTTACTCATCACGTTTTCTTTGGCAATAAAATGCTGTAGATTTTGTGCATCGGATAGACAATAACAACTCATTTGTTATGTTTCTTTAGAGATGGAGCTTTTACCTTTCTAGTATAGAATCCATTATTATTAGCTTATTGGCTAAATTTTGCAAAGCTTGGATCTAATTAAATCCATGTTGTTCATGGGAAGGTGCAAGGTAAAGAGCGTTTGTATGTTAAATATGTTGCGGAGCATCTAGGCTTGGATGGCTCATATGTTCCTCGCACATACATAGAACAGATTCAGCTAGAGAAGCTTGTGAATGATGTCATGGTATGATTCTTTCAGCTGGAAATATATTCCCGAGTTGCGCACAATCCTTATCTGATCAATCTGCAGGCATTGCCAGATGATTTGAAGACAAAGCTCAGCATCGACGATGATTTGGTTTCAAGCCCTAAAGAAGCCCTTTCCAGAGCTTCTGCAGACAGGAGAAATAAGTATCTGGGCCGGTATTCTCTACTTCTAGCTCATGGTTTGATTTATCTTCCCTCCTAAACAAGAAGACAGTTAAAGGAACAAAATAAATAAATAAACCAAAAGGAAAGATAGGAATATCAAATAGGTAGGCGTCTATTTGGGTATCTTGTTCCTTGATCGGATGATTGCTTGAGAATGAAATATCACTCGACTTTCAATTGAACTGTACATGTTTGGAAATTCAACTGTTTATTTCACACACACTCTCACTCACAGAGTAATCAAGAGTCCTAATTTCAAAATTGTGGAAATGGAAGCCATATCTGCAATGCTTTTATTAGGCTAATACTAGCAATCTATGAAACTAACATGGTTCATCTGACAATACATAATGTGCAGCAGTTTGTCACTCACATATTCAAATCAACGGGAGAAGAATCTGTCCAAGCTGACGAGACTTGCTGTTAATAATAGAAGATTTGATGGAAGAACTGTAGAGTCACCTGCTGCAATTGCCAACCAGGTGAGTATATTCCTGGCATCAGAGGCATCTAGATAAAAGGCATTATAATGGTCTATTTCCTCGGCATTCTCAGCAGTTATTCAGCTGTTGACATAATTGAGAAAATATCAGTGTTGAACTTTCTGTTATTCATTAACTAGAACATTGGAAGATGATTGTTTTAAGTTCTTAAACTTCTTTTAGGTAGTATGTTCCCTAGTTCTAGTTAATTGTTCTTCCTCTTATATGGGTTTGTTATGGTTCGTGGTAAAACAATTCTTGCCAGTCAGATCCAACTTGCTAGAGAATGCACTCTTGTTCCTTCTTTTAATTTTTTCTGACTAGAATGGTTGCCTTTTTTCTCTCATAGTTTTTCTGTTTTCATTACCTGCATCCCTTCTGAATGTAACTTTTATTTTTATTTTAATCATAATTTTATCTTCTGGAATGTTTCAGGGTGTCATTACTCAACTCTCTGAGCAAATTTCCACACTGAATGAGAGGATGGATGAGTTTACATCTCGCATCGAGGAGCTCAATTCCAAGTTTTCCACCAGAAAAGTTTCAGCTAGCCAACAAAATTTGGCTTTGCAGGGCGAACCCTGCAATGGATCTGGACCAACTTCTCTATTTGTTACTGGCTTGGGAAATGGCTCGCTAACTGGATCGATACTGCCAAATTCTTCATCTTCTTCCCAGTTAACTAGGGAGTCTCCACTAATGGAAGAGGTACCGCAACTTTATCTCTTAGAGTTTTTGGCATGAAAAAGAGAGTAAAATCACGAGGTTAACCATAATATGGTGGATGTGGGCACGGCTAATTTCTACATGATATTCATGAATACGGAACAACCTTGTTCAATAGAACTACAGTAGATATTTCTCCGTCTTTTCTTTTGAGCAAAATATGCCACAATAGTAAGTTTTTTATGTTTTACTTTTGGGTTCAAGTTCTTGAAATTTGTTGAAACAACAAAGAAAATAGGTGTAAAATTCTCACTTAGAAATAGTGGAACTTAGCAAAGTGACATTATTTCCATTTGAACAGGATAGGCTAGAATAGTAGTGTTTGTACCGTATACTTTTGGAATCAAGTTTTGTAAACCGTCTTAAACATAACAGAAAACGTTTAATTTTTTTGTGGGAGTAGTGAGGAGGAACTATCCTTGTGTGCTCGGAAAACTACATCAAGGAAATAGTGAAGAGAAACAATCCTTGTGTGCTAGGACGACTAGTTGATGATTTATATGGATTTAACTGGATATAAATTATACCTTCTGGCAATTTTGGAGATTAAAACTCAATATGTTTTTGATTTTCTAATTACCATGTTAACAACACTCTTTGCTAAAGAAATTGATAGACTAAATTCCTTGGATTAGAGGTGTATTAAGCGTCTTTAGCTCTCCCTCTTCATGCTTGAGAATTGGAATAGCAGTTGACATAATGGGGAGTAGGCTTATAAGGGTTTGATCTGTTTGGGATTATGTTGTCAAAGTGACTTACAATCGATCAGCAGTAGCGTGTTCAGAAATCGTGCGAGTCAACCTCAGCATTGCTTCCATCTGAATCTGCTTTGATTGCCACCACACATTTAACTCCCTGTTCTATTTTCCTTTGAAAACTGTTTTGTTTGATTATTGAAGCCATGGCCTGAACAGGTTCTTCTAATTGCACGGGGACAGCGTCAAATAATGCACCAATTAGATAATCTAACCAATCTTCTGCATGAACACCGGGGAGAGAGGTCTCGTGCAGATACTATAAACAGTACAGCCGACATTGATTCCATCACCTTTCCGCTTATTTTAACTTTAGCAATTGGGGGCTTAGGTGTGCTTCTGTTCAGCAGTATGACCTCCAGAAAATGATTTTTTAGGCAAAGCAGATGTTAGTCTCACCACATGTACTCTTTGTTCACTCCAGTTCTCACCTCTATATAATACTGTATAGGCTTGTTGTTCTTAAGGTCATGGCTCTCTACTATTTGTGCTCCTAAGGAGGGTTACAATTCAGAAAGAAGTAATATTCATATTATTTGTGGGTGTTTGCGAATGCTCGATTATCTCTCATGTTTAGTTTTTATTTGAAACGATGCAAAAGGGGCTTGAAGCCATGCCATCTGAAATTGAGTTAATCAAATAAGCTCCCCTCAAACAACTCCATTCCACGTTGTGAGTAGCAGCAGTGAAAATTGTCGGGGATTTGAAACGGGAAACCACAAGTGTTTTGCAATGAGAGCGACAACACAAAATCAGACCACCCATTCCTTCATTCCCTGTAATAAATCCCCCCCTCATTTGGAGATTGCGGCACAAAATCTTGTTCTCAAGGTGACTTGAAAGAAATCAAGATCAACAAAGTCAGCTAAAACCCCTCTTGTCTAAATATAAAAGAAGGATCATATGCTAATCACCGATTCCTTCAACCAGTAGCTAATAGAGTGTATCCCTTCTTTGAAGTCGGTGTTTCCTCTTACTTCCATACAAGCTGAACTAAACAGGTGACGGAGTGAGAGAAAAAATAAAGTGTAAAGTTAAGGAAACTATCAAATAATTTTTCCTAATTGAGAAATCAAAAAGTCGTTATCGGTATATATTATAACGTCTACTTGAGAAATCAAATAGAAAAGGATAGAGTAGATAGTTCACAAATCAGATCCCCAACTTGGGACGTTGGATTATACGAATTGGAATCTTCATATCATTGAATTACTGACAGACAACAAACTGGTTGGAACACGTTGTTGTAGTGGGGTGGGGGCTTGGTTGAGGGGCACTACAGTCTCTGGCTAAGACATTTCCACTACCAATTTCCATTCAGAGACAAACACAAGGCCTCCTTGATCCCATTTTGTCCAAAGCTAATTAGAGCACATGGGAAGATAAATAACTACAGGTTATTATTGAGGATCGGATCATGTTAGCATCACCGGTACACATCACAGTTGCAAGACTGATTGACATCATATGAAGCTCAGATCACATATGCTTTAAATCAGCCATAAATTCTTGAATATCCTCCACTGTTGCATTTGGGAGACCTAGAAAACAAAAGGAAGTATCAGGAAACGCAAACTTTTAATTCATAATGCAATCATATCAAGCTTGCCAAGCACCAAACAACAAAATTGTTGCTAGTTAAGTTTACCCTTCCTGTAATTTGATGCCAATAAATCTCTGTTCGGATCATTAATCCTCTTTGCTCTAATGCATTCTAAGTTTTCCACCTTTCTGGTCCTCAGCTTCTCCATTTTTTCATGAAGTTCGGACATGGTTGACAGCATATCTGCGAGAAGCAATTGTCAATAGCAAATTGCAGAACTAATAAAAATTACAAAATAATTTGTCCTATGAGGAATTTCAGGGATATAAACAGCTAAATGAGCTGAGTTTAAAAATAATTATATGATCAACTAAGAGTTGTCATAAATCCTTGCATCCATATACGAAGTTCTTCATTAGTGGCTTTGAAGTTGCTGATAGCACAAGATAAAGCACATTCACAAGGTCTAGCCTCCTAGCACGTTGCAATACACTACAAGGGAAAGGGGAAAAAAGAAGAAAAAAGAGGCATTTATTCTAAAGAGCACTATATCAGGGAAAACTTCTTCACAAGCCAGAGTTGCAGAACTACATAAATTTTCAAGGATTTA
The DNA here is from genome assembly GCA_007827005.2 of Populus simonii. Lineage (NCBI taxonomy): Eukaryota > Viridiplantae > Streptophyta > Magnoliopsida > Malpighiales > Salicaceae > Populus > Populus simonii. Next base: position 5,913,822 of record CM017478.2, read on the forward strand.
CAAGCAAAACCCCTCTGCAACCAATTCTGTGTTGGTTCCAAATACATTTTTAAAAGACTTCAAGCTGGTTAAACATAATTTACAGGAAAAAATAAAATCAAGGGAAAAATAAAACAGCAGTACTGAATATTCTAAAGACTCAAAAAGTTAGAAAATGTGTGCATAACACTAAACCTCCTAGAAAATGAAGCACAGCTCATGATATTCGGAATATCAGTGTGCTATTTAAGGGCTTTGGTTTACGTAAAATGTTGGAAGCAACAGTACCTTAGGCATACATGGAGGTGACACAGAAATGGGAAACAAAATCGACAACAGTGTTCTGTTTCAAAACAGTGGAGATTGTTGCCAACAATAACGACTGCTATGAGCAAACAAAACCACAAGTAACAGAAAACTGGAAAGGTCCACCTCAAACAAAAACTTGCTTTCTGAAAATGTCAAAGCATTGTAAACATGTAATCACCCACATATTTAAGGCTTCAACAGTTACCTTGATACATGTCTTGCGTGGAGGCTTGGTCATATAATAGCAGGGCCTCACTGACAAGTTCTGCACAATGATCACTTGAAGCGGATTGCCTTTCCAAGGCTTGGAGCTCATGATTCAGCTCAGAAGACTCCTTTCCTACCTGTAGAATATATTTACATAACAAAAACAATCTAGAAAATAAACAGAACAGGAAACCACGCATGGATGGAAGTTTTTGCTCTACAACAAGTTGTTCTTACCATAGTAAGCCTGTTCCTCAAGATATCCAACTGTGCATCCAGATCAGGATCAGAAAGCAAGTCTTGACACGTGAAAGTTTCAGCTGGTGATTCCTTCTAGAAACAACATTACAACAGATGTTAGATCCAACTAGATCACCAGGTAAATGCGATTATCATTGCCCTAAACAAGAGAAAGAGATTATGACAAGGAAATACAAGAAGAAACGCAGAAGCGGATCGTTAAAAAACTGATCAATAGCACCTTCCATCTTTCACATTTACTGTGCTGAAAATATGCATCCCATTCCTTGTCATTGTTCCTCATCATGTCCAGTTGATGAACATTCCCCTGTGCCTTTTAAGACTATGTACACTAGGCTAAATTCTATTCAGCCAATTAAGCTGTTGACCAAGTATCTATTTAACCGCGCCTTACCTGACAATTTCCTTTGGAACTGACAAGTGTTGAAATGGGGTATGACTAGAAACCTTGCAGCGCAATCCAATAAATGGAAAGTTGACACAACAGAAACTTAAAATCCACGAAAGGTTGGCGATCGTGGAAAGCGAAAAAAGAAACCAAGACAAATATTATGAGGAATGAAGAGCTGCAAGGATTGGTTAAGAGAGAACATACAGTTTGAGGTAAAGAGAAACCCTCAGGAACCGCAAAAACATGGTGAAGACAGTACTTCTCCCACATACCCAACCGCGTATCCAAGTCCGATTGTATCATATCGCGGATGTAAGCAATTCCCTTTTTTATGAAATTCAAATAACATCAGGCTGATAATTAACCTCAGATCCAATAAATTAAGAGAGGAAAAAAAAATACCTCGCTTATAAATTGGGATCTACTAGTGCCGTCAGTTTTCAAAAGGGTTGATGCTTCCCTGTGGGGTGGCAAAAAAACAAGAATAATTAGTAACAAGATTAGAGAAAAGAAAGAGAAACGGAAATGGTACTGACTGGTGGAAGAAATGGAAAGCGTCGTCCAGCAAATCGTCGACGGTGTTTAGGGTTTCGTTGATGAAAAGTTGGGGGTTCAGATTTAGGGATTCGAACACTGCCTCGCTTTCACTGCCTTCCATCTTTCAAATTCTAATTTTTTTTTAATAAAAAAAAAATCCCTTCTCCAGGATGACAACTACAAGTATCCTTACTCTGATACTGTCTCCATTTCCAGGACCTTTTTTTTTTTTTTTTTTTAGAAACTAGCTGAAGATGGGCAAAAACACTCAATTAATTTGAATATAGAAGTGGAGGGGAAGCCGACGGAGCTTCATCCTCTTACTTTTATTTTACTTTTACCATTACTTCATAGAAATTGATCATGGAAAAGATCACATTAGAGGTCCCTACTTCTTCTTCTATTAGAGGTCACTGCCTATTAAAAAAGAGACGCAGGAGGTGGAGATGGAGGATGCATTATCCGCCTTTATAATCCTCTGAAATATTTCATCTTTATTTATTGTAATAGAGGTTAAGTTTACTAGCTGGAATATGTTGGGATAATTTCTACATGGTCACCTCACAAGAAATTAGGTTAGAAAATTTAAAAATTGATTTGATGATTCATTCTTAATAACAGCACCAAAAATTTCCTGACATATTCTTTACATTTAAATCTTTTTTTTTATTTAAAACTAAGTATAATAAAAACAATTATAATATTTGGATGGAAATTCTTAATTTTGCATGATTAGTTGTCCATTGATTTTTTTTTTATTGTATCGAAGGGCTAATACAATGTTAAAATTCAAATATATATTTAAATGGAGAAATTTGACATATACACTAACCAATCTTTAATTAAAATTTATTTGAGTATGTGACTTTTAATTCTATATGTTTGGATTTCTCACTTTTTATTTTTTTTAATGACATAGTGATGAGTTCTACTAATTAAATAAGGATATGGTTATTATTGTTATAACCTAATTTTGAGTTTATTTAAAATTTCCATTTTCTTTTAAAATGAAAAGAAAAAAAAATAAAAAATAAAAAGTGAAAAAGACCGGCAACTAGACAAGAACAGGTTGAGAGAAATTCCAAATGCATGGAGGAACCAAACTAGAGTTTTGGACAAAACTAGAAGCCCATTTGTACCTCTATTATATCTAAGCCTGAAGGACAATGCAGATTCAAGATCAAATTAAAGGATTATTGAATGAATCTGCATAAAAATTAAGATTGGGGATTTAATTAGACTTTCAACAGACCAATTTGATTTAATCATATGCTCAATTAAAGAATGAATTAATTTTAAGAATTAATTTGAGCCAAATTAAAAGAATTAATTAAGTGCAGGGACTTAATCAGACTTTTAATGGGTCAAATTCATTTTAATAGGGATTTAATTGGTGAAAAACTTAAGTTTGAAAGCTTAATTTGGGTTTAATTAAGAATATTAGAATTTTAGATGATCGGACTTAATTTTTCCAAACTCAATTGGGTGAAATCAGGGATGAAATTGCAAGAAAATCAAAGTTTGGGGGTCAATTAAGGGTCAAATTGAAAAAATTCAGAATCAAGGACCAACTTGTAAAACACGCAAAACTCCAAGGATTGAATTCGGTTAAATCGGGGACCTAAATTGAAAAAAATTAAAAGTAAAATGATCAATTGGGGATCAATTTGCATAAATCATAAATTAAGGATCTAAATGAAAAAGAAGTTGAACTCTAACGTCAGTGTTTGAATTTGATAGGGGTGAAATTGTATGAAATTAAAAGTTATAAAGTAATTACGGGTGTAATTAAAAGAAGTCAAGAGATTAAGGACTAATTTGAATTTTGATCAAATCCCAATTTTAGAACCCTAATTGACCAAATGCTATTAAAACGGTGTCATTTCATTTAAATAAAACGGTGCATTTTGGCCTAAATGTTTGATTTTGGTTTAAATCGACGTTGTTTTGATAAGTCCAAAAATTAAAAAAAAAATTAAAAAGGTGCTAGACGATCTACTATAGATCTTCTTCCTCCTTAAAAGCCCTGAGAAAGCTAGTTTTGTTACCATCTTTCAATACCAAAATCACCCTCATCTCTTCCTCGAACAAGACAATGAACGTACCCCTCACACCCTGCACATTGTACTCCTTCCTAGACAAAATAAAAGCTTTTTCATAACCTTGAAGGCATTGCTATAAGAAGCCAAAACTCATGCCCCAACCAGTTAGGCTGGCTAGTGTACCCCTTTTATCGACTTTGTAACGCTACAAAGCCTAAGCCTGGGCCTCAATGGATTGTCGTGATTGATTATTGTACATTAATGAGAGAGAATGGTCTAGCTGATAGCCCAAAAAAAGGATCCCAATGAAGTTTTAAAAATGGAGGTAAAAAGCCATATAAAAAAAAAGGAGGAGAGAAAAAAAAGAAAAAGCAAAAAAATAGTTACCCTTTGAACCCACGTATCCTCACTATTATCACCAAGCTCTTTACCTACCCTCAGACATACAACTACATAGCCACACTCACCATTACTCAAGGAAAGATTTGTAGGAGGCAACATCTTTAGGTAAGGTAAGTTTTCAACTTTTATGAGGGGATGTAGCTTAATGAGCACAACCCCTCCCTTTCCATTATGTTTTCATTGTTATCTTTTGCATTGAGTGTTTTTTATGCCTTTTCTTAGTTTAAATGCAATGGGTATTTGCTTTTTTATGTTTACCATATCATGTTTTAGTGTGTATATATATGTATGTGTGTGTGTGTGTGTGTGTTTATGTGTTGTTTAAGGTTTAGTTTAGATGTTTAGTTTTGTCTCTGAGATGATAAATATTAGGTTGAGATACATTCTTAGCATGTTTTGATTGTTCAAGGCAATCAATGAAGTCTTTATAGTAGTACATGTTGAAAGTTTAGTTGTTGTCTGTTTCTGATATTCTTAGACCATTGTTAGAGGTTTGCTTAAGCCAAATGAATGTTTGTTTATGGTTAACAATATGACAAACAACCTATGAAACTTTGTTGGAATATATTTTTGGCCTACTATAGGACATAGGTTATGCTTGTTTGTTTTGCCTTTGATTCCATGTTTCTTGTTGTTTTAATGGTTAAAATAAGTTGTTTTGAGTATGCTTAAGCTTTGGTTGCTAAGTTTAGTATGTTCTTCGGGCTCTTATTGCATTTTTTAAGGGCCTGGTTACATATCTGTCATATTGAGTTTTATGGGTTTCTGCATTTGTTTTTTAGGCAATGTTCTTGGGAAGAACATTGTCTTAACTACATGATTTGGACCAATTTTGGTTTATTTATTGGCATTAGCCACTTCACATGACCCTATTAGCCAGTAATCAAAGTTTTTTTTTTTTTGCCTTAATAAGATGTTGTTCATGATTTTAAACCGAAACCCTCCCTAACCAAGTCATGATGTCTTAGTGATAATCGAAGTGAATAAGTGATAGATTTTAACCCTTGTATGATCTATAATATCTTTGTGCCCCTGGTTTTGCTATATCTAGTCGATTGTGAGAATTATGTTTTCTGGGTTCACGAAGAACATTCATCGTGTTCTTCATTTTGCGTGTGTGTGATACGTTTTTGTCAAGATATTTTATGTTTTTTCATGTTTTTTTTTTAGTTGAATATGTTTTTGGATATTTACTTTGTTTTAGGATTGTTTTCAGGTTAAACCAAAGTTTTAGGGTTGCTTCATGGTCAAACCATTGATTTTAGGTCAACCCGATTGGTATGGCTTCGGGTCAATTAAATTAGGTCTTGTTTGTTTAGCAATTATTTTGATAAAGGTTTTTTTTTGCCAAAGGGCGTGTTTGACAAACACACCCTTAAGCCTATTTTGACAGCTTCTTTTAAAAGGAAAATGATTTTTTTTTTGTCAAACAGACCCCAAATAAATTTTTAAAATTTTTAAAAACTTTCAAGGGCCATTTTAAAATTATTTGTGGTCCCTTGCATATTTTTCCAATAATTTCACTTAATATCAGGGTTAGAGACTTATACTGTAAGATATTGACCCTGTATTAAAAATAGTTGTTTTTTGCTAAAATTAAAAAAAAAATCCAAACATTTCTAAAATATTTCTTCATTTAAAAAACACAAAAAATATATTTTATATTGTGTGCATATGGCCAAATTCTAAAATTTTCATGCATATTTTATACAAAAAATAAAAATTTTATTTTCGTCATATTTTGAAAAATACAAAAAAATAAGTTAATGGGTATCACAAAAGGTTTGCAATTATCCTTTAGAATTTGATCAAAATTTCAAATAAAAACCTTTTTTTTTTAAATTTCTTGGACTTTAAAATAGTTAGGTTTTAATCTAATAAGATAAGAATCTCTTTACTGAAGAGGACTTTTCTTAAACCTTGGATAAACTTTTATAAGCTTTAGAATGACTAGGTTTTAACTTAATGAGATAAAGATCTCTTTACTGAGGTGGACTTTTCTCGAACCTTAGATAAACTAACGAATAGAAACACAACTTATAACAAACAACAAAGCAACTTACCATAGGTAGGGTGCACTATGGATGATATGTTTTTTCCTTGCACAAATAATCCCCTTACTCAGATTCTCACAAACCATTAGGTTTTCTAGTGACCATAATACTAGATAACGACTCATATTTTCCTTATTTTACTAATAAAGGACAAGAATTCATTGTCCTTTACACCCATATCATTCATGATAATCCTGACCCAGAAGTATGATTGTCGCAACGCTGCACATGTATGACAGTTATCGCACCTGACATCGAGACGATCTAGCCCTATTTCCTATGAAAGGGGAAAATGGTCTTTTTATGAGAGAGGGGGAAAGGTCCAAAATTTTATGTAAATGAGTTGTCACCTAGTATCATGGTCACTAGAAAATCGTAATTAGTCAACAAAGTTCTAATGTAAGAGATAAGTTATGCTAAAGAAAAGATACAATCACCCAAAAGCATTTTACTTGAGGTAAGTTGCATTGTTAGTCTTGCCTTTTATTCTTAATATTTTATATAGTTACACACTCTTCAATTCAATCCATTTTTTAATTTTATCATATCAACTAAATCTAATTTAATTTATTTAGATAGAAATATTAGAAAATTCCTATAAAAATTGGGATATATCATATATGATGAAGTTTTTCAATGGAATGTTCTAAAATACATAATATTGATTATATAGTTTCCTTTTCTTAGCTGATCATTTAAAATCTTTGGGTTTTTATTTTCCTTTAATTTTTTTGTGACCTATATAGTTCATGAAATATATCTTTTAAAGTAAGTTTTTATTTTCATTTTATTTTGGAATTTTATTTGTGCTAAATAACTATAAGTTAAAGTTATCTTTCATCTTGACTCTTAACTATTTAAAAAGTTTTAAATTTTAAATTATGTTTAGATGCTTGAAATTGTATTTGTATTGCATAATTTAAAGTTAATTTATTTTTAGATTTGAATTTGAATAATATATGTTAAATTAATATTTTGAATATATATATATATATATATATATATATATATATATATATATATATATATAGTATAAGACCTCGTAATGAAACACCAAAATGCTTTGATACAAAAATTTATCTTTCCAATAAAAAAAACAGAACACCAACTTCTTTTATTTGTTGAGGTTCATATGATTGTCCTATATAGGAAGTATCATTTTCTCTCTCCATGTCTAAAGTAAACCGATTGTCTTTATCTTTCATAATTTATTCTTGGTATAGACTAAGGCATTCTCCAGTCATGTTTTCTGGAGCATCGTTGATTATTGAACATTGTGCATGGGGGACATAATCTAGTAATTTTGGAAGCAGGTGATAAAAGAAAGTTTTTATTGCGTAGAGCTCGAAGATGTCATTTCAGTATATTGAAAGGAGAAGTAAGCTTAGAGTTCTTTTTTTCTTTATATGAATCTTTAGTATTTATTGAAGAAGAAAATATGGGTATTAATTAATGAATCAATGCATTAATTACAACGGAATGCTACAATTCTTGAAATCCTAAGTATCGAGTTCGAGCCAGAAAGCCATAAAACATTTTAGCTTGAAATTACTTAATTAGCTAACATGTTAGACAATGAAACATGGTCAACATTTTAGGGGAAGAATGCTTGATTTGTCATGTCATTCATGATCAATTTCTTGATTGATTTTAGCATAAATGACAAGTAATTTTTTTTTTATTTTAAAATAAAAAAGGGGTATTGTTTATACAAAAAACTAAACCATCTACATGTCAATTGTTTAAAAATAATAATTTTTCACTGCTAGTTTTCAAACAAACTAGTGAAGAAAGTTAAAGTCAATTATTAATTAAGAGATTATGACTCACATTAAATAATCAATTAATCAAGTTCTATACAACAAAATAATCTTTAACGAAATAATTTATGGATATTATAGGTTGATATGAATATATAAAACAACTAGAAGGATGTATGCAAATAAAAAAGTACAAATTGTACTAGGATTAAGATTATATAGTCCTTATCTATTGTAGATGATTTGTGAAGGATTATAATTGTATAATAACATTATAAATAGGACATTCAATAACTGAAAATGATTTCTAGACCCATAACACAATTTATTCATATTTTTTTGCTATTTATTGCAGTTTTTGTTTATTATTGTTAATTTCTTTATAGTTTTTATTAACCATCCTTTTTTTTATGGTTTTTTTTTAAAATTTTTTTTCTAGTTTATAGTTTTTGCATTGCCCCTCTCTTATTTAAAACCTATTAAAAACATGTTTATAACTTTATATTTTGTTTGATTAGAAAAACTGTTATTTTTCTTCGTTTGATATTAATTTTTTAATTATATTTTCTTCTCTTTAAAAGGAATTAACAAATAACATATTGATCAATGATTAATAATTGACCGATTAATTGCTGGATTATGAAATTATTTGACATTAAACAATTAATAACTTGTTTTATAAAAAAAATAAATTGAAGTAGAAGTATGTGTATATATAAAATGATGCCACGTAGAATATATAAATTATTTTTTAGTGGATAATATTAATGCTATCTAAATTAATAATTAATTAAAAATAAAAATAATTAAACTAGTATTATTCTTCATCACAAACTTCTAAATTAGAGCTAATAAAACTTTAATGTCAAAGAAAATCATCTTATAAAAAAATTTGGTTACTATCTATACATATTCTCATTGCTCCTATTTTATCAAACATTATTTCTATCTTTTTATTCCTTTATGAATTCTATTTAATATTCAATTACATAAAAGATTTTCTTGTCAGCATTTATATCCACCCTTTCCATCATTATATTATATTTTTTTGGTTAAATTAAATGCATAAGTTAGATTTTTTTTTATCTGTCTAGGATTCGTTGAAGAGAACCAGATTATGATTAATAGGGTGTTTGGCTTGGAGGTAGCTTGTGCTTTTTTAAGTAAAAAGCATGTTTTTATAGTTTTTAGAGGTGTGATGTGTGCTTAAAAGTTATTGTACCTTTGACAAAAAACCACCACACCTCTAAACTAAACCCACATTAAGACCATATAAATAGTTCATCTCTAGGAATTTCCAAGCCTATATCCATCTCATACCAAAAAAAAAAAAAAAAAAAAAAAAGGAAAAGAAAAAAAAGCTGTCACTCTCCAGTTAAAAAAAGAAATTGACGACCAAAAATGTTCTCAAAATTCCGGAACGCAACTGATAAGGCAAGAAAGCTTGCAATAGAACACACAAATTGCTCGCTACCTTTCATTCCCTGTTTCAGAAACCTCATAAACATGGTAGAGCAGCAGAATTCATCTTCTAAAGTTCAAGCTTCATATGAGCTCTGCAGAAAGACCTTTACACCCTCGGGGGCACCTCCTTCTTCTAGTGCCATCCAGAAACTCTGCTCTCTTTTGGGTATTTCTCTTTTTCTTCCTTTTTATCTTTTATGTTTTTTTTTCCTCCTGTTTAGTTGAGTTCTGAAGTGGGTTTTGTGAATTTGTTTTGAAGCTGAACGTGAAAAGGTGAAGCCTTGTACAATTTTTTTTCTTCTTTATTAGTTATCCCTTAAATCTTTATTTGGAATTAGAAAAATCTAACAAATTTGTGGTGTCATGATATAAGGATGAAAGTATGAAATGGCAAACAATAGCAATAGAATTGGAGGAGCCAATACATTATTTTTGCTGTTTGTCACGTCAATATATTGATTCCCAAATTTCCATTATAATCAGAGGAACGAATTGTGATTCATTATTTAGATTATTACAAAATCTCCTCGCCTGTTGTGCAGACACATTTGGCCCTGCTGATGTAGGGCTTAAAGAGGAAAATCGAGATGATCGAGGGCATGGCATGCTTGGACTTAATCGGTTGAGTAGCGTTGCTCGATGGGCTCAACCAATAACATATGTAGATGTTTATGAATGTGATAGTTTTACAGTGAGCTTTACCTCTTCTCTCTCGATTAGAATTTGTTCTTGTTGGGATAGCTGTGTGCTTCGTTGTTTTTCATTTCGGTTATATATATATATATCAATTCCTTGGCAAAATTTGATAACTATAGTTAAATTAATTTAGGAACATTTCAGTTCTTATAATTGCTTCCTGGCATGTGTTTGTGCTTGCCGATTATCAAAATATTAATTCAGATGTTCTCCTTAATATTGTTTGAGCCTGCATTTTTATTTTAATTATATATTCTGGATTTTAAATCTGAAAGCAGGCAGGAAGTACAGATCAATGTTTAAAGTTTTTGACATAATGATTCTTTGTACGCAGATGTGTATATTCTGCTTTCCTACTTCTTCTGTTATTCCACTCCATGACCATCCTAGCATGACTGTTTTCAGCAAAGTTCTATATGGTTCATTGCATGTCAAAGCTTATGATTGGGTTGAGCCTGCGTGTTACCCAAAAAGCAAGGGGCCTGGTTATCCTGCAGGTTTGCCTTTTGAGAATCTTTTTATCATCTGACCTGACAGTTTTAGAACTCACAAACTAACATTTAACTTTTTTTTTTTCTTGATTATTCCATAGCCTTCCTCCACTAACCATCAAGAATTGGAATAGTTTGTGCGCTCAAATGGGCTTCAATTCCAAATCATCAACAGTTATTGGAGTACTTTTTTCTTATAACTCTTAGTTTAGGTCCAGCTTTAATCAATAACTTTACATTATTGAAAGCAAGATCAAATAGAAATGAAAATCCTTGGATTCAAATGCGTTTTCTGTTAGTTGTCCCCTCAATTTATGGAACATACGTAAAAGTTCCTCTATTCCTTCTATAACCATTGGTTGAAGCGGGTTGATCTTTTAACCCTATAATCTGACCTCATTTTCTCCTGATTTAGAGATAGAACATTATCCATCATGCATCACCAATACATGCTCAGATATGTTCATGGTGGTTGGAGTTAGCGTTTTTTCTATTTAACCAAATGCTGAGCAGACTAGTAATGAAATTGTTTGCCCAATATATAGATAATTCTCACTTGTTCCATGCTCTTAATGGAGACAGTTTTTATTCAGAACTACTCTATTTTTCAGACACAACATGCCTTATTATGTGTATTTGTATGTGTGAAGATATGTAAATATGTATGAATGCATGCATATATGAATCAATGCGTGTATGTGTCTATGAGCATATGTGCGTATCTAAGAATTTCTTGGTATAAGTATTTTGGAGAAACCCACTGATGATGTCACGGTTGGCCTGTTTGCTAGAATATTCTAGTTTTCCCTTTGAAGCAGCCCCTTTATCAGCTAAATTATATGCCATCATTTAGCTGTGTTTGGAATTGAAGTTGGTCTGCTGGATTATACTTTCAAATTCAAACCATTTATGAATTACCCACCAAATATATTTAGGCCTTTTAAAATTGCATGATCATGGCTTTGATTATGGGACTGACTGAACATTGTGGACTGCTGTCCCTGCAGTTGTAGCATTCACTAAAATTTGATGGTAGCCATGCCTTGTGCTGTTGTCTGGTTTGTTTTGCTTTAGTTTGGTATAAAAAGAGTAAAATAGGTGTCAGTGGCTATAGGGTCTCCATTTTATGGGTTTCAGTGTTCGAAATGAATATAAATAGGTGCAGACTAATGGATGCGTATCTTTGGCAGTAAGGTTGGCAAAGTTGACAGTAGATAAAACTTTAACAGCTCCATGTGAGACGTCAGTGTTGTACCCAAAACGTGGTGGGAATCTGCATTGTTTCACTGCAGTCACCCCTTGTGCTGTGCTTGACATTCTTACACCTCCATACAGAGAAGATGCAGGCAGAAAATGTACTTATTACCATGACTATCCTTTTTCCACCTTCTGTAAGTAACCTTTATTTGTTTCGTTATTATCATTACTATCATCCATGCTTTTTCTTTTTTGTCCCTTGCTGCTCTTCTACTATTCTTGCTGCATATATAGGTTGAAGCATGTAACATTCATATTGAATACTTGTTTAACCATGCAACAAAGCTGAATAACTTTTTAACACATTGCAGCTAGAGGAAATGGAGCTGAGATAGATGATGAAAAAATAGATGACCTTGCATGGCTTGCAGAGATAGATACACCTGATGATCTTTATATGCGTCAAGGAGCTTACACAGGACCCGCTGTTCAGGTTTAACTCTCATCATGTTGGATCAATATACATTACCTGTAATTCTCTTCTCATTTCTGTTTTATATCTCGACCCAGTATCATGTAATTGCTGAGTCTAAGTGCAATGTCCAAACTGGAGAGGCGATAGAAATGCTAAAGTTTGAGCTTAATAGATAATTATCTTAATTCCATAGATGAGGATATGTTTCTGTTCTCTCTTTTTCAAGTGCTGCAAACGAGGTGCTTGAACCAATCATTTCATGTAAAGCACTATCTTAAATGTTGATGAAAGGAAGCCCGGAAATGGATATGATTAGCTGGTAGATGGCGTTTTCTAGCATGACATCTTGCCGAAAACTCTTCCTCTTTTGAACCGATTATTGTTCAATTTTATCAGCATTCTGGTGGTTGCTTTACCAGCATTCTATTGATATTGTGATATTCAGTACATCCAATAAAATAATAAATCGTTCTTTGGCGAAGGTGCAGTACGGTTCTTTGGCGAGGCCAAAATTTCCATCCTCAACGTTGGATCATAACTTTGAAAGGAAATCTCCCAAGATCTCCAGAAAATGGAGAGAGAGAACAACTACACATGGTTTTCACTTTCTTAAAAACAAAAGGGGTAAAATTTCATGCGAACTCAGAGAGCAAAAATTTTAAAAATCTATGGCAAGAAAAAATAACTTGAAAAAGCTAAAATTATATTATGATAAAGAAATCAACACAATAATTACCTGAACTAAAGCAATAAAGTTGTTAAATAAAAAATAAAATTATGAAATAATTTTTTTTTCAAATCTTATGAATATAATGAATTATGAACTGAAAGTACAGGGAGAATACTATAAAATAAAAATATATAAAAAATGGTAAAAAGACAAGATCTTTAATAAGTTCAAAAAAAGTTTAATGAAGATCTTAAAGTATAAACAACTTTTTACACATAATACAAACTAAATAAGACTATTTATAATAGGTAAAAATATTCTAAATAAGACTGATAAAATAATAAAATAATATTTTTTGTTGAATTCTAAAAGCTTGACTTGGTCTAAATATTCTGAAGCTCATCGAGTGTCTTTTTAATCTTCCTGATAATTAGCCAAATTAACACCACTAATAGATCATTTGATGATGCTTGATGATTTTCATTATTCTCCCTCCTTAAAAGGATCCAATCTCAAATATTCACCCACATCAAACAAAGAAAGTAACACTAACACTATACTCACATGAAAGATCCACTTTATATGTATTGTCGTTGATTTGCTCAAGAACTTGGAATAAACCATCTTCTCTAGGCTGCAACTTAGATCTCATATGGGCTATAGATCTTTCCTTCATCATATGCACCCAAACCCAATAAACCAGTTAAGAAATAACATATCTACGATATTTGTTAGCTTTAGATGCTTATTATTTAGTTTTTCTCTCTATATGTTGTCAAACACTCTCATGAAGTGTCATCATCATCTATTCTTTCCTATTACAATCAATATTACTTTCATCAACAAGTAAATGAATAAAATCCAAAGAGGTTAGTGAATTAAAATCATAAACAACATCAAATGGTGAATAATCAGTAGTAAAATATAGGCTTCTATCATATACAAATTCAATAAACGACAAACAATTCTCCCACATTTTTAGATTCTCTTGAATGACAATAAAAAAATAAAGTAGTTAAAGTTCTATTTACTACTTTTATTTGACCATCTGTTTATGGATGACACGTAGTAAAAAACAATAACTTAGTTCCTCACTTTGTTCACAAAACCTTTCAAAAGTAGCTAAAAATTTTAATATCACGATCAGAAACAGTGCGTATAAGAACACCATAAAGTCATACTATCTCTCTAAAGAATCATGTTAGTTGCATCATTATTTTTATAACATGACATGAAATGTGTCATCTTATAAAACTTATCTATGACTATAATATAGAATCCTTTAACCTTTTTAACCTAGGAAAATGTAAAACAAAATCTATAGAAATATCTACCCAAGGTTTCTTAGGTACATGTTAGTGAGTATATAAACCATGTGGTAAGACCTTAGATTTAGCTTCTCTACATGAAATGCATATATCACACACTCTTTGCAGATCATGTTTCATTCTAGGCCAATAAAAGTGTTTATACAAAACATCTAAAGTCTTCTTAACACTAAAATATCTCATTAAACCACCTTTATGATCTTTATAAACAAGCAATCCAAGCATAAAAACTATCAGACACACATAATTTATTCTCTTTAAATAAATAACCATCAAGTCTATAACATTTTTAATAAACCGACATTTCATAAGCATCATACACATTGGTAAAACTGCTATCATTAATATACAAATTTTTCACATGCTCAAATTCCAATAATTCCATATTCAAAGTAGAAAGAAAAACATACATTCAAAATAATACATTAACCACTATGTTATCCTTACTTTACTTGCACTTAATCACACATGAAAAGGTCTCAAAAAATTCAACCCACTTGACATGCGTTACATTGTCCTTTCAGATGCTTCAATGACTCATGATTTGAATGTATGGCAAACTCTTTCAACCATAAATAATGATATCATGTCTCCAAAGTCCTTACTAATGTATAAAGCTCATTTTTGTAAGTTGGGTAATTCAATGCGACTTTATTAATTTTTTTGCTAATATAGACATTTGACCGCTTCTTTTGCATTAAAACAACTCAAATTTCTATTCTTGAGGCATCAAACCAAATCTCAAAAGCTTTATAAAAGTTAGGTTATGCTAATAAATGTGCTGAACTTAACCTTTCTTTAAGAAGATTGAATGCATTATCTTGTTCAATACCCTATTTAAAGCCAACTGACTTTTTGATAATTTCATCAAGTGGCGCAGCTAGTGTGTTAAAATTCGTAAACAAATCTCCTATAAAAACTAGCCAAACCATGAAAACTTATTACCCTAGTTATTGACTTAGGTGTTGACCATTCTTGGATAACTTTCACATTTTTCTCATCTATTTCAATACCTTTTGCACTAATAACATAATAAAGAAACACAACTTTTTCAATGCAAAAAGTACCTTTTTTTTTCTTCCAAATTAGCATATAATGTTTCTTTTCTGAAAAACATTAAGCATAAAATGCAAATGCTTAACATGTTCATCCAAACTTTTGCTATAAACTAAGATATCATCAAAATACATAACAATGAATATGCCAATAAATGCATACAAATCATGATTCATTAATCTCATAAAAATACTAGGTGTATTAGTAAGATTAAACAATATGACTAACCTTATACAATCCATATTTAGTCTTAAAAATAATTTTCCATTCATCGCCTTCTTTTATCCTAATATGATGATATACACTTTTTAAATCAATCTTAATAAAAATACAAGAACTATGCAATTCATCTAATATATCATCTAGTTTAGGAATGAGATGTCTATATTTCATTGTAATGTTATTTATAGCATGAAAATCAATACACATCCTCCAAGTTTCATCCTTTATAGGAACAAGTAACACTGGAACAACATATGGACTCGTGTTTTCTCTTATGTACTCTTTAGACATCAACTTCTCAACTTGCGTTTGATGTTTCTTTGTCTCATCAAGATTAGTTTGATAGGCTAGTTGGTTAGAAATCACACTTTCAAGTACGAGATTGATTTGATGTTCAATTTCCCTTATCAATGGCAAACCACTAGGAATCTCTTTGAGAAACACGTCTTTGAATTCCTGTAATACAGAAACAACATTAGAAATAGAAGGATCAAGTTTGTTAGTATTAAAATAGGCTTGTTTCTATAAAACTACAGACATAGGTTGGTTAGTATAAAAAGCATTCTTGATTTCACTTTCTTTTTCATAAAAAAACTCACTTTTTTCTTTATTTTCCCTTAACACTCTCTTTTCTCTTACTTTCTTTATTCTCTCATTGATTTTTCTCTCTACCTTTTGCTAAATCTCTAATTTTTTCCTTTTTAGCCGAATCTGACTTTTCTTTATTCTTATAGCTCATAATCAAATTTGTATTTTCACTCATCTTGGCCTTACTTTCCCTTTTCAATATCAATTAGTCCATATAGACTTGTTTCGGTGATAATGGTATATATATGAAGGATTTTCTATCTTTTATAAAATAATACGTATTTCTAAACCCATTATGTACAACCTTCCTGTTAACTACCATGACCTTTCCAATAGCATATGACTCGCATACATAGAAACTACATCACATAAAACTTTATTGTTATATCTCCCAATAAAAAAATGAAACTAAAAGCTATTCATTAACCTTCACTTCCTCATATTCATTCAACTGAAATTTATAAGGTCTATAATGCTTTGTAATATTCAAATTTAACTTTCTAATACGCATAAAACTTGCAATATTAGCACAACTCCCACCATATATAATCATAATACATAACTTATTGTTGACGTGGCATCTAGTATGGAAAATATTATCCCTTTGTTGCTTCAAATCATCCTCTTTGACTTCAACATTCAATGTTCGTCTAACCATAAACGATTCTTCCTCAACCAGATACTCTACATCTTCATCAGTAGCATTCTTAAATGGTATAATCTCATCATTAGTGCCGTCACTTTTAGTTTTAACCTCCCTATGATCTTATAAAATCATAGCTCTTTTATTTGGATATTGAGAAGTTATATGACCTATTCCCAGACATAAAAATCATTTGATATAATGGTTACAATGTGTTTGAGTATCAGATTTATCTCTAGTGTTGATGAAGACATTTTTTTTCCTTTAAATAGTTTGACCTTAACTCCTCTATTTGTTTTGGTTTGGGCAACCCCATCCCCCCTATAACTCGACCTCCATGATTAGAAAAACCTAAACCTTGGACTTATCGTGCATTGCCATTTCATTTAAGTTGTCGTTCCATCTTTGTAGCCATATACACCAATGTTTTTTAACTCTATATAGTGGTGTAACTTCATTATGTTTACTATGTCGTGGTTTAACCCATTCAAAAACCTAGCCATAATAGCTTTTCTATCCTCCATCATATTCACTCAAATCATAGCGATTTTTATCTTTTTATGGTAATCTTATGCACTTTTAAACCACTAAGTTAAACTTTGTAACCTTTGATATACATCCTGGTATTAATGTTAAAAAAAAACTCTTCTTTATGATTGCTTTCATCTTATGCCAAGTGTCAATAATCCTCTCATGGTTTTTCCTCCTACTCAAAATAAGTTGATCCTACCAAATTATAACATAATTGGTAAACTCAATAACATCAAGATTTACTTTTTTCTCCTTTGAATAATGGTGACCATTGAATATCAACTCAACTTTTTTCTCATACTCACCCAAGCCTTTTGACGAGCTCATTGAACTCCTCTTAGATCCACTTTATTTTAGGCCTTAGAATATACCCAATTGACACTTCTAATGGATCATTTGATGTCATAGTCAGGATTGCATCAGGAATGTACGACCAACTTACAATTCAGGTTTTTCATTGTCATGAAAGCTGAATTTTAAGAGACAGGGGGTTGCCTAATCAAAACCCTTCACTGGAACTAAAGCCAAACCACCCAAAGCCAAGATTGATGTTTCCACTGGTTTTAAAAATAAATATGATACTCAGCCTAAACATACTTGTGATTTAAATGTTTTAAGTGTTAGGGGCTTGAGCAGTATGCTTCAAAATGTCCAAATAAGATAATAATGGTTACTAGAGACAATAGAGACATGTAGTTCAAAAGTGACAGATCTGATTGTGAAGACATGTCACCATTAAAGGATTGTACTAATAAGAAGGTTGCATACCTAGTTGAGGATGAGGTCTTGGTTATAAGGCATACAATTCAAGTTCAAGTAAAGGAGGATGATATTGATTAACAAAGGGAGAACATCTTCTATACACGTTGCCATGTATTAAGTAAGACATGTAGTTGATTATATATATTGGAAATTGTGCTAATGTAGCTATCACTACCCTTATTAATAAACTAAACTTGTGTACTATTAAGCATCATAGACCTATAGATTGCAATAGTTAAATAATTATAGTGAGGTGAAAGTGAGTAAGTAGGTCTTGATTTTGTTTTTTATTGGCAAGTATATTGATAAGGTTCCGTGTGATGTGATTTCAATGCATATAAATCACATCTTGTTACGGAGACCATGACGATTTGATAGGAAGGCAACACATGATGGGGTTATAGATAAATATATTATTGTAAAATATAGTAAAACCATCACTCTTGTACCTTTTACACCCAAATAAGTGTAGAATGATAAAATAAACTTGAAACTCGAACATGTTGACGTGGGTAAAGAAAATCAAAGTAAGGAACAAGGTGAGAGAAGACCATCAGATTTGGCCAAAATCGAAAACACTTCTCCCACTGCCCAAAACCATTTGGCCAATAACTTAAACCATCCAACCACTTCTAAAACAAACCTAAATTTAGCCGAGAGTGGAGGTAAGACCCGAGGAGTGAAGAAAGTAAGTGAGCGAAGTGTGAATTGTGTGGAAAAACTAAAGAAACAACCTGATTTTTATGTTAAAAAGGGCAAGGTTAAATTCACCTATTAATCAAACCAATAGATAATCCTATTTGTTTACAAGAAAATTTATTTTAATACTAACAAACTTGACTCTTCTATTTCTAGTATTGCTATATCTTTGTTACAGAATTTTGAGGATGGTATAAGACGATCAAATTCAGATTTTAGCTTAATTTGTTATATTGTGTAGCTTTACACCAACAAATATAATTCTCGATTTGATTGTCAAATCAAGCTAAAGTTTTTCCATAAGTTTTCAATTTTTTTTGTTATTCTGGGTTAAAATTTCAAGACCATCAAATTTTTTTAAGGCTTTCTAATAAAACGTATAAGTTATTATTCATATTTTGCTATGAATTTCTTGATGAGATCCATAGTGGTTTGCCACTGATAAAGGATGCAATTAATAATAATATGGTAAATGTTAGACTTGATGGAAATAAAAAAGCACTGGTTATGAAAGCATTTTTTGAGAAGGTATGACAATATGTTGATATGCATTCTAAGCAAACAAGATGAAAAAGGTTGTCTTTGAACTAAAAGATTGAGTTTGGGTGCATATGTGCAAAAAGAGGTTTCCTAGACGTAGAAAATCAAAGTTGATGCTTAGAAGAGATGGTTCATTCAAATTCCTTAAAGGAGTCAGTGCCAACAAAGTGGATTTACAAGGTGAGTATAATGTTAGTGCTATATTCAAAGTTTCTAATTTTTATTTGTTTGATGTTAGCGATGATTCAAGGTTGAATGCTTTTGAGAAGAGAGAAGATGATGCGATCCGGGTTACGACATCAAGAGATCCATTTGGAGTGTCCATTGGGTCTATTCTAAGGCCTAAAATGAAGTGGATCCAAGAGAAGTTCAATGAGCTAAGTCCAGAGGCTTGAGTTAAAAAGGTTCAGATTTGCCGATCTGGACCTTTGTATACCTTCTGGATCATATTTGAAGCTACATGAGGGTTTTGGATGTGATTCTAATTGGGATGAAGGCTAGACATCTTTACCTTCCCAACGATAAATGGTAGTTTCGCTAATTCATCCAGACGAGAGAGAACAACGTGTTTAAAGTTGGGTCTAGAATCTATCAGCAAAGTGCGAAAACAGGAAAGACATTGTTTCCTTAAGAGTTATGGATTCCATTCACTAAAAGAAGTCCTTATTGCTATTAAGAACTTATATGACAACCTTTGGGTTACTTATTTTATAAGGATTCCATATCAAACACGAAGAATTAATTGGTAAGAAATTATTTCTCTTGAGTATTTTTCACCATCATATGCCGTAAATGGTAAAAATAATTTTAGACTATTGTTTTATTTATTTTATTATTTCTAGATCTTATTTTAATTTAATTAGTTTAGGTTTTATTTAAATTGAGTGCATGTCTGACCTATTAGCATTAGGTTTTTTATTTTATTTTTCAGCGTATAAATACTCTTTGTAAGGATAAAATATTAAGACTTGATAATACTATTGCTGCTAAATTTATTCAGCTTGTGTGAGAGAGATTCTCATATTTTTTGGTTCTCAAACGAACTAAATTGACTTATCAAAAATTAACTAGCTTTGTGGCGCTTTCTTCATACTTTTCATTCATGATTTGGTATTAATAGGGTGGGGGTTCATTTTTTGTTCACACTCTTATCAACCTTCTTTTGCTTTTTCAAGATTCATTGTCAATCTTGTAATGGGTTATGTGGCCAATGATCATGAGGTTCGTATCATGAGACCTCTCATTTTTAGATTTAATGATGTTAGTGGGTGATGCAACCATATTATTCGATAGTTTCACCCACATTTAACTAGTGTTTTGCCTATGTTTTATATATAAAATGCCTTGATATTCTTTGTTTTATGTTTTGAAGGCACTTTTGGATGAAAGATGCAAAAAGGAGTAAATTGGAGATAATTGGCAGATTTGACCTTCAGTCGATGTTTTGTGCAGAGCGTGAGCTCTAGAGGTTGAAATGAAGTGATTCTAGTGGCATTAAAAAGCTAACATCCATACCTTTCTGGACATCTAAGGCAAGAAAATAAAATAAGGAAGAGCATGGAAATCGCAGCCTTCAAAGTCAAATCTCGCAATCTGCCAGTGTTGACCTTCGGCCATTCCAACTTAAATATCTGGAGCTACAGAAGTCCAATTGATGCAAACTCAATTGTTTTGGATTCATGACTCAAAGGTCTATAAACGCTCCAAATTTCAGCCATACACGATGTCATATGAGGGAGATATGATTTTTCAAAGATGACATCTGAATTCTGCCAGCAAACAAGTTTCGTGAAGAAACGAGTCCAAATTACGTTCCGAAGCATCTAAACCGATATCCAAGTTTTTATTTCAGCAATTTAGCACCTCTAAGTCAAAGCTTGAAGATTTCATGCAAGGATATTTCTCCTTTTTTAGGAAAATAGTTATTGAAGTACTTAAATGTAAACAGTCTACTTAATGGAGGACTATTTTGTAAAATAGAGACCTAGGGTTTCCTAGGATATAAAAAGAATGAGAGAAGAGAAGGGGGGCAACCAGCCAAGAAGAGAAAAACACCCCCTTCCTCTAAGAAACCCTAAATCATGCATTCTTCCTTCTTTTGGATTAGTTTTTCAACAAACATGCAAGGCTAAACACTTTTTCTTGGTTGCAAGGACACGGAAACCTTCGGATTTCAAGAACTGTGAGATTTATTTTACCTTTTCTTTTCAGTTTATATGATGAATATGTTTGTTCTTCTATGCTTATTTTTCTATGATTGTTTATTTTAATTGCTAGAGCGGACTCTAAGTTATTATTGTAGACAATTTATTGCTAAGTTTGATATCAAAATCGGAGTTGTGGTATATGAACTTGTGAAGCAACTGAGTTTAATAATTGTGGCGGATCTACGTTATTAATCTTAGGGAGAACATTCAATCAAATCAAACATAGACTGCGGACAGTTATGTTTTCTTGATTAATCAACTTATCTAGTTCTTAAGGCTGCCATTGAATTAAATTACTAGTGCGGACACTGTGGTTGTTTGATGGTTAGGGTTAGTTATACGGCGGATCCGTTAACTAATCAATGTTAAGAAGAGATAAATATTCAGAATATAAATTGATGTTTTGTTTCCATGATCAGTTCTGATTTCTGTAGGTGGATGTGTGCTTGTGACCAAGGTTTGTTCTCTTGATAATTTTCTGATTTTATTAAATTTCGTTTGATAGTTTTCTGTTTTCTTTTGCTTTAGCCTACATAACTTCCAAACCCCCCCAAATTACATATCATCTAGCATAAAAATCTAACTTGAATCTTCCTCGTGGGATCGACCCCTTGCTTGCTCTATACTATCTTGTGTGTTGTGTTTGAAGCTAGGGTAATTAATTTGTGCGACCGCGACATCGCAACAAATTTTGGCGCCGCTGCCGAGGAAGTAATTTTAGTTGATTATTGTGCTTGTACTGTTATTTTTATTTTCTGTGATTCAAAAAAAAAAAAAAAAGAGACAGAATTTTTGCTTACGACGGTACTGTTCACTTGCGGCAGTGGTACTGTTCAAAATAGAGTTTTTGGTGGAATTAGGTATTGGCCTTTTGTTTCCTGAAGGGAAACGACGTTCTAAACAGGACTAGTGGTAAACCACTAGCCCCACCCTGTTGAGGCCAAATTCCGCTGTTTTCTAGGGTTTTTAGGCAGTTTTTGTTTTCTACCGTAGGATTTTCGTACAATTTGCATTGTTTTCGATCTCTTGTGTGGTTGGTTTCTTTTGAGTTTTCTTGATGATTTATGCCAGTAACCCGTTCTACTAATCAAAGTCAAGTGCAGTTGGATCTCGAAATAGAAAAAAATTTACGCAGGTTACGAAAGGAAGCTCGCCTCAACACCATGGCTATTGCACGACAACAAACACTCAAGGAGCTTGCTGCTCCTAACGTGGAAAATCAACCATTGTGCATAAACATTGACAATAATGCAAATTTTGAGCTCAAATCTGGTTTTATACATTTGTTACCAACATTTAATGGTCTTGCAAGAGAAGATCCTCATACTCATCTTAAGGAGTTCCATATGGTTTGTGTTGGCATGAAACCGAATGGAGTTGATGAAGAATAAGTTAAGTTGAAAGCTTTCCCTTTCTCTTTAAAAGGGGCAGCAAAGGCATGGCTTTTCTCCATTCTACCAGGTTCAATTGGAACGTGGAATGGCATGAAGAAGATCTTCCTTGAGAAGTATTTCCCAGCATCTCGAGTTGCCAATATAAGGAAAGAAATATGTGGGATTCGACAATCTCATGGAGAGACACTTTTCGAGTATTGGGAAAGATTTGAGCAACTGTGTATTCAATGCCCTCATCATCAAATACCCGATCAACTGCTCATTCAATATTTCTATGAAGGATTGATGCCTACTGACCGTAGTATCATTGATGCTGCAAGTGGAGGGGCATTGATAGATAAGACACCCGAGGCTGCACGCCAATTGATCTCAAACATGGCAGCCAACTCGAAACAGTTTGGCACTCGTGGAGACTTCGCAAACAAACGAGTAAATGAGGTAAGTATTTCTAACCTTGAGAATAAAGTTAATGATCTTACTTCTCTTGTGCGTTCTTTGGCTTGTGGCAATGTACAACAGGTGAAAGTTTGTAGCATATGCTCATTACAAGGACATGCTTCAGATATGTGCCCAACAATGTAAGAAGATTACATTGAACAAGCTAATGCAGTTGATGGAGCATTCAATGGACAACCTCAGCGTAAGTATGATCCTTTTTCCCACACGTACAATCCTGGATGGAGAGATCATCCCAACCTACGGTATGGGAACCAGCCTCAACAAGGCAATCAAGGCCGACAACTCCATCCCCATAGATTTCAGCCCCAACAGAATTATCACGCAAGACAACCCCCTCCATTCACAAACTCCAATGTTATGGGGTCGTCATCTAGTGATGATCTTCGTGAGATGATGAAAACTTTGGCTTCTAACACTGTGACCTTGCAACAAAATGTCATGTCTTTTCAACAGGAAACAAGGTCAAGTATTCACAACTTGGAGAAGCAAATGGGGCAAGTAGCTTCAAGTGTGGGGAAATTGAAAGCACAAATGAATGGAAAATTGCCCTCCCAAGCATTGAATCCAAAAGAGAATGTTAGTGCGATCATGCTGCGAAGTGGGAAAGAACTTGAAGAGAAAAGTTCGAAACAAATTGAGATGGAGGAAGAAGAAGAGATAGAAACTGAATTGAGTACAAAAAAGAAACATCCTTCTCCTTCACAAATTGAAAGCACGACCAACACTCTAAAGGTAAGTCCTCAATCAATGACTTCCAGTTTTAAAATAATTCCACCCTTTCCTGTGAGTTCTTCTAGGTCAAAGAAAGAGGACAAAGAAAAAGAGATTTTAGAGGTTTTCAAGAAAGTAGAACTCAACATTCCTTTGCTTGATGTTATCAAGCAAATTCCCAAGTATGCCAAATTCTTGAAGGAGTTGTGTACTACCAAGAGAGCTTTCAAACTAAAAGGTCATAAAATGGTAAGTATGGGTGAAGTTGTATCTGCCGTTGTTCAAAAGAATCTGCCTTTGAAACAAAAAGACCCAGGTGCGTTTACTATCCCATGTGTTATTGGTAATGCTAGTTTTAAAAGAGCTTTATGCGATTTAGGTGCATCCATTAGTGTTATGCCTAAACATGTTTATGATTCTCTTAGTCTTGAGCCTTTGAATAAAACTAGCATTGTAATACAACTTGCGGATCGTAGTTTTGTTTACCCACTTGGTGTGATAGAAGATGTCCTAGTCAAGATTGATAGTTTGGTCATTCCATGCGACTTTTATATTCTTGATATGGAACATGATTCTTGTGATTCATCAACCAACACTCCTATATTGTTTGGGAGACCATTCTTGAAAACTGCCAATACAAAGATTGATTGTGGTAAGGATACTTTGTCTATGGAGGTAGGAGATGAAAAAATTGAATTTAATTTTCATGATGCAATGACATATCCTTATAGCAATGTTTATTCTATCACATGTTATGACCAAGTTGATAAGTGTGTGCAGCAAGTTTGTGATTTTGATAGTGAGGATGGACTAAGCGTAGCTTTGAGCTATGACTATGATTTTACCAAGATAGAAGAGATGGACAGGCATATATGTGTTCCCCAAAACATGCATGAACTCAGCATTGGATTTACAAGCTTTGCAAACTGTTCCCCATGATACAGGAGTCATTTACCCCATTATGGATAATGAATGGGTGGCGCCTATCCTTTTGGTGCCTAAAAAGATTGGAATTACATTGGAAGAAATACAAAATGATACTTATGAGAATGCAAGGATTTACAAAGAAAAGACTAAGAGTCTTCATGACCGAATGCTTACAAGAAAGGAGTTTCATGTTGGAGACAAAGTCCTTCTTTATCATTCGCGTTTGAAACTTTTTCCTGGAAAATTGCGCTCTCGTTGGATTGGACCATTTGTTGTTTCTAATGTTTTTTCTTATGGTGCAGTTGAAATTACAAGTTTAGAAACCAACAAAGTACTCAAGGTCAATAGGCATCGCTTGAAAACTTTCTATGAAGGTTAGAAGACAGAACTCACCGCTTTTGTGGAGTTAGCTGAACCAATCTATGAAGAATGAGCATGCAACATGTCGAGCCAATGACATAAAACAAAAGCCCTTACTGGGAGGCAACCCAACACAAAAAGAAAAAAAAAACAGATTTGCTTTCTTTTCCCTTATCTTTTATTTTTTGCATTTTACTTTATTTTTGTCATTCTCCTATATTCCTTTTCTTTTATTTCAACATTGAGGACAATGTTGTGTTTTAAGTGTGGGGGTATTGGGAGAATGTTGGTTTTCTAATTTTGGTTTTCTTTGTTATTTTTCAAAATAAAAAAAAATTATGTTTGATCTTTTGAACTCCCATTGGTTTTTGAGAATATGAGTATTATGTATGAGAATTAGTTGAGATAGATGAAGATATAAATCAAATGAATGAGTGTGCATGCAAGTTTTAATGTTTAATTGGTTTAGGGATTGACTTTGAGAATATGCCATGTTGACTTTATAGTGTTATACCAATGCAAGCTTTTGAGCCTTCAACATTATATTCTTTGATTGTGCCTTCTTTCAATGATATGTATCTTTAGAACTTGCTTCATATCTTGTTGAGATTACATTCATATTACATATATACATGAAGATTATAAAGGTATTAGGAATTTTAACCACTTGAGCCAAAAAGCCAACCTAAAGCATATTATCCTTAGTGAGCCCTTTTGAGCTTGTTTATCTTTTCTTTGCTTTATCCATGTATAAGCCTTAATTTTTTATATGTTTTCCTTTTCCCCTGGCCAAGGATTACTAGAGCGTATACTTATGATATCTCATGGAATTATGGTTGGAAATTATGTGAAAAGAAAGAAGAAGTGATGTTTGATGAAAAGATGGGCAAAGTTGCCAAAGGTAAAAAAAAAAAAAAGGAAAGAAAAAAAAAGAAAAAAAAAGAAAAAGAAAAAGAAAAAGAAAAAGAAAAAAGTGTTCCTTTATGTTCTTAAGATTTTATATTGAAAAAGCTTGAAATCAAAAGAAGTTAAGCATTGGTGATTAAAGATGGAAAATTTATGTGCTTTGATGGAATATCTTGTTTGAAATATCATTTTTCAGAATGCTCTACTTTCTTTGATTTGAACCTTTTCTTTTACTCTATTTTACCTCACCTTTACCTTAGCCTCATTACAACCAGAAAATAAGACCTTTTGATTCATGCATTGTTTGTAATATGTTATTAATGGAGATGAGATTGAAGAGCAAGCTTATGGTAGAACATATTCATTGATTGAATTTGAGAGATTTAAACACATAAGCCCTAAACACGTGAGTGTTGGAGTGTATATCAATGAGAGGACCTATCACTTTGGCATGACATAGATTTCATTTAAATCTCGACGATTAATTGACTTTTGAAGTTTGCATGTAAATAAATTCATGAAAATTTATACTCTTTATCCTTCTTAATTGTGTTCTTGTTTATAATGCATATATTCTTGGATATTGATGGGAGATTAGAAGATTAGTCATAGTGATTTCATTTAATTTAACTTCAATTTGATTTTACCTATCCTTTCTCGAGGACGAGCAAGAGCTAAGTGTAGGGGTATTTGATGCAACCATATTATTCGATAGTTTCACCCACATTTAACTAGTGTTTTGCCTATGTTTTATATATAAAATGCCTTGATATTCTTTGTTTTATGTTTTGAAGGCACTTTTGGATGAAAGATGCAAAAAGGAGTAAATTGGAGATAATTGGCAGATTTGACCTTCAGTCGATGTTTTGTGCAGAGCGTGAGCTCTAGAGGTTGAAATGAAGTGATTCTAGTGGCATTAAAAAGCTAACATCCATACCTTTTTGGAAATCTAAGGCAAGAAAATAAAATAAGAAAGAGCATGGAAATCGCAGCCTTCAAAGTCAAATCTCGCAATCTGCCAGTGTTGACCTTCGGCCATTCCAACTTGAATATCTGGAGCTACAGAAGTCCAATTGATGCAAACTTAATTGTTTTGGATTCATGACTCAAAGGTCTATAAACGATCCAAATTTCAGCCATACACGATGTCATATGAGGGAGATATGATTTTTCAAAGATGACATCTGAATTCTGCCAGCAAACAAGTTTCGTGAAGAAACGAGTCCAAATTACGTTCCGAAGCATCTAAACCGATATCCAAGTTTTTATTTCAGCAATTTAGCACCTCTAAGTCAAAGCTTGAAGATTTCATGCAAGGCTATTTCTCCTTTTTCAGGAAAATAGTTATTGAAGTACTTAAATGTAAACAGTCTACTTAATGGAGGACTATTTTGTAAAATAGAGACCTAGGGTTTCCTAGGATATAAAAAGAATGAGAGAAGAGAAGGGGGGCAGCCAGCCAAGAAGAGAAAAACGCCCCCTTCCTCTAAGAAACCCTAAATCATGCATTCTTCCTTCTTTTGGATTAGTTTTTCAACAAACATGCAAGGCTAAACACTTTTTCTTGGTTGCAAGGACACAGAAACCTTCGGATTTCAAGAACTGTGAGATTTATTTTACCTTTTCTTTTCAGTTTATATGATGAATATGTTTGTTCTCCTATGCTTATTTTTCTATGATTGTTTATTTTAATTGCTAGAGCGGACTCTAAGTTATTATTGTAGACAATTTATTGCTAAGTTTGATATCAAAATCGGAGTTGTGGTATATGAACTTGTGAAGCAACTGAGTTTAATAATTGTGGCGGATCTACGTTATTAATCTTAGGGAGAACATTCAATCAAATCAAACATAGACTGCGGACAGTTATGTTTTCTTGATTAATCAACTTATCTAGTTCTTAAGGCTGCCATTGAATTAAATTACTAGTGCGGACACTGTGGTTGTTTGATGGTTAGGGTTAGTTATACGGCGGATCCGTTAACTAATCAATGTTAAGAAGAGATAAATATTCAGAATATAAATTGATGTTTTGTTTCCATGATCAGTTCTGATTTCTGTAGGTGGATGTGTGCTTGTGACCAAGGTTTGTTCTCTTGATAATTTTCTGATTTTATTAAATTTCGTTTGATAGTTTTCTGTTTTCTTTTGCTTTAGCCTACATAACTTCCAAACCCCCCCAAATTACATATCATCTAGCATAAAAATCTAACTTGAATCTTCCTCGTGGGATCGACCCCTTGCTTGCTCTATACTATCTTGTGTGTTGTGTTTGAAGCTAGGGTAATTAATTTGTGCGACCGCGACATCGCAACAGTGGGTATGCTTGTATGATATGTAATGATTGGGCTTTGAGTAATAGGAATGCAGACTTAACTACCAAGTTAGAGGTTAGACATACCTTTTAAATCAAGTTTGATTTAATTACTGCAGTTAAGCAATGTTATATATAGATTTCATTACAATACAAGGTGCAACTTTCAACTATAACTTATGTACAATTACATTGTCTGCATGAATCAACATGTCAATGGTATTTGTGTGGGAAATATCACAAGAATTCTAATTTATTTGAGATGTAAAAATTGAAATAGCACCACACAAGTATTAGTTCAATGGTTATTTAATTCCACTATCATATTGACTCATATTTTATCGATAATATGATTTTGATCATTATTAAAGCTAATATAAGTATTAAAATTGCAACCATTTAAGCTATTACATATAGCGATTTTTTGTATGATGTCTCATACAAAAAAGCATGGGTAGCAAAACAGAAAGTATTGGAGTAGATGTTTGGTTCATATGAGAAGTCCTTTTAAATGTTGTTTAGATTTCTATTAGCTTTTAAGGAATCAAATCCAAGTGCAATTATCGAGCGAGATCACAAATTAAATTAATAATGGTAATAGAGCAATATTTGGGAGAGTATTCTAAGCATTTAAAGCGTAATTCAGGGGTTTCAATATTGTCGTCTATTGATAAGTATTGATGACATTCACTTTTATAGGAATTACAAGGCAAATGTGTTGATTGGAGTTGTTTATAACAAGAATAATAGGGTTTTTTTCCATTGTGTCATGCTCTGGTCCAAGAAGAGACGAACAATAACTGGACATGGTTCTTAGATTTGCTTAGTTGACATGCACGAATATGGTTTGAGCCAATTAGTTGTAATCGTTATTGTTCGTAATACTTTATCAGTAACTTCAACAATAGGTTCAAAGTTGTGGCTTTGAAGAAAATGTTGAAAAAAGATGTGTAACAAACCTTTAAAAAGAAAATTTGATATATTTTATGCTGATATGATTGAGATAGATGAAAAAAAAAAAATAGCTAGAAGTTGAACCTAAAAAAATATAACACTCTCATATGATTGTGTTATGACAATATAACAACTAATTTGTTAGAAGTTTTTAGTATGAAAGGTTTTCTTGGCTTGCCCATAATGGCTATATTATAAATGATCTTTTATAGGTCAAAAAATATTTATTGAGTGCATAAGCAAGGTTGAAGATTTAATAAGAAGTGGTGCACTGGCATTCACAAGTACTTAATGAAATAACTGTTGATGAAAAAAATAAAAAATATATTTCCCAAGCCTATTTAATCTTTAAATTAGTTTATTTCAAGTTGAGACTACTCTCATGTTGGTAATTAAAGAGAGATGCGACAAACAATTAACTTTAAAAAAATGAAGCTTTACTTTGGTAAATAACAACTATATCATCAACTATATATACTTCTCATTTCTCATTGCATATTGCAGCTGCAAATACTTGAGTTTGAATAATTTGTCAAACCCTTTATTTTGTAGATAGGTCATGTATGTATTTGTGTATGAAACTGAATTATTTTGGGTATTTTTTTTCCTAATGTACTATTTAAAAAATAAAACATCCACGTTGTTTATGTACTAGGAATAAGTCAAGAAGTTACAATACACCTTAAAAAGAAGAAGAAGAAAGCGCAAAATGTTGGTTCCAAGTAATCCTCGGATTACTGGAATTAATTCGAAATTCAAACTCACCTTAATCTCTAACCACTTGGAAGTTAATTAGGACTCTAATCCATTCCATCAAGGCTAACACTTGTAAGATTCCTAGTAGTAACTAACTCCTCTTTCCCAAGAAAGTATTATCTTAAAGTAACCGTTTTTCACGTACGCAGAAAAAAAAGGATTAAAGTCCAAATCCCATACAAGTTTAGAACCCTAATTAATTTCCTGCCTTGTTCCGTCTCTTCTATCCATATAAGTAAAGACTAGTCTGCATGCATAGCATTCTTCTCTTTTTGTTACATTGCCTTCTAGGTTTATATATACATACATATATTTAAAAGTAAATCACAACAAATTGAAACCTCACCAAGAACAAGAGATTAACCACACAATGGCTCGCATTAGCAATGGTGTCTTTACATTTATAAACTCGTTGATCTTGATCTTAGGCCTTGTCTCTATTGCCGCTTCTGCTTATCTAATGATGCATCACTCTTCCTCCTTGTGTCAAAAAGCCCTACAACTCCCCTTATTTATACTGGGTGTCTCTTTATTTGTGGTGTCATTGCTAGGGCTAATGGGATCACTCTGTGAGAAGACTTTTTGGATCAAGATTCATTCTTGCTTCAACTTTTTGTTGATTGTTGGGCTCATATGTTTCACTGTTTTTGCATTCATTGTCACAAATAAGGGTGCAGGCAAGGCCTTGTCAAGGATAGGGTACAGGGAGTACAGGCTCGGAGATTACTCAAATTGGTTGAAGAATCACTTTGTGAATCAGAATAACTGGGATGAGATCAGGAGTTGTTTGATGGACGCTCATGTTTGCCAGAGTCTTGATATTCATTCTGATGTTAATCAACAGGTTGCGGATTTTTACAAGACCAAATTGTCTCCTGTACAGGTATTATCTATTCTCTTTTGATCAATATTTTACATCTAAATATATATGAGATTCATGAATCGATAATATTCCAACTCTTACCGTTTTGAGTTTGAATATTGTTTAGTTGGTACATATGATTTTCTTCTCTTTCGCTAGCAGCTGCTTGTAAATCTTGATTTCGGTAGAAACGTCCACTGTGTCTAATGCAACAATTCTTACGTTGGTAAAGACATCGACGAGGCTGTTGCATGCAAAACATAATTTGTTTGGATTTTTTATGTTTTTAGTCTGGTTGCTGCAAGCCCCCAGCAGACTGTGGATTCGAATATAAGAATGCAACATTCTGGATAGTGCCCGAGTCTGGCCCAGCAGTGCAAGACTCTGACTGTAACACATGGAGCAATAACCAAAACAAGCATTGCTACGACTGCAATTCATGTAAAGCTGGATTTCTCGCCAACATTAAGAAAGAATGGAGGATTTTGGCCATCGTCCTCATCTTTATCACCGTTGTTCTCATCATCTTATACTCCCTTGGTTGCTGTGCCATCAGGAGCATCCATCAATCCCATTCCAAATACTCCAAATTTGGTCCTTAAGCTTCTTTAGTCATTACTCTGGTTTCTAACTAGATTTGTTTAGCTTTCTTGGAATCCAGTGCAACGATTTATGCACTGATGGCATAATTAAATTTTAACTAGTCCATGATGATGTAACTTGAATTATTCTTGTTTGGTGCATTGCATTTGACTTTCATCATTATGTATTCTGGATTCCTAGACTCAAATAATATTTCTTCCTAATTTAGAAAAATATTTGTTATTTTTCTCATGAATTTTATTCAGGTGAGTTTCTTTGAACATCCTCAGCATTGCTTGCATTAATTCTACATCTTCATGCAGCACACTAACCCCCAACTCTCTCCCTCTCTCATCTTCTCATCCACAACTGAAGCCAAGACACCGCCCTCCACCACACCATTTCATCACCAATCTCAACTTCCTAACACACATCAGCAACACTTGTTACAATCAAGATGAGAATTTTATAATGCCAAGCTGATCAGGCATTTGTGTTTTTTATTGGAATCTAAGTTGACTGGTTCTCTAAAAAATTCCCTTCGATTTTCCAGGTCCACTGGACTTGTAGCTCTGGGATTTCATGATAATGAATTTGAACCAGTAACTTTTCCACATTTTTTTAAGGGGATCTGAAAGCCTCAGCAGCATAACGAACTTTTCCAAGTTCCTCTTCAATGCGCAGAAGCTGCAAGCAAATCGAAACCCGCCAATAAAGTGATGAACATAGATTTGAACAAATGAAATAAACAGACTATTTTTTTTTTTTTTTTTTGCAGAAAGTAACAGGGAATAGACAATATTGCTGATCTAAGAAAGGTTTTAGAGACGCACAATATTCTTAGGAGAAGGATAAGAAAATAGTTAGCTTCTGAGTTTAGCAGAAAAGGCCCACCTGTGGACAAGATTATTCTTTGTTGTATCCACTTGTGGGTGTTCTAACATTAAAATTTCAGTCCATCAGGAAGGTTTTATAAAGTAGGGTGCATTAGATAACCCAATCAAGCCAAATCTCAGAAAATGGCTCTAATTGTAATCAACTTGATCTAACTAGCTGCCTTTTCAGCCCTCTCCTGATACAAATGTGGACGTCTGCATGTGTGTGTGAGAGAGGTCTGTGTGTTATCTAGATTCTAGAGGTAGAAAAAGCATTATACTTGAAAATATGGATGCTACAAGCAAATGGTGGGAAGGCGTTGAAGAAATAAGAGAGACAAGAGGAGAGCTGCATCTGCAGTAATATTTGAAAGGGAAATGAACAGGTAAACTATAAGAAGTTGCAGTTTTTACCTGATTATACTTGGCCAACCGCTCACTTTTGCAAGGAGCTCCGGTCTTAATCTGTGCATTAGAACATGTACAGTCAATCCATAAGATCAAAGAAAAAGCAGTTCATCAGTTTATTTGCCCAAGTCTACGGAGTTGAGTCAACAAACCTGTCCATTGGCCAGCCCAACAGACAGATCAGCTATGAGATTATCCTCAGTTTCACCACTTCGGTGGCTGACCATCACACCCCAACCTGCAGCTTTAGAGTCGAATGCTGCCCTAATGGATCCAGTCACAGTACCTATCTGGTTGACCTGCAAGTCAATAAATCAAGATCAGCTAATTTAATTACACAGTCAGTATGGAAGATACTTACTTCACGTTTCATTTTCCGAGAGCAGGAAAACA
Organism: Populus simonii; assembly: GCA_007827005.2. Taxonomy (NCBI): domain Eukaryota; kingdom Viridiplantae; phylum Streptophyta; class Magnoliopsida; order Malpighiales; family Salicaceae; genus Populus; species Populus simonii. Next base: position 5,947,234 of record CM017478.2, read on the forward strand.
AAAACTCAGTTATGGTCTTAGCTCAAGTCATGACTTGTGTAAATTAACCTGTTATTATTTTTTTATTTATTTAAACTAATATTATTTTAAACATTTATTTTTAAAAAAGAACAAAACTGATTACTTTTTATAAAAATTAAAAAATAGTCATATTTCACTAAAATTTGATCAAGTCTTTTAGGTTACGGATTGACCGATTGAACCACTCGATTTAACCAGTTTAGCTATATTAATAATTCAAATCAATCTAGGGCAAGTGTAGACCCTTGGGTGGTGGTGGGTCGACCTCTTCAAGTTTTCAAAATGATGATTTATCTTAAAAATATTTTTTTATATATATACTAAAAACTTAATAATTTTTTTTAATTAACCTTAAAATCTCATCAACTCTAAAAAAATGAGAATAAGCAAACTAACTGCCATGTCGATTAAACTTGCTTTTTTTATGGATGTTGAACTTCAACCTCTTTTTTGTAATACCCTATTTCTTTTCTTCCAAGTGTATTTTCAAGTTCTCACTTTTGACACTTTCAGAAGGTTGATCATTTATTGATCTGATAAATTCATAATCTTTCATCTTTTCTTCTTCATAAATTTATCATCTAAAATTTCTTACGAGATTTTTTGTCGTAAGCATTATAAAGAAAGAGACAACTGTCATAATCTAATTTTGGATTCCCCCCAAATTGTCCTTTTCTTTTAAAAACAAAAATGAAAAAAATAAAAAGCAACAAAAAAAATGAAAAATAAAAATGAAAAAGGACTGGCAAATTGTCAAGAGTAGGTTGAGAAGGGTTTTAAATGCATGGAGGAACCAAGCTGGAATTTTGAACAAAATCAAGAGCCTAATTATACCTTATTGTACCCAAGATTGAAAGACAATACAGATACAAGGTTAAATTAAATGATTACTGGAGAAATTTGCATAAAAATTAAGTATGAATTAAAAGATGTAATTAAGTTTAATAAGTCAATTTGATTTAATCATGAGCCCAATTAAAGATGTAATTAAGTTTAAGAATTAATTTGAGTCAAATTAAAAGAGTTAATTAAGTGTAAGGATTTAATTATACTTCTAATGGGTCAGATTAATTTTATTAACGACTTATTTGGTGAAACAATAAGTTTGAAAGCCTAATTTGAGCTTAATTTAGAAGACTGAAATTTCATAAGACCATATTTATTTTTTCCAAGCTCAATTGGGTGAGATAATACATAAAATTACAAGAAATCAGAAGTTTGAAGGTCAATTGAGGATTATATTGAAGAATTTTGAAACCAATGATCACTTTGTAAAAAACCCAGAAATTTGAGGGTCCAATCAAAGAATGTCAATGGTGAAATTATACGGAATCCAAAAAATTAGGGCTGATTGAGTGCTCCATTACAAAGTTCCAAAGATATAAAGACCAAATTAAAAACAAATACCATAATTTCACTATTTATTGTTTTCTTCCTATTAAAACAAGAGAAAAAGATGGCCATGTGTCCACCTTTCAGCCTTAATTTCTCCCTTACCCCTTCATCATACCACACAAATTTTACGTCAGATTATACCCTGGTATTTGTTCTTCACTCTAAGACAAATTTCAACTCTAATTGCACAAAAAATAATTTTATATTCTCTTCCAAAAACAATACCCAAATTGTTTTGCCTGCAAAAACAGTCTTGGTTCTCCCTTTGTCAATTGTAGAAAAGGATAAGGTTTTGTCCGTAGCTCTAATGAATGACTGAGATATATTCTTCAACATCAAGGGTCGAGATCCCATTAACTCATAATAAATAAAACCTTCTTATTTTTCCTATAAAACCCCCCCATAAAACCCTGGGGGGGAATTGCCATGAACAAACCTCGTATCCATGATTGCAACAACCATTTCCTTAATCCTTCCAGCTTGAAAAATAAAACCCTAAAACAACTCTCAAACAAATAGCAACCCTTTCCATTTGTGTAACCACTATACGACAACTCTCAAACCTCCTCAAAACAACCCTTACAAACAATGATAGTAACAACTAACTATGAAGAAAAAATATGAGCAAACATCGAACTTTAACGTAGCAAAGCTCCCACTAAATAGAATGGTTTGTGGCACTAATAAATGGGGAATCCAAGAGGAGAAGTAGTAGTTTCAGACCTTATAAAAATTTCTCCCACCAGTAGCATCATTAAAACACAACAGTAGGGAGTAGAGATAAACCTGGACTAAAAAACAAGAGCAGACATCAAATTTTAATATAGTAGAGCTCCCTATTTTCTTTTGAAGGACAAGTGCATGAGGGTGATTCTAATAAAAAGATCTTGTAGCAATGGTGTCTACACCTTATTGACATCTATGATGACTTTTCATCAAAAATTGTTGCTTATGTTTATGAATGAACATCAATCGATGGGTGGCATAAATGTCTTAGACATCTCTCACTCAAAATTGTTCATCATCTTGTTTATAATTTTTCGCTTCCAGTCACTTCAATAAAATTAATTTTGTTATATAGTTTATATCCCATCAATAAAGCACATCAACTAACTTTTCGTGCCACTAGTCTCCAAAGTCATGCTCTACTAGAACTAATTTATACAGGTGTTTGGGGACCAGGTATTTATACTGGCATTGATGAATCTTGTTATTACCTTATATTTGTTTATCACCATACTAAATACATATGGTTTTATCCAATGGTTAAAAGTCTGGTGTTTCTATCATTTTTCCACAATTCCAAAAATTTATTGAAACACGATTTCAAACCAAAATCAAAACACATTATTCTAACAATGGTGATGAATTTATTGCCTTAAAACCTTTTTTTATCCTTTAATGGTATTAGTCACTACACTATTGCCCCTCACACCACAACACAAAATGGCGTCGCTAAACGTCGTTATCATCTTGTTGAAACAAGTCTTACATTACTTCATGATGCTTCTTTTGAACCCTTATATTGGCCACATGCATTCACACTGCCTCATATCTTATCAACAGACAACCAACATCCCTTTTACAAAATAAATCCCTTTTTTAAATCCTCTCACAGGAGCATAAAATTCTAATAAAATTCCACTTAAGTCTAAACCATGTATTTTTCTTAGCTAGTCCCAAGCCCAAAATATGTATAAATGTTTGGAACCACACATTCAATGACTGTACATTTCAAGACTTGTCATGTTTGATAAAAATCAAAATACAGATGCTACTAAATTTTCTCTTAACAATAAACATGAATCCCCACCACACAGTTCTCTTCCTCTATTCATTGATGTTCAGTAGTGACTAACAGCTACAACGCTTATCTCTTCATCATCGTCATCTCAAGAAGGTGTTATTGTCATTGTTGCGTCTTCTTTAGGTACCCTCTATAACTCTCCCTTTTCACAGTCTTCTCCTTTCCAAATCATCTAGGTCATCATTCCCAAGAACAGATCTTTAGTTATCATGCCTTTGAAAATTCCATTGCTTCTCTATTTGTGATGCCTTTGACTCCTTTTAAACCCTTTATAGACATGCATCTAAATCAAATTATCCAACCTCAACAGGTTCATCAAATGACCACTAGATCCATGAACAACATTTTCAAAACTAAACAACTCAATTTTATGACTAAAAATCCTCTTCTTGAGACCATTAAACCAACAAGTGTGCATCAAGCCATTTCACAACCTCAGTGGCATGAGGTAATGTCTAGTGAGCTTATTGCCTTAATGTGTATGGTACTTGGGACCTAATTCCATGCCCTTCCAATTCTACATTATTAGGTTATAGATGGGTGTTCAGGGTAAAGAGGAATCCAGATGGGTCAGTTGACAGACTCAAAGCCTGATTTATTTTAAAAGGCTACAATTAATGACCTAGTCTGGATTACAATGAAACCTTCAATCTTGTAGTTAAACTTGCTACTATTAGGTCTGTTATGATAATTGTTGTTATGAATGGATGGAAATTGAGGTAAATGGATGTTCATAATGTATTTTTAAATGGAGACATATCTGAAACAGTTTATATGGTACAACCCCTGGGGTTTAATGATCTATCCACACCTAACCATGACCGCAGATTATGAAAGCAGTTTATGGCCTGAAACAAGCTCCAAGAGCTTAGTATAACATACAACTTTAAAAAGTGTTATTCTTTAGCTTGGCTTTCATATTTCAAAGGCATACTCATTATTATTCATCTATAGTCAAGCCTCTATAACATGTTATTTCCTTGTTTATGTTGATAACCTTGTGACCAGAGGTAAAGACTCTACCTTTGTGACTTTTGTTATCCAGTAACTCGACAATAGATTTGATCTCAAAGATATAGGTGCTTTTTTTTCTCTCTAGGGGTTGAGGTTATACCTACTAAGGCGAGATTGTTTTTATCATAACATAAGTATTTTTGTGATCTCTTGTCAAATACCAATATAGATGGTGTGAAAGATGTTTATACTCCATTATTTATAAGTCAATCTCCATAATTTTGTTGTATTATTGAGAGTCTTCAATATCTTTTCTTGACGCGTCTATACATTTCCTATGTTGTGAACAATCTCAATTTATGCATAAGTCAACACAAAGTCATTAAGCAGCAACCAAATGACTCCTTTGTCATTTGAAGCAAATTGTTTTTCATGGTATCCAGATTACTAAAGTTGGTGCACTTGTTCTTAAAACCTTCTTTGATGACTGAGTTGGCAACATTGGTGATAGGATTTCCACTTCTGCTTATATTTGTTTTCTAGGTTCCACTCTAATTTCTTGAAGCTCAAAGAAAGAAAGAGTTATTGCATGTTCTTCCACAAAGACTGAATACCGAGCACTTACCAATGCAGCCTCTAAAACCATGTGGCTATGGAATCTCTTCACTAAACTTGGTTTTATACTCACAACCATACCTCACCTGCTATGTGACAATCTTAGGGCTACACATCCCAGCTTCAATCCGATTAATGACTCTCGTATGAAACGTATTCAAATTAATCTTCATTTTGTATGACTTGGTCATGGTTATATACATGTTCGTTGTGTTCATACCTAAAATCAACTGGATAATCTGTATCTTAGATTTAACTTAAACAAATGTATCTACATAAACTATAATTCTAAAAGTTGTGTATATATATGTTACTTCATATCAATAACAAATTAATGTGTGGTTAAATATTTATTAAAATTCAGCGGTGTCAATTATCTTATAGCTAATTGGTTGTTAGTGATAAACTAAAATCACTTTAATTAGTTAGAGATTTATGATTTTTTAAGGAAGCTTCTTTGAAAGTTTATGTATTCATACATGAAAGGCTTGAAAGTTGAAACTTAAAAGAATAGAAAAAAAAATCACGTTTTTTTTACTAAGTCATTTATGAAATAAATTTCAAACAATTCTAACTCATTTAAATTCTTAAGATTTTAAAGAATTAAATATAAAAACAATCTTAGACATTTGAACGTGTTTAGGAATAAAGAAATTCAAAATTATCAAACCTAAAAATTTAGGAGATTCTTAGTTGTTAGTTTTAAAAAACATTGAAGTAAAAAAAATAATTTATTCCTAAATTTATTTTTTAAATTAAAAAATAGAAATATCAAAAAATGTTCAATGATCAATGTTTTGAAAAAAAAATTAAGAAATGAAATGATAAAAAAATACAGAGAATTTTTTTTGTTTCTTAAATATTTTTTTAAAATTCTATTTGTTTTATCAAAATGTTTTTTTAAATTTTTAAATCTCTACCATTGTTAATCAACTTACAATTTAGTGGAATTTAATCATTTTTAGTTGAATTGACTCAATTTTATGTTAGAAATAAGTGTTTCTTGTGAAGGATAAACAAATTTGAAAGAAGTACTATGTTATTAAATTGAAACAATAAATTGGCTATTTATAGCCTTACAAGAAACTTGAAACACAAGTAGAGTAGCCCACATCAATAACAAACACTATGGATGTGGTTACTAACTAAAGAATAGGTCAAACTAAGGTTGTCCAAAAAGCAGTTTTGACACGGCACATAAAATGCAAAATAAACTCGGATCGTAAAATTTTAAAATTGTAAGGAATTTTTTTCCATACATAGTTCAAATATCTTAAAATACATGCTTCAAATAAAAATTCATACATAGTTTAAGCATCTTAAAATACATGGTTCAAATAAAAATTCATACATAATTTATCCATCTAGTCATGATACACAGAGACAATGAATAAAACTTGAGTAAAGAATTACAATATTTTTTGAAATACAGTAGCAATTAGCTAAGGTGTTTTATGAACAAGGTATGTTTATAGTGACATCATTCAAATCCCTCCTTCATAAAATAAGACTCTATATGGCTATACCAAGCTCGTGGAGCTTGCTTGAATCCATATAAAGCCTTTTTCAACTAGTATACCATATGTTGATGACCTTTTCCAACATATTCAAAAGGTTGTTCCACAGAGACTTCTTCATTTAGTTCACCATGTAAGAATGCTGATTTTATCTTAGTATGATTAAGCCCTAGTTCTCCCTATTATAATTTTGCATCAATTATGTTATCTGGTCTTCATTTCTTTCCTTCAAAAATTACAATTAGGAATTGAAACCTAAATGGAAGCAGATAATAGTTTCACAAATCAAACGAAATATATGGAAACCTACTTGATTTTATCATATTAATTAGAAAGAAAACAAATGCGAGTAAACTAATATAAACAAAAATGTAAGAAAACAATAAAAAAATAAATATGTAAAAATGTAAAGAAAAATAAATTGTAATAGAAAGGTAAATTTCAAAAAGAATTGTGCATATTTATTATTGCTATAAACAAAGAATCCTATATGAACTAGAATTCCTAACCCTTCACAAATAATTCATAGCATATTGGAAGCTCACAACATGAATCTTAACATAATTATATATCTATCATCACATATTCTTCTTTGAAATCATATGTTTCCTAACTAATTTGTAATTTCTACTAGTGTAATATACTATAAACTCTTATTTATAGTATGACTTGGTCTTATAGTCAATCATGCGAACTTTTATCTCTGTGGTCAATTATGTTATCCTAATCGATCATGTCTTTTAGCTCTCCTAATCGATTATGACTCCTAACTCTTTTGATGAATCACTTCCTATCTTTTTTTTCTCAACTTTGACTTTTCTTTATTTTAGTTAATCTTACTATTGATGATGATCGATTTTAGCCTTCTTTTGTTAATAATCAGTTTTAGATTTTCTTCCCATATTTGGTAGTAAATAACTACTGTTCTTACTTAGTTTATATATAGATATTTATTTTTGATGTAAATAAGGGTTTTCTATTAGGATTCAGGGTCTCATAATAAGTCAATTTAGATTTTTTAATCTTGTTTTTTTAGCAAGTCTTTTCTCACTATGTGTGGGTATCGTCCTAGGCTCTTTGGGTTATGGTTAGACAAGAGTTAAAAAAAAGTTCTCCCTTTTAGGTATGAACCTATGTTATTCTTCTTGTAAAGTGCACTAAAAAACATAAATATTCTTGCAAATAGAATTTGTGAAATCATGTCTTTTGATAATAAAAAAGATGTAATTAAGAGAGGTAATTTTATCAAGATAAGGGTGTGCATCCATACTTCTTTTCCTCTTAAGAAGGGAACTAGAGTCCAACCTAAAAGAAAGGAAGAAAGAAAGAGCTGAGAGAGAAGAATGGCCTAACTAGACCTAATAATTTGGCCTAATCGAGCCCAAAAAAAAAAGAGAAAGAGGGAAGAAGAAGTGTCTCTTGTGAAGGATAAGCAAATTTGAAAGAAGTGCTCTGTTATTAAACTGAAACAATGAGTTGGCTATTTATAGCCTTACAAGAAACTTGAAACACAAGTAGAGCAGCCGACGTTAATAACAAACACTAAGGATGTGGTTATTGGCTAGAGAATAGATCAAACTAAACAAACTTCCGTGAACAATAGGGATTATTATCAAAACAGTAGTCTAGTCTACTGTTAACAACTCTTAACATTTTGCAAACACTAAGGATGTGGTTAATTTTTGTCTTCGTCTACAATTTATGTGTGCTTAATTAGTGTTTTGCTACATATATTAGATTTCAATTCTGCGAGAACCTGCTCCCCGGAGCACAGACACTCAACTAGTTTTCCTATGTATAGCTAGCAAATGCCGGAAAATCTATCAATAAAACCACTAAAACGACCCCGTATAATAGTTTTGTATGTAGTTTTAAGATATAATTAGGGGTCATTTTGGTACATCAACTTCAAAAATATTTTAATGTTAAAACAAAATAATTTGAATTTTTTTAAAAATAAAACCTTGTTTTTCACTAATCAATTAAATTATTTTTTTAATAAGCTAAGTTAAATAAATTACATTGAGACCACACAATTTAATTTAAAAATCCAAGACAGATTAACAGTAAAGTCATTTAATAATAATAATAAAATAATTCTATGTAGCCTGAATGTTCTTTATTTCACATTGAAAAAAATAAAAAAAAGATTCAAGCCGCTCTAAAGCGCGGTACTTTACAGTATCTTCACCAGCCCCACCAAGAAACCAATCCAACTACCAAATGCTCGGCATATTAAGCAAAATGCCAACCCACAATTCATAACTCACAGCTTTAAATAACCAAAACCAGAAGTTAATCCTCTCTTTTAAAAAAAAAAATTGTTAAAATAAAAATAAAACTGAAACTGTAACCATTTACATAATAAATTCCATCATTTTTTTTGTTGGTTTATTTTAATTTTTTTTCCCGTATCTTTCTCCCTCTCAAACCAGCCAAAACAAACAATAACATTCCAGTTTAGGGTTCTTCTCTTCTGTGTGTGTGTGTGTGTGTATACAGAGAGAGAGAGAGAGAGAGAGAGAGAGATCACACGCACAATATTTACCCTTCGTTTTCAAAAGAAGGAAGGAATTATCCCACAAATTAACATCATAAAAATGGTTCGTGTAAGCAACACCATCTTGGCCATCTTCAACTGCATTACTTTACTAATAGGTCTGGTGATCATGGGTTTAGGCCTATATATCTTTGCAAGAGGCAGTGCCACAGGTTGTGATAAAGTTTTGCAAAACTCAATGATTATAGTGGGTGCAGCCATTTCTGCAATATCATTGTTTGGGTTGATAGGCTCATGTTGCAGGGTCAACTTTGCTTTGACGCTTTACTTGATTCTCTTGTCCTTGTTGCTTTTGTGCCTAATTGGTTTCACGGTTTTTGCCATTTTGGTCACAAATGAGAGCATTGGCAAGGCCTTCTCGAAAACCAAGATCATGGATTTCCATAACTGGTTGAGGGACAATCTTGGTGATGAAAAGCATTGGAATGATATTATTAAGAGTTGTGCGGTTCAAACAAAGATATGCCATGAGAATAATCACAAGAAGCTCTCTGATATACAGGTTCATTTCTAGGTTTTCTCGGTCATTTGAAATTCTAACACCTTCTTCTTCAAGCTCTTGTTTATTCAATGTCGACCGTCTTTAATAACTCTTTAGGGTGGATGTTAAATTCTTCTTATGAACAGCTTTCCACATTTTTCTGAATTTTCCTTGTCAAAGAATGAATGCAAATACGTTGGCCAGCCTGAGATACTTTTGACAGATCCTAGTTTTATGATCCAAGCATACACGAATACACACACACATATATATGTATATGTATGGATGCTGAGTAATAATTTGTCTGGGCAAGGAGTTTTGGCTGTCGAATTTGAATTAATTAGTGGAGAAGTTTTCTCATCATAAATTAGGTTTAAATACCATTTATCCCACCTAACCTAAGAATATAAACTATTTACGCAGTTGTCATTCATTGCAATTTTGCAGATTTAATAACAATGGTTACCAAGTTTAAAGCATCCCTTCTTTTAAGGCATTAAATCGTGCGCTGTTCGTGGTAATTTTTTACTAATAAAATATTGCCTTTCTGCTTTCCTTTTCCTCCCTTCCAGTCTGGATGTTGCCAGCCACCAGTTTCCTGCGGATTTGTATCAAACAATGCGTCGCTCTGGAATCGTCCTAAAACCAGCCCAGCTGTGAAATACAGTGGTGACTGCGCAGCCTGGAGCAACCATCAGGACACCCTTTGCTTCAACTGCGAGTCTTGTAAAGCTGCATATGTTGTCACTAGTCGGAAGCAATGGGGACAATTGGCCATAGCCAACGCCTGTTTCATTGCCTTCACTGTAATTTTCTATTCCATTGGTTGCTGTGCAAGAAGTAACAACCAACAAGACAGCCACCACAGATACAGAGGTTATCCTTGAACCGACCATTCCATGAGCAAGATGGGGACTCAGAAATTACAAGGGCATGCATGTTTTCACCAGCTATTATTTACTGGAGCTGGCCTTGTAATGTCATTTATGTATCTCCTATGACTTCAATAATCAAAACCGTGGTTTGTAATCATATATTTGTTTACTGAAATATTATTATTCTTCATTAGTATAGCTATTAATTGTTGTTTTGTTTTGCTTCTGCCCATACGATTTCTTTTCCTTTATCAAAACTTGGTTAATTTGTCAAGTGAAAACAATATATTGAAATTGCATTTGCAGAAATCATGCAGTTTGAGAACAAAATATTATTGAGAAATGTTAGTGGTTAACAAGCATGTTATACAACAAACTAGGGGTGTTCACGGTCCGGTTTTAATATAAAAATTCAACCGAACCGGAAAATACTATTCTTTGTTAATATAACCCGAACCGAACCGGTTTTGTTCGGTTCGAGTTGGTTTTTTAGCCTTAGAAACCAGAAGAACCGAAACCAATTAAATAAGAGAAAACTTGGCCGAATCACAATCACTGGACAAACTTGGCCGAATCACATTAAAAAAAATCCTTGTTGAAAACTTTGAATCCAAGCCCTTCGGTTGAGATCTGAAAGATCTCCCTTAGCTGAATTACAATCACTGGATCTATTCAAATTAGCACAACTATATTTTAACAAAGATTCCAATAGCATCCTTTAAACTACCGGGACCTCGCTAGCACAACTGCATGTTAATAAAACCAGAAACAAGGATTTTATCCAAGTTTTCTGCCATAAAGTAAAGTAGAGAGTAGAAAGGCAACAATATGAGAGAAAATGAGTTATTTTAAGCCTTTCTTGTGCACAGAGGAGAGGGAGAGGGAGAGGGAGAGGGAGGGAGGGGTGGGGCGACTGGAAAGGGGGAAAGGGGAAGGGGAAGGGGGGGAGAGCGGGGAGGGAAGGATGGGTGGGGTGGCTGGAAAGGAAAGGGGGAAAAGGGAAAGGGAAGGGGGGCGGCTGGAAAGGTGGGGGGGCTGGAAATGTAGGGTTAGGGTATTTATTATTTAGGTTTAGGATGTTACCTTTTATATTTTTTTTTAGATTCAATTAAATCGGTTCGGTTTGGTCCGGTTCAAATATCGGTTTAAGCCTTTTTAAATTGGAATCGAACCGGATTGGGTGGTTTTTTTATTTTTTTATTCGGTTTATTCGGTTTTTTCTATTGGTTTAATTTTTTCGGTTAATTTTTTTTCGGTTTAATCAGTTGGTCGGTTTTTTTAAACACACCTACAGCAAACGAGTGTCGCAAGGGACATCTTTACAAGCTTTTAATAAAAGAAAGTAAACAAATTCATCTCCTATTTTATGATAACTAGTCCTTAGAGTTTTCCAGGTAAAGAATTGGTTATGTTAAAAAAAGATTAAGATCACTTTAAAATATTCTATCTAAAGTAATTTGTTCCGGGTTTGTTTTCAATGATATAATTAAGATTTTACCAAAAACTAGTATATATGTATTTTGATCATTGTAAAAGTGCAACTACTAAATCTTAAGGCAGTGATGTGATTTAAGATTTGGGCATGTCCAATCTTTACTTTTTGAATGTAGGCATTGGACCCGAGAAGATGGTTGTGGTATATTGGAGATTTGGTTCATTTTCTTATGTTATGTCGAAAACAGGCATGAAAGTCTCATCTCACACATAAAAAGCCTACGTGGGATCATGTCCATAACATAAAACACTATTCACCTATATTCATCAAGAATACAAATTCATCTACACTTCATGTGTCTTCTTCTTCTTCTCTCTCTCTCTCTCTCTCTCTCTCTCTCTCTCTCTCTCTCTCTATATATATATATATATATATATATATATATATATATATATATATATATATATATAACTTCAATTTATAATTTTTGGGTCAATATCGAGTTACAAGAAAGATACATAATGCATTAGATTAAATAGAGGCCAAAATACAAAGATTAAATCAATATTTACCTCCACAACTCGTCTACCTTTAATGTGAAATTCAAGGAAAAACTTTATTAGAATTTATAATTCTCATGCCAATTTTAAGTTATAAGGAAGATTCCAACCATATAAAATTAATGGAAAACCAATATTCACATATAAAGTCGACTTGCTTATCTTTAATCCATTATTCTAAAAAAAATCCAATTAGAATTTATAATTCTTGAATTGATTTTAAATTATGAAAAAAATTCCATTGAAGTGCAAAAATACAAAATATACATTACGCCAATAATTACAATACCAAATCGACTTCCCTTAGTATAATATCAAAGGAGCAACCTAAATAGAATTTAAAAACTTTGGGGTCAACTTTGATTGCAAGGATTTAGACCAATCAACACTTTATAATTCAAAATCCACAAAAAAAAAAATCTAGTTTTTGCTCTTTTCTGGTTTTTTTTTTTTTTGTCTCTTCTAAGTTTATGTACAATTGTATTTATATTATTAAGATTTCTAGAAAAAAAAACAAAAATAACAAATATGAAAAATAATATTTTGCAAGATTTTATTTTATCTCTTCATTGAATTAGGATATTTTTTTTATATTCTTTCAGTGTCAACATGTTTCTGTATTTATTTTTCCAATCTGAACTTGATTTCCTATATTTTTTATACGATATGGGCAATGAAAAACAATCAAATTTGGATTTTAACGTAAAATACGAAACTGTCTAGTTTTACAGAAATAATCATAATTTTCAATTCAACTATTGGATCAAATTGAAATTTTACGTGGAGTCTCCTAACATGTTGTCCTACCTTGGGTTAAAATTTCAGGTAAATCAGAATTTGAGAAGACATGAAAATACTAGTCAACAAAGACTGTATGAATTTTATTATTTACTTTCTTTTGACTTGTGGACTTTCTATTTTGCTAGAATTCTTTTACTAGAAGGATGTGGCAACTGGTTTTGAGAATTTTCTAGTCTTGTAAGGATATTTAATGGACATAGTTTCCATGTGTGGTTTGGACTTTCTATTTTGCTAAAATTTGTCCCTTATCCTTGTTAATGATTTGAGGATGAATCATCTTGAAGAAAGAGGGAATGATACAATTCGTGCAATGAAAAAACAATCAAATTCGGATTCTGACGTAAAATGCGCAACTATCCAGTTTTATGGAAACATTCATAATTCTTAATCCGACCGTTGAATCGGGCTGAAATTGTAGATGCCTACATGGAGTCTCTTGACATATTGTCCTACCTTGGGTTAAAATTTCAGGTAAATCAAAATTCAGGAAGGCATGGAAATACTGGTCAATAAAGGTTGTACGAATTTTGTTATTTACTTGCTTTTGACTTGTGGACTTCCTATTTGGTTAGGATTCTTTTCCTACAAGGATGTGACAGCTGGTTTTGAGAATTTCATAGTCTTACAAGGATATTTAATGGACATAGTTTCTATATGTGGTATGGACTCTATATTAATGTGGCATTCTTATGGTGTATGGAAACAATTGTTCTATCCTCATTAAATAAGTTTCTAAGTTAGCTAAGAATACTTTGCAAACAAGGAAACTAAAGAGGAGACAACTTCAGATTTGATTCTCCTAACTTATATGGAACTTGTAAAGGGTAGCAAATCTGATCATATCATATTTAGGGTATTAAATTCAGAATTATTATTATTATTATTATTATTATTATTATTATCTTCTTAGTTTAGGGTTTATTTATATTATTTATGTTTAATTGTAAGTGAGCATCATATAAATCCATATAAGGGGTCCATTAGGGTTTGTTTCAGTCTAGAGTCAGTATAAATAAAGGCATAACCAGATATGTAAGTTAGACAATTTAGATTAATAAAACTTCTTGTTTGCCGCACTTATTATGTGTTGGTGGGATAATCTTCCTTCCTTGGTTCTCTAAAGAACTAAAAAATAACTTATCAAAGAACAATTGACTTCATGGCATCATCCTTATACTTCTCATTCAAGAATCAATATTCACTAGGTGAGGGTTTCGTTTCTAATAGTGTTGGTGCCTAGGTACAAGTTATCTTTGTGTCACACTCTTATCAAACCTAATTTACTTGGCTTTTCGGAAAATTGGTGTCTTTGCATATGGGTTGCATGACCACGTGATCACGAGGTTCGCATCAATTTTTTACCCATTTAATTTTATCTCTAATTATATTATTTAGTCCTCAATCATCTCAATCCCTTTTTTTCCTTGCATCTCATTTTACTCCCTATATTTTTATTTTATATTTTTATTATTATTTTTCTATTTTATCACACAAAAATAAAAATGAAAAAAAGTTCCTAAAAACATGAAAATGATAGGAATTAACAAAATTGCATTGGAAATACAGGAAAAACTAGGATAAAAAATGGATTATCATAGTTTCCATCTCTTTACAATACTTATTGTATAAAGACATTGCAAAATTCATTTTCCTTTGGCTTTATATAGTATGTTTGTAAAGAAAAAGAAAAATAACATAACGTAAAATCTAAATGGGTCTAAATTGTTAGGTGACCAACTTAGACATGAAATTTAAAGATGGATCCAGATTGTTTGGTGAAAAATCTTGATATGAGAATTTAAAAATTGATTCAAATTATTAGGTGATCAACCTCGATATGAGAATTTAAAAATGGGTGAAAACTGTTAAGTAATCAACCTCGAAATGAAATCTAAAAATGGGTCCAAACTATTAGGTGACCAAACTCGATACGAGAATTTAAAAATTGGTCAAAATTATTAGATGACTAACCTCAAAATTAAATTAAGAAATTTGTCCAAATTGTTAGGTAATTAACTTGACATGAGAATTTAGAAATGGGTTACTTGAAATACAGAAACCTCTTTACATCACCTTAGACTCTTGCCTCAATTCATTCATCTTCTACTTATGATAGTAAACTTATTTATTTGCTTGAGTTCTACTTTTGAATAGGTGATCTAGTTTGAACCCTCTAAAATTTTCCTACCCTAATTTCCCATTGTTACTGTCTTTGAAATCTGTCGATGATTATTGAAGCTTCGTTTACCCCCTAACTTGCCCTCAAGAGTTCTTTTCATAGTTGTATTTTATTCATTCTATTTCATGTTTTGGTCCCTTGATACCTTGTCATAACTCCCTTCGATATCCATCCTTACCAGACATTTATTATGTCCCTATGCTTGATTTTTTTTGTTTTTCTTTTGTAGTATCCCAATTGTTTATTAAGCAAATAAATAAAACTCATCTCTTTATTTTTTTCAATTTCCTTTTATTCATCTAGTTTATGCAATTAATAAAACTCAAATTTTTATTGCATTAGGAGAAACAAGTACAACTTTAAGCATAGTACTTCTTTATAACATCTAAATTTACAAACTTCAACAATTCTCTTCCGTCGTATATGATAAAATAAGAGCTTCTTCTAAAAATGTTATTTTTACTACATAAGGACCTTCATAATTAGGTGTTCATTTACTTTGATCTACCCTAGGGATTGGTGAAACCTTTTTCAGTACTAAATCTCCTTCTATATAGAAAAAACTCTACTGAAATTTTATTAAATTTGATAACTTTACTACTTATTATAATAAATCATTGATAGGTTGTAATGCACATGAAATGTATTGTAGTTGTCATTCATGATATTAAATTCACTTGGGGTAAGTATGTTATCATGTTGGATTCAGAAAGTAAATGCACTAAAGTGTTGAAGTAGATAATTTAATAAAGATAATGTTATATAATTTATGTTCGGGGGCAAGAAATAAATGTTATGTGAAGTATATCCATGGAGCAAAAAAATTATTGTTATGTCTATTATACTTTCAAGATAGGGTAATGATATTAAGTGAAATTACACCTATAGGGCGGGGAAAAATAATATGAAAGAAATATGATTTTGTGATAGGAACTTATATGTAAATCTTAATTTAACCGTAATGATGAAATTTAATACATGAAATTTGAATTGACCGCAACAGCAGGCCTAGTATACTAAATTTGAATCTGGCCATGATGAAGAGGGATGTTATGTTTTGAAGTATGAGTACGTGTAATTAAAAAGAATTAGTGATTATAGATAATGTAGCATACGAGTTGGAGTATGAAAATGGACTGCATGAATCCAAAAAGGTTGGTTTAAAACATTAACTAAGTGTACAGGAGGAGATTGATAAATCTAGAAAAGTGATGAATAGGCTAAATAAATAAATGGGATAAATAAATACATGAAGTTAGTTTTAAGTATCAAGCAAATTGTATGAATGAAGTTAAGGAATCCAGAAAATATATTTAAAAACACAAGCCATAAATATTGATTTGGATTTATGAATCCAATCATATAATTGAGTTAGAACATTAAGTTTTGGTAACAACTTGGATAGATGATACTAATTATTCTTTTAAGTGTAAAACATAATTATTGAAGGAAATAAATGAACATAATGTTTCTAAATAACAAGTCATGACCACTGAAGCCTTGAGAGTTAGCAAATTCTTTGATATATAATGGATCAGAGCGATGAGGTACCACTTGATATCAATGAGTTAGCCAATTCTTTGAGGGAGCAATTGAAGATCAAGAAGGCTTTCTCCCCGGTATGCTGCATCTATACAGTGAGGCATATTTAGTGTTTATTGGGGTCTTGGCTGTGAGAGATGAAACTATATATATATATATATAAATGTCTGTCTTGTACTGTTGAGGACATCTCATGCATGCAATATCCAACGCAACATAATATATAAATTGCAATGCATGTAATTAATGGGGAAAATTTCACGAATGAATTGAAAGATATATATCTTATGGGATAGATACAACACGAAGAAACAACCATTTAGAGAAACAGATAATCGATTGATGATCATCCTATTATTAGGATGAAAGGTTGAAAAAGAAAGAATTCATACAACGAGGTTGGCCTTGAATTGGCATTGCCTTATTCCAAGCGCTAGCTAGCTTATAATATTATTCACTAGCTAGCTAGCTAGCTCCTCTCCCTAGCCTTCCCTGCATCGATCTTCTGCTTTGCAACCTCTTCCTGGAGCGACTCGATGGAGGCATTGGGGATTCTTTTCTGGGTCACAACGTGGAAGCCCTTCGTAACTTAAGTATTTTGGTTTTCTTGTAATGGTATCTACTACATCTCCTGCAACAAACGTGGTCATCAGGAGCATTAAAACACCAAAAGCCATCAATCCTTTGGACATTGACATTGTTAAACTATGATGAGAGCAGACAATACACAAATGTTGTTCTTGTAAGAATATTGACTCGGTGACAATAAAAAGCAAGGTCTGGCATATATATATAGCATATGCATGGAGTGTTTGCCATTTATAGCACAATTTCTTGTGGATATTAAAAATAGTTAATTCTCTTTGCTTTTTCAGATTATAGACGCACTATTTATAGCACAATTTCTTGAAATTGATACCCACATATAGCTGGGAGCTCAAATGGCCACATCTTGCATTAGACATTGAGAGCTTAATTGGAGGTCTTGGTCTGCTAAATTCTCAGCATCCCTGAGGGAGCACATTGCGTGGTTGTGACTTCACTTGAGAAAAGTACATCCAAGAAACAAGGAGAGATATGCTACCAAAGAAAAGATGTCGTGAGTTCGAGCGTCCAGGTTTGGATCATGGGAACGCATACACAACCACATGCCCACCCTGCTGCAAGAGCTCCAAGTCTGCAATGATCTTGTATTCTATGTAAACTTCCAACAAAAGTGAACTATATATGTTAGACCATTAGAGAAGGTTTTCCATGTAACATGCCATAACAATATTAAACAGCATCAGGACAATTGCTTTATGTTTATTTAAGTGGTGCGCCGCCTCTTGAAAAGCATGAAATGCATGCTTTCTGCGAGGTGCACCGCCCGGCGCACCTTACATTCAAACACATTGTGACCAAAAAGAACTCTTGGTGCAATTATCCAAGACCACAAATCACACTCTACACTTCATGTGTCTTTCAAAACACAAAATTGTCTTTTATATATATATAATTTCAATTTACAATTTTAGGGTCAATTTTGAGTTACAAGAAAGATACATAATGCATTAGATTAAATAGAGGCAAAAATACAAAGATTAAATCAATATTTATCTCCACAACTCGTCTACTTTTAATGTGAAATTCAAGGAAAAACCTTATTGGAATTTATAACTCTGGTGCCAATTTTAAGTTACAAGGAAGATTCCAGCCATGTAAAATTAATGGAAAACCAATATTGAGATATAAAGTTGACTTGCTTATCTTTAATCCGTCATAAAAAAAATCTAATTAGGATTTATAATTCTTGGGTTAATTTTAAATTATGAAAAACAATCCATTGAAATGCAAAAATATAAAATATATATTACGCCAATAATTACAATACCAAATCGACTTCCTTTAGTATAATATCCAAGGAGCAACCTAAATAGAATTTAAAAACTCTAGAGTCAACTTTGATCGTAAGGATTTAGACAAACACTACCAGAAAATCAGCGAAAACCAATGAAATTACTGACAGAATTATTGTGTCGGTAATTTTTACTGACATATATAATTTCGTCTTTAATTTTATCGGTCTATACCAACAGACCTTTGCTGTCGGTAATAATTACCGATCAACGGCATATATGTCGTCTGCAATTCGATCGGTATATACTGACAGAATAACTTCGTCAGTATATACTGACCGCATTGCCGGCGGAATATATAGAATTTTGAAAAAAAGAAACAGTTTGATGACATGGAATCTTTTCAGATGATTTTACCAACAGAATACCAAGGGATTCAAACCAAGATCTTCGTACAGTGACATGACTCATTCACTATCAGAATTACCAACGGGTATACCGACAAGAGGTGTCCGTCGGTGATTCCATCGGTAAAAGCCAATATATCCACACTCTGCCGACTCTCTTCTCTTCTATTTCTCCTTCTTTTTCCCCGTCCCAACTCTCCCCTCCCAAACTGCAAACAACCACCCACCCCCTAAAAATATCCCCCTCTTCTCAACACAAGCACTCATCTTTCTTATACTTTTGCTCGTGGTCACAACATTCGTTCTCCGATTTATTGTGGATTTTATCTTTCTTTTTTTGTAAGTAAATCTATTCTTTTTAATTTTAACATTTAAATGTCAATTTTATTTTTTTTATTTTTTTTAGTATATGTATTTTGTTAACGTATGTACTTGTTTTATTGTTATTTGTCATAGAAACTTGTAGTATGAAAGTATAATTTTGTAGTTATAGTTTGTTTTAGATTTTATCAAATTGTATTTGTTTGTAAATTATTGAAACTTTGTTTGAATTACACCGAATTAGATTTGTTGTGATGAAATAAATAATAGCTTGTTTAACGGGTCCATTTTAATTTTTATCAATTCTATTGCGAAGTTGTGATTTCTGTAAATTTATATATGTATAAATTTGTATGGACGTTGATAATTGATAATGTTTTTTTAGTTTGTTGGATAATGTCGGGGCAAACCAATATTTTTGCAAATTTATTTACGCAACATATATAATTAATTAATACATGTTGTCATCATAATTTTATAGAGGTTCGATAGAAGTCATGGATGATCATTCATGGATGTATCGAGACTCACCCCAAGGATTGCGGATAATAGATTATTGTAATGGGGTTCAAGGTTTTATTAATTTCGCAACATCTATTCCGAGGAATTTTATTGATGGCGGTATTAGGTGTCTATGCAGGAAGTGTAAAAATAAAAAGTTTCTGCATCCAAATGTTGTAACGATACATCTTCTAACCAAAGGGTTCATGGAGGATTACCTGTGTTGGTATGCACACAGAGAACTATTTGTTCTTAATGAGAGCATGGTAGAAAGGGTGGTTGGGTCAACTTCTAGTGCTAGCAACGTGCATGAAGTTGTAAATGACAACAGTAATCCTTACAAGAATATGGTTATAGATGCAATGAGAAGAATCAAGGTAATGTCAGTCAATGTCCAATCAGAGAAGAAGAACCCAATGCAGATGCAGCAAGGTTTTTTGATCTGTTGAAAGATTCTGACGAACCATTATGGGATGGGTGCACGAACCACAGTAAATTATCGGTCGTAGCACAGGTGTTCACCATCAAGTCAGATCATGGGTTAAGTGAGGCTAGTTGTGACAAAATTATAGAATACGCGAGAAGCATTTTACATGAAAGGAACAAGTTTAAATAGAACTTCTATGCTGCTAAGTCCATGATGAAACCCCTCGGTCATGATTTACTACCTTGAAAATGCTGAGTTGACCGAGTGCATGACATATAGGCATTCCCGTTACAAACCCAGAATTGGCATGGGAAAGAATCTTGTGGCATATAAGAAACTTAGATACTTCTCAATCACACCTAGATTGCAGAGATTATTCATGTCACCAAAGACTGCTGAGCACATGACATGGCACCAATCATATAATACGGTTGATAGAGTGATGGTGCATCCTTCTAACGGCGAAGCATGGAAACACTTTAATAATGTGCATCCTTACTTTTCAGTTGAATCAAGGAACGTGCGTCTTGGATTGTGTACAGATGGATTCAACCCATTCGCGTCATTTGCTACTCTTTATTCTTGTTGGCCGGTCATACTAACGGCATATAACTTGCCACCGGGGATGTGTATGAGGCCGGAGTTCATGTTTTTATCTATGGTCATACCAAGTCCGAGCAGTTCGGGCCGGAATATAGATGTATGTCTTCGACCGTTGATTGATGAGTTGACGCAGTTGTGGTCCTTCAGAGCTTTGACTTATGATATATCGAGGAAACAAAATTTTGTTATGAGAACGGCTTTGATTGGACTATCAATGATTTCCTAGCTTATGGAATGATTTCTGGTTGGAGCACGTATGGAAAACTAACATGTCCATACTGTATGGACAACAACAAGGCATTCACGCTAACAAACAAAGGTAAAGCTTATTTTTTTAACTGTCACTGTCGTTTCTTGCCAAAGAATCACAGGTACAGAAAGAACAAAAAGGATTTCTTTGTTTGCAGAGTTGAAAAGGATGTTGCACCCCCATGTCTTTCTAGTGACGAATTGCATGATGTTGTATCAGGGTATTATGACATTTTGTTTAGTTTCCAATCAGGTAAGCAGAAGTTTCCTGGTTTTGGTTTAACCCATAATTGGGTAAAGCGAAGTATTTTTTTAGAGCTTCCTTATTGGAAAACCAATCTCCTCCGCCATAACTTTGACGTCATGCACATAAAAAAGAACATGTTTGAAAACATTTTCAACATCGTCATGGATGTTGGTTTTTAGCATTGTTTTGTAACAACTGACAAAGGACAACATCAAGGCTAGATTGGATTTAACATTGTTCTGTAACCGAAAAAATATGGAGTTGGTTTTTGATGGGTCACGGGTCGCAAAACCCAGAGCAAGTTTCGTGTTAGAGAAAATGCACAACTACTAGTCTACAAACGGCTTAAGAGTTTGCGTTTTCCCGATGGACATGCCTCGAACATTTCAAGGATGGTTAATATGGAGGAATGCAGATTATATGGAATGAAGAGTCATAACTGCCACGTGTTAATGCAAACACTCATTCCATTAGCTTTTCATGATTTGTTGCCAAAAGGGATATAGGATGCACTCACGGAGATCAGTCATTTCTTTAGAGATATATGCTTCAGCAAGTTGAATGTTGATCACATTGAAAGGCTTTAAACGAATATCGTCAATACAATATGCAAACTTGAGATGATATTCCCTCCATCATTTTTTGACTCAATGGAGAACCTACACATGCATTTACCATATAAGGTAAAAGTTGGAGGACCGGTCCAGTATAGATGGATGTATCCATTCGAGAGGTTAGATATTATAGTTGCAATGTAATTTATAATTAAAAGTTTTTTCATTGTTTTTTTAATTGATAATTTTTGTTTAATTCTATATATGCAGGTACTTGTTCAATCTTAAGAAAAAGGTTAAGAACAAGGCGCATGTTGAGGCTTCAATATGTAAGGCCTATATTGTTGAGGAGATCTCAACATTTATTTCGTACTATTTCGAACCTCATTTGAGAACGAGAATCAACCGTGTTCCATGACATGATGATGGTGGTGAAGTGTCTTCAATTGGAAACTCGTCAATATTCTCTAATCCTAGACGACCCACACCTAAAAATGTCGTAAGGGAAAGATATTTGT
Organism: Populus simonii; assembly: GCA_007827005.2. Taxonomy (NCBI): domain Eukaryota; kingdom Viridiplantae; phylum Streptophyta; class Magnoliopsida; order Malpighiales; family Salicaceae; genus Populus; species Populus simonii. The sequence goes on from CM017478.2 coordinate 5,969,641, forward strand.
CTGAAATAGAGTTCAGACAAGTACACAATTATGTTTTATTTAACTGTGATGAGCTGAGACTTTTTATTAAGTAAGTATATAGATGTACTTTTTAAACTTTGTCAAGAGTGTACAATTTAATTATATATTGTGATATTATAAACTCATATAATTTGGAACAACCTTGTAGGCAACATCGGCGATATTTTTTTGTCCAATAACTCATAGCTGACCGAATCCCAAATCTTTCAATTACAAGATGAACAATTTACCACGTGGTTTAAAACACATGTAAGTCCTATCATAAACTCATTATCTCTTGCAAGGTAAATGTACGCCAATATTACACAATTTTCCACGTGATTATTGTTGTATATGATATACAAGGTTTATCAAATAGGAGGTAGTGTTGTTATTTCATTGTCTTTACTAATTAGCTTGGACCCTGGAAAAAGCGTCAAGTGCTATAACGGGTATTTTGTCAATGTATATGTGTTTCATAATGAAGAATACGGGCATGGAAGAAAGACATACAATAGCAGTGTTTGTATTAAGGGATCGACTTGTAGTGAGTTTGAAGTTGACTACTATGAAAAATTAAAAGAGGTCGTCGAATTGCAATATCATAGCGAACATAATAGAGTGTTTTTATTCAAATGCTATTAGTATGACACAACTAACAGAGGAATCAAAGTATATCCTCACTATGGTCTCGTTGAAATCAACTCAAAAGCTAGACTCCGCAATGTAAACGATGTCTTTGTTTTCGGAAAGCAATGCCAACAAGTTTATTACACATACACCCCTTCCTTTAGAAAGGATCGATCAAGAGTTGATTGGTTATCCGTTTTAAAAACAAAACCCAGGGGTCGTGTCGAGGTTGTACAGGATGAGAACGAAGACACAGGTGTGATAGATTAAGTCTTCCAAGTTAGTGAGTTGGTTGAACCATATCGAGTTGCTCCTTCGATTGACTTAGAAGAAATTTGAATTTTGGTGTTTTCGATGATAGTCTTGTTGATGTTGATGTAAAGGAGTTGAATGTTGTTTTGAGCTCTAGTGGACAAGCAAATGTTGATGAAAATGATGATAACAACATTAAAGGGTGTGATGGAGCTGATAACAATTCAATTGACGACAAAGACAAAAATTCTGACTAAATATGATCAGAGCACGAAAGTGTAAAGCCTTTTTTATAATGTAATATTATAGATGATATTTTGGAACATGAAATATTTATTTTATAACTGTTTACTGTTGTTATTGTGTTGTATAGTAAGTTTGCAATTTAAGCGTTTGTGCAGGAGGATAAATAGGCAATACAAGCAAATTATGTAAAAGTATGAAACAAATACTGACATCCATACTGACATAAACCGTTCGACGGTATTTTACCGAGAGTTGTAAAATATTTACTGCTCATGACACAATCACCGACACTGTTTCCGATGGACAGACCGTCAGTATATCATCATAGAGGTGCGTGCGATTGTTAGAGTGCTAGGTCGGTCGGTGCAGATACCTACGAATGTTGCAAATTCCAATGTGCATGCTCTGACACTTATATACCGACGGATGTCGAAAATTCTAGAGGGATTTTTAAAATTTTAGTGCGAAATTCAAAATATACCGATGAAAATTTAATGCCACCGCCATGAAAATATTATTCTAATGTTCGCCGGTAAAGCCGTAGGTAAAATTGTAGTATAAAACCCACCCCCCCCCCCCCCCCCCTCTATGGTTCATTTTTTCTTCGTTCCTCATTTCATCTTCTCTTCTCCTCTCAGTTTGTGTTTTGTTTTTGCAAGAATTGATGTGAATTTTTATTATTTTGATTGTAGTTTTCAACATATTAAAAGGTATGTATTCTCCTTTCTTTATCTTTGTATTTTTTTACTTTTTTTATTTTAGTTATGAATATTTTTTTGTGTTTTTTGTTTTGTGTATTATTCGTAGATAAAATCTTGAAATCAATACACTATTAAGGTAAATATTTTTCATTTCTAAATTCTTTAGTTTTTTATTTTTATTTGTTCAATTTATTTTATTGTTTGTATTGCCATAATAATTGAAAATTTTGTTGAATTTGAATTGTTATTGTTGAATTTACCTTAAAAATATTAATTGAAATATAGAATTAAATTTAATTATTTTATCTTCATTTTATTATATTATTGCTTGTTATGTTTTTTATTATTTCGATTAATTTTAATTGTTATTTATGAATTTGTATAGATGTTAGTTGAAAATATATAGATGTAAATTTCCATAGATGTTAGGTTATATATAAGATTTTGCAATGGAGTCAATTGGCTTGTGGATATTATCAATATTTGTAGGTATTAAAACTATGGGTAGTCTTTAATATAGGAAAGGTGCTGGCGAATTTTTTTTTAAAATAATTGAATTTAATTCTGTAATTATTCATATAAATTTGTGTAGATGTGTAGAATGAAAATTTAATTATTTTATTGTTTGTATTGTGATAATTATCTGAAAATTTTGTTGAATTTTAATTGTTATTGTTGAATTTACCTTGGAAATGGTAATTGGAAATGAAGAATTAAATTTAATTATTTTATCTCAATTTTATTCTATTATTTCTTGTTATGTTTTTTATTATTTCCATTAATTTTAATTGTCATTTATGTATTTCTATAGATGTTAGTTGAAAATATATAGATGTTAAATTTCTATAGATGTTAGGTTGTTTATACGATTTTTCAATGGAGTCAATTGGTTTGTGGTTATTGTAAATATTTGCATGTTTGAAAACTGTGGGTAGTCTCTAATATAGCGGAGGTGCTGTCAAATGTTTTTTTAAAATAATCGAATTTAATTATGTAATTATTCGTATAAATTTGTGTAGATGCGTAGAATGAAATCAACAGCATGTTGTCAACAGACGGTTGCAGCTAATTCTTCTAGCAGCGAGGATGACTTATCCTTAGGTGTTGATCAAGAAGAGGCATCTGCACCAACTTGTGATGATGTCTCTTCTAGTGCGGTTTCACGGTGCAGAGGTAGTGTGCCTTCACAGCGGGGTCAATTCACCCGCAAGTACCAGGCACATTTGAAGGATGACTTTTCAATGTCAGTTTATTTAAGTTTTAGTTATTTTTATACTTATAACATAATTTATGAACAACTAATTAATATTTTATTAATTTTATTTAATTTCAGGTTCACAAACATTGAGACTGCCTAGACAATAACATCAGCGTTTAAATTGTCGATGGAGATTCTATTATTTCAATGGAGTCGGGTTTCCAGACATCTTGATTCCATTATTTCAGGTAGGTGTTAACTTCTAATTTCCAGCTTATTTTTAATAAATTATTTTTATAATTTTATATCTTGTACTGTTTTTATTTTAAATGAATTATTTATACATAACACAAATTTGAGTGGGATAGCGCGAACAACAATATTGTGAGGGGGGTATGGGAGAATCACGCGGCAACTAGGTAACATTAAAAATAATATAATTTTTTGTTCTAAATTCTAATTTGTTACATGGAAGTAGGTTGCGTGATTTTTGGTATGACAAACAAAAAAAGCAAAAAGATATGCGAGAGATAACGATCTAGAAGGCTGAAATGAGGTGGCAGTTTGGCGGGAATTCAAACTGCCATTCATCTCGGGGGATATATGGAGGCAATATATTGAGCACGTGATGTCTAAGAGGTTAGCACGACGTTCACAGTCCGGTGCTGACAACCGGAATCGACAAATTCATAGTTCGGTGACAACGCACACCGGCAATTCCATTCCGTTCAGTGCACATGCGAAGCGAATGGTAAGATTAATTCAAATGAAATATATCGTTACTTTTTTTTTTTGCTTATAAATATATTTAACTTGCAAAAATTTTTTTCTTCTAGGCTACGACTCTTGGACATGAGCCGAGCCTAATGGAGTTATTTGTTGAGACGCACGTGTGAAGTGAAGACCGCCAAAAGGGGGTGTAACAGTCATGCTCAACACTTCGTGGTATGTTTGTTCAATCATTTTATTTCATAAGTTATTATTTTCTTGAATTGAATATGATGATTTAAAAAAAAAAAAATTCAGGAGACCTATAATAGCAGGTTGAGGGAGAGATATTGGGACGATCCTTCGACCCATCTGGATTTCGATCCGGATTTGTGGATGGAGGTAGGATCGTCTGGTGGACCCGATAAAAATTGAGTCTACGGGCTCTCTAACACTACGGCCGAAAATTTGCAGTCGGCCCGTAGTGTCTCAACCGTTGGAAGCTCTCCATCAGTATCGAACACATAGTCTGAGGAGTTCATGGCCTTGAAACAACAATATGAATGACTCTCGATGAATTATGAACAGCTCCATCAAATGGTCATGGACATTAGATCCAGGATAGGTGATGATACATGTGCAGCCTCTTTTTAGCCGTACGGTCCCGGGAACAACCACCATCCTCCTCCTCCTCCAGCTCCGTCGTTATTCTAGTTTAATTTTGTTTTTGAAACACATTAAATTTGTAATGAATATTTGGATGAATATTATTTAACATTATTTTTATATTTTTAATGTTTAATACAATTTTATTTGGTTAATTAGTTTGTTTTTACTATTAATCAATATAATATTTTAAAAAATATATATATTCTAAATTATATTTTAAAAAAATATTTTTAAATAAATATTGATGGCCTTACAGATGGAACAGGTCCGTCGGTATTAGACAGAGAGTTGAAAAACATTTACTGCCCATGCCACATTCACCGACGGAATAACGTCGTCGATGATTTACCATTGACGCTACAAACGAACTGTATCCGTCAGTATTTTACAGAGAGTTCTGAAATATTTACTGCCCATGCCACAATCATTGACGAACTGGTCGTCGGTGATTTATCGTTGGAAATACAGACGGAATAATTTTGTCGGTAAAGTTCTAGAGTGAAAAGTTTTTTTTGGCGCGCTTTGTCCATCTATAAGACCGTCAGTGTTTTTTTCCGACAAAAGTAGCGAACAAGGAAACTAAAGAGGAGACAACTTTAAATTTGATTATCCTAGCTTATATCGGACTTCTAAAATGCAGCAAATCTAATCACATCATATTTAGAATATTAAATTCATTATTATTATTATTATTATTATTATTATTTTCTTCTTAGTTTAGGGTTTATTTATATTATTTGGGTTTAATTCATATAAGTCCATTTAAGAGATCCATTAAGGTTTTTTTTCATTCTAGAGTCAGTATAAATAAAGGCATAATCAGATATCTAAGTTAGACAATTCAAATTAATAAAACTTCTTGTTTGCCGTACTTGTTGTTTGTTGGTGGGATAATCTCCCTTCCTTGGTTCTCTAAAGAACTAAAAAATGATTTATCAAAGAACAACTAACTTCGTGGCGTCATTCTTATACTTCTCGTTCACAAATCGATATTCGTTGGGTGAGGGTTTTCATTTCTAATAGTGCTGATGCATAGGTACACATTATCTTTGTGTCACACTCCTATCAAACCTGATTTACTTGGCTTTCCGGAAAATTGGTGTCTTTGTATGTGGGTTTGCATCAATTTTTTACTCATTTAATTTGATCTCCAATTATATTATTTAGTCATCAATCATCTCAGTCCCTATTTTTCCTTGCAAATCATTTTACTCCCTATATTTTTATTTAATTTTTTTATTTAATTTTTCTATTTTATCACACAAAAATAAAAATGAAATGAAATGAAAAAAAGTGCCCAAAAACATGAAAATGACAGGAATTAACAAAATTGCATTAAAAATATAGGAAAAAACAGGGATGAAAAATGGATTATGATAGTTGCCCTCTCTTTACAATACTTTTTTTTTAATGAAATGTAAGTGTATAAGAGATCAAAAAATATGCATTGCTGGAAAACCAGCAAGTTCAGATACAGGATGAACAGAAAAGGAACATGCTCCCTTAAAGACCTAAACAACAACCACTGAAATGTAAGACCAGCATAGAAACAGACAATGGTTATGAGAGGAACCAAAAACAAGGTTCCTAACCTAACACAAAGCAAAAGACAGGATAAAGGAGCATCCTGATAACCACAAAGAGATCTTACAAGAAATAACAGAAACAGGGAACAAGCATCAACCAAAAGCTAGCCATGCAAGGCCAATCACCACTAAAAACTGGATTGAAGAACCACCAAGCCGGTGATCATCAAAGCAGGTTGCAAGCCGCTGAAGGATGAGTCGGCTACGGCAGCAACAATAGAATAGCAAACTCCCAGCCGAGACAAAGGAAGCCATGTGAAGGAGACAGATGTCCAAAGCATAGCCAAAGTCAAGAACCGAAGTCAACAATGGCAGCCAGCAAGTGGATCTCCAAGCAATCACAGCCACATGCAAGAGCATGCAAATGCATTCCTTCGGCTTTATATAGTAAGTTTGTAAAGAAAAAGAAAAATAACACAACACAAAATCTAAATGGGTCTAAATAGCTAGGTCACCAACCTAGACATGAAATTTAAAAATGGATCCAGATTGTTTGGTGATTAACCTCGATATGAGAATTTAAAAATGGGTCCAAACTATTAAGTGACCAAACTTGATACAAGAATTTAAAAATTGGTCAAAATTATTAGATGACCAACCTCAAAATTAAATTAAGAAATTGGTCCAAATTATTAGGTAACTAACTTGACATGAGAATTTAGAAATGGGTTACTTGAAATACAGAAACCTCTTTACATCATCTTAGACTCTTGATTGAATTCATTCATCTTGTACTTATGATAGTAGACTCATTTATTTGCTTGAGTTCTACTTTTGAATAGGTGATCTAGTTTGAACCCTCTAATATTTTCTTGCCCTAATTTCCCATTGTTATTGTCTTTGAAATCTGTCGACGATTATTTTTGTCTTGAAGCTTCATTTACCCCCTAACTTGCCCTCAAGGGTTCTTTTCATAGTTGTATTTTGTTCATTCTATTTCATGTTTTGGTCCCTTGATACCTTGTCATAACTCCCTTCGATATCCATCCTTACCAGGCATTTATTATGTCCTCATGCTTGATTTTTTTGTTTTTCTTTCGTAGTATCCCAATTGTTTATTAAGTAGATAAATAAAACTCATCTCTTTATTTTTTTTTAATTTCCTTTTATTCATCTAGTTTATGCAATTAATATCAATATCATTCATGAAGTGAGGAATATGGGTTTTTAGGAACATGATTATAAAGTAGGAAATTTAGGTAGTAGTTATGTTAAAGGAAGAGGACAATCATGATAAAAACAAAATACTCTGAATAAAATTTAGCCAAATTTCAACTTTTTATTGCATTAGGAGAAACAAGTACAACTTTAAGCATAGTACTTCTTTATAATATCTAAATTTACAAGCTTCAACAATTCTCTTCCATCATATTTGATAAAATAAGGGCTTCTTCTAAAAATGTTTTATTTACTACATAAGGACCTTCATAATTAGGTGCTCATTTACTTTGATATACCCTAGGGATTGGTGAAACCTTTTTCGGCACTAAATCTCCTTCTGTATAGAAAAAACTCTACTGAAATTTCATTAAATTTGATAACTTTACTACGTATAATGATAAATCATTGGTAGGTTGTAATGAACATGAAATGTATTATAGTTGTCACTCGTGATATTAAATTCACTTGGGGTAAGTATGTTATCATGTTGGATGCAGAAAGTAAATGCACTAAAGTGTTGAAGTAGATAATTTAATAAAGATAATGTTATATAATTTATGTCCAAGGGGCAAGAAATAAATGTTATGTGAAGTATATCTATGAAAAATTATTGTATGTCTATTATACCTTTCGGATAGGGTAATGACATTAAGTGAAAATACACCTACGGGGCGGGGGGAAATAATATGAAAAAAAATATGATTTTATGGTAGGAACTTATATGTGAATCTTAATTTAACCGCAATGGTGAAATTTAATACATGGAATTTGAATTGACTGCAACGACATAATATAATATGTAAAATTTGAATCAGTCAACAGCAGGCCTAGCATATTAAATTTTAATCTGGCCATGATGAAGAGGGATATTATGTTTTGAAGTATGAGTACGTGTAATTAAAGAAAATTGATGATTATAGATAATGTAGCATACGAGTTCGAGTATGGAAATGGATCAAATGAATCCAAAAAGGTTGGTTTAAAGTATTAACTAAGTGTGTAGAACGAGATTGATAAATCTAGAAAAGTGATGAATAGGCTAAATAAATAAATGGGATAAATAAATACATGAAGTTAGTTTTAAATATCAAGCAAATTGTATGAATGAAGTTAAGGAATCTAGAAAATATAATTAAAAACACAAGCTATAAATATTGACTTGGATTTATCAATCCAATCATATGATTGAAACTTTGATAGTGTATTATATATGTGAAAAGAAATAAGGAGTAGCTTTGAAAAAAAAATAGTCATAGTGAAAATATCCTCAAAATGGATCATTAGTATTAGGGGTTGTCCATTTGGCTTGTTAAAGATATTATAGTAACAAATATGTACGTAGAGATTAATATTGATGTGTTCGTTTATAAAATTAAAAAAAAAAAGACTATTGAAATCAATGGATACAAATATGCTTATTGGGTATGCTATCTCTTGTGGGTTTTTGCAGGAATTCTTTAATTAGCACCTTATTCATGATACCAGTGTTCTAGTTTACTTAATCTTTTACTGGGTAGATTTTTGTATAAGCTAAATGATGATGTGTAAATAATTTCAGTATAAGTTAACAAATTTAGAACACAATGTAGACTTTGTGATAAAAAAAATCACCATAATTAAATGTTATATGTTTATTAAATGGTTAAAGATGCATGCAAATTTCGAGTCATTACAGTTGATATCAGATCTCATGGTTGTGAATCAATACATAGCATGTGAATTGATAATATGTATTATAGAAATGTATGGCTAGAGGCAGAGCACAAATTGATGTATCTTTAATTGTAGATGCTAGGAAATTGTTGGTGAAATATTATCTTATAGTAGATAGATATTTTTTTTTTATAACCCGAAATGTCCGGGCCAGTTTACGCGTACCACAACTAATTCCCGAACACACTGAACACCATGTAAATCCAGAAGATAGGTAAAGCATTGCAAGGATGAATCAAACCTAGGTGCTGAGAAAGGGAACAAGTCCCTACCATGACCGCTAAACCACGACCTCAAGTGCAGTAGACAAACATTTTAAATATACATTGAGGCATATTTAGTGTTTATTGGGGTCTTGGTTGTGAGAGATGAAACTATATATATGTCTGTCTTGTACTGTTTATTGGGGTCTTTGTTGTGAAATTTTCTTATTAGAGCATGTTTGGTTTTGGTTTTAAAAATTGCTTTGAAAAGAATTTTATTTTTTTTTATTTTTTTCTTTACTTTAAATTAATGTTTTTTCCTTTAATACATATTAAAATGTTTTTGTAATATTTTGATGTGATTATATATCAAATAGATTTAAAAAAATTAAACATTGCAGAACCAAAATAGTCTTGGGTTCAGGTCCAGGCAGGACTCAAAAACCCTTGGATCTTACAGATTGCAAGACCCAAAATAACCTTGGGTCCGGGCCAAGAAATGACCAAAATAGACCAACAGGACTCAAAATAGCCTTGGGTTCCGGTCAGGCACATGACCCAAAATAGCCTTATACTGTTGAGAACATCTCATGCATGCAATATCCAACGCAACATAATATATAAATTGCAATGCATGTAATTAATGGGGGAAATTTGCACGAATGAATTGAAAGATATATATCTTATGGGATAGATACAACACGAGAAGAAAAAACCATTTAGAGAAACAGATAATCGATTGATGATCATCCTATTATTAGGATGAAAGGTTGAAAAAGAAAGAATTCATACAAGGAGGTTGGCCTTGAATTGGCATTGCCTTATTCCAAGCGCTAGCTAGCTTATAATATTATTCACTAGCTAGCTAGCTAGCTCCTCCCCCTAGCCTTCCCTGCATCGATCTTCTGCTTTGCAACCTCTTCCTGGAGCGACTCGATGGAGGCATTGGGGATTCTTTTCTGGGTCACAACGTGGAAGCCCTTCGTAACTTAAGTATTTTGGTTTTCTTGTAATGGTATCTGCTACATCTCCAGCAACAAACGTGGTCATCAAGAGCATTAAAACACCAAAAGCCATCAATCCTTTCGACATTGACATTGTTAAACTATAATGAGAGCAGACAATACACAAATGTTGTTCTTGTAAGAATATTGATTCGGTGACAATAAAAAGCAAGGTCTGGCATATATATATATAGCATATGCATGGAGTGTTTGCCATTTATGGCACAATTTCTTGTGGATATTAAAAAAGTTAATTCTCTTTGCTTTTTCAGATTATAGACGCACCATTTATAGCACAATTTCTTGAAGCTGATACCCACATATAGCTGGGAGCTCAAATGGCCACATCTTGCATTAGACATTGAGAGCTTAATTAGAGGTCTTGGTCTGCTAAATTCTCAGCATCCCTGAGGGAGCACATTGCGTGGTTGTGACTTCACTTGAGAACAGTACATCCAAGAAACAAGGAGAGATATGCTACCAAAGAAAAGATGTCGTGAGGTCGAGCGTCCAGGTTTGGATCATGGGAACGCATACACAACCACATGCACACCCTGCTGCAAGAGCTCCAAGTCTGCAATGATCTTGTATTGTATGTAAACTTCCAACAAAAGTGACCTATATATGTTAGACCATTAGAGAAGGTTTTCCATGTAACATGCCGTAACAATATTAAACAGCATCAGGACAACTATTGCTAACTTCAATTTGAGGATGTTTGTCTAAGTGGTGCGCGCGCCGCCTCTTGAAAAGCATGTCGAAATCCATGCTTTCTGCGAGGTGCACCGCCCGGCGCACCTTACATACAAACACATTTACAAGTGTGACCACTTGGTGCCATTATCCAAGACCACAAATCACACTCTGCAACGAGAAGTGTCCCCCAAAGACTAAACAAAAAGAAAAGCAGCTTCCAATCGTTTCATTACTTGACTCACCCAATAACAAAAGCTCCCGGAAAAAAAACACCAAATCTAAGAGTCTTGCAATCCACATGCATTAAAGCTTCTTTCATAAAGGACAGAAGCTTTGATTTCCAAATGGGACAGCAAAAAAAATATGTCACTGATATCCACTTATAATTAATAACCACTTCATTTATTTATTCTAGGACAAAAAACCAAAACAATCTTGGATCACATAGGAACAGGAAAAGGCCTTAAACTCTGACTAACAAGGCGGAGCTATTATACATAGGATACTTCAGATGAACTGTTGATTTCCATTATGCTTCATGTCAAACGTGAGAACCCGACCTCCTTTCCCACCCATATCCACATCACACAACCCGATCATCGTCGCATATTTCATTACATAATATGATAGCACTAGGATGCAGAATTCATGATGCTCCAGCAACCCATGAATGCAAAGAGAAACAATTAATCTTCTAAATCAATTTTCATTTACTATTCAAAGATCTGCATTGATAATGATAGAAACTACGATAATCAAGAATTTTATAATTATTTCCAAATATGTGGTCTTTTTCATGAAACATCTTGTGTTCAAACACTTCAGCATAATATTATTGTAGAAAGAAAAAACAAACATGTCTTAGAAACAGATGAGGCACCTCTTATCGGAGCTCACACGTCCTATTATCACTAGAATGAGATAGTTGTCACAATAATATACGTAATGAATCGAATGCCTTTAAAGATATTAGATTTTTAGAATCCAATCCAAGCTTCCTCGTATAAAACTCCCACATCCTTGTTAATGGTTACTTCTCGTATAAAGAGTTGCGTTGCTTTTGTTCATATCCATAAAAACTAACTCAAAAAGATTGATCCATGAATTGTTCATTGTATTTTTTTTTTTTTGTTTCTTTTTGGATATAGAGCCCTTAAAACGGATATCATTATTATCATTCTCCTATTTGATGCTTGCATGTCATTGTAGCTATCACTTTTTTGGTATCAAAAACAATATTTCTCAAAGATGGCCACATATAGGAGCTCTGTCATCGGATCTAGATTTGGAATACTTCTTGATTTGATGGGATCGGGGACATTAAAACAGGGGATTGCTCTTATTGGAATCTACAACAATCTACAAATATGCACAGGAACAACAACAAGGAACCAGAGGAATCCCAGCAAACTGCAGAAGCATCAATGCCCACAGCAGCCTAAAGCCATTCTATTCTTATTCTGCAATCTTCATATATATATATATATAAAGTTACAAAGTTAGTTGGATATTATTAGTTAGTTGAGAAAGTTAGTTAAAATATGTGTATATATATTCATTCATGCAATCAGTAAAAAAAGCAGAAAATAATGAGAAGAAGACTCTGCATGCAGATTATTCAGTCGTAAACAATTCTTTTTTTCCTTTCAAGAAATTCATTCTCTCCTTCGATTGGAACTTTCATCTGCACATTTTACATTCCTCACGTAGGAATTTCACATGATATCAGAGCTAAATTGCTAAAAATTCGAGTTTTTAGCATATTAATTTCATTACATAATATGACAGGACTAGGATGCATGTCATGATGAAACATGGATCGATGAGATTAAAACTCATTGACATAAATCTGGTCTTTTAATACATGTCTCAAATAATTAGACCTGATGATTAAGATTATAAGTTCAAAAACATAAATATATAGCCATACGCAAGAGTCTTAGATTCTGGAAGCCAACATTTCCAGCAATACATGTCTAGGCAAGACATTGCATATCTGATTCTGAGAATCACAGCAAATATGCCCACTCTATCAAACATCCTTGAATGCAGCCAGTCTTATTTGACAGGTAACTAAAACTAAACATGAAAAAAGTTTCATATTAAGAAGAAGCAGTGATCATCTATGATCTACCATCCTCCTAAATCCTAGAACCTCTTAATTTTTAACACAAAAACTAGTGACAGCACCTCAACATGATAGAATTGAAAAGGAGAAGCTTCAACGCAATGCATGCAACTCAAAGCCAATATATATTACCCTTTCACCTAGACTATCATCACATTTCTAAGCATCAAGTTTCAATCTACGAGTTCATTCCAGAAACATTCTTCAACTAAGACAAAATGCCGAACCTACCTGGAAGGCAGGACCCCCTTCAGCAGAATTCATGATGCTCCAGCAACCCATGAATGCAAAGTGGAACAATCTTCTAAAAATGACTTCCATTGGAGGAAGTTCGACAAAATTGAGTAAATTCTTGACCCAAGGAGGAGACTCCTCCACTTTCTTCTCTATCCTGGTCTTGAAATTAATTTTTGTTTCTTTCCTCTATCTAAAGCTAGTCATCAACAATTTCTCAAAGGCAGCTTCTATTGATTCTTCGCTTCTTTCATGCCCAGCATATTGTTGCAGGAGAAAATTGCGTGAACTCTAGACTTCCTCTTCAGAAGCATAAAGACTGACACCAAGACGTTTAAAAGGGTCCCAAACATTCATGGAAGGGAATTTCGGGATGTTACCTGTTGAGTTTGAACACGATTGTAGTCAGACAGAAGGAAGGGATCACAAACTGTATAGGTGAGCCAGTAGGAGCCATGATTTTAGAGGCATAAACCATAAGAAGCGCATAGTATGCAAACAATTTAGAAAACATATATATAAATGAAAATATTAAGATCAGCTTAACAAATTGAGAAAATAGGAGAAAGAGAACAGAATTGGTGGTAGCAGAGGAGAGCCGAAGAAGAATGCAGAAGAGAGAAACGAGATTGAAATTTGAACTTCAATATTTTCTTATTCAATATGATCCCTAAAATGTGCTTTTATAAGGATAGCATCAATTACTAACAGACTAATCCAACTAACTCTATCTAACTAACAAATTCTACTAACAGAATCTCTGCTCTAACTAACTACCAGAATCTTAACAACTAAATAGCAGATTGCGTGTGCCTGACACTTTCGATTCCCAGCTCCTCTTTGCCTTCCCACAACAATCTTTATTCTGTCATCCTGAGATGTAACAATACCCCTTCTTTGAAAAGATTCTTGGCCCAAGAATCTGCAGACCTTGACAACTAAGGATCAATACTGAATTCTAGAAATTGCAATTGAATTTATGTCAGTTCTTGCGTCTTCAAGAAATGAGTTAGACCATTGAATTAAACATGCCACTATAGCTCTGTTGTCTTTTTTCATAAGCTTCCTCTCAAGTATGGCTACTGCATAAACCTTGACTCTACCTTCTTCATCCACGATTGGTAGAGCTGAGAAACTATGGCCACATCTCCCACCTTCTTTCTTAATAGCGATACATGGAACACAGGATGCACTGCACTACTCTGGTAGTTTGAGCTTGTAAGCTACAGCTCCAATCCGTTCAACAACTTGGTAAGGGCCATAATACCTAGGATTTAGCTTGAAATTCTTCCTATACATAACATTGCCCTGTCTGTAAGGCTGAAGCTTTAGGAAGACCTAATAAGTTCAACAAATATTTAACAAGTATTTGCTGAGAACTGTTTGTTTCTCTTCAGGTGAGAAAGGACCACAACTATTTCAATATCAAATATTCTCTTTCTTCATAATTCTTGGCTGCTTTAAATAAGCAAAGCCAGTATAGATAAATCTAAAATTAAGAAAAAGTTGGTAACTCACGATGTGAGTTTATCCACGAACAAACTGAAAATAACACGTACTGAATATTAATCGCAACAACTATAACAAATTGAAACAAAAGCAACTGATAAATCGCAACTGTACAAGACCCAGTCTTGTATTGAAACCGCCCCTCCTCAACACACTCTTTATCTCTTCTGTATATCTGCATGTCCATGTAAACACTGTTCACGTTCAACTATTGTTGCATGGCACATACAACTATTATTTCACGTTTGATATCTTCCCGCATGCCACATGCAATTACGTTCACTTCATCATACATACTTAGAATTTGGCCTAATGTCTCTAGTTGATCTGCGTGGCTTATCAATACCTCCCACATCACGTGCAACCTTGTCCCCAAGGTTGACATCTAGAAACAGTTCCAGTAGCTGTTTGGTAGATACCCATGTGGCCTCCTCAACGGTTAAATATTTCCAGTGAACTAAACTTTCTTCGACAATTTGGGCGCCTTGTTTTATCCACCGATGATCAATAACAGCCTGTGGTATCAGCAGAACTTCCCCATCATCATTGAAGGACGGAATCTCTATGCTGTGGTTGTTAACCTCTGAGTTGGTGTTGTACTGTTTAAGCAGAGAGACATGAAATATTGGATGAATACGTGACTCTGCTGGTAAACGGAGTTTATAAGCGACGAGTCCAATTTTCTCCAGAATTTCATAGGGTCCATAGAAGCGACTGGCAAGTTTCTGGTATTCTCGCTTAAAAACCGTATGTTGTCGATATGGATGGAGTTTCAGAAGGACTAAATCACCAACATCAAATGAGACATCTCTTCTCTTTTTATTTGCGATTTGTTTCATCCTATTAATCAAGTGTGCCAAGTTGATTTTGAGCTGCTGAAGTAACTCATCTCTGTCTTGCAACTGCTGATCCACTTCATGCACCGGCGATAGACCTTCATTGTATGATGGAATAGTTGGTGGAAGCCGGCCATATAGTGCCTGAAAAGGATTCATTCCGGTTGAGATGTGGTATGTTGTATTATACCAATATTCTGCCCATGGAAAGTAGAGGTTCCATTTTTTTGGCCATTGACGAACAAAACATCGCAAATATTGTTCAACGCATCGATTGACAACCTTGGTTTGGCCATCCATTTGCGGGTGATACGCGAAGCTGAGCTGCAATTTTGTACCTGACATCTTGAAGAACTCCTGCCAGAAATGGCTCACAAAAACTGGATCCCGATCACTGACTATAGATCTTGGCATGCCATGTAGCTTAATAACACCTTCCATAAATTTCTCTGCAACACTTTTAGTTGTAAAAGGATGTTTTAAGGGCAGGAAATGAGCTGATTTGCTGAGCCTATCAACGACAACCATGATGGTATCCTTGACCTGAGAAGCAGGTAAACGCTCGATAAAATCAAGTGTAATGTCCTCCCACACCTGGCAAGGGATGGGCAATGGTTGTAGGAGACCTGCGGGTGCCAATGTATCTGATTTGGTTTTCTGGCATACCACACAATTCTTGATATATTCTTGGACCGATTTACGCATGCCTGGCCAATAGAATTGTTGCCCCAGTTTATTGTTTATGCGCAAAACACCAGAGTGGCCACCAACTTTGGTATCATGTATTTCATGCAGCAGCTTTGCACGTAGAGTAGGGTCTGCAGGAATGATGACCCGTTCCTTGTAACGAAGCAAACCATTTCGCCACACAAAGTGGCTGTGTAACTGATCTGCGGCTATCTGACTCATGGACTGTATATATAAATCTGTCTTTGCCGCCTGTTTAATTTCGTCCCACAACGTAACCTGAGAAACCAAAAGATGATGAAGAACAGGACTACCTTGTTTACGAGAAAGAGCATCGGCTGCAGCATTTTCTCGTCCAGGCCGGTAGGTGATCTCATAGTCATAACCCAAGAGTTTGGCTACCCATTTTTGTTGCTCTGGTGTGTTGATACGTTGCTCTAGCAAAAATTTTAGACTGCGTTGATCCGTCTGAATATAGAACTTTCAGCCTAACAGATATGGCCGCCACAATCGTATAGCTTCAAGAATGGCCAGCATCTCTTTAGCATAAGTAGACCAAGATTTCTTTGCCACTCTGAGTGCTTTACTCATAAATGCAATTGGTTTGCCTTGCTGGGTTAATATGGCGCCAATACCATCACCTGAGGCATCGGTTTCTATAGTGAAGACGTCCTTGAAATTGGGCATTGCTAACGTTGGTGTCGGTGTCATTGTCATTGCTTGTTTGAGCACGGGGAAGGCAGTTTCAACTTCCTCATGCCACCCAAATTGGCCCTTTTTAAGGAGATTGTTGAGAGCCCGCACCACAATGCTATAATTTTTGACAAACTTCCTGTAATATCCTATCAACCCTAAAAACCCACGAAGCTCTGAAATATTAGTAGGTCGTGGCCATGCCACCATTGTCGCAATTTTATTTTCATCTACCTTCACGCCATGATTGGTGATTATGTGCCCTAAGTACTCCAGCTCTTGTTGACCAAAAGCACACTTACTAGCCTTGACAAAGAATTGTTGTTGCTGTAATATTTTAAAAGTCTGCCTTACATGCATCAAATGCATGTCCCACGTAGGACTATAGACTAATATATTATCGAAGAAAACCAATATAAATTTTCAAAGATAAGGTTGAAATATTGAATTCATGATAGCTTGAAATGTCGAGGGTGCATTACACAACCCAAAGGGCATAACCAAATATTCATAGTGTCCGTTGTGAGTGCGGAAAGCAGTTTTTGGAATATCCATAGGATTAACTCGTACCTGATGATATCCGGCTCGAAGATCAAGCTTAGTGAAATATGAAGCACCATAGAGCTCGTCTAACATATCATCAACTGTAGGAATAGGGAAGCGGTCCTTCACGGTTGCAGCATTGAGGGCCCTGTAATCTGTGCAAAAACACCATGTTCCATCTTTTTTCTTCACCAACAGTACAGGTGATGAAAAAGGGTTGGTACTTGGTCTGATAAGGCCGGAATTCAACATTTCGTGAACTTGCTTCTCAATTTCTTCCTTTTGATAATATGCATAACGATAAGGCCGAACATTAATAGGTTCGGTGCCGTCTTTGAGAGAAATGCAGTGATCAACCCCTCTGGTAGGTGGTAGACCTGCTGGTTCCTTTAGAATATCTGCAAACTCATGCAAAATGGCCTCCATATCAGGGTGAGTTGTCTGGATGTGTGGCTTCGCAGTATTGATCTGTAGACATTGCAAAAATGGCATGGTTCTGGTGAATTGCTTTGGTTAATTCAGTGATAGATGCAATTTGTATGCCTTCATCGCCCATTCCACGTAACTGCCTGAGTTGGTTCTTCCACTGAAATTCCATGGTTAACTGTTTCCAGTTGCAAACCACAGAACCTAGTATTTCTAACCATTGGATGCCCAGCACTAGATCCAACCCTGTAAGTGGAAGAGAATAAAGAGTATTTCTGGTTTGATGATTGTCTCAACAATCTCCTGAAGTGGTTGGTCTTCACCTTCATTTTCACATAACAAAGTGTTACTGCCATCGTACCCTTCCAACATTAAGATGCGAGGCTCGCGACATTTATGTCCTGCAGTAAATCGATCATTGCAATTAAAACATAAATTCTAAGCTCGTGTTCTCTGCATTTCCTCCCAAGTGAGGTGCCGAATAAGAGTGGTAGGGACCGTTGGGGCAGCTCGATTGAAACTGGGAAGGGAAATCGTAGATCTCATTGGTGGTGATGGTGCTGGTCTGCTGAACCTCATCTGCCTGCTAAGTTGATCATCCTTCATTCAGGCTAGACTGATGGCCTCTTTCAATGTTTGTGGCTTAAACATGCGTATTCCATCTGAAATCTCAGTTTTTAAGCCACCCATAAATGTACCTACAAGAGCCCTTTGCGTCCATCCGCGTACTCAGTTGCCCAGGCGCTCGAATTCACGTTGGTAATCTCGCAATGAGCCTCCTTGCCTTATTCTTGAAAGAGCCTTATCAAAATCCTCACATTCTGAAGGACCAAAACGCGCCCAGAGTTCGTCTTCAAAGTTTGTCCATGATAAAACTCATCCTTCTTCTTCAGTCAACCGGCGAACCCATTGCCACCACTGGTTGGCTTTCCCTTCCAAGTGGTAAGAAGCCAGGGCGACCTTCTGAAGTTCTGGAGTATTTTGAAATGCAAAAAATTGATTCACACAATTAAACCACTCAGTAGGATCATCTCCTGAAAATCTAGGAAACTCAAGTCGTGCTGTCTTGGATGAGACAATTAGTCGTCCCCCTTCTTGACCTTCACTTTGTTGGTTGCCCTGGTTTAGAGGCTCCTGATTTGCAAGCAATACATCAGAAAGTCGGTTAAGCTTCTCCTCTAAATGTTACAACCTATCAGCCATGCCCAGCTCCATTCGGTGCAGCCCATCTTCTAACTGCTCAATGCGTTCCTTATTAGTGCCCATAAGATCTTCAACCAGGCTCTGATACCAATGATAAGTTCAACAAATATTTAACAAGTATTTGTTGAGAACTGTTTGTTTCTCTTCGGGTGAGAAAGGACCACAACTATTTCAATATCAAATATTCTCCTTCTTCATAATTCTTGGCTGCTTTAAATAAGCAAAGCCGGTACAGATAACTCTAAAATTAAGGAAAAGTTGGTAACTCACGATGTGAGTTTACCCATGAACAAACTGAAAGTAACACGTATTGAATATTAATCGCAACAACTATAACAAATTGAAATAAAAGCAACTGATAAATCGCAACTGTACAAGACCCAGTCTTGTATTGAAACCGCTCCTCCTCAACACACTCTTTATCTCTTCTGTATATCTGCATGTCCATATAAACACTGTTCACATTCAACTATTGCTGCATGGCACATGCAACTATTATTTCACGTTTGATATCTTCCTGCATACCACATGCAATTACGTTCACTTCATCATACATACTTGGAATTTGGCCTAATGTCTCTGGTTGATCTGCGTGGCTTATCAAAGACCTAATCCCCCACCATAAATGTCCTTTCAGAACGCTTCCTATCTGCCACTTGCTTCATCCTGTTTCTTGCCCCTTCCAACAAGCCCCTTATAAGTCGATCCATATTAAGCCTTCTCTGCATCCATTCTTCCACAGCAGCAACTTGAGTAGCCTCAGTGAGTACCATCTCCCTTGTTGGGGGTTCATATCCATATAATGCTTGGAATGGCGTGATATTAATAGCCGAGTGAAAACTATTGTTGTACCACCACTGTGTTGTTGATATCCAGTGGTTCCACTTCTTGGGGCAGTGCATAGTGATGCACCATAGGTAAGTTTCCAGGCATTGATTCACTTTTTCAATCTGATCATCCGTTTAAAGATGATAGGAGGTGCTTAGTAACAACTTTACTCCCAGATGTCTAAACAATTCTCTCTAGAACAGGCTTGTGAAAATTTTGTCTCTGTCAATTAATATCATGGCAGGCAAGCCATGGAACTTATAAATATGATCCAAGAAAATCTTAGCTACCTCTTCAGCTGTGAAGGGATGGGCTAATATGATAAAATGCCCATACTTCGTAAATCGATCAACAATAATCATAATTGTTTCTTTGCCTTCTGATCTTGGAAGTCCTTCCATGAAATCCATGGTTATATCCTGCCAAGGACCACGTGGAACTAGAAGGGCCTGTAGTAATCCAGGATAAGGAACCCTTTCGACCTTAGCTTGTTTACAAATATCATAGTGTTGAACTATCCCTTGCAATAATTTCTTCATAAAAGGCCAGTAGAAGTGAGCCTTAAGTCGTCTATATGTATTTTGGATCCTAGCATGTCCTCCAATATAGGAATTATGGGTAGACTTGAAAATTCTTCCCTTATACTTGACCACACCTTCAGCATATGTAAAGCTAAAATATTGTGCAGCATCCACCAGTTTACTCCTCATTATGTCTTGTAGCATGGCATCGTCTTTATAGGAGGCATAAATCTTTTCATACCAGAAGGGAACTACTTGTGTTATGGTTGCGAACCTTCCCCTTTCTATTTTGTCTCCTCGCCAACCTCTTTCCCCCTGTGTATTCCTCCTAGATAAGGCATCTGCAGCCTTATTCTCCTTCTCTTTTCTGTACATGATCCGATAGTTCAACCCCAACAACTTAGTTAGTCCCTTCTTTTGAATAGGAGTGTGACTCTCTTGATCAAGTAGATACTTTAGACTTTCATGGTTGGTTTGAATGACAAACTAATCTTATTCCAAGTAATGCCTTCATTTGTCAACTGCCATGAGAATAGCAAGGTACTTCTTTTTGTAATTGGATAACCCCAAGTGTTTAATGCCTTGTTTGTTTCAAGGAAACCAAATTCCAGGAATTCATTTTCCTCATTTTCCCATGTTTGGCAACCATCCGGAAAGTTAGTCAAAGGAAAGTTAATTCCGGTCAACAAAAAAACTGCCTTTACCCGCAGGAAAGTGTTTTCCTTTCCTTGTCAAAAGGAAAACACTTTCCTTTACTGATAAAACACATCTTTCCCCTCTCTATGTCTCTTGCCGAAAACAGTTGAAAAGCAAAGAAGATCTGGAGAATCACACTTACATTTCAGATATTTTTTCCCTCAAATTTCTCTATTATTTCTCTTTATGTTTTTATCTTCTTCGTATTTTTTAGATCTGTAAGAATTATAACAAAAAATCCTTGATCTTGTTTAATTTGTTGTCTGTTCTGAAAAAAAAAACTATTTCTCTGTATTTGTATTTGCTGTGCAAACAATCCATCATGGTTGGGGAAGCTGCCTGTCAATTTTTTTCCCATACCTAGTTTTCTTCTTCATCTCCTCGTCACATTCAAACAAGCTCGCAGAAAAACCCAACCAAATTCATCACAAGCAAGCCATAAAAAACACAATTTTTCTTGCACATTCGACAGCTTCCCCAACCAGTCCCTACCCTGTTTCCCCGTCACCGGATCCAGAACAAAGAGAGAGACGCAAACAGAAGGGGAAACTGCCGAGGGAGAGAGGGATGAGAACTAGGAATGAGGAGCAGATCCTTGAGGTCTAGCCCTCATGCCCCTTGCCCCTTGAATCTGTGATGTTGTCCTGCTTCTTCAGAGAACAAGGGAATGGCGAGAGAGAACAGGGGAAAACAAAGAGAGCCGAGAGAGAACAGCCACGAGAGAACTAGGTATACAGGAGAGGAAACCGAATGAAGGGAAACCCAGGGGAATGAGGGGAATGATAGGGGAATTTAAGAAACCGAATGAGGGGAATGACGGGGAATGACAGGGAAATTTGAGAAACCGAATGAGGGGAATGAGGGGAAACCAAATGACAGTGGAATGAGAGGGGAATGAGGGGAAACCGAATGAACTGGGGAATGATAGAGGAATGAGAGGGGAATGAGGGGAAACCGAATGAGGGGAATGACAGTGAAATGAGAGGGGAATGAGGAGAATTTGTCAGAAACCGGAATGAGAGGGGAATGACAGTGGAATGACAGAATTCTTCATACCAAAAAAAAAAACCCAAATATATAACTCTTACCATAAACTAATTTGGCTTTCTTCATATGAAAAAAAAAAATTATTTTAAGCTTTTAAAATTGAAAAAAAATATATTAATAGGTTTAACTTAAAAAATATTTCACAAGCTTATTTCTCTATAATATGATATGACATATATAGTTATATTTTATAAAATAAACTATGTATGAATATAAGATATAATAAAAAAAAATCATCATTATACTTTTTAGATTTCATTCTTTTATTGTAAGTGATTAAATATTTATATTAAATATTTTATATATATTAGATAAACTTGAAAAAAAAAATTAATTCATTAATAAATTATTTTACAGTTCATTTTCCATAACATAACCAAACACTAGAAAGTGTTTTCCAGTTCATTTTCCATAACACTACCAAACATCGAAAAATACTTTCCCGGAATTCACTTTCCCCAGAATTTACTTTCCAAAAGGAAACAACTTTCCTGCAAACAAACGGAGCCTAACTCCCAAAGCCTTGCTCAAAAATGTTAATGGTCTTCCTTCCTAGCTGAGTACTGCTCCAATTCCAATATCACAGGCATCTGTTTCCAGTACAAATGGTTTGGTAAAGTCAGGCAGGGCCAGGATTGAAGCCTCACACAATGCTCGTTTCAGGTTGTGGAAGGCCTCCAATGCAAAGGAAGTTATTCTTTTTAAGCATATTTGTCAAGGGCTTACTAATAATACCAAATTTTCTAATGAATTTTCGATAATAACCAGCTAGGCCAAGGAATTCCCTTAACTCCTTAATGGATTTTGGAACTAGTCACTCCTATACTGGCTCCATCTTCTTAGGATCAGTGGCCACCCCCTCAGATAAAATTATATGTCCCAAATACTCCATTTGCGGCTCTGCAAATGTACACTTGGATCTCTTCACATATAATTGGTTAGTTTTAAGAGTTTCCAAGACTTGCTTCAAATGACTGGTATGTGCTTCTAGAGAATATATATATATATATATATATATATATATATATATATATATATATATATATGAAAATGTTAAGATCAGCTTGACAAATTGAGAAAATAAGAGAAAGAGAACAGAATTGGTAATAGCAGAAGGAGAATGCAGAAGAGAGAAATGAGATTAAAATTGAACTTCAATATTTTCTTATTCGATATAATCCTTACAATGTGCTTCTATAAGTATCAGCATCAATTACTAACAGATTAATCCAACTAACTCTAACTAACTAACAAACTTTGCTAATAGAATCTTTTCTAACTAACTAACAAAATCTTAACAACTAAACAGCAGATTGTGTGTCCCTAACGCTTTCGATTCTCAGCTTCTCTTTGCCTTCCCACAACAGTCTTTATTTTGTCATCTTAAGACGTAACAAAAAAAAATATGTTTCAGAAGCAAGGCGGGGAAGAAATTGAATTTGTAAGAACATAAGCAATTATATATCAAAAATATCCTTTTTTATTAAAAATAAATCAATTTAATCCATAATTTGCATGTCATAAAAAAGTATCAAGCAATAATAAATAAATAAATAAATAAAAGTGTTACCTTCATAAGGTGCATCATCCACTGCACATTTAACGCTAATTCTAGGACTTCTTAAAATTGGTGGGTAGAACGGTATTTCTTTTTTTGTGTTTTCTTGTTGATATTTTTTGGTACTTTTCTTTTCTGTATTTGACAAGTAAAAGACAATTTTAATGATTGATATGACACACGTGTTAGCTAGTGGGCTAGTTGCTACAAGTGTTATCCCGTCTCTTTTCAAATGTAATCACTTTGAGGTCTACGAGGGGCTCTCATCTTTTTCAAGAAGGCGGTGAAAGAAATTAACAAATAAGAGTAAGAAGTGATGTATAACTATGAACAAATAAGGTCACACCTTCATAGAATAAGGCCTATCAAGAGTAAGTTCTCAGCAATGGTTCAAAACAAAGGTATTGATGAATTAAGAGTTGAAAAGGTTATGGAATTAGTTCATATTACAGCCACTAAAAACTTTGTTACTAGAAATATATCCATCATGGTTCTTGGTGGCATTCATGAGAGAACCCCGACTCTCACATCAAGGGGTTTTATTGAGGAAGATTTTATAAAAGTAAATGAGTTATTTAATGTTATTAATATTATTGATTTATACTTCAAGGATATTGTTATATTTCATGGCATTCTAAAAAATAAAAATTTTAGATCGAGATTCCAAGTTCATGAGTGCGTACACTTTAAAGAAAATTTGGAATTCATCTTCAGTTCAGCATTACTTATCATCCTCAAATTGACGGGAAAACTGAAGTTATCAATCAGAGTTTAGAAAGTCTTTTAAGAAGTTTGGTGAAAAATAATATTTATGATCGAGATCTTATTTTTCCACAAGCTAAATTTGCTTATAATCATTCTATTAGCCAAAATACTCGTTGTAGTCATTTTCAAGTTGTGTATGGTCAGTATCCATGGAATTCCTTGGACTTAATTCCACTTCCAACAAGTTCAAATTTCAATGGTGATGCTGAAGAAATGGGATAACAGCTTAAGAGTTCAAGAAGGTGATCTAGTTTAGGTGCATCTTGGAAAGGAAGGTTTCCACATGGTAAGTATGCTAAGCTCAAACTTAAGGTTGATGCTCCGTTTAAGGTTTTGAAATGGATTGGTAAAAATACCTACAAGATTGAGCTACCCATACATCTAGACATTTTAGATACTTTTAACATGGTTGACTTAACTCCTTACTATAGTGATGATAGTACATATGACTCAAGAACGAGTTCTTTTCAACTAGGAAAACATAACACGGGAATATCTTTTAATGGTCCTATTGATGTTGAGCTATTTGTATTTGGGTTGGTAATGCAAATGAATGAAGTTCTTGATGTTGTCTATTATCATCCCATGGGCCAACTTTGAGTCTGCATTTGTATCTCTTCATTGCATGGAAAAATAAGTTTACCTATGTGATCTTAAAATATAGAACGTGATCTTTTTAAATTATTCAACCATGCATGTATTGGAGTTATGTGCAAAAAATTATGATTATTTTAGTTTTTAAGTTTTTTGTGTCTGGTTTTGTTTCCAACAAGTCAAAAACCTGTGTTAGATATTATTTATATTATTTTCTTTAGAAGTTATTTATTTTGATCTTAATTATGTTATTTTGGTTTTATCCCTACTTTTCCTCATGATATGTCTTTGTGGGTGGTGTATTTTTATTCTTTAACTTTATATCTCTAAAATATTGTTGAATCTATATCTTTGGAGTGATAAATTGTTTGTATTTGCATCTTTTTAGTTTTGTATTCTTAAAAATAGTGAGCGTTAATTACCATTTGGGTAAGAGAACCGTTCCTACTCTATATAAACTATCATCATGGTATCAAATGTAAACCTTGATTATCTAATAAATCTTATAATCTTTTCCTTCTAGTTCAATTTAGGCCTTGTTTGTTTCCATGAAAACACTTTCCTGGAAACTATTTTCCTCACTTTTCTATGTTTGGTAAACTTATAGAAAGTTAATCAAAGGAAAATAAATTCTAATCAAAGGAAAAGTTAAAATTTAATGCCTAGAAAGTATTTTCCATTTCTTATCCTTGGAAAACACTTTCCTTTCTTTACAAAGAAACATCTCATTTTGACTTACGGACATTGGAACAAAATCTCTCCCTCTCTCTCTGTCTCAAATAGTTTTACAGGAAATCTCTACAAAAAAAAAACACTTTTATGTGGCTGTTGCAAATCTCTCTCTCTCAAATCTCTTTACTGGAACAAAAAATCATCATAATAATTTCCTTGTTATTCTCTATTATCTGCAACAATCTCCATTGAAGCATTGAATCATCTTATTTCAGGTAACCCTTTTCCTCAAATGTCTCTCTATTATTTGCCTTTTGTTTTCCTCTTCTTTGTTTGGATTTATAGTTGTGATTGTGACATAAATCTTATGATCTTGTTAATTTGCTGTGTTTTTCATGTTTTGTTTGGTTTTGGGGGGGAAAAACATAACAATCCCATGCTTTGTTTCGTATAGGATCTCAGGATCTTGCTTGTTAATTCAATCTTAAATGCTTATAAGAAATTGAACGGCCTTTGCTTTTAAAAATCTCAGATGCTATTGTTTGGAATTATTTATGCGATAGACTCTTCATATCTTTGAAAATTACTAGGTGCTCAATCTGGTTTCCCATTAAAGTAAAACAGACCTTCAGCAATTTCTATCGCAATTTTAAGCCTAATTTCCCATGAAAGTACTCGATCTAGTTTCTATGTACCAAGAGAAACATGTGTGTTTGGAGAAAAAATAAGGTTATACAATGTTGAGATTAATATTGCAGTATATAACTCCAAATTGAGAATAATTCTTTTTCCCCTTACTGGAAAATAAATGGTAGTCTACGGAAAATATTTGGTGGTCTAAAAGCTCCTTTTTTGCATGTATTCATAGACAAGGATTTTCTCTTCATTTTCAAGACAAAAAACTCAAAAGCTTTACAATGTTCGGATGAGACACCCTTCCTAGTAAAATGATCTCGGTCTGTACCAATAAATGATGACAAGTAAGAGCACAAACAATTTGTTACCATGAAATTGTAAAGGGATTGAGTGAATTTTGCAAGAAAATTATATTTTCAAACCATAAAATATAAGGTTGAGAACTCTATTGAGTCATGTTGTTTGTATATGTGTGCACACCGGCTACTGCCAAACTTTACCACCAACTTGACCATTCAGTATCTACTGCCAAACTAGTAATCCACTTTAAGGCCTTGTTTGTTTATGGAATCAAATATCATTGCAATAATTATGATATATTGTCAGCTCCTCTTATTTCTAACTTTTTAATTTATAATGTGTGTCAGTTTGATCATAATTTCTTGTATTGATTATGTAAATATTTGATATGCTTTTCGAATGTTTATTTCCCTAAAAAATTTTGGTTTTGTTATCAGAAAACTTCACTTTCTTATTATGGATAGTAAGATTATTCATGCAGCATGTATGGGAGTGGTTGTAATTGTTATAGCTGCAAGGGTAGCTATTATTGAACGAGAAAGAAATAGAATTTATATACCAAGAGAACCACGTATAAATGCAATTGCTCAACAAGAATTCTATATTGATAACATTTTGAATCGAGATGATAGACATTGCGTCGAATAAATTTGTATGAAACCAGTTGTATTATATAATTTGTGTGATGTTCTCACAAGTTTTGACCTATTACGATCAACTCAAAATGTGTCTATTAGGGAGCAATTAATTGTGTTCTTACATATTATAGGCCAAAACCAAAGATTTCATTTTATTAGTGGTATATACTATAGGTCTATTGAAACTATCCATCGTTACTTTAAAATTGTATTAAAAGCAGTTCTTAAGTTATACAAACACCTTATTAAAGACCCAGGGGATATAGTTTCCGCGAAGATAATGAATAATCCCAGATTCTATTCTTATTTTAAGGTACGAGAACAATACCAATATTTTTATACATTAATTAATTACATCTAGAAGAAAATGTTATAAATTATTTTTTCATGTTTATATAGGATTGTGTGGGAGCAATTAATGGTACTCATATTCATGCAATTGTTCCTGTTGAAATTCAAGGAAAGTTTCGAGGTCGAAAAGAAGAAACAACACAAAATGTTTTAGCAACTATAACTTTTGATTTGAAGTTTATATACGTTTTAGCTGGATGGAAAGGAAGTGCACATGATTCTCGGGTTTTAGGTGATGCACTATCAAGACCTAGTGGTCTAAAAATTCCAGAAGGTATAAATTAAATATTTATTATATGCAATAAACATATAAATTTTCTAATTAGATAAAGAAAGTAATAGGTTTTATTTTTTATTTGTAGGAAAATATTATCTTGGTGATGCTAGTTACGGTATTCAAAAAGGAAATCATTTCTCCTTTTCATGGAGTTCGATACCACTTGAATGAGTTTACAGAACATTCACTAGAAAATAAAAATGAGCTATTTAATCTTAGAACACTCTTCATTGAGAACCGCTATTGAGCGAGGGTTTGGTATTTTGAAGAGTCATTTTAGATCAATTGATGGAAAATCTTTTTAATCTTATGAAACAGAAGTGAATGTTGTGCTTGCATGTTGTATTATTCATAATCACATTATAGGAGTTGATCCTTATGACTTTCTTATGGAAGAAATATGTTTGAAAAGTAAACCAATTAGAAGAACAATCAACTTAAACCAACGAGAGGAGAGGGAAGAGAATTGGGAGTGGATAACAAAAAGAGAAATGATTGCATCAACCATGTGGAATGATTATAACACTCAAAGAAACTAGTAATTGAGTGTTAATTATATGTGTTTGTTTTTATTATGTCTTTCTTGAGTTTGTATTATCTTTGTTATATATTTGGATTGCTTGTTGACTTTATTATAATTTCTTATGCATTTCATGTTTGTTTTTTTTTGTATGAAATTAAGTCAATCTAAATATTGTATGGTTTTATTTTGTATAAATTTATGATTTTTTTGTAGAAATGAGTACCACGAAGAATGAAAAATGCAAGGGTAAGCACTTCACATGGTCTAAGTCTATGTCTCACATGCTACTTGAGATATTAGCCGAGGAGGCACTTAAAGGAAACGAGCCTTCTTCCATCTTTAAAGTAGAATATTTTGTTAAGGTGGCTACAGAAATTAGTCAAAAGTTTAACGTACAATGCGAGCCTAAACATGTGGACAATCATCTCAAAATTATGGGGGGGGAAATGGGTATAATAACCAAACTTAAAAATAAAAGTGTCTTTGGTTGGGATGATTTTTTGAAGATGATTGCGGTTTCGAAAGATGTATATGATGAAGTAAAGGTATGATAAATAATATACTCTTTGTAATTTTTACATTTACTTTTGTTTCCAAAACTTTATACAAGGAACTAAAAATTGCATATTCTAATCTTTATGAACAGGCACATCCCGATCATGACAAGTATCTCAACAAAAAACTTGATATGTATAAAGCAATGACAATTATTATTGGAAAAGACATGGCAACCGGAAATTATATCAAATCATATGTTGATATCAACCTAGAAGAGAACATTGAAGTGCAATCTATTTCAATTGAAAATGAAGGGAAATATGAAGAAACTTCAAAAGGTAAAGAGACATCTTCCTCTAGTGCATAAAAGAGGCAACATAGAAAGAGAAATCGAATGTATGAAGATGATGGTGTTGAAAAGTTGTCTAAAAAGATTGGAGATGTAGTGTTTGCAATTCAAAGTCTAAGCAAAAATCAACTTGATGTTAATGAGCTATATACAGAAGTGATAAAAATTGAAAGCTTTAAGGAGATCACTCTTGGTGATGCTTTTGATCACTTGGTCCAAAATAAAATGTTGGCAAAAGTATTTATGGAAAAAAAAATGCTAATTTAAGGAAAATTTGGTTTCAAAATTTTATGAACCAACACTACTATAAGCCTAATTGCTAAGATGATTTTACCATGATAAGAAAGTCTATATTTGTTATTTGACAAGTATATTTACCTATTTTATGTGGTCTAGTATCTTTGTGATTGTTAATTTGAACTAATATGTATGTGTATGATATCATAACTTAATATTTATGCATGACAATGTTTGATGTAAGATATTTATATTTATTTCCTAATGCTTAATTGATATATATTAAAAGGATAATTGTCCATACCCTTTTAAAAAATAAATAATCTATATCCAAAAAACCCATCAAAATATTTTTGTATCTATTTATCTTTTAAAAAAAATTCATACCAAAAAAACCCAAATAATTTAACTCTTATTTAATACCATTAACTAATTTGGCTCTTAATACTACCAAAAAATTATTTAAGTGTTTACAAGTGGAAAAAATATTAATATGTTTTACTTAAAAAATATTTCACAATGTTATATGTCTGTAATATTATATTTAAAATATTATATTACATATATAGTTATATTTTATAAAGCTATATATAAATATATGATATAATAAAAAAGTCATTATATATAAAAGTAAGCTATCTTTTATAAAGTAAGCTATATATATAGTTATAAAAAAATCATCATCTTTTTTATTGTAAATGATTAAATTTTTCTATTTAAGATTCTATATATATATATATAAGATAAACTTTTTAAAATATAAAATATTAATAAATTATTTTTCAATTAATTTTTTGATATAACCAAATATTAGAAAGTGTTTTCCAGCTTATTTTTCATGACACTACCAAATATAGAATAATAATTTATTTTTCAGGAATCTAGTTTTTAAAAAAATTATTTTTCAAAATAAAACTTTTTTCCAGCAAGGAAATACAGCATCAGTTCCTAATGGTAACTCTTTTCATATCATTCAAAGTCATTGAAGGCCCAATCACAAAGAGAAGATGATATGGTAAACAATAATCTTGAATTTATTTAAACCCATTAAAGGCCCAATCAGAAAGAGAAGAATTTCATCTCAATCAAACCCATTGAAAGCCCAATCAGATAGAGAAGATGATATGGGAAACAATGGAGACAAAATAGCCCACCAATTCGGTACCACTCATTTTAATATATATTAGACTCATAATTCAGCATTTATCTCAAGCCTGATATGTTTACAGTTTTATCGTGGTTTGATTGTGCACATCATTTTTTCCTCGCACAACAAAGCAATTGTCAATTCAATATAGAACATTCTATGGATAGAGCATTGCACTTCTTTGATAACTTTTCACATCATTTTCCTTCTTAACAGGAATCTCTTATAGTTTAGAGTTTTGGTCCTGCTGAGAAAGTTGCTGCCGCAAAACCCTCCTCATGACCTTGTTTGTAGCAGTCCTTGGAAGAGAAGAAAAGGGCACAACATGAGAAATCTGCACATTTCAGAATAATGAATACAAGTCAATTCCATGTGCTTGATTTTGAAAGTTAATAGAGATGTGCCGAGCAGAAATTATTATTAATTACCCTGAACAGAGGATTTAGTTTCTTTTGCACTGCTGAATTGTAAGAAATCCTCAACTTATCCAAGTCAACAGTAGACTCATCTGAATCCTTGAATACAACAGCAATTACCAATTGCTCAGGCCCGCCTTCAGGTGGAGGCACCCCAACGGCAGCTGTCTCCAGGACATTGCTATCAACAGCATTACAGACTCGTTCAATCTCAACAGAGCTAACCTGCAGAAACAGAATCATCTTTATTTAAGAAAAAAATCCAAAAACAAAACAAAAGAATGTAAGGACCATGTCTTGAAAACATTTCAGCTTCAATTGCAGTTTCATACATAACCCTTGTTGTGCTCGACGGAAAACCATGTCTTGAGGAAAATATAATTAAAACAGCAGAAGCTGTAGTACCTGGATGACCAAAAGGGTCCCCATTTTTCAGCATTATTAGTTCATCTTAACAATTTTAAACCCTGCCGCTCTGAAATGAATTTGTTCATTGAGCAATTCAAATATGATTGTCTTGTTTGGAAATATGTTTGCTATGCTCAAACTTGCAACACTGTTTCTCGAGGCTTGTATCTGACTGGGGAGATAAAACTCAGTCAGTATACTTTTAATTCTTCAGAACAGAATCACTGGCCATGAAAAACAGATGAAAGAATTGAAGTTCAACTATTTAAGGAATGATTTTTAAAAAGAGCAATTTGGTTGCAACAGATGGCTTGGAACCAGAGGAAAGTTAGGGGACAGGTTAATATGATGCGTAGGAGATGAGAGATTAGCTTGTCTGGCTTTACTGGGCTTTTGTAAGGGAAGGTAACAATGTTCTCATCTTCCTATAATGGGGTGAGAGATTAGCTTGTTTTATGTGTCTGCAACACACACAATTGCTTTACAAAGATTTTATTAATCAAAAGATTAATAGCACACCTTGATACCCCCAAGATTCATTGTATCATCTGCGCGGCCATGTGCATGATAATAACCTCTAGAAGTACGCTCAAAAACATCCCCATGCCTTCGAAGAATCTGCATGAATGAAATCAAAAGTCCACTACTCAAGTGGCTGCAACACCAAATTAGTAGAGAGATACAGAGGAGCACTTACTTTTCCATTCCAAAGGGGCATTCCTTTAAAGTACACATTGTAATGGTCAGCATTCAGCAGTGTGCTTGAAGCTCCAAACATGAGAGGACCAAGTGCCAGTTCACCCATCCCTGGTACATTTTGTGGCTGTGCTTGAAGAAACGGGAACAATGAGTTGTCAAATTGTTCATTGGAATATTGGAAAATTCCAATTAGTAAATTTATAAGTTCAGTAGAACCTTTTTGTCAAAACAGAGATGAAGCCAAATAACAAGCTTGTCAGATTTATTTATTTATTAAAAATAAGAAAGAAAAAGAGATTTTCCTTAACAAAGTCTTTCCAAACCTTCTTAAACATGACAAGACACAAATTTAGAAGTGCCCTGGTTAGGAAGGATTCCGAACTACTAACTGCATATATTTAGTAGGAAAACAATCATTGCTCTTCATTAGGGTACAACTAGATAATGTTCCGAACAGAAACGTATAACCACTCATGGATAGTATTTTTATGTGCACAGATTTCAATATTTGAGTACTAAACCAAACTTCATATACTGCTCTTGTTATAATTGATAAGGACTAATATTTTCTCAAATTAATGTAAGGTGCAATAATGCTCACTATAGGATGACCATCGTCACCAAGAATAAACAAACTGCATCCCATTGCTGGCGTGCTAAAAGCAGCCAGTGATTGAGGCTGCAACAAGGACCCGGAAACAAATCCGCCACCAATCTCTGTGCCACTGCAATATTCAATAATAGGTTTGTACTGAGCTCGTCCCATCAACCATAGGTATTCATCTACACTTGATGCTTCACCAGTGGAGGCAAAGCAACTACCATATTTGACAAGACCATGATGAATATATCTTGAATCAGTAACAGGGGAAAAAATCCACAATACACAATCTTCAATCAAAAAGAAAAACACAAATAAACCCTTGCATATCTACCACACTTTACAAAGTGAGAACAAACAGAACTAAAGTAAAAGTCCAGAACTTACACTTACCGAATGGCAGACCAATCATAGCCTGATGTGGAGTTTGCACTTTTCCATATTCGGACTATACTTGGGATCACACCAAGCATCGTTACACTAGCATCCTGGACAAATTGTAGGAGAACTTGTATGAACTTCAAAAATCTTAAATTCTTAAAGCATATATTAAACAGCATATCTTAAGCAATATTACTTTTCAAATCCTAAGTCTTTCAAAATATTCTCAGGAAAATTCTGTCAGAAAATAAAATTCTCTTGAAAAGAAATCATGTCTTTGTCAAACCATTTAACAATTGACTAATGTAATCAACACATGAAAGTAGCAAACATGCATAATTGCTTTTCACACTAATGTCTTCCCATCCAAGCTTTCCACTGTTGCATTATGTATTGTTTCTAAGGTTAACAAAAGAGAGAAGTTCAGTGGAGCACCATTCTGTTTTCTGTGTCAACTAAATTTAAATTCACATTTACTTCCTAAATTTAATAACATGTTCCAGAAGAAGAAACCAGAGGGTGCAAGAATAACTTGAATTACATCAACATCTTATGGTAGAACGTAATCAAGGTAGAGATTTAATGTGATTAAATTTTGATTACACTGTTTGGTTACTCTTTTAACATCTCATGGGATATAATGATGATTGGAATTGTAATGCGCATCAAATTATAAGTTGTAAAGGTGATTACATGCAGGTAGTAATCACAGTTGCAATTTTAAAAAAAAATTAAAACAATTATTAAACCATGATTAAGAACAATTAAAGAGTATAATTACATTTCTCGAACAATTTCTTGAAAAAGAAAAAATAAAGAAAAAAAATTGATCATGCCACCCCTCTTTAGAGTGTAATCACATTAAAAAATGTAATCCTCCTTCAAAATATTTAAAGGCAGTAAGTTCAAGAAATGATCAACTTTAATTTCTTTTTCTAACTGATTATATCAATGAATACTTTTCATCACAAAAACATTGAATTTGAGTAACCAGAGAAAGGAGTGGACCAATTATGTTCTTCATTACATTACATTATAACATACCAAACATGTAGGTGAAATTTTTAATAAACTGTTTTAGACTGAGGCTTGGTTGTTGTTATTGTCTCTCTTTCTCTCTCTGCAAATAATGGGAAATGGAAGTTCAGTAAATAAATGAACAAAAGTGAATTCACAAGGAAAAAGTGAAGTTCAACCACAGGTCAGAAAGTTTATAATAGACACAGGATGACAATAGCTTACAATTGATGGAGAGAGACTCACTAGAAGTTTTTGGTAAGAAGATTCCGGAATTATCTATGGCTTAAAGTTATTAAAGGAATTAAATTGAACAGCAATTGCAGAGATGACAAAGAATTCAATTTTCAAAAAAAAAAAAAATAAGACTACAAATAGTCTAGAAGTTATGATGATCTGGACAAGTGAACGCATAAAATAACACTAGATTTTGGAACAGGAAGATAAACTAAGAAGTCAGATGGCAACAGAGAAAACTGGCACTGAGAAATATTAAATAGACAAATGGGAATGGAATTCTTACCTGTACAAATTTGGCAAAGCCAGAACCAAGAGGGGATCCATTATATAAAGCAATGGATGCCCCATTTAATAATGAAGCATATACTAGCCAAGGACCCATCATCCACCCAAGGTTAGTTGGCCAAGCAACAATATCACCCTTGCGGATATCCATGTGGCACCATGCATCAGCAGCAGCTTTGAAAGGAGTCAAATGGGTCCACGGAATTGCTTTTGGCTCCCCTACATGAGCAAATGGTCCCATTCACACTTGTCACTAAGAATTTGAAACCTTTACTCAGTTTTAATCAGTTTTGAAACCTCTAGAATAGAATTAACAGTTTATCTGAATTGTGCAGGATTAGGTTTAGTTCTGATGTATCTCCTATTGATTTACAGAATCAAAGGTTATTGGTAAACTGTAACAATTAAATCATATCCAGAACTTCAAAAACTTCGATGGAAACAAGTTACCAAAGATCTTGTCAAGTCAGAATGGCACCAGCTTATGATTTGGTTTCTGCTGTTAGATTACAATGAATTTGTGTTATTTTCTTTACTTGGAATCATGAACCACAGTTTTAAGTTCTTCAGGCTGCTATGGTGAGTGCTAACAACTGTGCTAAATTGGAGTCATTATGTAGAACATGCTAAAACCACAGAACGAACATAATATCACAAAGCTATTGTAGGTCGATATCCCCTTCATGATAGATGTTAAAAGGATGACATTTGACCCAAATGATCCATGAAGTTGGTGTGCAAATACTTGCATACAAATCAGAACCTGAACATTTACATTTTCTTCTGACATGAAAAACTCCATTAAAATATTGAAGCTCCTTTAAGTGATTATGAAGAAATTGTGAACACAATAATAGGCTTCTTGAAATTAACTAAGAAAACTAAACTACACATTAAAAAAAAAGAAGCAGCTTCAAGTAACCACCTGTCCTTCCTCATTTCCAGAGAAATCATGGTTGAAGTCCACCATAACTTCAAATTTACAGAATTAATCTTACTTGATTACTCCAAAAATATAAAATACCTTGTCTTTTGCAATTAGATGACATATTACGACTTTTAGTGATTTAAAAACAGTTTTTAAAAAGATTTGCAATTTATTTCATTATTAATTTAACTAAAGACACGGAAAAAAACCCTCAACTTGCTCAAAGAAATACCGTTTTGAATGTAAACAATAAAATAAAGAGCCAGAAAGCTAAATGAGCCTAGAATACCAGCAAGTTACCTGTAGTTCCAGATGAGAAAAGGATATTTGTAAATGCTTCAACTGGTTGTTCAACGGCTGCAAATTCATCTCCTCTGCAGTTTTAATGTTAAAGATGAGCATGTGTAGCATCAATAGTATAACTTCATCAATCACAAGTTCAAACTAAAGAAATTACTTATCAGGAAGCTCTTTGATAAATTCCTATTTGATAGTTTACTAAAGAATTGTCAAATGTGAAACAGAAAGCAGTAGACAAGGTTGTTAAAATCGCGATTCAACTCGTAAAATCGTACGATTTTACGAGTCAATACATGCTTAACGTGCAGAATCGCCTTAAAAACTCGAAAATTGATAAAATCGGGTTAAAATCGAGTAAAATCGGTAAAATCGGATGAAATCGCAAAAAATCGCGATTTTGGTACCGATTTTACGATTTCAACAAAAAACATATACTGCACTGCAATAGTACAATATATGTTTCCTCCAGACCAATAGCGGCATGCCAATTGTCACTCATCCATGGTTTACCCTAAATTCATTAAGATTGACGACTCACGGCTTCCTCTCTTCAACAGCTACAGGCGATCTCATCCATGACAACTATCTTGTTTTTTCCTCCAGGCCAACTGTTTTCTCTTAAGACTTCAGAGTTCATTCTTCTACTCTTCATCAACAGCTCTCTGCCCATCTCTCTTTATTTCCATTATCAACGGTTTCCTCTTTAGTCTTCACTCTTCATCAACAGCGGCATCGATCTCTTTTTTTCCCCCAACATCAACAGTTTTCTCTTCAGACTTCAAAGTTCAGTCTTCGGCTCACCGGCTTCCTCTTCAGTCTTCACCGTAAGAAGTTCTATTTATAATGTGATATTCCCCAATCCCCTGTATTTTCCCAGTTCTGATTGCCCATGATTTGAAAAAAAATTATTCCCTTTATAATGTTTTGCTTGATGGAATGATTAGTAATTTAGTATGATGATTTTGAAGTGATTGGGTAATGAATATGCAGTAGAAAATTTGAAGTGATTTGCAGATTTGGTAATGAATTTTTATTCAAAAATTTATGCTCTCTGCCTATTCTATGCTCTCAGTCTCAGAGTCTCGTTTGTTTTATTGATGGCAAATTCAGTAAAGGGAATATGTTCAATTGTTCATAATATTTTGTTAATGGTGGAGACTGGAGAGAATGAAAAATAATTGAGATGTCAATTATTATTGAATCAGAGAAATAATTACTCCATTAATTCTCTTGATCAGCACTGATGAACTGTAAACTGTTATTTGAATCGGAGAAATGGGGAGGAAAACAGAGAAAGATCTATTTGGTTAGTCAGTTAATTTTGCCATTTTCTTGACATTTTCCATTAGAAATGGAGAGGAAAACAGAGAAAGAAAAAACAGAATTGCCGAGAGAATTAGGAGGAGCCGCCCAAGGTTGTCAAAATGCACCTTATTATGATGTTGCTGGTTTATTTATTGGAAAAAATTGCTTGATGACTTGATGTGTTTCCAGAGATTGCCTTTTCTAATGATCTGGAATTTAAAAATCACCTGAAGATATTTGATCAAGAACTATCTATCATAATATTATTTCAAGTTTATTGAATCTTCCTGCAAATTGAATAAATAAATAAAACTTGATTCATATCCTGACACTGATACATGATCAGTGATTCAATATTTCATGCATGGATTATATAAATTGTTATGTATAACACATGTATTATGGTACTTTTTTTTTAACAAAAAATTAATTAGAATCATATTATGTTTGAATTGATTAAGATGCTTGAACTACGAATAAATTAGAAGCATGTATTTTAAGGTGCTTGAACTATGTATGAAAAAAAAAATCTTTACGATTTTACGATCCGTTTTTACGATCCGAGTTTATTTTGCATTTTCCGTGCCGTGTCAAAAATACGTTTTTGACAACCTTGGCAGTAGATATGCTAATGTCAAAATTAAGTTGTTCCAACAAGAAAAGAGAGAAAACGAGATAATTTTTTTTCATTTGTTCCCAACAGCATATGATTTAATATCTCAAAAAGACATTCTTAAAGTTATAATCAACGAAACAGCCTACAGTTTGCATAACTAATCCAATTTCCAAAAAGCTCCTTCAACACCCAGGAGAAGTGAAACTATTCAAAGCGAGTAGCAATTGGCAAGCATATAAAACCAACCGGAATAATGCCAAGTTGAAAATAATGATCCTGGCATACAATGAATTACTTCTCCATCACACCAGGAGTAATTTTATATCAAACAAGATGAGAACTATCACCACGGGATTCAGCAAAACATGAAAAATCAAGAAAATATTTCACAGAACTTCTTAACTCTTGGTTGGACAGCAATGCATCCATGCATTCATTGCCTTTCTGTCACAAGTCCCAAAATATCACATTTTGGTTGCTTATGTGGATCAAATATCATGCCCTATCCAAATTATGAGCAAGAGCAGCCATAACATGGGGTACATCATGCATTTAATCAATGTGAAGCTTAAAACAAGCAGTTAATTCCAATTTAAAGTTGAAAATATAGAAAAAGAGAAAGAAAAAACATAAGAAAGCATACCTTAAATCTGTTGCTTTTTCAAGGAAATCATGCCAGGAAATGTCACCGTCACGCAAGTTCATGCTGAAGCTACAGCCTTTGGTAGGAAGGACAATTGCCATAGGTGCTTGAGCATGCACAACTCGACTGTAGAATTGAAGTTCTATGGCAAGTCAAACATTCACAAAGAAATGCATGAACCTGAATTTTTTACTATATGAATAAAGAGTAAAGAGAATTTCACCTGTACAATGGAATACTTTTATCACCACGAATTATAAGATCCTGTGGAAAAGGGTTTTGAAGAATGAGAAGAAAGTCAAGGACCATACGCTTACATGAGGAATGGATAACAGTCATAACATTATCGGTAGAAAATAAAAATGAATAAGTCAGAGCAGATCACCTCAGAGATGTTTATTAAGCTAAGAGTTCTGATACTTACACCACTATTGAGATGAAGCCTTTCATTTTCAGCTTCCAAATCTCCAAAGCACAAACTTACCATAAACTTACTTAGTACCATAACACAGTATCAAGTGAAGATAAAAGAGGGTGAGCTCAAACACTTTTTGATAGATTGAACAATAAATAACCCAGGGAAGAGACGTTAGCATTGAACAAAATCCCACTGAAAGATCATCACAAACATGAACCCTCAGCCATGATACAAACATGTATGATCAGTACTGACTTAGGAATAGCCCTTATTGAGTTCATTTATATTGAGAACCAATAAGGATAGCATAATATTGCATGACTAGAGATTAATAGACTCTCACAAGTTTAGCACCTCAGTGACCAACGTCATATGAATTTTTATTTAATAATAGATATGTGAAACCTGAAAGTAATTCCATAGAGAGGAGCCTTTGTGTGTTAAAGATCTTCATGGTATCCTATGTAATTGATTTATTGTCCCTTTTGACATCTAATACAATGGCTAATCAGAGTCATTTAGGGTAAGCTTCCACACAGAGTGTCCTGACATTTGCTGCAAACCAGAGTGCATTAAGTATATCTCAAGGAACTTCATCAAATATATCCTATAAGGCTACACTTCTTACAAAGAGGTGGAAAAGGACTAATCTAAACCAAAGCAGCTTTCAGTTGTAAATTTAAATTACAATTGGAAGATATCATGCTTAAAAAAAAAAATTGCGGAAATTTTTCTTTTTTTTGTTAAATGAGATAAAGTGAACAACAGTGCTTAAAGATACCCTAGGAGCAAAATCTATCACCGACTCAAGTAATCATACAAAGATGAAGTAGGGTTTGCAGAGAATTCATTTAAGTGAAATGTATCAGACAAGGAAACACAGACTTAAAAATCCACTGGGTTACTCCACAGCTTGAGAAAATTCAAGCACAAATATATTAATGAAGAATGTGAATGATTTTATTCCTATGGAAGGAAATAAGTTATTACCTGAGTAAATATGGCTTTCGCTTCTGAAATTTTAAGCCTTGTTGATATTTCAAGTGGAGCAAAGCTATCAGCAATGGATACAACTACATGTCCTGCCAGAACAATAGCAAGGTAGATAATCACAGACTCCACATTCATTGGCATATCAATTGCAATTGCAGATCCTCTGTCCAAACCCAGAGCATTGAGTGCATATGCAACTAACCTGCAAGTTGTAGTGCAAGGAGAAATTTGCGTCAGACATGGAGAAAGTTGGAGGGAAAAATATATGAGAAGAATAACCAAAATCAAAGAATTTAGCAGAAGTCGAGATAAGCCTCATGTGATTATCTCTTAACTTCATGATATCTTAGCACATCAGAAAGAACCAAGCTGCGGTAAATTATTTCCAATAAAATATTACACTGATTGTATATGATAAAAGATTATGATTCTCCTAATACAACTCACCTCTACTAAGTCTTAAACCCAACTAAACATAACGCACCACAAGAATCTTTTTCGTCATTTTAACTATATCTAGAGCAATAAATACAAAACTTTATATGAGGTCTAATTATAGGAAAAGCAAAACAATGGTATGAGGTTGAAACCATATTAGAAGATTGACAAAGTTATTCCAAAACCTACTTCAAAGCATGTCATTGCAAGGTGTGGTAGAATTACAGTATTGCGACATCTTTTTTAAAGAGAGGCCATTTCCATTTTCCACCATAGAGTTAATGCATCCAAATTATGGCAATGAAAATTTTTAGCCAACAGATAACACAACTTGTAATAAACAAAACTTGTATGTGAAAACCAGCATACCAAACCTCTGAACGCAATTCCTCGAGTGTCAAACTGCTTACAGGCATATCATCATTTCCTTCATCACGCCATCTTATAACAACATCGTCCAAATTTCTCTTACAATTCAAAGTCAAACAAGTTTTTGCAGGATTTACATATGCTCCAGGAAGCCA
Organism: Populus simonii; assembly: GCA_007827005.2. NCBI lineage: Eukaryota > Viridiplantae > Streptophyta > Magnoliopsida > Malpighiales > Salicaceae > Populus > Populus simonii. The sequence goes on from CM017478.2 coordinate 6,010,516, forward strand.
TTGACCACCTGGGTTTGCCACGGAACTTTCTCTAGATGTATTCTCGCTTAAAATACATTGGGGAGGAGCTGAAAATGATATACTCATTTCATCGAGTACAGTTTTCCAATACACCTGACCAGCAAAGACATAGGAAACCACGACAAAAATTGACTCGCGGTTCAATTTTGACAAAATAAAAGGGGGGGCATAAAGATGCACCAACAAATTCATGCACAAATTCTACCTCAGGATTGGATACTGAAAATTCTTGAAAGTGCGAGAAACTTGATATGGGATCCTTATATGCAGAACCCAAAAACTCTTTTCCACGCCTCTCTAACAACTGTCCCACATTCGTCAGCATTGCAGCCTCCCTGTCCATGTAACAACATTCAAACAAACGGGCATGCATAACAAAATAAAAATAGGATAAAAGGGCTAGAGTGTCTGTATTCAAGACAAGCGCAAGTGATATTTCAGTTGTTCTCTCTCTCCTTGCACAATTTCAAGAACTACCTCTTAGTATTATAATTTAAGGTTAGCTTTGGTATGACTTCTGCAAAATGATTTTTACTTTTGATTCAATAATAGTTATAAATATGTTTGGTTAGATAAAAACTTTTGAATTGCAATGAAAATCTTGATTTAATCAAAAGTTGAATGTCTTTAACTTTTAACTGATGCATTATAACTTATACCGCATTTCTTCTATAAAGAGAGTTGTTTTTAAGTCATTTTTATCAAATACATTTCTAAACTAAATTCATGTTTTGCCCTGACATGTTTTATACTAAAATAAAAAAATCATGCCAGAAAGATCTCAAACTTAACATCATGTATGAAAAGTCTTACGGGTCGGGTGACCAAGCGGGCGGGTCGGGGCCAAAGTCCTTGAAGCAGCCATAATACATCATCTGATGGAAGGAGAAAGGAAGAAGAGGATGAAGTAGGCGTTTGGAGAGAAGAGTCCATGTTTGAGGAGAGGAAGGACCATGAGTGTTGATGATTTCAGAGATATCTTCGTAAAGTTTGAGTGCGATTGATGAGGAAATCCCAAGAGCTTCGATGTCTGATACAGAGATGGAGTCTAAAGCTTTGTAGTGTAGAGAAGCCATATAATTACAGAGATTAATAATCTGGAAAGAAAGAAGTTTGATTATCTGATTATTTAGAGAGACAGATTCGATCAGATTTTTTTTTGGTGGGGGGGGAAGATAGAAGCTATCTGTTGTTGCTTAGGTGTGCGTGAGACATCAATCCTTCCTAATTTTTTATTATTATTCTTATTTTCAAGCTAGCTCGTAATTTCATACTTCTCATCACAACGGATAAAAATAAAAAAAATTATTTGTTATTTTTTTACTTAAAAATATATTAAAATAATTTTTTTATTTTTTAAAAATTATTTTTAATATTAGTATATTAAAATAATCTAAAAATATCAAAAAAATATTAATTTAAATAAAAAAAATTTAAATTTTAAATTTTTTTAAAAACAATTTTAAAACACAAAAACAAACATGTAACTAGATAATTGACTCATCATAGAACACAAATTTAGATTAAATTTTTTCTAGAATAAAAAATACCCAAGTGATTATAGAGTTTTTTAAAAAAAAAACCAAAAATCTTCATATAAATAATTGAGTGAAAGAGTTTAAGAAACTTAATTAATTCAATAATATAATTGAAAAAAAATAATGATGAATTGAAAAAAAAATACTTGTCAATATTATAAAAATCAGGCTAATTTTCAAAACTCATAACCTAGGTATCAGACCGAGATACCCTATAGAATACAAACATGAAAAAATTAGGAAGCAAAATTCCTAATCATCTAAAATTATAAAACAAAATAAATAACAATTAAAATAATGAGTACCAAATTGGATAAAAAAAATCAATGAAATAAAACGATAAGAGACAAAATTAAAATAAATAAATAAAGGATTTAAAACAAAAAAATAGCAATAAAAAAATGAGACCAAATTGAAAAAAAATAAATGAAATAAAATGTTGAGGGATAAAATTGATAAAAAAAAAAAAACAACCTCAAAAAGTCTTAAAAGAAAAACAAATAGCAATCAAAAGAATGAGAATCAAATTTGATACGAAAATTAAATTCAATAAAATGATGAGGGATAAAATAAAAAAAATTAAGAAAATAATTTAAAAAATAGCAATCGAATGAATAAGGGTCAAATTGAATACAAAAATTAAATGAAATAAAATGATGAGTAATGAAATTGAAAAATAAATAAATAAAATGATTTAAAAAATAGCAATTAAAATAAGAAGGACCAAACTGGATACAAAATTAAATGAAATAAAATATTGAGGAATGAAATTGAAAAAAAAATCAACCTTAAAAAGCCTTGAAAGAAAAACAAATAACAATCAAAAGAATATGAACCAAAATTGATATAAATATAAACTAATAGGACACATTTAATTTTTGAAAAGGATGGCATGAGATCCTAGGTGAGGAGAGAGAAAAGAAAAAGGGAAAAAGACCACAGGAGCACGACCGTTGTTTCATCGTGCACACACATCTGACTACTAAAAAAAAGATGACGCAATGATTTTAATGCCTTCACTAAAGACGACATTTGATAATCAGGAGATGTTGTAGACATAACCCAAAGAAGATGAGGATCATTCACTCGTTCGCGTATGATACACAAACACCAACCACCACTTTAAGACTTTTAATTATATTTGTATTTGTTAGAAGACTTAATTGTCCCTTATTGAAATTGATGGACATCAATTTCTTTTTTTTTTAGCTTTTAAAAACAATTCAATCATTTTATTATCCAATCAAAAAGACCGCAAGCCCCTTGTCTTTAATTTTAATATTTTTTACTTTAAAAGTATTTAAATCATTTAACATTGTAGCGATATTATAAAAAATCCGAGTTATCCCTACGAGATTAAGAGCTTGTTTGTTTTTGTGTTTTAAAAGTATTTTTAAAAAAATTATTTTTATTTTTATTTTTTTCTTTGCTTTAAATTAATATTTTTTTTAGTGTTTTTAGATCATTTTAATGCGCTGATATCAAAAAATAATTTTTAAAAAATTAAAAAAATTATTTTAATATATTTTTTTTTAGTGAAAATCAACCGCAAATATATTTTTTGTTAAGCTCCTGGTGAATAGATGAATTCAAAAACAAAAATTCATTAACTCATTTATTTTTTATTTTTTTTATTTTACTCCTTTCAAATTTCTTGTTCAAGGATCATTTCAATGATTGATGTTTCAAAAATAATTAAACACAACATTACATTAAAAAATTATCTCTTCTATACCAGGCCAAAACTTCCACCCTCACAAGGCCAAGAATTTTCTCAATTCTCATCAAAATCAACATTTATCACATACATAATTTTTCCAAGAACACAACAACTTAGCGATTCCCATAATAATCACACTTATGCCTACATCAAGGTATATATGACAAATTTTAAATACAACCAACACAAGAAATTTATTCATTTTAAATCATCATCAACGCATCAGTACGTGGCAATTACGTACAAACAAGCACAGATAAACAAGCATTCAATTCAGCCTCACAATTTTCCATTTTCTTTCCAATATGGTCAGCCCTACTCCCATCAAGAACACCAAGTTTTCCTTTTCATTTCTTTAATAGTTTGCGTTACTCCTACTCTCTTTCATCCTAATTACATCCATCCACACCAATTTCATACTTCCCTTAATTTTCATCCAAGAAGTAGAATTTCAGTTAATTCTCATTATAACTTGTATAATTTTGAATGCTCCCCTGTTGGATTTTTATCAACACTCTTTCTTCCTCCTTCGATTTCCTCGCTTTCTCTTTCTAACTCTTACTTCCTCTCTCGTAATCTCTCTTGAACTCATTTTGATGTTGTTTAGTCCTTTAAAATCCCAAATTAACCATCTTGACACCCTAACTTTGGTGATTTTCAAAAGAAAATGCAAGAAAAGCAAACTTTCCTAACCTTTTTTCTTTGTTAATGGTCGACGGCCTCTTCCATGGAGGAGGAAGAAAACGTTTTCCTCTTATTTACCATTTTGTCATTCCCTTTAGCTTTTTAAGTATTTTCAAGTATATCTCTCGGTTCCAGCGTATTTAGGTACTAAAATTGATTAACTTTACTTATACTCTTCAATTTATATCTCAACAATTTATCTTCACTTTAAAATATTTATTTGTTTAATTTTTATTATACTCTCTGCCTAACTTGCCTAACTTTCCATCATTCGTGATAACAATAAAATCTAACCGGTCATGTTTTGAATTTATTTCTCAATAATTACAAGTTTGAGTCTCCTCAGAATCATTAAAGATTTACATGGTCGTTAATCCAAGATCCGGACACCCATGTTAATAAAAATAAATAAATAAAACTCATACAATTTTAAATTACAAAGTCCATAATCCTTTTATCCATTTAATACTTATTTAAAACCCTTCTAATTAAAGAAATCTATTAGGAAAAAATCTCACAAAAGAAATATCAACGAGAGAAATAATCAAGTCTCACAATAACAAGACATTCTTAAGCGTACCAAAAATCTATCTTTAACCATTAAATAGTTTGTTAGCCCATAGTTATCATTTATAGTTTGTCCTAGCAAACCAATTTTCTAAAGAAAATAAATAAATAAATATTTTGTATTAAATACTTTAATTGAGACTATATAAAATTATGGTGTGTATTGATTAATTAAATTTACGATTGGATTCTAAAGCACAGTTGGATCAGCCAAATGTAGTATTATGTTGGAAAAAATCCATTGCCTAGAAGTTACTTTTTAAAATGAACAAAAACTTGAGGGGTCAAAATGAAAGAAAATAAAGGGTTGTTGGATATTAAAAAAATTAAGTGATATTTAATATTTATGCTAAACAAAATAATTAACTACAAGTACGTGCAGATTTACTAGCATTTAAATGATAAAATTGAACATTAATAAAACTTTTATAAAATAATCAAGATTAAAAATTAAGAATCAAAAGAATAATAACTGAAGTTGAAATACTAACAACCAAGAAGGCCAAGTTGTAATTTCCAGGGGATAAGAGAGAAAAGGAGGAGAAGCCCCATCAGCAACAAACCAGACCACCATCAGAGGCATGCACCGCATCAACAGGAAGATAACGTAACAACTATGCCAACGACACGATGGAAAGACAGTTTTAGATGCTGAGAGGCACCGCACGCTTTGTCCGAAGGGCCTGGGCGCCTCCGGATGTGCCACAGGTGCACGTCCTTTCTTTTTTTTTAGCCAAATACCAAAGTGCCATGAGCTGATTTTGTAATTACAAAAAACCATTGTAAAAAGTTAAAGTTTATTTATTTTTATTTTAAAGATATTTTTATTGTGCATTTTAATTATTTATTATTTATTATATCTGGGCAAATATCAAATTGCCCCTTAGCTTAAATTACATGAAAAAACCATTTTGAAAATACAAAAATGCCTCTTGATGACAATTTTTTTTTTTTGCTTTCAAGGATATTTTGGTTGTTTCACTATATAATAAATATAAAAAAATAATTATTTGTCCCCGCTCAATTCGATAATGATAAAAAAAACCTTATGAAAAGACTTTAATGTTCTCGAAAGCTAGTGTTAAGTTTTTTTTTATAAGAAGACAAAAGAAAGTACTATATTATTCCAGTGAATAATAATAATGGGTCTGGAGTTAGCTCTTTTTAATAAGAATGTGGATATAAAGTAAATGTTTTCAATGAGGGAGTCATTTATTCACTTATATTTCAAGTTTTGTAAACATGAAGGCATCTTAAGTTATTGGAACCCTTTAAAAAAAAAAAAGGACACGGATCAAAACCAAATTATGAATGTAAAACATTAATTAATAGGATAAAGGTAGATATAAAAATAAAATAAAGTGAGATAAATATTTACGCCAAATAAAGTAATTAATTCCAAGAAGGAAGTATTTTTTTCATACACCTATTACTTTATAATAGAAATAGAACACTTTTTTAAAATATAAAGTAAATGTTTTTGTTTTTGTTAAGTCATATTTCAATTTTTGTAAAATTGAATGCATCTTAAATAATTGTAACTGGTTTTAACAAAAGGGACTGATGTAATTTTAGTTACTTCCATCTTTAAATACAAATTAGTATGTTGCTCGTGCTCCGTAGTGGGCTAATAACAATTTTTATTTTAAATAAAAAAAAATATGAAAAATAATTTTAAGTGTCTTGGGTCTGGCAACAAAGCCAGACCCAATAGCTTTGGGTGTGGTTGCGGAGCCAAACCTAATATCATTGGATCAGCTAGGAAGTTAGACCCAATATCCTTGGATAACGTTGGGTTTGGCTGCAAAGCCAGACCAAACAACACTTTTTGATTAATAAACAGAAAAGACAACGCCCTCCAGGTACTACAGTGTGGTCCATAGTACAATGAATCTATGTTCACAATACTATTTTTTAAAATATTTTTTTAAAAAATATATTTAGATAATATATTTTTTATTTTTTAAAATTTATTTTATATATCATCACATCAAAATAATACAAATACATCAAAAAAATTAATTTAAAGTAAAGAAAAAAAAATTCAATTTTTTAAAGCATTTTTGAAACACAAAAATAAACATGCTTTAATAAGAAAATTCAACCCTACCTGAAATGAAAAAAATTATCATCACCCAACTTTTGTACAATATAAAAAAAGTCACATAAATTTATTTCCTCTTTATAGTATGAAAAAAAATTCAATAAGAGAAATGAAAAAAAATCTAAAGAGAAAAAAAATGAAATTGAAAATATCTTAAAAGAAAAAAAATTAAAGGGGAAAAAATTAGTTGCTGGTATATTGGGTGCTGCTCTGCTATGCGTTATTCATGGTGCTACTATAGAAATACTTTATTTAAAGATAGTGACGATGCAAAATGCAAATACATTCCGTGCTTTTAACTTAACTCAAGCATTTTTATATATTTTTTTAAAAAGTTGTTATTGACACGCTGCGGAACACGGGCCAATAAACTAGCTATTATATTATTATGTAATGTTTATTTTTAAAAAAGTTTTTTAAAAAATATATTAAGATAATATTTTTTATTTTTTAAATTGATTTTTTATATCATCACATTAAAATAATACAAAAACATCAAAAATATTAATTTGAATTAAAGAAAAATTGTTTTTTAATTTTTTTAAAGCATTTTTCAAAGTAAAAACAAACATGCTTTAATAAGAAAATTCAACCCAGCCTCATATGAAAAAAATATTATCATCACCCAACTTTTGTACAATATAAAAAAAGTCTCATCAATTTATTTTTTCTTTACCGTATAAAAAAATTAAATAAGAGAAAAGAAAAAAAATCTAAAGAGACAAAAAAATAAAATTAAAAATATCTGGCGGCGCAGCTAGACCCAAGATCGATAGGTTCGGCTGTCTAACCAGACCCAATAGTGTTGGGTCCGGCTGCGAGCCAGACCCAACAACACTTTAACATTAGACATGAAGCTTATGTGTTTCTTTGAAATCAAGTAAAAAAAAAAAAAATCAAACCAATAATATTGAGTCCGACAATCAAGCCTAACCCAATGTTATTGGGTCTGGCTGCCCAACCAGACCCAATATTATTTTTTGACTAAAACACAGAAAAAACAATGTCCTCAAGCGTTACAGTGTGATTCATAGTATAAATATTTTATATTCACAGTATAATCCACGATGTAATGAATTTATGTTCATAGTATGATCATGTACAAAATTTTCCCCATATCTTTTAAAGTATAGTATAATGAGGAATGTAAAACATTAATGAATGACTAATATAATTTCTAACTTTTGTAATGTTGTGAAACTTGAAAGACCAACATTGGATCGTCTAAACATCATTACTTAGACAGAAACATACTTTTGCTTTTCGAGAAATTTTATATAGCACAAGAAGTTAATTATTCTCTGAATCTGATTAAAAACAATTAATTATAAGAAGGACAGAAAAATATAGTAGAAGATATTCTTATTATTTTTTGGTAGGTAAATTTTTTTTTCTATTTATATTTGTTTTTTCTTCAAAATAAACCTCATGAAATAAATAGCTAATACGGTCACTATAAAATTTCTCTTATGCATCATTTTTATTTATTTTAATATTTATATTTTTGCTTAGATAAACTTCCACAACATAAAAATTAAAATGCAAAAAAATAGCTATTTTAGGTGTGCAATGCTTTAATTAACGAGTGTGTTTGATATTGTGGTGGCTGTTGTGGTTGTGGTTTGAAAAAAATAGTTTTATAAAAAGTGTTTTTAGTTGTGGTTGGTTAGGAAAAATATATGTTTGGTTAAAACTGTGGTTGAAATTGAGGTTAAACAAAAAATAGTTTAATGTTTTTAGTTAAAAATTATGGTTCAATTTGATGTTATGGTATAATTATCTAAAAGGACTTCATTCATAATATTAATGAACAATTACATAAGAAGTAATCATAGAACCAATAAAATACCATGGGATACATGTTCAAACCTATTGAAAAAGAGTTCCACTACAAATATTGACCAAACTTGAGTCTTTATACAGACAATTAATGGCTTTACAATAACAATGCCCCGCATTTCTAACTCTTTCATGCCCCCTTCCCTTGCCCCCTCGTTTTTCCCCCATAATTCAATGGTTTCCTGTAGAAAGAGATGCATCCATCACTTTAATTGTTGTTAGCAGTAATGGTTTCCTGTAGAAAGAGAAATGAATGCGAAGAACGGGCGAGAAAAGCAACAAAAGAGAAGAGGATAAGCTGGTAAATTTTCCATCTCTATTATCTCTAGAAAGTTCAACCTGTGGTTGAACTTGCAAGAAGCAGTATTTTACTGCTTTTTCAAAATCACGATCCTGCCTCAACAAAATGGTGGAGCCACGTTTTAGATTTTTTTAGCATGCGGTAACCAAACATATATAAAAACTTCTTCTCCCATGCCATCTATCGCGATTGATTCCTCTTTTTTTTTTTTTTTTTCTCTCAAATTAAAAAGTAGAATCCTAATAAATAATACCAAGATTATGGGAGGACATGGAATCTCAACCAATAGCTAGATAATATATAATAATAAAAAAAACTAACAAATTGTCACACCTTAATTTAGAGATCACACTTGGCATAAGTGTAGTCTCAATTGTACCAAGGGTTTTTTTAAAGTATACCAAATCAGTAGAGCTATTTGATGAGTTTAGTTCAGAATTTTAGAAACAAAGAGAAGAGGAAGATAAAGAGTAGAGTTCTGGACAATATGATAATGCATTATTGAATTCAACCGGCTATATTAATAGCCATTACAACCAACAGAAACAAGCACGATTAACTTAATACAAAAGACTAGGGATAATTTGCTGCAGAATAGAACTGCTGTTGGAGAATAGGAACCGCTTCTCAACTGAAACAAGGCGTGGCCTCCTCCTTTGTATTATTGAATGAAAATAACTAAAATGCAATTAACTACACCCACGTCTGCACCCACGTCCAGTGCTCACTTCTGCCATGCATGCGTTGCATGCATACATTGAGTGAAGCACATAACAATCCTGCCCACTCAAACTGTCCTTGTCCTCGAGGACAAAAATGGAGGTAGGACTTAAAAAACCGCCACTCATTTTCCCAAGTGGAATCTTCATTTGATGTACCCACCTATTTCTGCTTTGGGATGATATTTTCCCTTTTGAATTTCACGCCTGGCCAATATGGAAGCAGGTTGAGGAAGAATGGAAGAGTCATCTGCTAGAGGAGGAAGTTGGGATGATAGAGGCATGATTGATCCCAAATGTTTTCGTAACAAACTAACATGGAAAACATTATGAATTTGGCAGTCTTTGGGGAGGTCCAACCAGTATGCCACAAGACCGACTTTGCCTAGTATCTGGAATGGTCCATAAAACCGAGGGGAGAGCTTTAAAGAACTTCTGAATGCAACTGTAGTCTGATGATAAGGTTGTAACTTCAAGTATACATAATCACCGACCTCAAATGATACCTCTCGCCTCCGCTGATTAGCATGGCTCATCATTCTCTCTTGAGCAAGACAAAGATTTCTACAAAGATCACGTAAGAGGGAGTCTCGGTCTTGGAGGTATTCCTCAACAACTTGAACCTTGACGGTCCTTAGAACATAGGTTAGCGGGTGTGGAGGTGGAATACCATAGACAGCCTTAAAGGGAGTGATTTTGGTTGACGAATGGGTCGACGTATTGTAGCTAAACTCTACCTAAGGTATCCAGTCCATCCATGTCTTTGGTTGCAGGCCAACAAAACAGCGGAGGTATTGCTCCAGGACGCGATTAACGACCTCTGTCTGTCCATCGGTCTGGGGATGATAACTGGAACTCATACATAACTGTGTCCCTTGTAACTGAAAGAGGGTATGCTAGAATGAGCTAATAAAGACCATATCTCTGTCGCTCACAATGAAGGTGGGGATACCATGTAAACGAACCATATTTGCAACAAATGTTTTAGCAACCGAAGCAGCTGTAAAGGGATGCTTCAGGGGAATAGAATGAGCATACTTGGAGAGACGATCTACCACCACCATAATGACAGAATGACCGTTTGAAATGGGAAGGCCTTCAATGAAATCCATTGAAATGTCTGTCCAGATTCGGATGGAATAGGCAGGGGCTGAAGCAACCCCGCAGGTTTCATGCAATCTGATTTGCATTATTGGCAGATCGCACATATTTGCAGGTACTTCTTCACTGTCTGTCGCAGCTTTGGCCAAAAGAAGCTGTGGCTGATTCGGGAAAGGGTCTTATGGAACCCGAAATGTCCCCCCATAGGGAATGAGTGACTATCAGCTATAATTAACGGAATCAAGGAGGAGGTGGGACTTAGAAAAACTCTATCATTGTGGAACCAAACCCCATCACGTAGAGTCATCGGTTGGGAGGTATTCTTGCTGGTAAACGAAGCATAAAAAGGGTCCTGTTTCACCTCCATTTGGAGTTGGGGCCACCAATCTGCATAAGGGACTGAAATGGAGAGGAAGTGCACCTCTCCTATACATGATAAAGAGTCTACAACCTGATTCTCAAGCCCCTTCTTATACTCAATAGTGTAATCGTATCCCAGAAGCTTGGGAAGCCACCGTGTCTGGGCAGGAGTGGTAATGCGTTGCTCCAGCAAGTACTTGAGGCTTTTATGGTCTGTACAAACGATGAATGGTTTCCCAAGTAGATAGTGACGCCATTTCCTGATTGCTTTGACAATAGTTAACATCTCATTTTCATATGTAGAAAGAGTGAGGGACGTTCCTTTAAGGGCTACACTAAAATAAGCCACGAGATGGTTGTGTTGAGTAAGGACGACACCTATTCCCAAACCACTGGCATCACATTCAACTACAAAGGGCTGAGAAAAATCCGGAAGGCATAAGGTGGGTGGAGTCGTGAGGGCCTGCTTGAGTTGATTGAATGCTGCCTCCGTTTCGTCAGTCCAATGAAACTTTTCTTTAGTCAAGAGTTTGGTCATAGGAGCTGTCATGCTGTCGAAGTGACGAATGAATTTTCTATAATAGCCGGTTAAACCTAGGAATCCTCGAACTTCCTTGGCTGTAATGGGTGTGGGCCAAGCCACTACTGTTTGTATTTTATCGGGGTCCACAGATACGCCATCTTTGTTGATAGAATACCCCAAATACTTAACCTGTTGAACTCCAAAATGACATTTGGACTCTTTGGCAAACAACTGGTTAGAAGCTAAAATCATAAGGACAAGTTGCAAGTGAGTTAGGTGATCTTCCCATGATTTGGAGTACACTAGGATGTCATCGAAGAATACCAAAATAAATTGCCGAAGGTAGGGTCGAAAAAGGTCGTTTATGAGGCTTTGGAAAGTTGCTGGGGCATTAGTTAGCCCGAAAGGCATGACAATGAACTCATAGTGTCCCTCGTGAGTTCGAAATGCTGTCTTCGGAATATCATCCTCCTTCACACGAATTTGGTGATAGCTCGACTGTAAATCCAATTTCGAAAAGAACTTAGCTCCATGAAGCTCGTCTAGTAACTCATCAATCACTGGTATAGGATACTTATCTTTTATTGTGATTTTGTTGAAAGCCCGGTAATCAATGCAAAATTGCCAAGTGCCATCTGTTTTTTTTACCAACAAAACTGGTGAGGAAAAAAAGGTTATTGCTTGGTCGTATGAGTCCAGATTCTAAAAGCTCCTTCACCATGTGTTTAATCTCTGCCTTTTGATAGTATGGATATTTGTAAGGGTGCACGCTTACTGGACCTGTGCTAGGCTGGAGTGGAATCTTATAGTCATGTTGGCGTTGAGTAGGAATACTGGGGTTAGAGGCGAAGACCTTTGCAAACTCCTCTAAGAGGCATTGGATCTCTGGAGGTTATGTATTTGTTAAAGACGTGGTTTTAAGTGGTTGAATTTGAAAAAAAAACCCCATCCCCTACAGACCCGAATACTCCTTATTGTGCAGAACCTCAATGCTAGACGCTTTAGCCTCCCGTCCAAGACCTTGCAAAGTATGCCTGACTCCGCCGATTCTGAAGGTCATGGTGAGCTGTTTATAGTCTGTCTCAACTGGTCCAAGGGTCTCCAACCATTGCACCCCTAGAACTACCTGACAGGCTGCCACCGTAAGAACATAATAATCAGTCGTGATGGTAATTCCCTGGATGGATAACATGATTCCTCGGCAATGGCCTGCACATTCTAGACGTTCTCGATTAGCAACCACCACCTGAAGTTTCCTGTTTCTGACAATTGGTAGGCCAAACCGAGTTGCAATGGCTTGGTTAATGAAATTATGAGTGTTGCCCTCATCTATCAACACTATCAAGCTTTTGTTTTGTAGTTTTCCCAAGACTCGAATGGTTTGGGGATGTTCAGCACCAACAATAGCATGAAAGGAAATCTTAGGTGTCACTTCTATAAGCTTTGCCTCCAGCTGGTCTTCCTCAGAGTTCTCATCGCAGGGAGAGTCCTCTATCATGAACAATTATGGCTGTTCACAACGATGGCCTATAGAGCACTTCTCATCACAACAATAACAAAGTCCCTTCCCTCGTCGTTCCCTAGCTTCCTGATTTGTAATTCTTCGGAACGGAGTAGTTGAAGGGGAGGATCCAATACTTGCTCGTTGATTTGGAGATGAGTCGAGAATCCCAGGAGAAGGATTGGAGTGCCCTCTCTGAAATGTTGTTACTAGCAGTAAATGATTATTTGAAAAGGGTTTGCGTTGCAGTTGGTTGCGTTCTTCAACCAGTTGTGCCACTCCAATCGTGTCTGCTAAGGTTTTGGGTTGTTTAATCTTGACATCCAATCGAATTTCATCTCGTAATCCTGCAATAAAACAACCAATTAGGACTGTTTCGGGTAGGCCATCAACTCTATGGGAGAGCCTTTCAAAGGCTTCCTAATAAACAACAACAGTTGATGTTTGTTTCAACTGGGTCAAAGCTTCTAAGGGATCTTCATATTCGGTTGGACTGAATCTAAGTGAGATAGCTTGCGTAAGTTCATCCCAAGTGAGTGGCCGACATAACTTTGTTAGCCATCGAAACCATTGTAACGCAATGCCTTTAAGGTGGAATGAAGCTAACTGTACGCGTTGTGCAGCTCCAATGTTCTGAAATTCAAAGTATTGTTTAGCTCTATAAAGCCAACCAATTGGGTCTTCCCCATTGAATTTTGGGAAATGCAACTTGAGTTGTGGTGGATGTGGGTGTTCAAAACTAGCAACAGAAGGGGGGCCGGTTGTTCGATGGGAAGAAGATTCCTGTGCAAATGGGTTGATGTCAGGAGGAACGACTTGTGTACGTTGGATGTTACGAATGGCCTGTAATTCAGTGAGAATAGTTTGTAAGGCTGCATTGAGTTGATCAAAGCTGGTCTCGTGCTACCCAAAGTCTCATTGACTTCATTGCGAAATTCAGCATTAGTTTTCCCACGGGTGTCCATGGACCGAATCGGCTTTGATACCAAATGATGAGTTTAGTTCAGAATTTTAGAAACAGAGAGAAGAGGAAGACAAAGAGTAGAGTTCTGGACAATATGATAATGCATTATTGAATTCAACTGGCTATATTAATAGCCATTACAACCAACAAAAACAAGCATGATTAACTTAATACAAAAGACTAGGGATAATTTGCTGTAGAATAGAACTGCTGCTGGAGAATAGAATCGCTTCTCAACTGAAACAAGACGTGGCCTCCTCTGTATTATTGAATGAAAATAACTGAAATGCAATTAATTGTACCCACGTTTGCACCCACGTCCAATGCTCACTTCTGCCATGCATACGTTGCATGCTCACCTCTGTCATGCATGCGTTGCATGCATGCATTGAGTGAAGCACGTAACACTATTCTTCTTATGACGTAGCAACGCAACTCCAATCAATCTTGAAACAAAGCTGTTTTACTATTTTTTAAGAGATAAGCTAAACAACTCAAACCTCCTTTAAACCTTAAATCATTTGTGAATTGGCCCCTCAATTTCTAATTTCAAGCATGACCATCTTCAATTATATATGTTTTATTTGAAATTAGGTCATTTTGTGACTCCTAAGCAAGCTTCCATCCAAACTAACGATGCAAACACACGGGTTAGTTACAGGTTCATATAGTTAAATGTTCCCCATTTACATATAAAATAAAATAAAATAAAATAAAGATCACAACACCTACCAAACTATGCATGTGTATAGTGGTTTTTTTTTTTTTTTTTAAAAAAAAATCGAGTGTGTAAGTGAAAAACCCTAGATCATAAAACCCCCAGCGTCTCGTTTTAGCTCACGCTCGCTTCTCTGTTTTTGGAGCTTCCGCGGTGCAGCAGGAAAGAACGGAAGGGAAAAAAATGGAGGCAGCGAGGAAAGTGAAGGACGTCTCTCCTCATGAGTTCGTCAAGGCCTACGCCGCTCACCTCAAACGCTCTGGCAAGGTAGTTTTCACATTTATCTAGCCTTGAACTAAATCCCTTTTGGACCTGTAATTTCACACTTCTTCCATGTGTTTGATAATCTTCATGTCCTGATGTTTCTATAATCTTTGGATTTTGTTTCCTGAATTCCGTCTTTATATTATTTTTTATTTTTTTAATCTCTTTGTTTATATCTCTTGTTATAAGTAGAAATGTGTGCACTAGTGATTTTGCAAATCTTCGTGTGTCCCTAAGGGCTATTGGCTTGTTTACCTTTTATTTTCATAATGTAAATGCCACTGATTAAGGATTAGCACAGCTGATGATATTGTTTCTTGTCTGCTCGGATGGCTCGATCCCTCTTTTCTGGGAAGCTATTTATAAATTTGGTTTAGTTTGGGATTGTTTTTCCTTTTAGGCTAGTTTTTTTAAACAGTTTAAGTTGTCTAATATAGGTCTAGTTTCTAGTCTCAATTCCTTTGCCTGCATCTTTTACTTGGTCAATATCCATGATATGACTAGTGGCATGCAGGGCATAGATCGTTATGAGTTTTCCATGTAATCTATCCTCACGAGTTGCAAAATTAGAAAAGGTGGTGATGTACTTTGTTGCTGACATTTACTGGTATCATCTCCACAATGGATGTTATCAAAGTGAACGTTTTAATTCTTCCAGTTGTATGAGGTGTAGGATTTAGTTTTGACGCATGACTTCCTCTTTTCTGCAGAATGCTGCTTCTTATTTGCCAATGCTTCTTCTATCTTAAAAAGTTTATAAATCTGTCTTCATCAGTATTTACTTGTTGCCATATTTTATTTAAACTTTTCACCATGGTAAGCATTCTGAGTTTTTTCTTACGTTTTTATATCTCCTTGTCTTAAAATAGGTGGAGCTTCCTCCATGGACTGATATTGTTAAGACTGGCACACTGAAGGAACTTGCTCCATATGACCCTGACTGGTATTATATAAGGGCTGGTACGTGTATTCTCTTTTTCTCTCATTCATGCCTTTATGCATGTGTTGCACACTCTATAGATCTTCTATCCTTATTTGATTGGAGTGGCATTGCAGCTTCTATGGCAAGGAAAATATATTTGAGGGGGGGTCTAGGTGTTGGTGCCTTCAAGAGGATATATGGAGGGAGCAAAAGGAATGGCAGTCGCCCGCCACATTTCTGCAAGAGCAGTGGTTCTATTGCTCGTCACATTCTTCAACAATTGCAGAACATGAACATCATTGACCTTGACCTGAAGGGGTTAGTCTATCAGTCTCCTGTATAGTTTTCCAGAGTCACTGAATCATCAACTGGATTCTTATTTTGTTTTTTATTTTTTTTATTTTTCAAGTTTATCAGCCTTAGGACTGCCCTTTTCCTTTTATGTTTTTTTTTTTTTTTCATTTTGTAGTTCCTATCAATTAAACAAATAGTTCCTAAGAAACAGCCGGTGAATGTGTCTTGTGAGTTCAAGTTTTATTTAAGAATCTCTTCCGTAGCTCCTCATTCCCACCCCATCCTTTTTCCTTTTCCTTTTCCTTTTTTTTTCCCCGTTGATTATGGCGTGTTCACAACAACTTTGTTTTTCGGTGCCAGTGGGAGAAAAATTACATCCAGTGGCCAGCGGGATCTTGACCAAGTGGCTGGACGAACTGCAATTGCTTGCTGAGAGGTTAGTTTGGGCTTTGCTAAGGAGGGGGAACAGATCAGAACTATTTGGAAACTAGTTGCTTGAATGAGAGTAGATATAGAGAAGATTATTAATTCATTGTCTTGTTTTTTCTGACGCTTTTCTTTCAGTGAACATGTCTTTGTATTGCATGCGCTAGTTGTTGACTGCGGCTTCTAATTTCATGTCATGAATTTTGAAACTCATGCCATAGCTTTTCAACTTGTTTGGTTATATTATATTGGAACTTCGTACATGTATCAATTTAGACATGAGCGTCTCATTTCGAGATGGTTATTCCATGATGTTCTTGCGAAGGGTTTGCTTTTTTCCAATGAATGTCAGGCATTTATTTGAAGGGAGTTAGCAGTTCTTTCTGGGTCTTTTAAACTCTTAAAAGGGAAAATTGCATCATTGTTTTCTCAATTGAGTACATGGTCTTTCAATTTTACTCTTTTTAGGATACCATTTTTTTTTATTGAGCCAAGCAAGTACTTGAGTCCAAATTCTGCTAGTTTTTCCTTTTACTTGGTGACATGGTGTTTGATGTTTCCCAAAATGGGAAATGTAGATTGACTCATTTACATGATTGATGATAAAGTTGGGTTTAGCATTCACTCATAACCCATTTACTTGTTTCACAATGGTTCCATTGAAAATTGGTTTCTTTTATATGATCAGCTAATTTACTTTTTGACTTAATTAAAAAAAAAACCAGATATTTAGACAACTACCCTCTATTAAAAAAAATTTGTAATAATAAAGAAATATAAAATATAAAATATAAAAGCTAAAATCATAAAAAAAAACTGTCTAAATGCCTACTATTGCACTTGTATCCCTATGAACATTGAAGCTTTTATCCCTATGAACTTTTAGATCGTTTAAATTCAACTCTTGCATTAATTTGTTGCTTATAAATTATTTTTGAGCTTCAATTTGTGTTTAACATGTAAATAATTTTTAGTATTTTTTTGACCAAATAAAAAAAATGCTGGAATCCATCACGTAGCAATTTATATCAAATACGACCCCGTCTTTAAGACGAATAATTCGAAGATAAACAAAGACTAGACTACTAGAAAATAATCAAGCCAGTTATCACACAAAGATTTAGAGAAATCACAAACCATAATCATCCATCTATGTTTTACAAACAACATCAAGCCATCATCAACTATAATATAACATCCTTGCTGACACAAATCTACCTACTTAAATCAACATTCTCATGCAATAAATTACAATAGCATTCTCAACTCCCAACCTTAAAATTGTATAAGGTATGTAAACTCTAGGTCTAAAATTATAAATCAATCTTAAATAGTGTAATCCTCAATAGAAAAAATAATAAATTAAGAAGAAAATTATTATAATTAGAGGTGAAAGTCTAGTAAATTAGCTTAAATTATAATTAGAGGTGAAAGTCTAGTAAATTAGCTTAAAAATCTTAGATAAAATAAATAATAAATCGATACGCGAAAAGCACAGATGACCGAGTAAATTATAGAAAATGGAATTTTTGTAATTAGAACAAAAATCCACTCTTCCTACTTAAAGAAGGTTCGGTGGCGATGGGAAAGGAAAAAGCTGGAAATTTTCTCCCATTTCTTCATTTTATACACGTTTATCTCAGGTTTATGGATGGGAAGAGTGATTCCAAGTGAATCCTATTAAGAAAACAAATGTAAATAGAAATTTTAGAGAGTTAGAGAGGTTGAGAGTTAAAAAAAAAAGTGAGAGTAAGCTGGAAATTTAGAAGAGGATGAGATTCTTTGGAATCTTTATAAGAACTCATTTAATTGAGTAAAATTAGCAAAGGTAAGGAACTTAGTAATTACATTTCTTTCTTGTGCTGTGAAAAGAGAGAAAGTAAATCTCTAAATCTTTAAATTTCTAGGGTTTGTGTAAATAAATATGATAATTAATCAATACTTTGGTTATTGTGGTATGAGAAATGTTGGAATAGAAAGTAATTTGGAATAAATTGAAATTAATTTTGGGAATTTAATCCCTATTGAGGCCATTAAGGGTTTGTGAAAATCTGATAAAATCATGTGATATTGATGATTTTAATGATGCTAGGAATGTTGGATATTGGTTTTAAATGTTTTAATATTATTCACTAAAAGTGTACTTAGAATGATGAAAAATTGAAAATATACTAAGCTTGTGTTGGTGTAATGTGTTTAGTTGTATGGAAGAGTGGAATGGGTAGAAAGTATGATTAAATTAAATTGTTTACATATGCAAACTTTTTTTATGTTTATGGTCATGAATATTCTATTAAAATGAAGTTTAAGTCCTTATGCTTCTTATTAAAAAAAATCATTTTTTCATCAGAAAAACAAAAACAACTTCATGAATCAAGAAAAAAAATACATTTTCCCCATAATAAATTTATATCGAAGACATTATTTTATTAGATATTGTTCAATTTGATATTTATTTTTGAATACAATTCTAGGAGTTTTTTTTTATAATATTGACAATCATTTGTTTAATTATTATACATGAAACTGTTATGCAAATTCTTTATATATATATATATATATATTGTCATGAATATTCAATGAAAATGAAATTTAAGTCCTTATAGTTATTGTGTGTGTGTGTATATATATTAATTTTTATTTACTGAATTATGCTTCTTATTAAAAAAAAATTCATTTTTCATAAAAAAACAAATACATTACATGAATCAAGAGAAAAAAAACATTTTTCCCATAATTTTATTTGTTTTTTCTACTAATATTATTTTTTCTATAATCATATAATTAATTAGAAAAGATTCATAAAACACGCAAGAATTATGTTATTCTTTTCCTTTCTAATGCATTTGAGCAAAAATTATCAAAACATATATTTTTTTTCCTTTTGTTTTTAATTAAAACTTTCTTTTACGATTCTAAAATTCATATAATATATGTAATTTCTCAATGCATTTCAAATTTAAATTCTTAATTGTTGTGAGTTTTTAAAATAAATAATACATAACTCACAAATAGTTTTCTTAATTTTCTTTACTCTTACCGAAAAATATTCATCTAAAATATGAACTTATAATATAAGCATTCAATTGATTTAAGTATAATTTATTTACAACAAATTTATCATTATTGCATTAGACATCAGCGACAGAATCCAGTATTGTTCCTAAAAGTCGTCAAAACCCATAAACATGGCTGATGCACACTAGATTGATCCCAAGAACATGCCTTGAATACTGAAACTGATGAGAGTGAGACTAAATCCAAATGCTCCATAAATCCAACCTAAATAATTCTCATGTTAAAGAAATAAAAGTTCCTTGAGAGAAAGAACAACGAGCCTGCAAACCAAACCAGGTTTAATCCTTGCAGTTGGGGAAATGATTAGGCTAGTGAGAGTCAGTCATATGATTTGGCAATTTCTTTTAATGAAAATGATTACATTAAAAAAATGTTGTCATTCACCAAAGGAGAATTTCATGAAATTGGCACTTAGTAAAGAACAACACAAAACCTGTCTAAACCAGGTCTGGTCAGAAAGAATCATAATAGAAGGAGCCAATTATTAAATCAAACCCTTCTCTGTAGAAAATTGAACTAATTTGCATGTTGGATCGTCCATTATTATCCCCATCAACTCTTTCAGGGCTTGCAGAAATTTCCTTGTTCCTAACTTTTACTCCTCTTGATTTATTAATTTAAAAAAAAACTGGGAAAACACAAGTCCTCTAATTCGTATTGAAACCAAAAACCCAAAATGAAAAACAAAGCATTTTTCTTTGTTTGTGATTTGATGTTTGATATATTTTTTAACCTTTAACTTCTTAATTTTAACAAGTATAATTAGTATTATGAATTTATGGGGAAATTGAATAAAATCAATGACATACGAATTTTGTTTTGGACATGTACAAAGATTTTGTAAACACAATGACTGCAACCACTACATAACATCTGCGACAGTACGCTACAGCACGGCAAAAAAAACGAAAAAGAAGGCAGAAGCATAACAGAAATTAAACGAATTTTCAAACAAAACCACTACCAAGACAATGCTTGTAGACTATATCCATGGTTCAGCATCATGAATTTCTAAAAAGTTTCCCCAATGTCTTTGTTGTATATTGAGAAAGCATGAGAACAAAATTTTTGAACAAGTCGAAGCATAACTAAGTACACAATTAGCGGGAATAAGGTCTCCAAATGAGCACTACCCTAAAAAAGCACATTAACCAAAGGAAAAAAAAAAAAAAAAAGGATGAAGAAAAAGATGACTCCATGCATTTGGAAAGACAATTGTGGAGAATCACATCTTGTAAAATTGATCTCGGTGCCTAAATTCTGGGAAAAGAAGTGTATGGCAAATCATGGGAAAACTCTAACCACTTCGTACAGTTTGCAGTAATACTGAAAATTCAAGACTTTGACCATGGCATTCATTCAAGACTCCAGGCATTTGGAAAGACAATTGTGGAGAATCAGAAGTATCTTGTAAAACTGATCTTGGTGCCTAAATTCTGGGAAAAGAAGTGTATGGCAAATCGTGGGAAAACTCCAACCACTTTGTACAGTTCACAGTAATATTGAAAATTCAAGACTTTGACCACGGCATTCATTTACCACCTCTTTCCAAACAATCCTTATTTCACCAATAGAAAGTAGAAACCAATTACCAAAGCCTTAAGCAAGAACACAACTAAAATTTTCAACTATGTAAACATCATTATTAAATCAGACTGCAATTATTCTCCCCATTTACTACAAAAAATGACAGGGAACCTGATGCAGCCTTAAGCATGGGCCAAACTTATAATTTCAGCAAATTTATTTCAAAGAGGAACAATTTATAGCCATTTAGGAAGCAGTGAGTGTCTTCCAGGAAAATTTATATTTCTTTCCCAGTCAAAATAGGAATATTAATGTTTCTTGTTCAAGAATCAAACTCTAATTATGATTAGGAATAACTAAATCATTATATGTGTGCGTGCTTGTATTTTTCGATTTCAGTAAGAGTGAACTTCTATTGAATAAGTGCAGCCTTTGCTTAAATAATGTGGAAGTGTGATACTTCAATCAAGAAGTGATTACTTGAATCTAATAGTGTGAGGCTAGTAGCTTTCTACCCTGTTTTCTTTCTGATGTTTAATTTCAGACCTGTGTTTTCATTTATAAGTCCCTATAAGGATCACATTCTACAACCCTAGCCCTAAAAACAACCAATTTCATAAAGTTCCCTTAGACTTGGCCCGCTTAAGAACCCCAATATATCTCTACACATTCAACGAAGTATACAAGACCAGATCATATTTCTCAAGAATGAAATCAATGGCCTATAATAAAAGATCTAACAGCCTCCATTTTTTTTAATGAGACATTAGCATCCAACCTCCTACATTCCTATTGCAAGGTCTATCTTGTAAGCAAGGGCCAGCATACAGCTTAGAAGAAGATCAATCAAAGAAGTACGCGGCGTGTGGAGAAATTGGCCACGAAGAGGGAAAATCAGATAATCAATTATCAAAGTGAAAGACATTGTACCCTGTCAGGAAGAAACCTAGGCATGGGTAGTGCAGTAACATATCTCTGCAGACAAGATTTGTGAGCATTTGCAGATGCATCTGAGGAGGATGAGCTCTCAGCCCCATCAGTTTGACCCCGGCCATGGAACTTAGCAAAGCGATTGATAACAGAAAACCTCTCTAGATCTTGGCATTCCACTCTCAGGTCTGAAACTGATGTTCTTTTGTCCAATCTGCATCATCATCAGCAGGCAAATAAAACTAATGAGTATATCTCTGCACCAAATATGTTTTATCATTGGAATTATGATGCCAAGGATGATGCAAGCAAGCAAACTCTCTATACACATGATCAAGTTCCAGCAAACGCAATTGTTCTCGTTGTAATGAGTATATCTCTCTAAGAAACTTGTTTCTAGGCATAACATTCTAGACTTATCGAGCAAATCATTTCAGGTTTTTTTATTTATTTATACATGATTCCTATGTCATTCTTCTCAATAAAAAGCCAGTATCCTTATTGTAGAACTAGAAGTTTCACAATTCATGAAACAACAGCAATGTTAGAATCCAAGAATCCAATAAGTAATATAGAGAAAGGATATGTTAAAACATGCCGGACATCAAAATTAAAAGTAAAACATCAAAGACAGGCAAAAATAAGAATAAGTTAGCAAGCAATCAAATATTACCACCAAAGACACTAAAGTCTACCTCAACAAATCATTCTCCAGCTTCCTCGTCCTACTGATAAGGTCTTCTGTGGCCTTTGAGAAGTACTGATCCCTATTCTTCTCCAATGTTTTTATCTTCTCGGGCAGGCTTAGGAGGAGGAAAAAAACAAATAATTTTTTTACGTTATCATATGGATTTAATGATATTTCCAACTTAAAACTATCAATCTTACTTCCAGTAAAAAGCATGCTTAGAAAACCAAATGGCATGTACCTAATTATGGACCGCAAAAGTAGGTCCTTGAGTGAGAATTTAGAGGCAGCTCAATCCTTCAGCATTTTGCATGAAGTGGCTGCTCTTAAGACTCAAGCTGCACCTTTATGGTTGCAAGCCCAAGACATTTACCATGGTAGCAAATAAATGCTCCTAAAAGCATGCTAGAAAACTTTTAGATAATAATAAAACTAATTCTTACAGGTCTTCACTGTTAGAAGGCACAGGAGTATCACTTCCAGTACAAGAGAGTGTGCTGCATGCATCTCCTAGTGTTGATCTGGAAACAAAGAATGCAGCACTCTCATAATGTAAAATAGCATCTGCAGAAAGAATTGATGCCAGAGGAGGATGGAGAAGTATCTGCATAAGCTGTGTAGTCAATATAAGCCTTCTCTTTGATCTATGGACCGGCAGTCCATCATCTACCATTTCATCGTCATCTTCCACCTGTTATCAGAAATGAATACATTTGCACACGAGGAAATTGTAAAACGCCTAAGAGGAGAAAAATATAACAGATGAATATAGCTGGTAAGCTGCTGTAGCTATGAGCACACCTTCTCAGTCAATCTATTTGCTGCCAGAGCCCAGACCACTTCTGCTGCACTGCAAACAACAAACTCTACATATGTTATAATCACCAGGGAAAATAAAAATAAAATGAATGAAACAATCAGCCCTGCAAATAATATCAAAGAAAATAGCAATGAATTTCTGCAGTGAAAAATAAGATAAACCCAAACATAAATAACTAAAAGGTGCATAAGTTTCATTAATAAAGATAGATAAGGCACTTATAGTTTATGCCAATCACCTGAGATTCTGAAGTCTTTGAGGACCCAGGGTCACTTCCTTATGCCACGGTACAAGCTTGGATATGGCACTTTTACGCTTCTTCGGTCTCATAACCACCAAACTCACATCAGCAGAATCAGGCTGCAATGACTGAGGGGTGGAGAAATTCTCAATTGAACTTTTTTGAATAATACCAAATTGACTAGCAGCAACAGCATTTCCTTGCTCAAGTAAATTATGAGCATGTGATCTTTCATAAGGTCTTCCAGATGTGGAGGGCAGTTCTGAAGGCTTCATAGTGACAGCTTTTCGTGCATTATTCATTTGTAATATCTGTCCATTTTTAAAGGTTTCATAATGATCAAGCCAGGATGAAGCCATCTGGTTACTCATTTGAGAATGCTCATCTCTGACAGAAACTGCAGTATTGCTATTGGTGAAATGCTGAAAATCATTCTGACCAAATGCAAGCATATCATTAGAAAGTGCATTTATGTCCTGATTATCAGCTGTTTTTGCTGAAAAGCTTAGCATCTTGGAATGTCCAGGGGGGGTTGAAGTGTGATTTGCTGGAGCATCTCTGACCATATTATTGTGTCTATAAAACTGCTGACCTCCCTGAGCAGCTACCAAATCAGCATCCACAGAACCATCAAGACTTTTAAATCTTTTCAAACTTCTATTAACATGTTCAACCTCCGCATTTTTCATTCCCTGCATTTGATGCAGCAGGGAGTAATTTTGATACAAAATATTATTGGGTTTCAAAGATCGGCCAAAAGCTTCAATTTGTTTCTGAGTACTGGTTAGGTTTGAAACAGGTGTTTCAGTAAGATGATTCACAACAGATTCTTTCTCATGTGAATCACTCATTGTCTTCTGGGCTCGATCATTTTCAGGTAGAACTTGCTGCAAGTGGTCTCCTTTTGCCGGTTGCTCTTTCCCAACAAAACCATGTGACTTCATAGAACATTCACCAGATTCAGCTCGACTGCTCCCTCCATTTTGCATAATTTGGTCATCTAGCTTCTGTGGTTGAGAGGAAGTTATCCCTGAACTGTTATGTGATTGAATATTGGGTTTAAACATATTGGATCCAGTCTGAAACGACTGAGTGCCAAATGGATGTAGCTGAGTTGGAACACTGGTCCACAAAGTAGGTGGCATTTTTGAAGAAAAACCATCTTGTGATGAAGCATAACGCTGAGGGGCTGGCGAAGCTTCCAGCACTGGGAATTGTTGAGCAGAATCTCTTGCATGGTTTTGGTCATCACTTGGCTGGGGCATCTCAGTAGAAGAGGCAAAATCATTATGTGAAGTATTCCTGGATGTGTCAGGAACCAATGGCCCCGCTGATTGATTCAATTGACCTCTCTCAAAAGACTCTTCTGTATGTTTTGGTTGAGAAGAAAATCTATCAAAAGATTCATCAACAGATTCACAGGCAGTTGCTCGTCCTCCTGTATCAGGCATGTGCTGATTTGGAAGATGACTTTTCGAATAAGGAAAACCAGGGGGAAAGGCAGTAGAAAACTTTCCTTGGGCACTATTGCCAGCATGTACCAAGGTGCCAGGAGTAGTATTCCTCAAATGTCCATGAGATGTATCACGTGAAGGAGGTAAAGACTGAACAGAGGATGTAGGAGCCAACAAGGCACGTCCCTTCTCCCCTGTATTTGAAATGACTTGAGTTGAATTGAGAGAATCAGTTGCTAGTGAAGGGCCGTGGGAAGAAAAGGCATGTTCTGGAATTAGCAATTGCTGGGATGGAGGAACTAGAGGATTGACCTGTGGGTTTCCAATTGCAGATCTTGCATGTTCCAATTCAGCAATTGAATTAGTCTTCCATATACCAGCACTGTCACCCATCACCTCAAACATAGGACCTTTTTTATCAACATTATGAGAATCTTGGAATGTGTTTTCATTTCCCTGGTTTTTGAAAGCAACGGTAGTTCTAGGAGACACGGAACCCATAAAGTTCCAGCCACATGGACTATTTAATGGTTGACCGTTGGAGCTATATGATTGCATGCCCTGTTGATTTGCCCAAGAACCTGGAATGCTTTTAGCATTTGATCCTGCATCAGTAGAATGAGTAGCTTTTCCATAAAAATGACTGCCTTCAACAGCTGCTTTTTGCATGAGGCTCGTATCAGACCACTTGGTTCCATCTTCCGGAAACTGCTGAATATGTCTATGAGGAGAAACAGACTGCAACCTCTCCAAGCGTTCATGTGAAGTGTTGACTCCAGATTGCTGAGCCGCCCCTGGGATATTATGATATTTCATACCTGTATTGGCATCATGAGACAAAGGCAAGGGTTGAGAGTTCAAGGAAGATGCAGACTGCAAGCTATTACCATCCCAATTTGACTGATGTTTGCTACTAGCATTCACAGAGGGAGTCTGCTGATTATCAGCTGGAGGTTCACTATTTATAAAAGTCAGACCACTCCACTCTTCTTGAAGCCCTGTATCGCCACTAGAAGTTTCTGCTACAGCAGATTGCATAAGAGCACTCCAACTCCCACTTTGCACAGAAGGCAATGAACAGAAGAAGTCTGTATCATCCAACATATTGCAACCTCCAGAACCCCGATTGGTACCCCTGCCAAACGCATCCCACAAATTATCATCTGAACCAAACAAAATCTTTGCCTCAGTTGGATCTAGGGTAGTCACATCCTGGGAAGGAGCAACCTGTATCGCTGTTTCCTCTTGTGATGTTTCTGATAGACCACCCAGGTCTTGCTTAGTGCAAATTTCTTGCTGTGGCCCATTGCTTTGCTGGGGATTCACTAGCTGCAAGTTTTCCAAATTAAATCCAGTATTTATACCCTGACCATCAGAAGAAGCAATCATATTTTTCCCCTGATATCCCAGTCTAGAAACCAAAGGTCCATCCTGCACACTAACCTGCTTTGGAAATCCAGTATACTGATTGCTTGTTAAGGAATCACTGCTGCTTGATATCTGCTGCATTGACGGCTTATCCATTTGGACAGGAGGATACTGGCTTGGAGTGACTCTTGTTCCAGGGACAGGGACACCATAAAGAGATTGATCAACTGGCTGAGGTACCATACCCATCAAGCTTGGTGTTCCCTCGTTCTGCTGAGGGGAAAACACGTGTCCTCTAAAGGATCCTTGCATAACTGGCGAAGCACCTGGCTGCGGCCAGCTTGTGTTAGCTTCCATGAGCTCAGGCTGCCATGAATAATTAGATGTTTCATGAATAGGATTGCCATTGATCAAAGCCTGTGAGGGATTGGCAGCTGCCTGTTTTGCAAAAGCCGCAACTTGATTCATTGAATTCAGCTTCCTTGCTTCTTGTTGCTTCTGAAGTTGTTGCTGCCTCTGCATTTCTTGCATTTGCTTAAGCATAAACTGTTGCTGTAATAGCTGCATGTCACTAATCCCAGACTGCTGTCTCGGCAAAGATTGCAGCATGCCAGGATGCTGGCTACTAATTTGCTGCAGACCTCCGAAAAAATCATAATTCACTGGAGACTCATTAAAGTCCATTTTGACTGAGTTTTTCTTGCGAATTCAGGACCAAACATTCAAAGCCAAAGAAGAAAGCAAATAAATGTATAAAAGAATACATAAGCCAGTGAAAATGAAACACACACACACACACACACACACACACAAAACCTTTCCTTCTCTTTCTATCAACAACCTAATACAACTTAAAATCTCACATTTTACAAGCAAATTCACAAAAGATCAAGAAACACCAAACTCAACAAATCCCAAGATAGTCTCTTTTTAGCACAAAACAACGAAGCAAGTAGGAACACACTTGTCCATTCCTACAGCACCAACAACTAAGCTTAGAATTTAAGAGAGATAAAATTAGGGTTTCTAGAGAGAATTTGGACTCACGGTTTCACTTTGACGCCTCAATTTGAGCTCCAAATGAAACGATCCTCTATACAATTGAAATCTCTTAAATTTTTAATTTAGGGTTTTGAATCGAATGATAGACAGAGATGTTAGGTTTGGTGTGTCCCGAGCTGAGGGCTAAAGTGTAAAAGGGAAAGGAAAAGCGTTTTTCTGGAGAGGGAAAAAGGAGAGCATGCGGAAATGGTTGAGGGTAGAGGGGTAGTTTAGGTGGCGCTGCTATTAAAATCCGCCATGTGGCAAAAAAAAAAATATTCAGACAGAAACCACATTAGTTGACTGTTTTGCTAAATTTGGTCCATTTATCTTGACTGGTCATTTCATGAAGATTTTGGTATCAGAAGATTATTGTATTGTAATTCTATTATAAATTTTTTTGAAACGCCCCAAAAATATAAATTATTAGTTAGATTACATTTCGGGTATTTATTAAAAAAAGTATTAATAAATGGTAATGAAAAATATCTTTTAAAATTGATGAAAGTAAATTTTTTTATTAATTCTAAAATGAGATTTATTATTTTCACTTATACAAGATTTTATATAATTCAAAGATAAAATTTATAAAACAATAATGTATGCTGCTAAAGCACATAAATAGATTCAACAATAAAAACACTACCATAAAAATCTCATGATTCATCATATAAAAATGGATAAGCGCTTCTAAATTTATTTTTTATACAAAAGTAAGGAAAATAATGTTATTTTTCCAACAGTTGCATCTACATGCATGTTGTCATAAACCTAGCAAACATGCCAGACTCTTCTTGGTTGGGTCAGGCAAGCATGTCAGATTCACGATACTTTTAAATTTAATTTTTCTACTTTTGATTTCTTTTTTTTTCCTTGGTTCTTTTTTCAAAGTTCTTATAGTTTTTAATTTTACCCTTCAAATTAAATTTATGGTTTTTTTCAATAACAATAATATTTTTTTTCAAATTTATTAATAATATTAACAACAACAACAACACTAATAATAATTTTTAATTTTACCCTTCAAATCAAATTTATGATTTTTTTTATTGTAATAATATATATATTTTTTAATTTTTTAATAATAATGAATATAATAATATTTAGAATGTTAATAATAATATTAAACATATCTGACACAAATTTAAATGGGTTTGACAACCATGTCAGACCCATGTTGGTTGGGTCTAACAAGCATGACAGACCCACTTTCTTTCCCCTTCCTCCTTTTTTTTTCTCTTTACTCCCCTAAAAAAAGCACGCTGACCATTAAGAATTTTAGAGTTGTCCTCTTTGTTATTAATATTTTAATTTTGGTCCTTATTATTTTGATTTTGATTTTTTTATTCTTGTGATCCTTTTTATAAAAAATGATGGAAAAAGACATGGAAAATAAGAAGATACTTGTTAAACTTAGAAATCAAAATTTGTACAGTTTGTATTTTGATTTTTTCACTAAGATTTGAACCTTAAGATGACATAATTTGAGATAATTTTACCGACCTTGCTTAAATCAGAGTTCGAAACGCTAGAGATGGAATAAAAACCAATGAAAGGTCTAAACTGAAATCAACAAGACAAGTTTTGTGCTATTAAAAATTGTGAATTTTGGTATATAGATGGCAAACCTTGGTTTAGGTGTACTCATCAAAGTTATAGACCTATGTTTTAATATTCTAAAAATAAAAACCCCGTATAAAGTCGAGTCCTGGAACTCTATATATGATCAAAATACTGAACAATGTTCAAAGACACTTATATTGCACTATCTGAAAGTAATAAATTGTTACTTTTTGTTTAGAGTTGTGATTGACTGAAAATGTTGAATTATTGAGGAAATGAAATGTGAAATGTGTGTGTATGGTCGAAGTTTGAGCTTAATCTAGTGTACTTATTGGTACAGGTGAGGTCGTGGGCACCAAACAACAGCAGGGGATAACTAGCAGAGCATATATTTTTAGGTTGGTGCTTGACACCTTAGACATTTATTTAAGTGTATGTTTGAGTTTTATTATACATGTTTGAATTTTTGTTTTGTACTTTTTTATTATGCATATTTAATATTAAATTATCGATTGAACTACTTTCCCGGTTTCGAATTGGTGCCCTGCGAATGAGCTATTGGTTAGACCACCTTCCTGTTGATAGGACTGATGCCTTAGGAATGGGTGATTGGTTAAACCAATTTCTCGGTTTGGGACTAGTGCCCTGCAAATAGGATGTTAGTTGGACCAGCATCCTAATAATAGGACTGGTGCCTTGAGAATGGGCAATTGGTTGAATCAGTTTCTTGGTTTTGAACTGGTGCCTTATGAATAAGCTATTAGTTGGACCAGTTTCCTAGTGATAGGACTACTACCCTCAGAATGGGCGATTAGTTGAATCAGTTTTCTAGTTTGGGACTGGTGCCATATGAGTGGGCTATTGGTTCTTGGTGATAGAACTGGTGCCCTAGGAATGAGTGATTGGTTAAGTCACTTTCTTGGTTTGGAATTGGTGCTTTGTTATATAGGTTATTATGAAAATCTATTATTGGATTAATTGGAATTAGATCTCTGGATAGTGGACTGGTTAAAAAAAGAAATTGTTAATGTAGTGTTATAAATTATTAAATATATTAAATTGTCAAATTGATTTTATAGTGTTTTTATAAATTCATGTGCAGGTTCATCTCATTAGCATACCTCATAGTTGATACATTTGGTGTTGTTTTTGTGTATTCACTTAGGTTAATAAAATAATAAAGAAATACCTTTTTTGGAATGTATTTACCATAAATCATGACTTGTATGTGTAAAATTATGTAATAGTTTATTTTGTTTAAATTTTGTGTAATAGATTCTTTATTAGTTCAATTAATAATATGAACTCATTAAAGTGAGTAATTCATGATTTGTTTTTCTTAAAAAACCTTTCCTTGGATTTTTTTTTTAATCCTGGAATCCATGTGTATATTGTTTCAAAAGTTGGGGTTGTCACATTTGGTATCAGAGCTCTAGTATGGGTTCAGGAAATGAAATGGAGAATTTATGAGCATTGACTTGTTTCAGGATGGTATGTAACCCCTCTTCAGTGAGGGGAAGAGACCAAGATACAAGATTTGCTGACAGGCAGTAAGAGGATCCTTTAAAGGATACCGCTTCACATATACCACTAGTATCTCATCAGTAAAGTACTGGGAACCATTTAGACTCCAAGCTAAGGTTGGTTCTAGCCATACTGGCGCATTACTACTTGAGAAATCTGGACTACAGGGACATGGAGCTGCACACCTACCAACAGCACTAACAACGACCCTTGTACACCCTACCTCACTTGTGTAGATAGTTAGAGTTGTGATTGAGACTATGTTTAGTACAATAGCTCTAGTGGCCCTAATAACACCAACAATTCCAGTGACATAGGCAACACTAATTATTCTTATCGTTATTGTTTCGAGAGTGTAGTTGCTCTAATATGGATTGTGAAGAGCATGAAAGAGCTAGGATGTGAGCCCTTTCTGGGCAAACATGATGCAAAGATTGCAGGAAAATGGATGCGAAAAGTAGAGAACATCATGATTCAGATGAGAGTACCCAAGGATTGACGGGTGAGCTGTGCTACACAGTTGTTATAAGATAGAGCTCAGTCATGGTGGGAGGTGATATAGTCTAAGAGAGACACAAGGTTATAGGCCTAGAGTAAGTTCATGAGACAGTTTGAGATGCAATATCTTCCCCTTATTAACGTAGGGTTAAGGAGCAGGAGTTTCTAATGTTGAGATAGAGAGATATATCAGTCTTGGAGTATGAGAAGAGGTTTCATGACATTTCCCTATTTGCTTCACAATTTGTTTCTACCGAGCAGTATATGATGGATAAATTGCGAGATGGATTGTGCCAAGAATTGAGATAGGGATTGATTAATTTATGATTTGAGTCTGCCAAAGAGCTTATAGAGGTGGCTCGGGCCCTAGAAGCATGTATATTAGAGGGCTAACAAGGCTAAACAACATTAAGCAAGCGAAATGATGTTTGATTTTTCCTTGAGCAGACCTCTCCTTCTTAAAAAGCAGAAGCCCCAATTTAGTTAGTTTAGGAAAAAAGAAAGATGGGACATTAGTTAGGAATGCTCAGAGTTCTGGTATCAGACCTGTTAGAGGACAACAAAGTGGTAGGAGTGGATCAGTTGGGGGAATGTCACGGCAGAAGACAATTACTTATTCTTGGTGTTTCCGGTGTGGATAGAAACACCTTGGGGACTACTTTGCTACACCTGGACAATGTTATATATGTCGAGGGGAGCATAGATGGAGAGAGTTCCTGTATTTAGGTAAGGGATGTTATTATTGTCATGGACAAGGACATATTAGAAAAAAATGCCCTTATAGGTTAGAGTGTATACAGACTCAGCAGCAGGCTCTGAGCCAGTAACAGTCAGTCATAGTGGATAAACTAGTTAGTCAGACACAATTAAGGGCTAGTGGAAACTGAGGTCATGTTAGAGCTTAGGGTGACTTGACCTAGGGTAAGTTATTCTTCATGACACAAGAAGAGGCCTGGGTTACTCCCGATGTCGTTGCAAATACATTGTTATTACATCACCTGCCTGTTTATATGTTATTTGATCCTAGGGCTACCCATTCCTTTGTTGTAAGTAAGACAGTATGAAAACTAGGAAATAGTTCATGTAGAGTTAAGAAAGGGTTTACTATAAGTACTCATTTAAGGGAAAATATAGATATTTATATGTTGTATATGAGTATGAAGCTTGATGCTATTCATGTAGAGTTAAGAAAGGGTTTACTATAAGTACTCCTTTAAGGGAAAATATAGATATTTATATGCTGTATATGAGTATGAAGCTTGATGTTATGGGGGTGTGAGACGAATATAGATTATATTGGGAATGGATTGGTTGGGTAAACATAAGGTTCAAATGGATTATTTTGCAAAAATAGTAACTTTTTATGGATCTATGGGGTAGAAGAGTAGTTTTTCAGGGAGAAAGAAATGTCATACCAAATTGTCTTATTTTAGCTATGACTGCATAAAAAATGGTGAAGAAAGGATGTGAGGTTTACCTTCCTTTCATAGTGGATGTTAAAGAAAGAAAAAGTGAATTAGCTAGAATTCCCATAGTAAGGAAGTTCTCGAATGTATTTCCTGAGGAACTACCAAAATTGCCCCAAGAGAGAGAAGTAGAAGTTTTCGTAGATGTACTACCGGGTACCTCCCTTATAGCCTAAGTGTCATATAGGATGACACCGATGGAACTAACTGAGCTGAAAATACAGTTACATGAATTGTTAGAAAAAAAAAAGTTTATATGCCCAAGTAACTCACCTTGAGGAGCTCCAATGCTATTTGTAAAGAAAAAGGATGAAACTCTTTGACTCTATATTAATTACACACAGTTGAATAAGGTGATGAAAAAAAATAATTACTTGCTTCCATGAATAGATGATTAATTGATAAACTCAAGGGGGCTTGGGTATTCTCAAAGATAGATTTGAGATCGAGATATTATTAATTGAGATTCAAGGAATAAGATATAGCAAAACTGCCTTTAGAATTCGTTATTGACATTACAAGTTTTTGGTAATGCCTTTTAAGTTGACAAATGCTCCTACAATATTTTTGGATTTGATGAATAGAATTTTCCAACCTTATTTGCATAAATCTATAGTGGTGTTTATAGATGATATTCTACTGTATTCGAATTCGTATTTAAAGCATGAACAATATTTAAAGGAGGTTTTACAGACTTTGAGAGAGCATCGATTGTATGCCAAGCTAAATAAGTGTGAATTTTGGTTAAAGGAGGTGACTTTTCTAGGTCATGTCATCTCGGCTGAAGAAATATTGGTAGATCCAAGAAAGGTAAAAGTAGTGTTAAAATAGAAGAGGTCTACAAATATGACAGAGAAGTTTTCTTGTATTGACAAGATATTATAGAAGATTTATTGAGGGTTTCTTCATGATAGCCACTTCGATAACCTATTGACCCAACAGGAAATAAAATGGGAATGGACACCAGAGTGTGAAAAGAGTTTTCAAGAGCTGAAAAAACGACTCACCATTGCACTAGTGTTAGCTTTACCCTCAAGAATTGAAGGATTTATGGTATATAGTGACACATCCAATAGAGATCTAGGACACACATTGATGCAGCATGAGAGGGTAATTGCTTATGCCTCTAAACGATTAAAACTACATAAGGTTAATTATCCAATCCATGATTTAGAATTGGCCGCAGTAGTATTTGCCTTACAGGTGTGAAGGCATTATCTGTATGGATCTTAGGTTCAAATTTTTTCGATCATAAAGTTTAAAATATTTGATGACTCAAAATGAGTTGAATATACAACAAAGATAGTGGGTAGATTTGATTAAAGATTATGATTGTGTGATAGACCACCACCTGGGAAAGACAAATATTATGGTAAATGTTCTTAGTTGCAAGAATAAGGTGTTAGATATTGAACCATATGTTTGTGATGAAAGTGAATTGTTAGAATTAAGGAAAATTAATGCTAAGATGGAGCTTGGACCTGAAGGTTCTTTGTTGGCTTAATTGAAAGTGAAATTAGTATTTCAGGAGAAGGTACTAAAAGCTCAATAAAAGGATAACGAGGCTAGTAAGATCAGAGACAAGATTGAATTAAAAGTTGAAACTCCTTTTTAGGTTTTAGATGATGGAATGGTTATAATGGGAAAAGGAATGTATTTAACAGGGGATGAGGTTTTGAGAGATGAATTATTGAAAGATGCTTATGAGACGAGACTCAATATACACCTCGGTAGCACTAAGATGTATAAAGACCTAAATGAGTTTTATTGGTGGCTAAATATAAAGAAATAAATAGCTGAATATATAGTTGGTTGTGCTACTTGCCAACAACTGAAAGTAGAATATCAGAAGTCAGTAGGGCTCTAAGATGTATAAAGATCTAAAGGAGTTTTATTAGTGGCCAAATATGAATAAATAAATAGTTGAATATATAGTTGGTTATGCTATTTGCCAACAACTGAAAGTAGAATATCAGAAGTCAGTAGGGCCCTTACAGCCGTTGTTGATACCATAATAGAAATTAGAGGACATTACTATGGATCTTGTGTCTGGTTTGCCTAAAGGGAAGAAAGATAATGATGCTATATGGGTGATAATAGATAAGTTGACTAAACTTGCCCTCTTTTTACCGATGAAAATGACATACTCCATTGATAAATTAGTCAAACTATATGTAAATGAAGTAGTGAGACTGCATAGAGTACCCATGTTGATAGTTTCGAATTGGGATCCTTGATTTACTTCTCAGTTGTGGCCAAGGTTGAGTATGATTGCAACTTTTCATTCTTAGACTGATGAACAGTATGAGAGAACAATCCAAATCCTAGAGGATCTATTAACAGCATGCATACTGGAGTTTGGTGGTAAATGAGAGGATCACTTACCACTCATAGAGTTCACCTACAATAATAGTTATCAAGCTACTATAGGAATGGCTCCATATGAAGTTTTGTGTGATGGAGGTGTCAAACTCATTCGTGTTGGGAAGAAGTGGGTGATCTGAGGCTGATTGGGCCCAAATTTGTTCAGGATACTTCAAAAAAGGTTAAGTTTATAAACGATTGTATGAAAGCAGCCTAAGAAAATAAAAAATGTTATACTAACAAGTAGATGAGACCTCTTGATTTAACATAGGAGATCATGTGTATTTAAAAGTTGCTCCATAAAAGCATATACTCAAGTTTGGTATGATGAAAAAGTTAGCGCCAAGATACATTGGGCCTTATAAAAGTCGTGAAAGAATTGGACATGTGGCTTATCAATTGGACTTGCGTTCGCACTTGGCTAGGATTCATGAAGTGTTTCATGTTTCCATACTACAAAAGGCAGAGATAGACTTGTCTCGAGTGCTACCACAGGTTCCTTTAGAAGTCGATTTGACTTTGAAAGTAAAACTTGTGAAGATTTTGGATTAAAGTGAAATGGGGCTTATAAATAAGAAAATTCCTTTGGTCAAGGTATTGTGGAGGAGTTCCTGAATTGAGGAAGAAACATGAGAGAAAAGGATGGAGATGAGGAGTGAGCTTTTATGAGCTCAAGTATTCAATTTTAAATTTCGAGGAATACTTTTTTATTGGAGGGGAGAATGAAAACCCTCGGATAAAAAAATGTTAAAGTTAATAAGTATTAAGAATGTAATTGATGAGTGGAAGGGTTCGATTGAACAAATTAATTGAATTAATTAGGTGTTTAGTTAATAAAAGATGAAATTGAAAACAATAATAAAGAACTAAGGAGTTTAGTAAAAAGAAGGAATATATGGGTGAATGTATAAATAAGAGAAATATTAGGGCTAATGTATAACTAAAATAAATAGTGAGGTCAATGTAAAAATAGGAGAAAATATAATAGGTTAATATGGGAATTTAATAAACATGAAGGACTAATGTGCAAATAAAGAAAGTGAGAGGGGGCATGATGTAAATAAGGAAACTTTTAGCTATAAATAGAGAAGAAATCTATAGAAATCCATAGAGTGATGGTCAACCAATGAAAAAAAAAAAGGAGAGTAAAACCTTGCAAAGTCATCATCAAAACTTAAAGGAAAGCTAAATTAAGTAACCTAAGAGTGTTAGGAGGGGGAGTTAAAAAGAAAAACTTGAGAAAACCTAAAGATTGGCTAGAGAGAGGAGACTGTTTGGGAAAAGAAAATAAGGGGAGGGGAAGAAAAGTGTGTTTTCAAGTTTTACTTATCTTTTCTTTGAATAGAAGGTAATACATTCTTTTAATAGCTAGTTTACTTTGTTTTATGTTTTTCTTGAATGAGTGAGTTGTTAAAGTATATTTTGGTAGAGGTTTATAGGTTATGAAATTTGAATATAAAATTGTGTTTGAATGGTGCGACATTGACATTCAATATTGATGGTGAATGAAAAATAGGTTAGTGGAGAGAATTTATATTTCTATTTTTAAAGAATGCATGCGGTTGTTTTGAAAGTTGGGGTTGTTACACATTTAGATCTATTAGGTTTTAACGTTTCAGGTGGATTAACTAAGTTCCAGACTTGGTTAGTACATGAAGTCCATAGCTTCAAGTTATTTTTTGGAATAAATATCATATATTATTTCCAAGTATTTGGTGAGCTCATCAATTATAAGCAACATGTCATTCACAACTTTCATGAGAGGTCTTTATCTCATTGATACATGACATGTCTTGTCAAATTTATAGAGATTTTGTGTTTCTTAAGGTCCAGGCTAAACATCCAATGTTTTAGCCTTAAGAATATATTTCATCTAGATATAGTGTTCTAAAAAGTGTAGCAAATCTCATTCTTTTTTATATAATCCTTTAAATATTTGGTCAAATATTAACCACCTCAATCCAACCGAAGTTTCTTAATACGTATTCCAATCTGTATTCCAATTTTATTTTCGTTTATATTGAATCTAGGCATTTAAATTCAGGTATATACAAACCATTCATATAATTATCGGATCCATAAAAACATCATTATTATAAAATAACAATATTTGTCCTTAATAATCCATTTAATACAAAATAAAATGGAAACAATGTCTTAAAATACTGGAACAAAATAACAATTATAAAGTTCTAGTATCAGCCCATCAGGCAAAACAAGATAACTAGTTCCTACAACTTGTCACACCCGGACATCGCGGTGACCCGTTAAAAATTAAGGTTCTTGATTTGAAAAAGAACAGATATCTGATATCTTGTTTTTTTAGGGAAAAAGGTCTTGTTCAAGAAGTCACCACCTAGTTTTATGGTCACTAGAAATCCGAACTGGTCAACATAGATTCTATGGTACGGGACTGGTTACGCAAAAAGGAAGATGTTATTACCCCTTAAGCGTCCCACTTGAGGAAAACTGCATTGCTGGTTTTGTCTAAAATTGCTAATAATTTGTTCTCCATTTTCTTCTTTTATTCTTCTTTTCATGTTCCTGACTATGGCGTTAGTGAATAATTTCGCAAAAAATGAATTTGAAGAAGAAATTTTCTATGTCATTTTTTATTGTTTAACCTTTATTATCATTTGCCCTTATTAGATGGAAATAACAGACATTGCATAATAAATTTTGTGTTTAACAGTACTGGCCCGTAAATTGAGCATATGACTAAAAAAAATACAAAACACAAAGGAAAAAAACAAAACAAAGTGCGAGGGGATTACAAATAAAACAACGAAGATCCCCAAATATTTTTAAAATTTTCTGATATCAAAAAGGGGCTCGTTTGGCCAAATATTAACTAGAATGAGCATAAAAATTATGACCAAGGCATAAGGGTGTATTTTTGCCAAACACCCTTAGCAACACAAGTTGGGCCGGCTGGGCTTAAAGCCTAGGCCAAATCCATTTTTTTTTTTTTTTTTTTGGGCTGGGCTGAACCCAGCCTGGTTATTGGCCCAAACCAGTGACCCGGCTGGGCAAAGCACACGTGAACTTGTTCACGTGCGCATGGCATAGTGCGAAGATAATTAATTACCTTTGCACAGTGCTAAATGCACTGAAGATTAAAAAAGAATGAAAAGGGAGAGGAAAGCTTACCTTGCTGGAGATTGTTCTTGAGATGAACAAGCGCGAAGGGATGGCCACCGCGCAACGACTAACCCAATATTCCCTGCCTCTGTATGTTCTCTTCTTTTCTTGTTTTGTTTTTTAGGTTTTCTTTGGTAATGACCTCCTTCACCCGTTTGTGCATACACTGAGATCTGTATTTATAGTGCTAGAGTCCCTTCGTGTGTGAGAAACAAAGTTTCAATCAAACTCATTCTTTTCTTTGAAGTTTGAATTTGATTAAGAATCAAATTTGAAAGCGGATAACTATCATTATCTTGAAGACAAGGATTATCTTAAAGATAAGGATAGAATGACAAAAACACATTGTAGTCCCTAGTTTTCACGCAAGTTGACAAATCACACTTTTCATCAAAATAAATCTCTGATATTTTAATTTTACATTTTAAATCCTGTAAAATTAAATTAAAAAAAGCCAATGAGCCAAAATTGGGTTACAACACAACTAGTTCTTATAGCTAATGCAACAACCTTTACTTCATTACTGAGTCGTAGGTCCACTTTGCCTTCAACTAATCTTCTACTTTTCTTTAATTCCTACATGCAATTGCAAATGTGAAAACCATATTCGATTAGAAGAATTGGGCCTTTTTCCTTCTTAAAGGCCCCTCTAGTAGTCTAGCATATTAAGCAATTCTGGTAATGTAATATCCAATTTATTCATTTGATATTTCATAATAAATTGTGAAAAGCTTTGGGATAATGAATGCAATACCAAATCAATATTTAACTAATGGTCCATGACAAAACCATTCAACCATCAAATAAAAACACAATCACATTGGTTTTTAATATTCATAATCATCCATCATGCATAAAAACATTTTAATATCATGATTAATTACATTGCATGCTTCAATTCTAATTATTTGCTTTATATGCTACTATAAAATAATATTTCTAACACTTAAAAATATTCAATCAAATCTAATTATATAATGTTTTAAACAAAACAAATTTTATTTAAGATAAATTCCATGAAAAACATTTTTTTCAAAATTTAATAAGAACATTAATCACATTAAAATTCTTATTAATATCCTAAACTATTTTAGGATTAATTAAATAAAATATTTTCCGACTTAAAAACTCTTATGACTTTAGAAAAAAGTATTTTTTCTAAATATTATTTAATTAAACCATTTAATTAAATTATAACCCCATTAGGATATGAAAAAACTCAACTATTTTGAATTAAACATTTTAATTCAATCCTAATCTAATTAGGAAAATTAATTATATAATTAATTTAATTTAGGGTTTCAATTTTAAAATAAAATTGTTATTTTATATATGGAGGGCTAAAATCATAATTTCAGTCCTAAATATACCCAAGTGTAATTAAATATAAGTTGGTGGGGAAGAATTGTAATTCTATCCCTAAAAAACCCTAAAAAAGGCTACAGGGGTATAATCATAAATTATACCCCTTCTTCTTCTTCTTGCTACTGCAACTGTTGCTGCCAGTGTAGGCTGCCATATCAGTGTAGCTGCTGCCATTGCACCTGGTGGCAGTGCAGGGCACCAGCCCTCGCACTGCCCTAGTCTGGCGCTACACACAATGCATATGGATGTGCCTGACACTGTCGTGGCCTTCTACTAGTGGCAATTGAATGTGCACTTAGCAAAACCAGGAGCGCCAGCCACGATGGCATCACCGCCGATGGCTGTTGCAACCACTTTATTTTTTTATATTTTTTTAAGATGTCGGCCAGATTCAAGAAATTCAGCCAGATCTGGCCGGAACAGTAGAGAATATCCTTTAAAAAAAATACAAGAGAAAAAAATAATTTTGAGAAAAATAATTTTGCACATAAAATTAATTTGAAATTAACACCTATAATAATTAAAAAATGTAAACAACAATCCTAATTGTCCAATGATGACTTTGATATCACTGTTGAGTTCATGAATATCATACACGTAGTGAAAATAATAAAACAAAAGTATTCAAGAGTCTCTATTATCCTGTTAGATAGATCTAGAGTTGTTTAGGGATTTATTACCTGAAAATCTAATCTTCTTTGAGTTTGATTAATTCCTTAAAGACTGGGTTGTCGTAAACCACAAGTCGTCTAATTGTCCAGCCTCCAACAATAATCCACATGAACCACTAGTGAAAAATCTCCTAAACCCCTATTTAGGAGAAAAGAGTTGTTATATCTAGAGTGTTAACTCTTTAATCTGTAACTTACGTAGTTTTTTTTTGTTTAACAAACAACCCAAAAATAAGAGGCATAACTTATTATTTATAGGGAAATATGAAAAACCCTATAAATAGATAAAATATCAATTTGTTCATTGAATAATATTCATTATTTATTCAGGAGAATTTTTGAAATTGACTCATTCAAGTCCTTACTTGATTTTTCTAGGTTTAGAAATATAATCCATGTACTAATTATATTCTAATTCTTAATTTCTAAAATATATTTTAATCAAGTTATACATAATGAAATCATCCTAGTTTAATTTATGTCTAATGATTCTTAATGTGTGTGACCCATTAGGTTCCTAATATTTTGGCCCAAATATAAATTATAATTTTAATGAAATAGAATTAAATAATTTAATTTATTATCAATTTAATAATTGATTAATTTATATTTGAAGATCGGATGCATCGCCTAACAACGTGTAATGATCCCCCAAATATTAGAAAAGTTATTAATGGTTTATCTTAACCTTTCAGTGACAGGTTTTTTAGTGTAATTATCATCCTTTCATCAATAATTTCTTGATTTAACTTAAAACATGGAGTATGTCTGCCATGTTAAATCATGTTTGTTCTTTACATGATAGTCATTGATTGTTTGAATAAAATTTGAAACTTTTTTCAAATATCATTTCACCTTGACCAAGGATTTCTCAATCAATACAATTTAAAAACAGATGAAACATTTTTTCTAATGCACCTAGGGTGATAAATCTTTGCTTGATCACTCAAGTACCTTTATATAGTTCATGTTATACTCAATATTTACCCCTTCATTACCTCGATTAAGATAACATGTAACAGGATCAAAACATAATGTTTTTTATATAAGATAACTTAGTGATCTCAATCTAAAGATCACTTACACAATCATCACGTGAGACTTTTCATAGACATAAGTGATCTCTCCATATGGAATTCTTATGTGGGTCAGTCCAGTGTACATGTCTTATAACAAGCACCTACATATTAGTTTTATGTATCTATTATACCTCACCTTATAAGAATAGTTGTTTCCTTTCATAAAGGAAAGAACATAAGATGTATCAGTCTCAACAACTTTAATAGATGTCTAGTATTTAAGAGAACATCGACAAGAAATATTTTAGGAACAATATTTTGATGCAATATGAATCTCATTAGCGGTAATCATTTTTGGTTCGGTTCAGTTTTTATTAAAAAAAAGTAACCAAACCAATTTTTTTTTTTTAAAAAAAAACCGCAACCAAACCGAAACATGTTCAAACCGACCGATTTTGCTTCGGTTCTATTCGGTTTTTTTAAGACAAACCGATTCAAACCGGTTTGGCTCGGTTTTTTCAGGTTTGCTCGGTTTTGGCTCGGTTTTTTCACGGTTTAGCTTAGTTTTTTTTCTAGTTTTTTTCGGTTTGGGCTCGGTTCGGTTTTTTCAGTTTCAGGCTTATAAAACCGTAACCGAACCAAACCAGTCGGTTTTTTCAAAATTTTAATCAATTTAATCAGTTTTTTTTTCACGGTTTGGTTTTTTCGGTTATTTTTTTTCCGGTTTTCTCGGTTTAATCGATTTTTTAGTTTTTTTGCTCACCCCTAAATCTCATAATTATAAGAACTTTATAATTTTCTTTGCAAAATATTTTTGTCCCATGGACTTTATCTCTAGATTCATTAATCTAATATTATATGAATATTAAAGATAAATTAAGCATTTATTAATAATAAATATGTATTTACATGAATATAATAATGTCACGTGTAACCAATCGATTGACTACATGGCATATTAAATTAACAAAACGCATGATATAACATATTTAAACTTGAAATAGCATTGAATAACATAATTAAAACATCATAGTTAAGTTACATTGTAGCTTTAGAAAAATTAATTATTTCATGCTTAAACTAAATGAACAAAAAAAATTATGTAATTTAAACATAATAAAGAGAAAAAGAAAAAAAATGAAAAACCTTTATGATATTTTTTTAATTCCTTAATTTTCTCTAATAAATGCTTTCATCTTTGGGTTATTTAAGACCCCAAAGTCTTTCCCCTTTTTTTTTGTTGTTGTAAAATCTCCCTTAAATACTTCTTTTCCATTTCATTTTTTAAAATAAACAGAGGGCTAGCTATCATGGTACCTTCCCATCAGCAACTTGTGTAACACTTGCATTGAAAATTTCTCAACAATAATGCATGTTGATTTATCAATAATTTTTTCATAGCTAAAAGAATCATATGATATGGACATCAGTATCATGATTTATGTCTAAAATATTGAGACATGATTTAAAAAATTTAGAAAGGAAACTCCCCCTTTTTTAATAAGACTTAATCATTTATTTTTTATATCTTACGTCTTTAAAACTCTTATTGTCATTATTTTATTAACTCCTACATTAAATAAACTAAAACATAATGAAATAAACTAAAACTATCCAAATCAAGAGAATCAAGCATGAAATGATGCATAAAAGGTATGAATAAAACATATCAAAATTAAGCATGTTAGTCCACTTCAGTTTTACTTTTAGGATAACTTTTAGCCCAAACATTCGTTGGCTTGATTTAAATTAGAAGTCAAAAGGATCTTGACTCATGTGCACTGCTTATTGACATCTTTGGTTTATTTGGTGTCGATGTTTGAGAGAAAATGATTTGTAAATAATGGTTTTAGTAGGTGCTTTTTTTTTTTCCTAGTGGGCTCATTTGATTTTGTATTTTATAAAAGTAGTTTTCTTTTTTTGGTACTTGGAGAGGTTGTGCATTCACTAAACCTCTGACTTCTAGACTCATTTCAATTATGTCATTGCTTTGTTCAACTATTATTCTTTCATCCTTTTCCTCCTCTTAATTGTTTCTTCTCTTTCCTTTTTCCCATTTCATCATTGGTTTTTGCATGATAAGTAACCGTAGTTAGAATACAAATCATCATTATTTCTCAGTGGTGTGCTTATCCTTGACCAAGTTGGGTTATTCTTATTCCCTTTTGACCTTTTATTTATACTCACTTCAATTGTCTCTTGTTTGATTTTGAGTGGTTTCTCATAACTAGATATATTTTCTCTTATTGTCCTTAAGGTTGTTTATAAGGGTATTATTTTACAATTTGCACAATTAACATGATTGAGTTTCAACATCATTTTGTACTTTAATGTTATGGGTTTGCAAGTTGTAGCTTTATTTGCTTTTTGTGGGAGAGCATTGGAAATTATTACCATTTCAATTGTTGGGCCATGGTTTTCTTCTTTCTTGAAAAAAATACTTTATGCCTCATTTTTTGTTATGATTTTTCTCTCTCTTCAAAAAATACTTTATGCCTCATTTTAGGTTATGGTTTTTCTCTCTCAGCTTTCATAATGTTCTTTCTCTTCCTCACGAAGAGTTTTCTCAAATTTTTTATTCTCTTTTTAGTTTCTCTTCTCATGCTTTTTGCATAGGTTTTCTTTTTATTTTTGCTGATTTTTTTTGTTTGATTATCCTTTGCTTTTCTCTATCATTTCATTCTTTATTTAGGCCTTTCTTATATTTATTATATGGTTTGGTTGTTTTTTTCCAACACTATTCATTATGCTCTTAACCTTTGTTTTGCTATGTGTTGAGTTTTCTATGTCATTGTTTTATAACAATTTTTTTTTTTGCTCTTTGTTTGTGTCATTTTATAATAGTAGGGTCTTCATTGAGATACTTACTCTTTGGTGCTATCTTTTCTTTTCTATCTTTTTTTTTTGGGACTATTTTAGCCTTGTTTTTAATGCTAACCATGTTTTTTCCTCTCTCTTCTTTTTTTTTCTTTTTCTGATTATCTATTGCACATTTTCTCCTTATAGATTTGGTTCTTTAGAGATAGGACCAAGAGTTAATTCTAGAGGGGTGTGAATAGACCTTGATAGGATATAATAAAATCATAAAAAAAAAACTTATGACCAAAAGAACAAATAATATATAGGTAATATGTAAAGATGATGAACTTGCAAGATATAATCACAAGGCAAAACAATAAAGAGTGTAAAGATAGGAAGATCAAACACAACCACATGTCATGGTTCAAATACACTTACATTTAGTCCATAAGTTATACTTGAGATTTTACAATCCATTATACATTTTTATTTGCATGAGCGACAAACAAGTCTTTTATAACCTTTAATCTAGGCTTGACCTGGGTGTTGATCTCACCTTAACAATAAATGTCTTAATAAGAGATAAGTTACTTAGATGCTTATACTCACTGAAACATTGAATCAAAGTTAAGCACAATAAAATAATATGAAAGATTTCAAACAATTAAGCTCTATAATGATTATGCAAGTGTTTCTCTCACTTTCTTATCACTATTTCATATGTTTTGTGGTGTTTATATTGTATAAGAATGAAGGGTATTTATAACGGATTCAAATAAATAGTTGTTATTC
Organism: Populus simonii; assembly: GCA_007827005.2. NCBI lineage: Eukaryota > Viridiplantae > Streptophyta > Magnoliopsida > Malpighiales > Salicaceae > Populus > Populus simonii. The sequence continues at coordinate 6,055,431 of CM017478.2, forward strand.
CATGTACGAAAGTAGTTATTGAATAAAATTTTATCAAAATAAGCAAGATTTTGCTCAAATTTTACTTGATCAATTTTGCTTTTATTTTGTTGGTCCTCTCCTTTTCTTTTAAGATCAAAACTTGATTTTCTCAAGGTTACCCTACCCAACTCTGTTCATCGTTCATTAATCTGAATAATATGCATGATCCTCATAAGATCTTTTCTAATATAATTTGAGAGCATCATGGTTATAATCAGACATATTTAATCATTCTACAATATAGTGCAAAAATTAAACATATCTCAATCACTTAGAGCTCCGAGATTTTTACTTTAGGAAATAAATTTCAAAGATAATACTTCATTGACTTGTGAATCATATAATCTCCTTCCATGCTTGTAAAATATTGTGTTTCCATACTTGAAATTTCATGGTAAGAAAGTGTAGTCCAAAGTTACTTTCACTTAGCTTAATCACATGCTAGATATAACCTTAGATAATTTTAAGTATAATAATTTCATTTAGATTAAATTACTTTGTTAGTTCATCAAAATTAAAGCTTATAATACTTGGTTCAACAATAGGTTGATTTGGCTCTCTCATGATTTTGTTAATTTCTTTTATTATATTGTTGTCGTGCTTTGTTGGAGTTTCTTTATGTGGTTCTCTGGATTTTGTAGTTGTACTACCTTTTCCCCTTCCTCCCCTTCAATATTTTTATGTTGTCCTCTCTTTGATGATTCTCATATTTTTATTTTTATTTTTTACTTCTGTCTTTTTATGCTTAATTATCACATATTGGTTCTGTTTTTTATCGAACCTAACAATATCATTGTTTATATTCTCTACTTTCTTTTTATGCTTGGTTATCCATGTTTAATTTTTTTTGTACTGCTTAATGTTTTCAATTTTGTTATTCATTGTAACCATTTTTTCTCTTTCTAGCATGTTTTTCATCCCTCCTATTGCACGTGAGCGATGTCGCGGCGATCGTCCACTCTTTTTGTATGGGTAATCAGGAAAATGGGGTAAACGAAGATTCTTGTCTTTTGTTAGTGAAAAAAAAAGAACGAGAGTCGCCACCTAGTTTTTTGTTACTAAGAACCATAGTTGGTCTTAGAGATTGGGCACGAGGACTTGTTGCGTAAAGAAAAAGTATTATATATATATTAGGAATACGTGTAGGTTATATTAGGATTACATCTTACGTGTAAGTTCGTAATTATAGATATTGAAAGAAAACCAAAATAATTTTTTGTGTTTTTTTTTTTAAATATTGGCCTAGTTCTCTTGGCTTTAATAAACTGGTTATTAAAGCCAAAATATATGCTAAGATATTTTTTGAATTTTTTTTTGTTTTGTGAAAATATTATATGATTTTTTTTTTTTATCTTTGAGGGACTTGGTCGTATGCATAAAAACAAAACTTATCTTTCAGCTACTAAGGAAAAGGAATTCTTGGACTTGGAATGAGGAGTGTGAAGAGGCATTCAATAAAATCAAGAACTATTTACAAAGTCCATCTTTGCTTGTTCCTCGTGCATCAGGAAGACCTTTAATACTATATCTAACATTGACTAAGACAACTATGAGATATGTATTGGGTCAGCATGAAGAAACCAGGAAAAAAGAAGGGGTTATTTATTACCTAATTAAGAAGTTCACCGAATGTGAGTCTAGATACACGGTAATAAAAAAAAGCTATGTTGTGTACTGGTATGGGTGGCAAAAAGATTATGACATTATATGTTGTATCACACCACTTGGTTGATTTCAAAAGTGGATCCATTGAGATATATCTGTAACAAGCTCTATCTCTCAAGTCGAATTGCAAGGTGACACGTTTTGTTAGCAGAATACGATATAGTGTATATGATGAGAAAGGCCGTAAAAGAAAATGCAACTGCTAACCACCTAGTTGATAATGCTGTTGAAGATTATAAGCCATTGGATTTTGATTTCTCTGATGAAAATGTACTAACAATAGAGGAAGAAGAAAATATGTCAAATCGATGGACCATGTTTTTTGATGGAGCGGTGAATGTATACTGTAATGGGGCCAGCGGATAATAAACTGTCCTAACAAAAAGAAGTATTCAGTTTTAGTTAAACTGAACTTTGAATGCACAAACAATACAGCTAAGTATGAGAGAGAGGGAGAGAGGCGTTGCAGGGGAGAAAAAATTCTTCTTCCCTTGCTTGTGCGCGTCCAGGGAAAGAAGAAGCACAATGTCGTTCAAAATGGCACCGTTCGGTGCTTCTCTCTCTTTCTTTTATGTGAACAGTGCATGAAACGACATCATTTTGAATAAAACACATCGTTTTATTTAAAAGAAAAAGGCACCAGAATGTGTTAATTTCCAAATCAAATCAGTCCTCTATTTTTTATTTGTACAATTAAGTCCTCAATTGCAATTTTAATTTTAAGAATCAGTTCAATTGCGTCCCTATCAAAATTGGATGTCAGCCCTAAAGTTGGTCGCCTTTTTCCTTTCCGTCCTTGGTCTCGGATTTATGCAATTTGACCCTCAATTGATCAATAAACTTTTGATTTCTTCAATTTGGCCCCTGATTCGGTCAATTTTAGTCCCTCTATCTATGTGTCTTTTCCAGTTTGGTCTTTAGTTTTGAATTTCTTCAATCAAGTTCTTAATTGACCATCAAACTTTAATATTTATGCAATTAAGCCCCTGATTTGATCAAATCAACTCTTAAAAATTATAATTTGACCCCTGAACTTTAATTTCTTCCAATTAAAGTCTAAATTGACTTAAAAATCAATTTTTCTTACAATCAAATCCTCCATAAATTCAATTAAACCATAAAATTTAATTGAGTCCTTAAACATTTGATTTTGAACTTTTCTTCCTTAAATGGAATTTTTTTGTCAACGGGGCTCTCATTAGTCAAAAATATACTATCAAATTTTAATCTTTGTATTTTTAAACCTCCTTAACCAATTTTTGACCATTTTCTAGGCGCTCTGACATCCTCTTCTCACTACTATTATTTTTTAGTTTTCTTCAGAATAGTTTTTTGACTTTTTTTGTATTTTTTCCTTTCTGTGTGGGGACCCAAAAATAAATAACAACACCTCCCTTGCAATGTTTATAGTTGTGAGTGTGCTTATTCCATTGTCTCGTGCGTTCTTTTTTTTTATTTGGTGAAAAGTCATTTATTTTCTCTCTTGAACATTTTATGTGTCATCATTTGCCTTTTCCCAGCCCTTCTTTTGAGGTGGTTTTTGCATTTTGTGTTATGTTGATTCCGCTTTTTGTTTGTTGGTTTCATTATGTTCTTTTATTTTATTTTATTTTGTTATGGAAAGTCATTTATTTTCTCTCTTTAACATTTTATGTATCATCATTTGCCTTTTCTCAACTCTTCTCTTAAGGTGGTTTTTGCATTTTGTGTTATGTTGATTCCACTCTTTGTTTGCTGGTTTCATTATGTTTTTCAGTCTTGGCTAGGATGAGATTTGGGAGTAAATTGAAGAGCCGTTAAAGAATTGAAGGCCAAATGAAAAAAAAGATGTCTGAATCTAGGACTAAATCAAAAGTTGTCATGCACTAGTGAGTGAGGAAGTTGCCGCGTTGAGGTGACACATGCAACTTCTTTGGAGCTTCAATGGTAGCCATCTTTGGTATCATTGAATCATCTTGTCAAGGACTTCACCATAAAGTGATGTGTGTCGATAGCGAAGCTCTGACATGACTCCAAATAATCTTGTCATCTTCTCTCGTTTCTTTTCCTATCTATTTCCTTTTTTTCCCCTTAATTTGTGAGCAACAACTGGAAAAAAAAAAAAAAAAAACTATTGTGATTTATAGTGTTTTGTATATGTATGCACAATGAAAATATCATTAGTTTTAGTTTATTTTATAATTATGATTTGTAATGTAATGTAATGTACAGATTACTAAAGTGCACGACACACTAATTTGTTTAACCACACTACCTTTTGAATTTTTCAAAAATACACAAACCCCCTTCATTGTTTCCGTCTCCAAAAACATGTTGGTCTTTGCACTTAGCTTTGATAACATGCTCCCGTATGTCCAGAGAACAAGGTCTGCTAGATAATGGCTCAAAATAATATAAGTTTTTTTTTTCCAAGTGCTGCGATGGAAGTTGGTTCCGAACTGTAGGGTAATGTCTCTCTAACGCCTTAGCTTTTATGTTGAGCTGGGGTGTTGACATCCTTTCATAATTCACTTGCATAATTTCGAACGAGATGGATTACCAAAAGTTCAACACCCTTTAATTTAATCATGTCGTTTCTATAACAAAATCGATGTATTATCTATTTCATCGAAATGAGAGGAATAAAGAAACTTGAAAAATCATAGATATCAAAGCAATTGGTGATGGTGTAAGAAGATAGCTACAGTTAAAGAGGATGGAGAGGAGATGAGATGGCTTAGCGTAGGTCCTTATGTTAAATGACAATTTTAGTGGATTGAATGACAACTTCATACTTTAACGTCTGGAAAATCTGAAAGTTATGTGGTTAGATAAATTAGTGTTTAAGCAATTAGGCTAGGTTTTAGTGGGTTCCGATCAGGTTTAAGCTGGTGCCCATCAGGTTTCAGGTCCTCAAACTAAACTGCTCCCGACAAATCTCTTCATATAAACTCTCAAGATAAAGAGAGTTCCAGGCATATACACATCACTTCATATATCCCTTGAAGGTCTATGCTTCATCGCTTTCATGATTTCAGCACGACATGAGCATGTTGGCTTGCAAGTTTGCGACGTATCTCAGGCCATATCGATCCTGCACTACCCGAAAGTGCCATGTGGGCGGGCAATAAATAGAACGGAGCAGTTACTAGGGTTCTAGCGACAACCTATGATCATCAAAGTTTCATTTTACGACCCAGAGCACATTCTATTATAACAGTAGACCCCTCTCACTGTCAAGGATTTTTTTTTTTATCTTCTGCAATCCCACAACAGCTGCTTGGTAGCCAGGAGAACATATCGTGGATGCCTGATAGAATCCAAATACAAAATGTCCGACGAGTTTAATACCCAGAGCCTGTCTTGGTGAGGAGCCATTCCTTCAGAACTTATTAAAGATCAGTGAAGTTACATTGCATCTCTCCTTGATTTGATTAAACCATAAAGAAGTTCAAAAAGACTAGATAGCAGGTGGCCATGAAAATCGAAATTGCAAATCAAAGAGATTGGTAAAGTGATTAAACACGTTTCTTTGATTACAGAAAACAAAACAAAACAAAGCTGCTCAAACAAATCAGAATACTAGGTGGACATGATAGAGAAATTGCAAACCCAGGAAAAAGATAAGAAATTATCCTCACCAATGTTGGGAACATTGAGCTTCTCTTTAAATCCATTTGTCAAATTTGACAACAACCGATTATAATAATTTTCCAACAAAATACGACCATCCTACTGTCACCATTACTCTTTTAGTCTCTGATTGAAAGAATCTCCCTCTCAACTTCGTGAGCCAGGCCGAGCTGGACCCAAGTAATTTGTAACCAATCCCATGATTGCAAACCTAGTTTTCAAACATGTTAGAAACCAGTAAGTAAAATAAAAAAGGAAAATCAAATCCTTTCAGAATCAAACTCAGTGTCTTGTACTGCTGGATCTATGCTAACAGAACAAGGTTATCATATAAACACACACAGAGAGAGATATATTGAAAAAGAGAGGACTTGAAAACTCATTGAACCCCGTCACATGTAGTTTAATTCTATTTTCTGACAACATAGACTTCTAGATAGTTGTTGATAGAGTGAAAACCCAATAATAGCATTTTGTAATAACTCGCCACTCACATAAACAGCTGTACCATTGCAGGTATCCAATTCTTCAACACTCATACATGAGAACCCTTGTTTTCTTCACTTACCAAATAAAATCACCAAGAAATCAGGAGTACCTCCCTTGAACCACATTATGCTCTTTCAAAGTGTTCAATTACGGAAAAATGCGGGCAAGATAAGAAACAACCAAAATAGAGTACATGGTGAAGCAAAGAAGTGTTAAAGGGGATCCCAGAATTACATTCTGATAAACTCTGATTATAATCAACGACAACTACTTCATCCTAGTGAAACTTGAAGACCCTTTCCAGAGGTTAGACATGGTGTATGGTTGTTCTTTTCTAGCATCTATGGGCTAATCTGGGGATGCTTGGAACATCTAATCTAAGAGGACCATAAGGTTATTTCATTTTAAAATTGAAGATTTTAGGTCAGAACATCCACCTATATGTATCCAGGTAATTAATAATTTATGCTCAAACATAACAGTTCATGATTTTATTTAAAATACCACAATGGCAGTTGAACACTAGCAATTGTACTCCTAAACTTAAAAAAAATGCAGTCAGAGTAGAAGTATTGAATTGAAAATCAATTTGGAGTACATTTAACCCATTATACACAAACCAAATTATAGATCACAGTATTAAAACTTCTCCTATTTTACCTCAAATTATACATGAAACAATAAAAGTAAAGGTACACAATGAGACAAAGGAGCAGTGACATAAAAACCTTGCCAAATTCTACTTATCATCTTCCAGAAAAAGAAATGTATCATCCTCAAGTCATAAAGGATAATAGAAATAATCTGAAAGCACCTGCATCCCCGTTATGATACATCTCCCACCACTATCAATCTACTAAGAACATATAAAAACAAAAACTTGGATTGTGTTTACTATCAGACAATAGCTTCTTTTTGTTTCCATCTCTAGTTTTCATATTTATTGTGAAAAGATCTCTCCATGTTACGTTAAGAAAACATGTTTACTAAATACAAATTCGCCAAAATAGAAAACAAGGACTTTGTTTGACTTAAATTGAAAAAAAAAATGACCATAAAATATTACGTGCACCAAGACCATTATTTTCACAGAGGAGAATTTTGAAAATAACTTTTTTAATGTTTTTCAATTTTCTAGAGAAAATAATTTTCATTTTCAATTAGTTAATGCAAAATTCTTTAGTTTAATGTTCCCTACAAATTTTTTCTAGAAAACTAAAAACTTGAGTAAACTCAACCTTGGACACTCCATTTAGAATCACCATTAATGCCACAGGGCAACAACCATTAATCCTCTTCCTCCACTTACACCAAAGCCCTTTCTCTCCAAAAGCTATTAAAGAAAACACTTATTTGATCAGTTCATGAGCCTTCTCGAAGTCTAGTATAAAAAACACAAGAGTGTTCTTACACAAGAAACAATTGCATTCAAAACAACAAAGTTCTGGTATCCCAATCCAACATGTCCAGTTCAAACTTCTAAGAGCACTAGCTGACTAAGCTCAGGAGCAAAAACATCTAAGATATCCCATTTCCCTTTGAAGTCCTTGAATTCAAGCAATGTCAAAGGAAACTATAGGTTAGAACTGCTAATTCTCAACAGAACAATGCTTACAGTCCTACAGTGACACCAACCTATGATTAGTAACCTTTCAAAAATCTTGCCAGAATAATCCCCTTATCCCTTTCACATTGGGTAGTTCCATAGGTTATAGATATGAGAATCAACAGCAGTTTATTCTTACCAATTAGCCTAGTGCAAGAACTCTTCTTGTAAAACCCAGTATCTATAACTAGTTTTGCTTTGAAAACCAACCATGCATCCAAAGTAGGGTTCTTACATAAATTAAGATCATCTTTTGGTAAGAGAGCTCTTTCAGACCCAACAAGTATTTTTGGAGTTTCTCTAGTGAAATACATTAATTGATGCAAAAGAGCAAGGTTCTCTTACTCAGATTATGTGATCCAAGGACTTAACACTGTTTTAGAACTTTTGACTTGGCAAATTGAGACAACCAAGGCAGAACTTAAAGCTACAAAGCATATCTAAAAATTAACAGAAACACAACAGCTTGACTTGACCACTTCATGATAAAATGGTAGGAGTGTGTTCCTTTTTCAGATAAATATCAATGCCTGAATAGTAGACAAACCCATGACCTTAAAAAGGCTTACTTCCTTGCCCCCCTACATTTTGGAAAAGATCTCCAAGTATATGATAATGACACTGACTAGCATTTAATGACCTTCATAAATGCTATGTATTAGTCTTGTTCGATCTTTATATCTATCTATCTATAAACAGGACAAAGTTTTTTTTAAAAAAAAATCTAGCCCTCAACTCAGGAAAATCACATAATCTAAACAAGAGGATAAAATCAAGGGTGAACTTACATGGATGCCATGGAAATCTGCTTAAGATCATTTTCCATATTCCTCATGTTTGAGAGAGATTGGGCACAGAATATGAGAGCAAGCCACGAGCACAGCTTGTACTGCCAGCACCAAACATCAATCAACTTGTTAGTAGCAGTATTAGATGATTAGATTGGATTAGATTAGATTAGATTAAAAATGTGCTGAATAAATAAATGAATTTAATTAATTACCCTAAACATGACGCCTGCCACTCCGAGGATAACCGCAATGAAACCTGAGTAATCAACGGGTAGATCCTGCGGTGAAACCATTGGTGCAACAAACGGTTTCGCGGCCAATGGCTGCCGTGGATCGTTCGCCGAAGCCGAGTTGTTGTTGTGCGATGACATCTGTCTCTTTCCCGATCTAGAGAAACAATTATCAGTGAGTTGATTACTGTGTTTACGATTTATGTTGACGGAAGGGGTAAATTGATGAAGTAATTGAATTACGGCCACATCATCCGAAGGTCTCTTCAGATTTAAGGTGTTTGTTGAGAGTGTTTTCTAGTTCGGCCTGATTCATTAATGAGGCCTGGCACAAATCAGGACAGTGAAAAAACCGAATTTTTTTCTTAGAACGACGTAGTTTTAGAAGCTTTTTCTTAAGGAAAAAAATATCAAATTTTAGATTAACTTGTATCAACTAATCTCAAATGATCCGAACCTTAAACTAATGACCACCTAGTCCAAACTTAACTAATCTTTTAATGATTTTTTTTTTAAGACATAAAAAAAAAATTAATGCATTTCTTTATCTTAATTATAGTTGTCAAAGCCTAGAATTTGATGTAAAAAGGATTTGGGAATTGAAAAAAAAGAAAAAAGAAAAGGGGAGGGCCTTAAGTTATCACATTAACTTTGATTAATTATTTTTTTATCAAAATATTTTCATTTTATTTCTTAAAAAATATTTCTCGGTGCTAATCCGGTTGAGTTTGGATCGGGTTTGACCGAGTCAATCACATGTCAACTAGTCAGGTCAATTGTATTTGTCTGAGTCAATATCTTTTCTTATTGAAATTAAAACTTGGCCAGGATTCAGAAGTTTAGTTTTTGAGTATTTGTTGGAATGTTTTGTGGGGTAAGTTAGGAACTAAACTTCTATTTTTTACTACTTGTCATCCACAAATAGATAGTCAAACTGAAGCAGTAAACAAGATTTTAACTCAATTATTAAGAGCTATCATTGAAAATAATCTTAAAAATTAGAAAGATTGTTTGTCATTTATTGAATTTACATATAATCGTAGTTTGCATTTTATTATTGATTATTTATCATTTAAGATTGTTTATGGTTTTAATCCTTTAACACCATTATATTTTATTCATTTACTTGTCGATGAAAAGGTTAGTCTTGATGGTAATCAAAAAGCATAAATGATAAAAGACTTACATGCAAAGATGCAACAACAGATAAAGAAAAAGAATGAGCAATATAAATTCAAGGCTAATAGAGGATGCAAATTAGTAAAGTTTAAACCAAAAGATTAGGCTATGGTGCATATGAGGAAGGAAAGATTTCTTGAACAAAAGAGGTCAAAATTAATGCCTCGATAAGAAGGACTTTTTTTTAGATTGTAGAGAGGATTAATGACAATGCTAAGTGGATCTACTATGTGAGTATATTGTTAGTGTTACATTCAATGTTTATAATCCCTCTTTATTTGATGTAGGAGATGATTCGAGTATGAATCATTTCGAGGAGAGAGCGAATGATGTGATCCAAGCAACACCAAGAGGTTCGTTAGAAGTTCTAGATGGTCTCGTGACAAGACTTAAGGTTAAGAGGTTTAAAGAGACTTTCAATGGATTTCTTCAAGACATGTGGGTTAAGCTAGACTTCAATAAGATATTAAATAATGAATAACAAACCTTGATTAATTTAATTCATGTTTAAGAATGACTTATTGATGGGCATTCAGACCTTACAAAAAATTTAGATTAAGAAGATTCAAATTTGGTAGTTTTGAACTTTCTCTATTGTTTTGGTCATAACTAGAGATACAAAAAGAATTTAATTTATGTTCTAGTTTTTTTTAGAAAGTAGAAGCTTTTCGGTGATATACAGCACACCTTTTAATTCATTAAGACTAGAGATAACCACGCATTTGAAGTTAGGTTACGATTCTGCCAGCAGATTACAAAAACAACTTTAATCTTATTTAAATTAGTTTGGTTATTGTTTTATTTATATTTTAGTTATTATTAGGCTTTTTAGAGATATTAAGACTTTTATTTAAATTTGTGTTCATTGGATTATTATTATTATTATTATTTACTAGTTTTATTCATACGAATTAGAGATATTCTATTAGACTTGAGATTCTTTCTATTATCCATACTCTTTTACAGAGACTTATAGAGGTTAGACTATTAGACTATTTTTTAATAAAGAAATCTATATTCATGCTATCTTTTATGGCTGAATGATTCTCATACTAAGTTCTTAATTGAACTTGCAAACTTTTTGAATGATTGATCAACTTCGTTGTGATTTTATACTACTTGTTTGTGTCTCTTTATAGACGTATGGTAGGGGTGATCATTGTGCATAACTTTGATTCTCCATAACAAGTTCTTGTTAGGTCAAATTACAAACCATTCAAATCAATACACCTTTGTTAGAGTGAGCTTGACCCTATAACAAGTGTGTTGCTTTTTCACCTAGAAAAATAATGGTTATAAAAGGCTTTATCTTTGCCTAAGTTCATCACAAAGACAAAACTATATATATATATATATATATATATATATATAAAGTTTTGTCTTTAAGTCTTTATTTCCTCTAAACTCATTTATATACCTAGCTCTATTGGGTTTTCTAAATATCATACACGTAGCGTAAACAATAAAATAAAAGTATTCAAGAGTCTATAGGATTCCATTAGACTGGTTGCTTAGGGATTTATTACCTGAAAATTTGATCTTCTTCGGCTTTGAATAATTCTTTAAAGGCTAGGTTATTGCAAACCACAAGTCGTCCAATTATCCGGCCTCCAACGATAATGCATATAAACCACCAATTAAAAATCTTTTAAATCCCTATCTAGGAGAGATGGATTGTTATGCCTAGAGTGTTATCTCTCTATTTTGTGGCTCAAGCTAATTTGAAAATCATTCCCCTTAAAGTGAGCGATTCTTTTTTTATTATTATTTCAACACTTTCATTGTTTTTTAATTTTACCTTAAACTTTTATCAATTCATTTTTTTCCACATGTGTTTTAATAGTATCAGTTTTGATTTACTAAGTTAAGGTTATGTTTTAGACGTATGAGTACTTATACTTTTGTTTTTGAGCTTTTAGCATAATAAGATTTGATGAGAATTCAATTATGATAGTTTGTGTCTTTTGTTAATGTTAATTCTTTTTTTTATTCACATGGGGTGTCCGAGCCAACTTGCGCGCATTTCGACTAATCTAGACGGGTCCTGAAGTTAACGACCGGGTAAACCTCTAGTGGCCATTAATATTAGCAACCACAGGGCTTGAACTTGAGACCACAGAGGGAGCAAACCCCTTGATCCCAAGCTCTTACCACTAGGCCACTTACTAGATGGTTAATTCTTATTTATATCAAATGTATGTATGTCATACAATTTCAGCATTTAAAGGCTCATAAGAAGTTAAGAACCAAATGGCATATGATGACCCAACTTGATTTTGAATGTTTTCTTGCCAACTAGCCTAGGAATATGGTTCCCGAGTTGGATAATTGGTTAATCAATTGGTTCTAACAATCTCATCTATTCTTTCTAACCAAGGTAGTGATAGCTTATACTTGGTGCTTGATAGGTCAAGGTGGCTTGTGGCTTGTGGCTAGTACCTGCAAAAGGTCAAATTTTATGGAGGCGGAAACTCTCTAATCCTTAAATAAGTATCTTTATAAAGAGAGAAAATACAAGAATATTCTACAGAAAGATGCTCTAAAAATATATATGCAGTAAAAAATAAAGATTGTGAACCTTTGTTTTAAAGATCTCATGATGTATTTATAGCCCGTGAGTCTTATCATTTTGTGAAGAAAAGGGTTTAGAGTGTAATCTCACTTTAATAGCATTTAATGAGGGATAAATATCCCTTATATACATATTAATATTTGATGAGAATATGGTGGGTCATTGCAGGACTTTTATACACCTAAAAGGTGTAGGGAGATTAGGGTTTAAGACATCAAATATATCTAAGCCTATAAAGATTGAGTTCTTCCCCGAGGTTAGACCCAATGGAGGTTAGTCAGTCCCTTGGACATGCCAATGGAGGATGGTCATTCCCTTGGGTATGCCTAATAAAAGATGTTTGTTACCTTGGACTTGGTTAATTGTTAAGTCTAAATGCCTTGAGTCTGACATATTTGCTAAACTCACGTTGTCTTAGACTTGGCAGACTGCCAAGTCCAAGTGCCTTGGGTCTGACATGTTTGTCAGACCCACGTTACTTTGAATTTAGTTGATTGTCAAGTCCAAGTACCTTGGATCTAGTATGTTTGTCAAACCCACATTACCTTGGACTTGGCAGGCTACCAAGTTCAAGTGTCGGACATGACACACTCCTAAGCCCAAAATCATCTGGGTGTGCCCAAAGAATGAGGGTTATAATGGTTTTTTAGGCTTGTTAAAAATAGATTTATCAATAGCCCTTTAAGTTTTTGTAATATTGATACATAAATACTTGTAAAAATACTTGGTTGTTATGATGAGTTCGTTGAATTTTTATCATGTGAAAAAAGAGGTAAAAACTTTAGATGATATACTAGAGATCCTGTGTGGAGGGGCATGAAGGAAATCATACTTCAAAAATTTCCTTGAAAGATAAGAGAAAAACATAGGGAATGAGCCTGTACTTAGAAGTATTTCTAAGTGGCTGAGGGGAACTTATCAGAGGAAATCAACTCGTTTGGAGGAACTCATGTCTCCAAACTCATCGAGTATAGAGCCTATACTTAGAGAATTTCTAAGTGGCTAGTGGGAACCCAAAAAGGGTGAACATCTACTTAGCAATTTCTAAGTGATTATAGGTTCTTTGGAGAGTTGGAGCTTGTAGTTTTTCTGTCATTGTCATAGGGCTCAAAAGCCCCCCACTAAGAGTGGTGATAACATGATGTTGCTATTTGTAATTAGAAGACCAAGTTCATCCCTTGGAGAGTGGTGCATATTACATTGGATAGACTACGTTAATCCTTTAAAGATTGGTGCATATAGCACTGAGGAGATCATATTTATCCCTTGGAGAGTGGTGCATATAGCATTGAACAAATCGTATCTATCCTTTAGAGATTGGTGCATATAGCATTAAGGAGATCACATTCATCCCTTTGAGAGTGGTACGCATAGTATTGAGGAGACTACGTTCATCCTTTGAAGATTGGTGCATATAGCACTAAGAAGATCACATCTATCCCTTGGAGATTTATGCATATAGCACTGGGAAGATCACATCCATCCCTTAAAGAACAGTGTATATAGCATTAAGAAGATCACATCCATCCCTTGGAAAGTGGTGCATATAGCATTAGGGAGACTACGTTCATTCCTTGGAGATTGATGCATATAATATTGGAGAGATCACATCCATCCATTGGAGATTGGTGCATATAGCACTTGGAAGACCACGTCCATTTCTTGGAGAGTGCTGGGACTACCGCCTTTAGGGATCACCTATAAAAAATGAAAATTCATTTTGAATAAATCATCCATATTTAAGAAACTTACATTCTTATCAAGGATTATACATCCTAAGGTGATTTGAGTGACAAGTATAAGAGAGGCTCTTAAAAGGAAACATATCATGGAGGTGGCACTAAGATGTTGGCTTCGAATACCCTGATTATTTCACTTGGAAAGTCACTGACGTCGGCTATCCTTGTAAGAACAAAGAGATTCATGTCGAAGTAAACTGACCTCTTCAACTCATATATGATTTTCTATGAACTGCTTTACTTTAGACAAGCTTCTATTTGGTAAAACATAAAGTTTTCTCCAGAGAGCATGTTCTTATACTCCTTTTATTAAGGCTATTAGCTCAATCAATTCTTCCATCTTGAGCATCTCTATGTTTAATCACCTTTAATATGCCCGCGTAGACTCGACCTCTTGTTGGGCAACACTGAAAAGCTTTGTGAAGGTTTTATTAGTGGGTATGCTAGTATTAAAGCATGCCACTAGCTTTGCACATAGGTCACTAAAACCTTTAATAGAGTTTGGTTCTAAGTTGTTCTACCAAGCACACACAGATCCTTTAAAGGTTGAAGGGAATATCTTGCATATTGAGTCATGGTATTAGATGATCAACTCTAAGTTACTACGTATATTTTGCACATGCTCTATTGGGTCAGCCAAGCCATCATAGTTATCCAAACTTATATTCATGAAAAAGTAGTCCTTAGGGAGTTGAGTGTTCAATATGCGTTTGGACAAGGAAGAAACCCTCTACTGATAAGAACTATATACATTCCTATGGGTATACTTATTCCCTTGAACGTGCTCATACACAAATTGTCTCTTAGCTCTTTATCTGATGGGCTCCTAGGAGCCCGAAAGATTTGGCGTAGAACGACAATTACAATGACCATTATCCATCCCATAGTAACTAAAGAGAGTGCATTTTGAGTGTTTGCTATGTGCATGGGTGTGACAATGGCAAGAGTGATCCCTTAGAGACCTTTCATGAATATCACTATGTCTAGTCTCCTCTAGGTAGTGTGATCGTCTACGGCTCCTTGTGCAGCTGGTGGCCCTGATGCTAAGGCATTGTGTGTTGTTAAGGGTGTTAAAACTTGCTGAGATGGCAAGGTTTGATTTTTTCCTCGAGTTGTCAACATGGCCTAGGTGAGGAGTTGCACCTGACTAGTGAGTTGTTGAAACTCTTGCTAGGAAAGAGTGTCCGTGGTAACAAGTTGATTTGTCTCGCTTCTTAGCCTCGATGGGCATTAGTTGTGTGCCATGAAATGCCTTGGAAATGCTAAAAAAAAGTTTTAGAAAGAAACCGATGGCTTTTTTATCAGTTCCCACAAATAGTGCCACTAATGAAGTCCCAAAAATCCAATTAACCTAGGAATAGGGCTCCCGAGTTGGATAATCAGTTAATTAATTGGTTCTAGCAATCTCATTCATTCTCCCTACTGATAGCTTATACTTGATGCTTGGTAGGCTAAGGTGGCTTGTGGCTAGTACCTGTAAAAGATCCCTTTTGATGGAGGTAAGGACTCTTTAATGCTTAAATAAGTATCTTTTTAGAGAGAGAAAATAAGAATATTCTAGTAAAAGATGCTCTGAATATATATATGTAATAAAGAATGAAGATTGTGAACCTTTGTTCTGAAGGTCTCATGACGTATTTATAACCCATGAGTCTTATTCTTTTATGAATAGGAGTCTGGAGTGTAATTTCACCCTGATAGGATTTAATGAGGGATAAATATCTCTTACATCCATATTAATGTTTTATGGAAATATGGTGGGTCCTTAGAGGACTTTCATACACCTAAAAGGTGTAAAAAGATATTAGAGTTTAAAACGTCAAATGTAGCTAACTCTATAGAGGTTGAATTCTTCCTCCAAGTTAGACCTAATGGAGGTTGGTCATTCTAGTGGACATGCCAAGAGAGGGTGGTCATTCCCTTGGACGTGCTTAAGGGAAAATGGTCATTACCATGGACTTGGCTAACTGTCAAGTCCAAGTGCCTTGGATCTAGCATGTTTGCGAGACCCACGTTATCTTTGACTTGGCTGAATGCCAAGTCCAGGTGCCTTGGACTTGAAGGAATGTCAAGCTTAAGTGTCTTGGGTCTAGCATATTTGTTAAACTCACATTACCTTAGACTTGGTGGACTGCTAAGTCCAAGTGTCGAGTGTGACACACTGTTAAGCCCAACACGTCTGGGTCTGGCTAGCACCAATTCCAGTGTGCCCAAGACTTGACTCACTATTAAGCTCTCGTATGGTTGAGGCACACTATTAAGTCCCCACTTGGGGCAAGCTCATTCATTTAGGCATGTCCAAGGGAGGAGGGTCATAAGGGTTTTTTAGACTCCTTAAAAATAAGTTTATCACTTATGGATTCAAAATGCATGTATATGCATGAGTTTAGTTGTTGCTTCATAATGAGGCTTGAATATAACTACACTTTACAACTATTATGTGATATTTGCTCATTGTTTATATGATATTTCTATATGCTAACTTTGTTTCATAGTTATTAATTGTTTTTATTTTCCTGTATGTATATATTCATTAAAGTTCTAATGCCATTAATGTCCTAATGAATAGGATTGACTTCTTTGTTCTCTATATTTGTCCATTCAAGTTGTTATCTTTGTTTGCTTATGATTACTGGATTCAGAATAAGAATATTTTACTTCAGCTAGTTATAAATTTATTTTTTTATTATCTATATTGTTCTTATTATCATTTGCTCTTTTTTTTTAAGATCATTTTGAAGTGCTGATGTGCATTAAAGTTCTAAAGTCATTAATGTTCTAATGAATGAGATTTACTTCTTTGTTCTTTATATTTGTCCATTCAAGTTGTTATTTTTGTTTGCTTATGATTAATGGATTCAGAATAAGAATATTTTACTTCAGCTAGTTATAACTTTATTTTTTTATTATTTATACTATTATTATTATCATTTGTTTTTTCTTTTAGATCGTTTTGAAGTGTTGATATTAAAAATAAATTTTAAAAAATAAAAAAATTATTTCGATCTATTTATAAGCAAAAAATACTTTAAAAAACAATTGTTACCACAACATCAAATAGACTTTAATACCTTCAATAGAACCAAAGGTGCAACACTAATTACATTTTATCAATACTTCTAATGTCTTATGAGAGAATCAAATTTGAATTACAAATTGCTACCCCTAGAATTGATTGGGATAACATGCAAACAATTTATTACACTGATAGACTGCTACATCGATTATAGGAAAAATAACTAACCAAACCATCATTTTCATCAACAGAATGGGCAACAAAAACATGAATTACTTTCCCTTCTCCAAAGAAAAATAAAATCAAATTATTTTAAAAAAATTAATGTAAAAAAATATTTAGATGATAGAAAATTATTTATCATTGTTATTGAACCTGATTTAACAATTCAATTTTAAAACCTTTCAACTTGACTCCTTATCTAATTTGAATTTAAAATTAAAATATATAAAAATTATCTCAATACGACCTTATCAACAAAATAGGTTTAACAAAAAAAATACCAGATTAACCTTAATCAACTTATCAAACAAGTTACTCAAGTTATGGACTCTACTAATTCAAATTAAAATTTTTAAATTTATTATATAACAAAAAATATAAAAATTTATTTATCATTAACCCAATATCACATAATAAATAAATAAAAACTTATGTTAGAAAAGAAATTAACCTAGCCATAGGTTAAACAATCCAAAAGGCCAACATAAATAGTAGTCATGCCTATATTTTTTTTTCTCCACCTATTTTTTTATAAGAAATTATAATAAATAACTTGTCATCTATAACCTCAACTTATAGAGAATGTTTGAGAAAGCGTTACAAACCGCGTTTTCAAAAATTTTGAAAAAATATTTTTTTTGTTTAAAATAAAAAAAAATTATGTTTTCTGATTGTTTTGATATACTAATATCAAAAATAATTTTTAAAAAATAAAAAAAAAATTCTTTTTAATATATTTATAAACAAAAAACAATCCCGTCACCCCTATCACAATCTCAAATAAATCTTTAGCCTGCACGCCAGCCACTCAAGCTACCATACAATATTAGCACCCAAACAATTTAAAAATTATGTGAACTTGTTTGCTGTTATGTCCAGCTGTAATCTTTTTCCTTCCGTTTTCTTTTTACAAGCAGTGAGCCTACTTTAATATCAGAACTACTGAAAATGATGAAGGTAAGACTAAACCCAGATGCCACAAATCCAACAAGAGTAAAATTCTTATGTTAATTGAAGCAGAAATCTCGTTATAATTCATTTTAAAAGAGAATAGAAGAACAATATTAAGTCTGCAAACCAAACCAGGTTTGATCCTTGCAGTTATAAAATGACCAGGCTAATGAGAGATTCATACAATTGGAGATCAAGTTCTGAAAGGAAAAAAGAAAAGAAGAGTCTGCCACCACACCAGATCCGTTCTTTTTACTCGAGAAATTATTACATTAAATAAATAAAAAAGAACCCATTCATATAGTTGGCACTTTAGAAGGACAGCAATGAGCCTGCCACCACCAAAGCAGGTGCGGCCCTTCTAATCAAGGACGAATCTCTAAATTGATAAACCATTCTCTATAGAGAACTAAACCCACTTAGCATGCTGAATATTCAGTCCACTACTTACCAATTCTTTCAAGACCTCGTTTCCTTGTCCCTCTCTTCTATTTTTTTTCTCACATGGTAGTAAAGCAGGTGCAATTGCATTTAGAATGCACAACCAAATCCCTTGACATGCAAGAAATTTTACTACTTTTCACCAGATGTTTTGCCCGGCGCAGATTAAAGAGACCAAATTCTCAAAATAACTAGCGTGTGGTACTAAGAAATATGAGATATTCTTTCGACCTTCAACTTCTGAATTTAACAAGTGGATAAAAAAAAACAGAAACATGACCAAAAAATTAAACAAATTCTCAAATTAAAAGAAACATTAACAAGATCATGCATCCATGTGCCATTATCATGAATCTCCATTGAGTGCCCATGTCTGCTGTACATGAGAGAGCATGAGAAAATCTTTTAACAAGTCCGAGCATGATTAGAGTTAATAAGATCCCCAAAAGAGCATTATTCCTAGAAGTACATCCACCAGAGAGGCCAAAAATTAAAATAATAACATGAGGCATTTGTCGGGAAGACAATTGTGGAGAATTGCAACTATCCACGAAACTGACCTCGGCACCATTGCATGTTACTGGGGCTCCTGGGCAAAAAATTGCATGCCCAATCCTGGTGAAACTAAACCAATTTGTACAGAATATCTGGAAAAACGACTAGTGACATCATCATTCCAGAAATACGGGAAATTCAAGCTTTGCACCACGGCATTCATTTACCACCTCTTTCCCAAACAATCCTTATTTCATGGATAGAAACCAATTACCAAAAGATTTAAGCAAGAGCACGACTAAATTTTTTAAATGTGTAAACACCATTGCTAAATCAGACTGCACATCTGTTCTCCCCATTTACTGGAAAAAATGATGGGGAACCCCAATTTCTCTCTAGACATTCAATTTACAAGTCCAGATTATATTTCTCAAGAATGACATCAATGGCCTACATCAAAAGATCTAACAGCCTCCGTTTTATTTGAGGAGGCAATCTAGCATCCAACCTCCTCCTTCCCCAGTGTGTGGTCTATGGTGAGTAAGGGCCAGTATATAGCTTAGGCGAAAATCGATCAAAGTACACAGGACGTGGAGAAATTGACCAAGAAGAGAGAATCAATTAATCAATTATCATAGTGAAAGACATTGTACCCTGTCAGGAAGATTCCTAGGCATGGGTAGAGCAGTGGCATATCTCTGAAGACAGGATTTCTGGGCATTTACAGATGCATCCGAGGATGATGAGCTCTCGGCCCCATCACCTTGAACCCGGCCATGGAACTTTGCAAAACGATTGATAACAGAAAACCTCTCTAGATCTTGGCATTCCACTCTCAGGTCTGAAACTGATGCTCTTTTATCCAATCTGCATGATTGGTGGTCAAATAATAAAACTAATGAGCATATCTCTGTACCCTGAGAAATTCCTGCTAAGGGAGATGCCAAAGAAGAAAGAAAGAAAAGAAACACAGGTGAAACAAACTGCAAGCATGCCCGCATAAAACCCAACATTAAGCAAGATAAATCTACATATGCACAATCAAGTTCAAGCATACTCAATTGTTCACATTCTAATGACCAATGTGCACTGAAACCTTTTTCAAGACGCAACATTCTAGACTGATTGAGCAAAACCTCTTTCAATTTTGTTCAGATTTACACATGATTCCTATGTCATTATTCATAGCATATTAAGTCTAAAGAAAGAGAAAATACTTGACAATTAGAGAAACATAAAAAATGTTTGAATCAGATAAGTAGACATACAGAGGAAGGGTATCTTAACATATACCAGACACCAATATTATAAAGCAGAACAGAATTCAAAGGCAAGCAAAAATGAGATTACTGCTAAAGACACCAAAGTTTACCTCAACAAATCACTCTCCAGCTTCCTTGTTCTACTGATAAGGTCTTCCATGACTTTTGAGAAGTATTGATCACTAATCTTCTCAGATGATTTTATCTTCTCAGGCAGGCTTAGAAGAGAAAAGTTTCTTGTCATCATACAGATCGAAGAAAATTTCCCAGCAAAAACTATCAAGCTTACTACCAGTAAAAAGCGTAATGAGAAAACAAAAGGCCCAGTGCATACTTATTGACCACCAAAATCAAGGTCCTTAATGGAGAATTTAGAGACAGCCCTACCCTTCAGCATTATTTTAATGAAACGACTGCTCATAAGACTCAAGCTGCACCCTTACGGTTGCAAGCCCAAGAAATTTACCTTTGTACCAATAACAGCCCCTAAAAGCATGGTATAAAAACCTTAAATAATATTGAAGAAATTCTTACTGGTCTCCACTGTTTGAAGGCACAGGAGTATCCCTTCCAGTACAAGAGAGTGAGCTGCATGCATCTCCAAGTGTTGATCTGGCAACAGAGTATGCAGCATTCTCATAATGCAAAGCAGCATCTGCAGAGAGAATTGATGCCATGGGAGGGCGAAGGAGCATCTGCATAAGCTGTGTGGTCAATATAAGCCTCCTCTTTGATCTAAGAACTGGCAGACCATCGTCTACCATTTCAACTTCATCTTCAACCTGTTATCGTAAATTAATCCATTTGAACATTAGGTAACTGAAAGACAACTACAAAAACAAAAATAATAAAGGATGAATATAGCTTGTAAAGTTCCTTTAGCCATGAGCAAACCTTCTCTGTCAATCTATTTGTTGCCTGTGCCCAGTCCACTTCAGCTACACTGCAAATAACAAAGTCCACATATGTTATAATCACCAGGAAAAACAAGAATAAAATGAATCAAACAAATCCAGCAAATAAAATCAAAGGAAACGTATCAATGAACTTCTGCAGAGGGGAAAAAAGATAACTAAAACGATGCATCAGTTTCATCAAAAAGAAAGAAAGGCACTCAGTAAACGCATAGTTTATGCCAGCCACCTGATATTCTGAAGCCTTTGAGGAAAATGCATCACTTCCTTATGCCATGGTAGAAGCTCAGATATGGAACTTTTACGTTTCTTTGGTCTCATAACCACCAGACTCACATCTGCAGAATCAGGCTGCAATGACTGAGGGGAAGAAAAGTTCTCACAAGCTATTGATGGGCGGGTTGAACTCTTTTGGACTATACCAAAATGGCTAGCAGCAGCAGCATTTCCTTGCTCAATCAAACTATGAGCATGCAATGGATCATCAGGTCTTCCAGTGGTGAAAGGTAGTTCTGAAGTCTTCACGGTGACAGTTCTTTGAGCATCATGCATTTGTAATATCTGTCCATTTTTAAAGGTACCATACTGATCAAACCAGGATGGAGCCATCTGGGGACTAATCTGGGAATGTTCACCTCTGACAGAAACTTCACCGTTGCTATTAGCGGAACTCTGAGAATCATTCCGACTAAATGCAAGCACTTCCTTTGAGGGTGAATTTGTGTCATTAGTATCAGCTGTTTTTCCTGAAAAGCTTAGCATTTTGGAATCTCCAGGAGGTATTGAAGTGTGATTTGCTGATGCATCTCTGACCATATTATTGAGTCCATAAAACTGCTGATCTCCCTGAGTAGCTACCAGCTGAGGATCCACAGAACCATCAGGACTTTTAAATCTATTCAAACTTCTATTACCATGATTGAGCCCTGCATTTTCCATGCCCTGCATTTGATGCAGTAGGGAGTAATTTTGATGCAAAGTATTGTTGGGTTTTAAAGATCGGCCAAAAGCTTCAATTTGTTTCCGAGTACTGGCCAGGTTTGAAAGAGATGTTTCAGTAAGATGATTCACAATAGAGTCTTTATCATGTGAAGCACTCACTGTCTTCTGGGCCCGATCATTCTCAGGTGAAGCTTGCCGCAAGTGGTCTCCTTTTGGCAGTTGTTCTTTCTCAACAAAACCATGTGAATTCATCAAACAGACACCAGGTTCGGCTTGACTGCTTCCTCCAGTTTGCATAATTTGATCTTCTGGCTTCTGTGGTTGAGAGAAAGATGTGCCTGAACTGTTATGTGATTGAAGATTGGGTTTAAATATATTGGACAGAGCCTGAAACGGCTGAGAGCCAAATGGACGTAGCTGAGTTGGAACACTGGTCCACATAGTAGGTGATGTTTTTGAAGAAATGGTGTCTTGTGATAAAGCATTGTGCTGAGGAGCTGGAGCTGGTGCAGCTTCCAGCACCGGGAATTGTTGAGCAGAATCTCTTGCATGGTTTTGGTTGTTGCTACTCGGCTGGGACATCTCAAAAGAAGAGGGATTATCATTATTTGAAGTATGCCTAGATGTGTCAAGCACCAATGGTATTGCAGATTGATTAGTTTGACCTCTCTCAGAAGACTCCTCCGTCTGTTTTGGTTGAGAAGAAAATCGATCAAAAGATTCATTAACAGATTCACTGGTTGTTGCTTGTCCACCTGTATCAGTCCTGTGCTGAGTGGAAAGATGATTTCTTGAGTAAGGGAAACCAGGGGAAAAGACAGCAGGAAACTTTCTTTGAGCACTACTGCCAGCATGTGTCGAGGTGCTGCAAATAGCATTCCTCAAATGCCCATGAGAAGTTTCATGTGGAGTTAAAGACTGAAAAGAGGGCGTAGGAGCCAGCCATGTAGAATTCATCGCATTTGAGGAGTTCTGAGAAGGAAGGGCGTGCTCTGGAATGAGCAACTGCTGGGATGGAGGCCCAAGTTGTAAACCAAAAGCTTGAGAAGCAGAAGATTGATTCTTCTGAATGTGAAAAGATGCATCAAGAGTTTCAGCTTCAGGCATCTCAGTAGACTGGTTGCAGTCGAGAGAACTAAAGTGCATTTCATTTCCTTGTTCCCTTGATTGGTCCACCTTGTGAAGAAGCTCCAGCATATTTTGACAGCTATAAATTGGAACACAAACCATGTACCAGTCATGTCAATGATCAAAAAGTGAATCGACAACACATTTGACTGCTAGCATGAAAAGGACACCATACAATTGGATAGTGAAGTGATCGTACCACAAATGCTCAATGAGTTTTTCACCATCAAGATAAACAGCTAACAGCGACAAAATATATTGATCAACAAATTTCAAAATAACAATAAAGGACAATAACAGAATCCAAAACATTCAACTACCTTGAAATGGTTTTATTTGGTGAGCAAACAAATCTGTCAAAGGGAGTAGACAAGCCAGGTGCAGAATCTGGAAGAATGCTTTTTGGAGGAATCTCATCTAAGCCTTTTGTTTCTCCTTGAAAGCCACATAAATGACCCTGTAAATAAGTGTTGAAAGAGATATTATTAAATAGTATTTGGCTTGTTTTCATTCCATGGAGAAGTCACACAGCATGACCGAGAAAATTTTCTAAAAGTACAGCAGGAAAAATCTGGAATGGAACTCAAGTAGCAATCTCCAAATTACCTTCTCAATTTCAACAGAATCTCTAGCTACATGACTAGGAAAGTTTGGCTGCCCAATATACCCTTGGTCAAGACCATTTAACCTTTGAGAAAACTGCTGAGGCGTGAACTGTGAATTTGCAACATGTTTTGTTCCATATGAAGGTTCCATATCAATATCCAGATCCCCCATGGGATGATACTGAAATTTACGAATTCCAGATGGCTTTCGACCTATATTAATGGATGGCTTTTGTTTTCCTCCAGACAAAGAAAAAGAATCATTTGCACCTAACCATGCATTTTCCCTCGCACCAAAAGTGGAAGCCTGGTGGGTTGTACTGGGGAAGCTATCGGTTGTGTTTTCATCTGTATTGGAGCTCTGCATTTTGTGAGTTTCAACTGCCCCATTTGCTAAACTACTATTTCCTGATGACTCAAAAGGTTGATCATTCTTAACCATATGAGGTTGGTACTTTCCAGGAATTTCAGTTCCTTTATGGTTCACTGACAAACCAGCATGTTTCCAGATATCAATATTGTTACTTTTTGGAAGTTGTTGACTGCTTTCTGTATCAGCCCTCTCAGTGCTTGAATCTAGCAATGCAGCAACATTATTCCGGTTAGTATCTTCTTTGTTGACCAGTGGGCTTCTCATGGAAGATTTTCCACATTCCAATTCAGTAATTGAATTAGAAACAGAAGTAGCCTTCCATTTATCAGAACCATGACTCATCACCTCAAACAAGGGACCTTTTTTATCAGCATTCTGAGAATCTTGGCATGATTTTTCGTTTCCCTGATTTTTCAAAGCAGCAGTTGTGATGGAAGATGCAGAATCCATGAAGTTCCAGCCACTTGGACTACGTAATGGTTGGCCACTGGAATTATAAGATGGCATGCTCTGTTGATTGGCCCAAGGGCCTTGAATGCTCTTTGCATTTAATTCTGCGTCAGAAGAATGGGTAGCTTTTCCATAAAAATGACTGCCTTCAGCAGCTGCTTTTTGTAGGAGGCTCCTATCTGAACGCTTGGTTCCATCCCCTGGAAACTGTTGAATATGTCTATGAGGAGAACCAGTCTCCAACCTCTCACTGTGTTCATGTGAAGTATTGACTCCAGATTGATGAGCCCCTGGTATATTATTATAACTCATACCTGTATTGGTTTTATGAGACACAGGGAAGGGTCGAGAGTTTAAGCTAGAGGCTGATTGCAAGCTATTATCAGCCCAATTTGACTGCTGTTTGCTACTATCATTTACAGTGGGAGTCTGCTGATTCCCAGCTGGAGGTTCATTATTTCGGCAAGTCAGACCACTCCACTCTTCTTTTTGCCTGGTATCACCACTAGAAGTTTCTGCTACAGCAGATTGCATAAGGGCACTCCAGCTCCCACTTTGAACAGAGGGCAATGTACTGAAAAAGTCTGTTCCATCCAGCATATTGTAACCTCCGGAACCCATGCTGGCACCCCTGCCAAAGGTATCCAATAAATTATCATCTGACCCAAACAAAATCATAGCTTCAGTTGGATCTAGGGTAGCCTTGTTCTGGGAAGGAGCAACCTGTATGGCTGTTTCCTCTTGTGATGTTTCTGATGGACCAGCCAGGTCTTGCCCTGAGCAAGTTTCTTGCACTAGCCCATTGCTTTGCTGGGGATTCACTTGCTGCCGCAATTTTTCCAAATTAAATCCACTATCTATACCATGACCATCAGAAGAAGTGATCATATTTTTTCCCTTATATCCCTGTCTAGAAACCAAAGTTCCATCTTGCACATTAACCTGCTCTGGAAATCCAGTATACTGATTGCTTGGTAAGGAGCTACTGCTGCCTGATATCTGCTGCATTGAGGGCTTATCCATTTGGACAGGAGAATAATGACTTGAACTGACTCTTGTTCCAGAGATAGGGACACCATAAAGAGATTGATCCACATGCTGTGGAACCATACCCATTAAGCATGCGGTTGCCTGGCCCTGTTCAGGGGAAAACATATGTCCTCTAAAGGACCCTTGCATAACTGGAGGCGCACCTCGCTGTGGCCAGTGTGAGCTAGCTGCCATAAGCTCAGGCTGCCATGAAAAATTTGGTGTTTCATGAATAGGAATTCCATTGATCAAAGCCTGTGAGTTGCCAGCTGCCTGTTTTGCAAAAGCGGAAACCTGATTCACTGAATTCAGCTTCCTAGCATCTTGTTGCTTCTGAAGTTGCTGCTGCCTCTGCATTTCTTGCATTTGCTTGAGCATGAATTGTTGCTGCAGCAGCTGCATGTCACTAATCCCTGGCTGTTGTCTAGGAAAAGGTTGCAGCACGCCAGAATGCTGGCCACTGATTTGCTGCTGAGCTCTGAAAAAATCATAATTACCTGGAGATTCATTAAAATCCATCCTGGCTGAATTCTTCTTGAGAAAATCAGGACCATTTCCTAGCTGTGAATCAAGCATTGAAAAGCCTTTTGATGACATATTACGCCGATCAGATTCTATATCCACTCCCACAAAGTTTGCTTCATTCTGCCTTGACTGGAGAACTTGATGACCATGCATATAGCCATTCAAAGGTGGCTGTTGGCTTTCAGGCTGGCTTCTAGCAAACTCAGGCCCTGTATTTGAATTAGAAAAGTACATATCAAGCTGCACAGTTGATGATTCACCTCCTCTCTCAGTATCAGCTAATTTCAAAAGAAAACAAGTGATAAATGACATAAAGCCTACAAACTTTAGCACACACAATAACTCCAAACCATAATATCCATAATCTTGGATTATAAAATGGGAAAAACCACACCTGCTTTAATACGATATAACTCTACTGGAAACAACACAGGTCACTGAAAAACAACAAACTACAATATGCATAATTAATACCTGGTTGATGTACATTGTCATTTTTTAAGTTAGAAATAAGAGATGTGCCAATCTGCCAGTGACTTCCAGCCCAGGGATTATTATTTAATCCATTCAATGTCCCATCAACAGCCTGTGCTTGGTGCTGGCCCTGGGACCAGTTATCCTGCCCAAAGAAATTGTGGATCCTATCTCCAACTTCGTTGCCAGGCATAGATAACCCACCCCACCAGATATCCAGCAGCTTAAATTTTGTCAGAAGAAACTCGCTACCTAAAAGGAAATCAAGTTTACTCTCTATATTCCAACAATTCAATTAAACAGAACTTTACTGCATGAAAAACTTTACAAGTACAAGTATGATAACACCTCTTCTCGGTTCATCAATTGTCACCCAAATAGCCACGTTCCAGTCACTCAAAATCTCATTCTGCATAAAATCAAGATCTGGAGCATCACAATGAAGTAATGGAAACATGTGAGGATAAGATTTGTGTGTTTGTGCATGTGTGCAGAGATCATTTTACAAATACATGCAGTCAACCAAACAACTTATTCGGGATTAAGGAGATGGTGAACTACTAACATTGAAAGTGAATAGCTGTACCATACAAATAGAGTCAGCCCTCAAAAAATACAAGTTTTACCTAATAAATTGCATAAACAATGATATCTCACAGTTAAAAATATACATATAAAATATTAAATTTAATAATCTCTTGTAGTTAATCTTTGCTTATCTACCCATAAGTAATCAAGGGAGCAGTAAATAACATTTTCTTTTAAGTTCAACAATATTGCCAACAACCATCTTTACTGGAATTTGAACTCTCAACTTTTACCCTACTTTTGTCATCACTCAGTTAAACAAGCAGGTGCACAACAATGATCCCCTAGAATTAAAATATACCCATATGTCCATTCTTTACAAAGATTATTACTAAAAGTAATTAAATTTCTGGAATTAACATGACTTGCAAACAAAATGAGAAATGGAAGGTATGAATGAACACAACAACCTCAAGCTTATTTGCTGAAAAGGAACATTAGGACATTTCTTGTGGTTTCATGTAAATACAAATTTATGTCTTTTTTCTAGATAATTAGTTATGACGCCTGTATTTTCTCTTCTGTTAGTAAATATTAAGACAGTAGTTGGGAATGCAAAATGAAACAAGAACCTAAACCATCATGAAAAACCAAGTGTAGAGATCTAGCAAGTAATCACCAGCCATTGAAGCATAACATTAAATGTCTCCGCTTATTTGAGTCTAAAGACCTGCATTGGATGCAATATCTCCACTTATTAGAGTCTACATGACCTACATTGGATGCTCATGCAATATCACTAAGCTTGAAAGGAAAAGAATGAGATTGATTTCTATGGCTCCATTTGTTTTTGTAGTGCAGTCTACATTTTGCCCCAACCACAGATTTGAAAGTGTTTGGTTAATCACAGTCCCACTCTTGAAATTTTGGTTAAGCCTAAGTTTTCAAACAGTAGCTGCAAAAGCTACCACAATGCTAAACACACACTATGTGTCAAACAACGTTTCTGAGCAAATATAAATCCATCTCAATCAAGAACTTAGTAATTCAGGAATACCATGTAGAATTAATATTGAACACAACCACATCCCTTTCCACCAATATGGAGTCATTAAACATGAAAAATTAATCAACTGCCAATGTTATGGCAGTTCAGAATAAATCCTCAGAGACACCCACATCCAATCTGAAGTCTCAACACAAGAAAAGTTTTCAGGCACTTCAATCTTTCTCAAACCTTTATGAATTTAATATTCCCTTGGTGTGTGTGTGTGTGTGTGTGTGTAAAATAAAAAAAACTAAGTGAACATCTCAGACATTGTCCACTAATCTAACTTCAAAAAGTCACTGCTAGCTTAAAGGAGAGCTCTATAAATTTCTAAGGCAATAGGGCATTCCTGCTACAGAAAAGTGCATTCAACCAACCTACAGAAGATATCCTTCATCAGCAGCAGGTAGCTTAAATTCAAATTGCAAGAACTTAAAAGATGAACCTCTTCTTTCTGTTGGTTCACGCTAGGAGATGCTTAAATTCAAATTAAAGATGAAATTAATTGGTGAGCTTCTTCTTTTCATTGATTCATAAGAGATGAATCAGCTGGAGGGAAAAGGACCTCTTCAACCAAGGGCCCTAGTAAGCAGAAACCTCCCAAATTCTAATCCCAGTAAACTTCATTGACATGGATGTCCTCCCCCCTCAGAATGCAGTTGTGCAGGCGAAGGGGGCAGGTGGAATAGAAAGCTTTCTGCCATATGGCTTGATGCCAAGCATTCAATTGCAAAAGAGGGAGCTAAATCAGAGAGTTCTTTGAAGTTGGATTAGAGGATTTTCTTGTTTGTCAACCTTGAACTGGAAAACTTAAAGAAAGGGGGGGGACAACAGGTGAGCAAGGTGTTGCTTGCAGTCCTCCCATAGTGATTACTGACCTTCTCATAATTGAACCTCTTTTAAGTCACTTTCCAGAACACTGAGGCTGTCGATCAATATTTTTCCAATTATTTGAAGAAAGCAATTAGAAATGTCCACTTTGAGAGGCCAAATTTACCTCTAACTAATATTTTTCCAATGGCTTTGACGTTTATTTATACACCAGAAAATTTCGGTATCAATGTTAGAAATCAAAAAAGGTATCATAAGACACACAAATTCAGATCATAACAAACCAAATGAGATTGAAAATCCCTCTCTCTCACTCACTGGAAGACAAATGCTTACCAAACATTCAAAGCCCAAAGACAAAACAAGCAAATGAAAACATAAACCAGCAGAAACGAAACACAAAAAACAATTCCCTCTTCTTCTATCAACAACCAGACAATGCCCGAAACCCTAAATTTAAATAAAAACCTCACATTTATAGCCAAATTACAAAAGATCGAGAACAAAACAACAAGACTTAAAGCTTAGATAATCTTTTTTTAGCAAAAAACAAAGAAACAAGCAGCAATAGAGCTGCTCATCCTTAAAGCACCAAAACCTTAGCTCATATACGGACTCAGAATTTAAGAAAGAGAAAAATAGGGTTTCTAGAGAGAGAATTAGGATCGCACTTTCACGTTGACGCCTCAATTTGAGCTCCAAATCGATCTTCCAAGGGTTCGAAAGTTTCTTAATCTGGGGTTTTGAATCGAAAGACAGATAGAGGGTTTAGGAATGAGAGCTCAGAGAGAGAGAGAGATAAAGTTATCAAAATAGTGAGCGAAATTTTCAACGAACAGAGGAACAAAACCGAGGTTCGGGTCCGAGGCTAGGTTTGGAGTCCGAAGCTGAAGGCTAAGTAAAGGAAAGCGTTTTCTGGGAGGGGGAAGAAGAGAGAGCAAGTGGAAGTGGTTGACGGTAGAGGGGAAATTAGGTGGTCCTGCTGTTAAAATCTGCCATGCGGCAAAATAACAGGTGGAACCCACTTCTTTTTACTGTGATTTGCCATTTCGGTTTGATGGACTTTTATGATTAATTGATCTTGACTTTTTCATTTGTTGAAGGAAGGATTGCTTGTATTTAAACTTCTTCCTTCTTTTTGGTCCGTGGATTTGGTAGACCATAAGAGGGAAAAAAAATTTTGAATTCCGATGGCGTTTGATATGGTCGAGTTCATCTGCATTTTATATGAAATATTCACATTCATCACCTTATCACATTTCTCGACTTGATTATACAGTGGATGAAAGAGGTCCTCTCTATGTATTAATTTGAAATACATGTTGATGATGCTTCAAAAAACTCAAGTAATTTAGGAGTAAGGTTTATATGGTTTATATATAAGATAATTGATTAATTTTTTTATTCTAGCAATCTGGTTCATTCTTCTTGGTCAAGATGGCTAATAGCCGATACCTATAAAAGGTCCTCTCTTGTGAATTTGAAGACTCTTTGATGTTTAAGTAAGTATTTTTTTAGAAAAAAACAATGATATTTTAGAGAGAGACTATAAAAATAAATATGCAATAAAAAATGAAGATCGTAAACCTTTTTTAGCTGAAGGATTCATATAATATTTATAGCTCATTAGTTTTGTCTTTTTGTAGAGAAAAGGGGTTGGAGAGTTATACTGCCCTGATAACATTAACGAGAGAAAATATCTCAGACACATGTATTAATATACACATCATTAATGAGGAATAAGTGACAAGTCCTGATAAGACTCTTATACACATAGGGGTACAGAGATGAGTATCATTAACCTTAACATTTTATGTTAAAGATCATGAGAAAAAAAAAAAAAAAAACAAGTGGAATCTTATGTCTTAATATGGGATCTAGAAAGGTCATCATCAGTTCTCTATTCATTTAGGCTCAATATAATGACAAGTTCAAAGATGTTGGGTTTGGCAGGGCTCAGCACGTAACTGAACCTAGAAAAATTAGGTTTGGTAGCTCGCTAGACCCACATATATATGAGCTTAGCTCGAAACTAAGTCTAAGGATGTCGAGTCTAGCAGCTCACCAACCCACGTGTACTTGGGCTCAGCACATAGTTGAGCTTAGGGATGTCTAGTTATCACCATGCCTTTGGTCCTTTTAAACATGTGTATTAGGCCAAAAATAATATCGTTTATAAAACATGTTGATCCATCAATCCCCCCTCCCTCAAGTCTTTACATATTAAACACGCAAAGATATTGAAAGAGTACCGACTTTAATGAAAAGTTTTTTACCTAAGAGTTTTATGACCCATAAATAAAAGACTTTTTACCTTCATCATGAGATTTATTTACCCCACGTAGAACTATTGGGATTCTTTATGGTCAGGTGGCTCATCTTTATTTGAAAGAGATGGTTAGGTGGTCTATTTTCATCTAAAAGAGGTGTCGTCTCTTGGGTAACAAAATGGTGGCGTGCATTCAATGTAGTAATTGAATAGATTTCTAGATATTTGAGATGACATAAAAGGTTATTCATCCAATAGTGGAGGAGAAAAGTTTGTTTCATTTAAAACCTTAATCATTCTATATTCCATTTTTTCTTATACTTTCGCTTTTCTATAATTTCTGAAAAACATCCTTGCTGAAAAATCCTCAAGCCAATTTTGCTCTAATTTGAGGAGAAATCGTCATCTTATGTATTTTCCACCAAAAACTTCTTTTTTATTTTTTATTTTGAACAAAAAAATTAACCAAAAAGTAGTCAGATATGTCTCTAAGAATAAGGATCTTGCTGCTTCTAGTGAAGAGTTTAGGTTCCAACCTGAAACTAAAAGAAGTAGCAGACTGGGTCCTAGATAAAAAGGGTGGAACCCTAACATCCACCTCTGGTAGGGAGGAGAGTAGTTCTCCTCGCATGAGAAGTTCTTCTCCTGCTATTACTAGGTAACCTCAAGGGAGAGTGCCTCAAGCCCCCGAGGATGATGCCCTTGGCACTCTAGGTGTAGAGGATATGGAGTTTGTTAATGGTCGGTAGCCAGGAGAGTACATAGCTCAAATGTCTGTTAAGGTTGAATGTATTAGCCAACCAATCGTGAGCTTTGCCTAAGGTCACTTTAAAATTACAACCCCCTCTTTCATGTATTTGTTAAGGTATACCTCCCCTTTTCAAGGGTTATGAGGGAAGTTTTTAGATACTACCAGCTGGATCTAGGCTAGCTGCACCTAATCAGTGGATAATCTTATCCGTATTTGATAAGTTTCTTAGGCTTGTTGGAATCAAGCCTAGTGTTAATGTCTTTAAGACCTATTACCACCTAGTCGTTAGCACCGATGATGGTAATGACATGCGTTGGTTATTTACCTTCATCAGCAGACCCACAGGAGCCATGAATGGAATTCTATATGGAAAGCTTGCTCATATTAAGAAATGAAAGGGGAGGTGACTGATAATGAGGTATAATAGGCTAGTCAGCCTCAGAGGTGGGATGCAACAGATTTAGGGTTGTTCCTATTATTGGGGAGTACCTCTCCCTGAGGTGAATAACATGCCTTATCTGAGCTCGAATGAGGAAAAAACATGTGTTGCTTTAGCTTCGACCTCAACCGAGGATGGCATTAACAAAATGGCTAGAGGGAATTACGAGGTCATGTTACAGAGTATGCAACTTCTTTATCCCTTGTTTTTTGTACATCTATGATCACTGCTGACTTTGTTTTTGTGCAAGACTAACAGTTGAATAAGAAGGGGAAACTTTAGTAAGGTTTATAAAGGAGAGTTAGTTGAGGTAAAACTAGAGAAAAAAATGAAGGACAACCCCATCATTATAGATGAACTCTCTGTTCTTAAAAAAAAAAAACAATGATGAGAACCAAGACACTAGTAAAAATGGAAACTGGGGGTAGTTGTACTCCCCTACCTGAGGGTTAAGCAGATCCGACCCTCTTTAAAGTAATTGTAGGCGTTGGTGCCCTATTTAAGAGAAAGAGGGTTTTCACCCCTGTGAAGACTGGTGTTTTAGCCTTAACTATAAAGGCTCTTATGATGGCAATCCATTTGCCTCCACTTTCAACTTTTTTTGTAGAGGCAATAATTATTGGGCCTTTTACCCGGGATAAAGGTTTGAGGATATTTTTGCCAACCTTACTCTTAATCAAGCTCTTTTTAGTTTTCCTATTTTAACTGAGAAGGAAAGATAGGTTATGGAGGCTATTGTTGGTGAAAGGTCAAACCTTGGAGAGACTGGCCTTGAGGTGGTAAGGTAGCTGGAAAGGATTCTCACCATTCCTTCAGACATCTTAATGGTGTCTGATGAGAGCTATAACCGTTATTTGACATTGAGTGGAAAAATAGCCTTTAATGTAAAGAATTTTCTCGTTTAACCCATATTTGATTTTATAACCATTGTTTATAATAATCTTGTTTTTTATAGGCTTTCATAATGTGTACTCATTCAAAGAGTCAATGGATAGCCGAGAGGAACCAAATAAGAGAGGCCATTGCCAAATATAGGGCAAGCCAAGCTACCCTTCAATGACTAAGGAAGGAGAAAACTAATGTCGAGGTCGAATTGAGGAGCCTTAAGGTGACCTATACATCGCTAAAGGAACAAATACAAAGTGTTGTTAATGCAGACCTCTTGATCACTTGGTTAAGCAACCCACAACGAAGATGATACAACTCCCAAAAAGCCAGGAAATTAGGTTTTCCCCTCGTCTCACCTTTTTTCGACTCTTACAGGATTGGATCCAACACCAAATAGAACCAACTTGGTAGCGCAATCCAAATAAATGTATACAACTCAAGAAGCAATAAAAAAACATGAAAACATGCAAAAATGAAATTACAATGATAGTCTCACGAGTAGCAAGTGAATATATCCAAATTATGAATGAAACTGAAGACTCGAATAAAAATAGTTGGGAAGTATGCAAAAACTATGGAAACAAACACCCAAATATGTTATATATGATGAATATATACTGCAAAAATGAAAATAACAGAAACAAAACAAGTTTCAAAGTTGACGCAAAAACATGCTCGTTTATAACAAGTTAAGTTTGAATCTAGAACCTAAGGTAAAAGATGTCCAAATGAGCTAAATTTTGATATATAGTGTGATTTCAAACCAAATAAACAAAATATTAAATTTGAGCAATTTACGATAAGGTTTGATATGCGGACTCAAAAACATTATGAATCAGACCTAATAAAATTCAGTAGTTACAGGCCAGGGGCCTATATCTAGATTAGAGGAATTAAATCGAGGAAGAAAAGGGAGCTGCGGATAAGGACAAGTCCGATCAGAACTACTATCTGGAATTGAAACCCTAAGAAAATGATATCCAATTGACCCCAAAATTAATATATAGTGCTATTAGGACCCTAATAATTATACTATCAAGTTTGAGCTATTTTTGATTTGATTTGATCCAATTTTTCCTTGTTTGGTTTTTCTATGGCATGAGCAAATAAATGTCTATTTGAACAACTATTTCTTTCTCCTTTTTTTTGAGTTTTTTATGCTACTGATATATTTTGGATAGTAACAAAAACAAAATAACAACTATTTGCTTATATGCTGCAAATTCAAGGAGAAGAAAAGTTTGGACACTGAGGAATTTTTTTGCGGAATTAACAAGAAACAAAAATTTTAGAAGCATATAACCTGATTAATGGACCAAGTTCTGATACCAAATGATGTGAACCTCTTGATCATGTGGTCAAGAAACCCATATGCTAAGACACCAATTCCTGGAAAGCTAAGGAAACCAGATTTAATATCTTTTATTTTCTTTATTAATTACAACCACAACTCTGAACCTTTATTTTTATTTTTATTTTGGGCTTGTTTAATTAAGGGTTTGTGTTTAATTGTATGGGGGTCTTATACAAGTACATAATTTGGGTCTATTAGGGTTAAAAGCTTAAGTTTCAGTATTTATAGCTTTCTTATCAGACGTGAAAGGGGTTAGACTTTTCAATAATAAACTTGTTATTTTTGCTGCAAAATTTGTTTGATGTGTTGGTGAAATATTATCCCTTATTTGGTTTTCTAAAGCATTGAAAATGACTTATCAAAGAACAACTGACTTTGTGGCATTATCCTTATACTTCTCATTCGCGAATCAATATTCATTAGGTAGAGGTTCGTTTCCAATAGTGCTGGTGTCTAGATACAAGTTATTTTTGTGTCACACTCTTATCAAATTTGATTTATTTGGCTTTCCAGAAATTGATGTCTTAGCATGTGGGTTGCTTGACCATATGATCAAGAGGTTCGCATGACCACATGATCAAGAGGTTCATCTTTTATTTTTAGTTTGAGGTTATTGCCCTAAGAAGACCGTCTTAATCTCTATCAATATAAGTTGTGCAATTGTACTAGAAAGACTGAGTCAATCTCATTCTTGATGAATTGTGCAATCACATTGGAGATACCAAGTTTAATCCATGCCAAGATAAGTTGTGCAATCGTATTAGGGAGACTGAGTCAATTCCATCCTTGATGAGTTTAGAACTATTGTCTTGGGGAGACTGAGTTAATCACATCCTCGGTGAATTGTGCAATTGTACTAGAGATACTGAGTTTAATCTCTACCAAGGTAAGTTATACAATCGTACTAGAAAGACTAAGTCAATCTCATTCTTTGTGAATTTGGGGAGAGCTCCTCGAGTATTACATGGAGAAAATGAAAACATCATCACTTTGAATAAAGTTAATTCATATATAAGAAACATTTATGCTTATCCATTGACTATGGTATATTTTTATTGCCTTATGAGGTATAGTTAACTTGATGATTTAGGTATCCAAATTCTGCTAAGATCATAGTCTTAGTTTCATAGAGTTTCTTTAGCAGGTGTCTACATAGTTGACATACTTTTCCTTGGATAGTTGCTAAAGAGACTTCATATCTTTTATAATTTAAACTAATATTGCATTTGTACTTGTTAAACTCTTTTAAGCTCTTAAGGTTCGAACAATATTTATAAAGTTGACAAAAAGGTATAGACCAAATTTACTTGTTTCACCAAGTCCCTAAGAAAAATAAGAGAAATCATATTCTGACTTAGAGTAGCAAAAATGTTGGATAGCCTTTTAATTCTCTTAAAAATAGTACATATCCAATATTCGCATTAGATCATACTTCTTAAGCTAATTTGGAATATTTTTAATCATTAAAGTAGTCTCTTCTACTAATGAACTTTATTACTATCATTAACAGGATCATAAAAATAAACATTATTCTCCTAGTTGAGTGATGTTGCAGCTCTATGAAGATTCTATTGGTTGGTATACTAGTGCTAAAAACCGATACAAATTTAACATAAAGGTCACTGAAAACCATGATAGAGGTTGGTTTTAGGTTACTGTATCGGGCTCGTCAGGCCTAACGAATCCCTTGAATAATTAGCACTACCTTAATGAGGAGTCGGACTTGATTGAGAAGTTATCGATGCTTTGATAAAGTGGTTGAGCTAGCAGCCGTATGGAGGTTCGTGACACGTTCTATTCCAGGTGTGTCTAGATTATTTGTCTTTGATGATGATTAAGGATGTCAATAAATCAGGTCTGAAAGAACAATCGATGACTTTTTTATTATTATTTCTCACAAACAACGTTAATGATGTCGACTCAAAAAAATCCAAGCAACTTAGAGAGCAAGGCTCGTTTGTTGGATAATTAGTTAATCTCTTGATTTTAACAACATGGTCCATTCTTTTTGGCCAATGTGTCTAGTAACCAGTACCTACAAAAGCTCTTATTTGATGAATTTAGGGACTCTTCGATTCTTAAGTAAATATCTTTTTTAGAGAAAAGGCAATGATATTTTAGAGAGAGACTCTAAAAAAATGCAATAAAGAATGGAGATCGTGAACCTTTTTTGGCTGAAGAATTCATAAGATCTTTATAGTCCATGAGTCTTGGTTTTTTATATGGAGGAGGGGCTTGAGTATCATCTTGCTTTGATAACATTAATGAGAGAAAAAATCTTTAACATATGCATTAATGATTGATAAATATCTACACATTAATAATGGGGGATCAATATCCCTTATCCATCATTAATGAGGTATAAGTGATGGGTTTTTAGAAGACTTTTATACACCAGGAGTGTAGAGAAATGAGTATCATTGACATTAATATTTTATTACAAGGATCACAAGAAAAACACAAGTGGAGTCTTGTGGCCAAATATGAGGCCTAGAAAGGTCTCCAGTTTTATATTCATTTGGGCTCGGCATGATAACAAGTCCAAGGATGTTGGGATTGTCAACTTGCCAAACACATATGTACATAGGCTCAGTGCGTAGCTAAGCCCAATGATGTTGGGTTATCACCCTACCTTTGGTCCTTTTAAACATGAGTTTTAGGCAAAAGATAACGTATATAAGCATGTTAATCCATCATATGCATACATCATAAACATTTTAATATTCAAATCCATACAACAAAAGAAATGTAAAGCACATTTTAATAAGTACAATAATCATAAGGAAATGTGATACTCAATTTTTTTTTCATGTAATAACATAATATAGGTTAATGATTCATATTATAACACTTTATTTACAAAAATAGAAAGAGACAAGGAATTTATTTCATCGTCATTTTTTCTAAGGTTTTAAGAGTCTCTCGAATTTTTCCTTGACCATCACTTTTAATGGTAGTGTTTTTCTTTCTTTTCTCAATGTTTTCTTTCAATAATCCTGATTTAGGCTTAATGCCTTTAGATCTTTTGTTTTTTCTTTGCAATAACCAATTTAAATGGTTTTTTTTTTTTTTTTACCATTATAGGCCTTTTGTTTAAAGATTATGATTTCTTTCTTTTCTTTTCTCCCGTAGAGTTTAATATTTGTATGAAGTCTGTGGAAATTTTAAAAGCAAATTTAATATAAGTATGTTTGTTAATGTCGTGATGTGATGATATAATTTTTTTATTCTAAATTCTTAGTATGCTTATTTTTAACATGTTCTACATGTGCTCCTTGAAACTAGACTGGCATAAACTATTTAGCTGTATGATTTCCACATTTTATGATATTCATGTTGTTTCTTAAAAAAATGTAATACACATAACTATTGAATATTCAAGGATTATTTATTTATTATGGTAAAGCTATAATAATGACTATGGATTCATTCTTTTCATTATCAATATGAAATTTTGATGTTTTATATTTTAATTCCTTTAATTGTAGGATTGTATTGTAAAATGTTTTGTGATAATTTGATTTGAAAATATTTGTGGATGGTTGTCATAACTCAATTTTAGATTTTCCCCCAAAATTATCCTTTTCTTTTAAAACTAAAAACAAAAAAATCTAAAAAATAAAAATAAACTCGCAATTTGGCATGAACAGTTCGAGAAGAGTTTCAAATGCATGGAGGAATCAAACTGAGAGTTTGGACAAAATCAGGAACCTAATTGTACCAAAAATTGAAAGACAATGTAGATTTAAGGTCAAATTAAATAATCATTGGATGACTTTACATAAAAATAAAGTCCGAGGACTTAATTAGACTTTCAGTATGCCAATTTGATTTAGTCACAAGTCCAATTAAAGAGTTAATTAAGTTTAAGAATTAATTTGAGTTAAATTAAAAGAATTAATTAAGTGCAAAGACTTAATTAGACTTTTAACGGGTAAAATTGATTTTATTATGGACTTAATTGTAAAAAAAATAAGTTTGAAAGCTTAATTTGAGCTTAATTGAGATTATTGAAATTTTAAAGGACCAAATTTATTTTTTCCAAACTTGATTAGGTGAAATCAAGGATAAAATTGCAAGAAAAAACAAAATGTAGGGGTCAATTAAGGGTCAAATTAAAAAAATTTAGAACCAATGACTTTTTTGTAGAAAAAATAATAGTGCCAGCGACATCTGACATTGTTCGTCATCTTTTACCGTTATACTAGAAAAAGTTCCTCGTGAAGCCACTTTTAAAGGCCATTTAATGCCCTATCTCTCATCCAAACGAGACAAAAGACACATTATCTCCACCCCCTGACTTTGTAGTACGCCCCCAGTCCTTTTCTACCTCGTTCGCAGCCCTGCAACCACTGCAATAAACAGCTAAAACGTCTAACATGACCAGTTTTTATAATCTTGTTTTGTAGTACCAGATTGTTGGTTTCTGGCCAACGGTTGAGATCATTCCTAATAAAATCAATGGCCACAAACCATGCCAAAGAAACACTCTATATTCTTCTTTCATCTCCTAGAATAGGGGTGAATTTCATGCTTCATGCAAATAGAAAAGAAAAAACAAGAGCCAAAAAAGACCCTTGCACTAGCCTAAAAAAAAAAAAAAAACAACCTTCCCTTGTATTTTTCAGTTTGATTACCTTCATAAACAACACCACCACCACCTTGTAAGCACTAGACATACAGAATATGAAATAATTCATGTTTTACAGAGGCAAAACAACATGGTCACTAGGCTGGGCTAGTGACCAAATTGTATGAGCTGGATTTATGCCCAACCCATATGGCTTGGTTGGGTCCTCAATAGATCTCACTTTTCTAACTCTAGAGAAAATAAGTTGAAACATAAAAAAACATTATGGTTTGAATAAGCATCCTAACATATAGAGATTTATACTACAAGTTGGTGATCGACTCCATCCTAAAGAACAATTAATATTCTTGTGAACCTACAATTCTCACTTATTATCTATACAATTGGGATTTCTCCTATGTATAGCTTTTCGAAATACTATATGTTATGAATACATTTGGTCTATATAGGATAATCTTCAACACTCTATAATAGGTACAAGAAGTATCTAAAGTAAAAGAGCACTTCTTTAAGAATTTTCAAATGAAAGATTTATTTCTAGTAATGGACATCAAACAGGGTTATTCATAGTAAAACTTGATACTCTTTGAGTTTTTTATAACTGGTTAATAATAATAATAGTAATAATAATAATAATTTTAGTATAACCCATCTCTTTTACTTTTTTTTTTCTCTTTCTTATTCCTTAAACCAATTTAGTCCAAGTTCATTCAATATCTACTTCTCTTATGCTAGTGAGTGTGACTGGTGAGTATAGCAATTGATGGATATCCTAATCTATTTTCTTTCATGTTTTATGCTGAAATGACCAAAAGAGAGTTGGATAATATAGTAATGAAACTAGTTTGGTTACCCACACTTTGATGCTAATATGAATTTAAGGTGGTAATAATGTTCATAAGAGCATATTTTTGTTTTAATACAACAAGCGCAAACTTATAAAATAAAAAGTTGAAGCGGTTAAAACTTGATTTGATTGGACAAGATTATAAGACGATGTTGTTCGACTCTTTTAAAAAAAAATCACACGATGTTTTTTAACATAAAAAAAGGGTAAGGCATATGAACTCTTTGAAAGTGTCATTAACTCAGCCCCAGTAGACAACCTTGAAACCTCTCGGGCTAATTTCTTACTTAACTTGAGCTTCAAATTAAATTGTGTGGGAGTTATTACAATGTGACCCAGTCGATTTGATAGGTCCAAAAGTAACTCAGATGAATAGTAACAATTTGGTTTTTTTTAAAAAAAATCAAGATGATATATTTTTTTTAATATTGAGACAATGAAACATTAGATCAACCTCTATCAACCTGGGTTAACCCATCAAAGTCACAACTTAGGTCATGGACGTGACCACAATGAGCTAACTTGCTTGACTATCTATCTCTGTCTTTTCTATTCCCTTTTTCTCTCCCCAGATGGGCCTTTTATTAGGCTAAGGTGAGATGAAACTAAAGCGTTATTAGAGAATTAGTTACTAAATTAAAAAAAAAGGCTTGGCCTCAGGTCAAATAAAATTTAGGATCAAATTGAAGAGTTATTAGAGAATCAATGACTAAATTGAATGAATAAATAAATGGTGTGTGTATCATACACTTCAGCTTGTAAAGGGAGTCATTGTATTAAGGAGGTGAATGCAACTTCCTCAGACCTTCAATGATGACCCTCCTTAATGTTGTTGGAATTGTCTTGGCACAGGCTTCCTTTCAAGGTGGTGTGCGATAACAATGAAACTCTAGTAAGGCTCCAGTAACCAATTCTTCTTTTCTTCCTTTTTTTTCTTTTTTCCTTTTGGTTTTCACATCTAGTTTCTTCTTTGATAAAGAATATTACTACATTTTTTCCTCAATTTTAGTTTTAGTCCATCTATTTTTAGTCTTTTGTAAGAAATTAAATTAATTTTTTTTTTGCGAAATCGAGTGTAAGCCCGATATTGGGATGTATTTTCAACACCACAAGACAATATTTTTTATATATATTAAGATGATAATATATTGGATCTACCCATGTTAAACCAGGTTAATTTGTCTAATTTATGGTTTGAGTTATAAGATTGTGATAACCCTATAAAAAATAAATTAAAATAAATTATAAAACTCAATTCCTAATTAAACCATTGTTGTAGAATAAACATGAAAGAAAATTAAATTAAAAAAAGAAGATAAAAAAATGACCCGGATCAAATTGAGTTAATCAACCAAATCAATGACCTAAGTTATGAGATTAAGATAATTCTACATTGAAGGACGAAATTTAAAAAAATCTCATAAAAAAGGACAAAAAATATCTCAAATCGGGGTTAACCTTCCAAACCTGCAATTTGAGGTTTGAGACCATGATAACCCTATAGATAGCAAATTAGAATAAATTATGAAGCTCAATTTCCAATCAACCTAATGTTGAAGGATGAAATTAGAAAAAATTAAATAAAAAAAGGTAAAAACTCAAATCAACTCGGGTTAACCCACCAAAAACGCGATTCGGGTCATGAAACTAGAATAACTCTAATCAACCTTATTTTTTAAGAAATGATGAAATTGAAAAGAAATCAATTAAAAAAGGAGAAAAAAAATAGTGTCAACTTGGATTAACCTACCAAACCTGTGACCTGGGTTATGAAATCAGGATAACTCATAGAAAGTAAAATAAACTAATTATGAAGTCCAATCCATAGCAAACCTAATATTGAGGATGAAATTAAAAATAAATAAAAAACTAAATAAAAAAATATTTTTCTAGTGAACTATGCTTTGTAAGGTGGTGTATAGTGAATTTACCTCCTTTTTTAGTTAGGCTACAAATTGGTTTTTTCCAGTTTGACTCAGTGTTTTTTTGTTTGACTCGGTTTTTTCCAGTTTGACTCGTTTTTTTAGGTTTGGCTTGGTTTTTTTTTTTACTTGATTTTTTTCCGATTTGGCTCGGTTTGATTTTTTCAGTTTTAAGCTTATAAAACCAAAACCGAACTCGAACCGAACCGATCGGTTTTTTAAAAATTCTAATCGGTTTTTTTTCATGGTTCTGTTTTTTTTGTTATTTTTTTTCCGGTTTTCTCAGTTTAATCTGTTTTTCAATTTTTTTGCTCACCACTAGTTATCCTAGTCTCATAGCCCGTGAATAGTGTTTAATAGGTAACCCAAGTTTACTCAGGTTGTTTTTTGTGTATTTTTTAATTGATTTTTTTAATTTTATCATTCAACATTGGATCAGTTGAGAATTGAGTTTCATAATCTATTTTGATTTGTTTTTTATGAGAATATCTTTGTCTCACGAGTTTGGCATTTTAACCATGGTTAAATTAGGTTGTTTTTTTTCTAAGAGGTTATATCGGTCTCATGACCCGGGTTATAGGTCCTTCAACATTGGATTTGCTTTTTATTGGGTTATCCCCGTCTCATGACCCGGTTGCGGGTTAACCCAA
The DNA here is from genome assembly GCA_007827005.2 of Populus simonii. NCBI lineage: Eukaryota > Viridiplantae > Streptophyta > Magnoliopsida > Malpighiales > Salicaceae > Populus > Populus simonii. The sequence continues at coordinate 6,098,280 of CM017478.2, forward strand.
TTGACTCATTTCTCTCTCTTTTTTTAATTGATTTTTTTTATTTCATCAATTAATATTGTGTTTGATTGAGAATTAGACTTTATGATTTGTTTCAATTTATTTTTCATTAGGTTATTCTAGTTTAATGACCCATAAATAGTGTTTAACGGTTAACTCAGGTTGATTTGGGTTATTTTTTATATCAATTTTTTAATTAAGATTTTTACAAATTTTATCGTTCAACATTAGATCTGACAAGGATGATTAAGTCGAGTTTTATAATTTGTTTTGACTTTCTCTCTACGGGGTTATTTTAGTCTCAAGACCAAAGTTACGGATTTAACATGTTAACCTGAGTTAAATCATGTTATTTATTTTATTCTATAAGGTTGTCTCGGTTTGATGACCCGTGTCATCAGTTTGATGAATTGACTTAGATTGTTTTTTTATGTTCTTTTTTAAATTAATTTCTTTCTTAATCTCATCTTTTAATATTGAAATAGTTAGGGATTGAAATAAAGTAATTTGTTTCGATTTGATTTTCATGGGGTTATCTCAGTATTATGACTTGGGTTATAAGTTTGACATGTTAACTCGAGTATTTTTTAAGTCATTTTTTAATTGATTTTTTTTCAATTTCATCATATAACATTGAGTTGATTGAAAATTAAACTTCATAATTTGTCGTGATTTGCTTTTTTTAGGGTTATTATAGTCTCATAACCCGGGTTACAAATTTGACACGTTAATCTGAGTTGACCCATGTCAATCCAATATGTTATTATTTTAATATTAAAAAAAGATATAATCTTGAAATGTTGTTTAGTCAAATATTATTTTTACAAGTTGTATATGTTATTTTGGAATCTATAAAGTCAACCGAGTTATATTGGGTAAACCTTTATACGATTTTTTTTCATTAGGAAAAAAATATTAGTAATATTTAAATAAATTTTTTACATTTAAAAAAAATTAACTTGAGCTATAACGTAGTGCGAAAGAATCATCTAGTGTTATATTATATATAATAATGTTTTTTAATCTAAATTTAAATTTAGATTAATTTAAAATATAAATTGTAATTTTTAAAGGAAATGATACAAAATAAAAAAATAACTAAACTACATTTAAGAAGATTAGTTACAAGGGAATTTATATTGAACAGTTGAGATTGCTCTAAAAATGATCCAAAGGCTTATACTTCATGCTATATACATACATTCTTCTGTGTTGCTGCTGCAGTTCAGTAGGGTTTATAATCAGAGTTCCCCAATCAGTGATTTTTAAGCTAGAGAACTAAATTGGATTGGATTTCTCTGAATCTGATATCGAACATCCCTGAAAATTAATAAAAAAAGAAAAAGAAAAAAATGTTGATCCAACTTCCTCGGCTGACAAGCTCTCTCAGAAGCCCATTCGACATCGACCGAGCCTATCTCCAGAGAAAAGTCCTCCTTCAAAACTACCTCAAGAAGCCTAACAAGTATATGCCAGTACTTTTTCCCCCCTAAATTGAATTAATATTGTTTTAAATTTATGTTGATTTTTCTTTTTTCTTTTTTTTTTGGCTTGATTAGTACTGCAAACTCGCTTCATGAATCAGAACTCGCGAGGAAGATTATTGATGGATGGGAAGAAGGTAGTGTTTGTCATATAAATATTTATAGGAATTTCTTGTAATATTTGATATAATAAGATGATTTTTAAAGTTGATTGGGAATTTATGGAGCAGCCTCAACCGAAGTGCGACAAGCGTACAGGCAATTTATTGGAGGAGTTGTGGAATTGATAGATGGAGAGGTGCAATCAGAGGAGTTCCGCGAGGTGGCATTGAATGTGTACCGCATATTTGGGGAAGAGGAGAGTGCCGACAGCAACTTTACCCAAAAGAAGTAATAACTTGATTCTCCAATACCAATAGAAACACTTTTGTTTTGTTTTTTTGAGTCTGTGGTGTGCATGAGTTGAGTGCATCGGATTTTGTTTATGCTTCCTAATGAGATGGTGACCGGAATTCAGCAATTGTTGTTACTCGTTCAAATGCAGGTCGAAATTGCAGAAACTTATTGGTCATGCAGTTTCAGATGCTAGGTTGCAGAAAGTTGCCGCTCTATCACAGAGGCTTTATGGTTTGCAACCAAGAAACTCTGGAGCTGCACTTATTGTAGAAAGTCATGTCAATGGGAGTGGGGATGATCTAGAGTTTGGTGCTGACCTTGCTTTCCAAGCGCCAGCTAGGTTTCTGGTGGATGCTAGTTTGGAGGATGGTGAACTGTTGGGTGAGGAAAGTGCTGCTCCTCTTTCCATGTTTCATGATGGATGGTATGATCATGGTGACCCGGGACAAAATCATTCTACTACTGATGGTGGAAATTTCGATTTAAGTTGGTTAAGAGATGCATGTGATCAGATAGTTGGAGAAAGTACTTCACAGCTTTCCCAAGATGATCTTCCAATGGCTATATGCCGTGTACTTGATTCAGACAAGCCCGGTGAGGAGGTACTAGTTTATAGTTATTATGTTCGTAAGCTATGGATGTCGGTTTTAGCATGGCAACCTAATTCTTATTTACTTCTTTCCCCCTTTTAGATAGCCGGTGATTTATTGGATCTTGTCGGGGATAGTGCTTTCGAAATTGTACAAGACCTCATACTGGTATGCTAACTATTGCTCTAGTTTCGCATTACTATCCAGTAAATCATGAAATTACAAATTACAATTAAAAATTAAATTAATTAAAATTAAAATTAAAAAATAAACTAAAATGTGTTGTCATTTTACTGTTCATGTTCATGATTGACTGCACGGTCTCACATTTCACTTTGGATTAGAACAATTCTCTTTCTCTAAATTTTTATTTTGGTTCTCAAACTTTTTTCCCTTCATTGCATCCTTTTGAGCCCAATTGAAACCTAATTGTTTTTTATTTTTTAAGAAAGGGTGAAATTGAAAGATAGAAAACCAAAGTAAAAAAAACGGGGAAAATAGATGGCAACTTTGAATTTCATATCAAAAGATCAATTTGGTCCCCATACTTTTTAGTTAATAAATTATCAGTCCCTTTAGTTATTGGAAATTCAATTGTCATAAAAAATCTTTTTTTCCTCATTTTTAGTCTCTAGTTTATGAGAGGAGAGGGAAAGTCATCTGAATTCGGTGTAGATAGAGAAAATCATCGTTAATACCGATTTTGACCACCAAAATAGTTGATTTTGGTCTCAATGAGTTCCATTTAATGAGAGGAGTTTGATAGTGGTTGATTAGAACCTTAATATTGCAAAAAAAAAAAAAGAAGATCGAAAGGAAGAAATATTTTACACGGTTTGATTGTGTTTTTGGACGGTTTTTCGAGTTTCTTACGTTGATAAATTGGCTTCTAAATATTATAAGGGTGTTTATAAGGTGTTTTTTATTTATTAAAATGGGTTGAAAAAGGGTTTGTAGGGCACAAAATATTCTGCCATGATTTTCCAACCACCGTAGTGGTGGTTAGAATCCATGTAGATAAGCAACATGTCGTTTGATTATTTTTTTATTTCAAAAAAGAGGCAAATAACCTGTAGTTCACCCTTTATAAAGATTAAAAAAAAAAATAAAACTAGGCCTAGGCGCGTGGGGTAGGCCTGGGCTCTTTTTTTGGCCTTTTTGTTTTATTTATTTTTTATTGTATATTTAGGTAAAAAAAAAATTAAAGAAAAAAAATTAAACCCGATTAAGTCCATAATTCAAGTTGCATGTTTGACTGGTTAAGCCATAATGTCCGAGTTGATCTATCATCTCAATATTTTCTTAAAAATAATATGCCATATTGAATTTTTTTTTTCAAGCATTTAGCTTATTTCGAATTTATCTTCGTGATGTGTTTGATTTTTTTTTTTCTGAGGGATTAATTGTTTAAAATTGTTTTTTACATGATTGTCACGGTCCGGGTCGCAGGTGTTGCAGGTTAACCCAAGTTGACCCAGGTCGCTTTAATATGTCACCATGTGTTTTTTTTTTTCCCTAAAAGAAGTCATCTTGTAATTTTTTTCTTTTAATTTGTTTTTTTTCCAGTTTCATCCTTTAGCTTTTTTTTTATCCTATATTTAGGTTAAAAAAATCAACTTAATAAATAAATAAATTATTAAACCCAATGGATTTCAAGACCCGAATCGCGGGCTTGGTAGGTTAGGCTACAAAGCTTGGGTCAATCAAATATGTTGGAGGCTTAATTGTTTTTGAAAAAAAAGATGCTACACTAAAAGTTTTTTACACATTTGGTTTATTTTGAATTTGTCTTCATGATATGTTTTGTTTTGGTTTCTGTTTGATTAAATGGTTTCGATTTGCTTTTTACAGAGTTATTTTGTCCTCTTGAATATTTTTTTTTAAAAATTCATACCACATTGTTATTGGTCATCCAGGTTGAGGGTTTAATGATGTAGCTTAAAAATTTCCTGCAATCTTGATTTTTTTTAAACATTTCAAAAAAACTTGGTTTGACCTGAAGCGCTGGTCAATGGACTTGTATGTTTCTCTTTGCTGATATATGATGTATGATGCTTCCTTGAGAAGTTAGAACATTGCTGTTCTAAGTTTATACAGAAGGTTATTATAGATTAATTTCATCTGAAATCAATGCAATGTCTTCCACTGAATTGTGACTCCCTATTGAGTTCATCTTTAATCTATCACAACCTGTAATTTTGTATGGTATCACTCTTCTGGGTTTCTAGTATGTTTATCAGTGAGAGATGCACACTAAATTGCTGGAACAACTTGATTGGAAATAATGCATATGTTATGTTTCTTAAATTATTATTTCCCTATCTGTCTCTTTCTTTTGATTATTTGATGGTTCAATGTCAAACAAACCTATCACTTATTTCTCTGGGGCTATATTTGAAAGTTTCTATTACTTTTTCCCCAGCATCGCAAGGAACTTGTTGATGCTATCCATCGTGGATTGTCTCTACTTAAATCAGATAAAACGGCCTCAAACACTCAATCACGCATGCCTAGTTATGGTACTCAGGTACAAAAAGAGTTATATAATTATGTCATTAATTTTTCTGCAAGTAGTGACATATCAACTTCTTTTTTTAGGTTACCATCCAAACAGAATCTGCAAAGCAAATTGATAAACTCCGGCGCAAGGAAGAAAAGCGAAATAGACGTGGAACAGAACATGGGGTTGAGAGTGATGTGGCAGTTGCAAGTTTTTCATCTTTACTTCAAGCAAGTGAGAGGAAAAACCCATTTGACAATCTTATTGGGTCTGGACCAGGACCCCATTCATTGTCGGTGACTGCTCTTCCGCAAGGTACTGTCAGGAAACATTACAAGGGGTATGAGGAAGTCATTATCCCCCCAACACCAACCACAGAAATGAAACCTGGAGAAAAGCTGGTAATTTCTTGTGGTGTAGATTAATCTCTTTCATGATATATTGTGAAGATATTCTGTGCATTCTTGCTTCTGTTTTCCTTGATAGTGATAACTGTATGTCCTGTTGGTGATATTGGAACTAAAGGTGTTTTTCACAAAAGAGAAGAAAGAAAAAAGATAACAATAGAAAGAAATACAGTTGATTATCATTGTCTGGCAAAATAAGATAGTTGAAGTAATTCTCTTTGCTTATTATTATGTCTAGAAACAAATGTTGAGATGATTGTTACAAGTTCTGAACGATACTTTGTCATTTAGAGCATTTGTTTTTTGTATTGATGATGAGAGGAATCATTCCATTTCTTTTTCTGGCAAGCTTCATGTTGGCCTCTTAATTTAGGTCCATTTGATAGCTGTAAGAACCAATTTATGAATACCCCTTCCATTCTCAAACTGTATTGATACTGAGGAAAATGTATGAGCTTCAAGCTGCCAAGAGAAATTGTTTGCATTTCATTTTCCCAATTTTCTTGCAAAAGTGATACTAAGTTTTAATCATTGATTTGCAACAAAAGTGCTTGCTTCGATTTGAAGAATATACACGTGTTTTTCCCAAGGATAGACTGTTTGAAGAAACCAGGCATCACTTTTCGAACTCTTAGAAGTTTAACTGTTCTGAACTCCTAGATTTCTGCATTTTACCAGAGGATGGAAGGTGGTGATTTGTCACATATAAGTAATCACTGATGACATGACAACTGAAACACTCTCCAGAAGTGTTGTCGCCATGCTTTAGATGTTTTCTGGATTTTGGATGTTTGCATTTGATAAGAACTCAGGACTACAATATGGACGCATTGGAAGAGGCTTTATGCACTTGCAGGTTGGAAAACTGGGACCTTCTTCAAGAGAGGGCAGTTGTCAAGGACTTGGAGGCTTTTTATGGTAGCTAAATGAAATCTGTGCAACTTCTTGTGTAGAAGATTAATGATAAGTAGTGTGTTACTCTGGGGGTTGCAGGATAAAGTTGTTTAGTGACAGGACAGTTTGTGAGAATGGTGTCTCTCTTTAGGGTGGGTATGGTGATTCATTGTGGAACACTTACTGCTTAATTCTCATTTGCTTGTGTTGCTCTCTGTATCTCTCTCTTTCTGTGCATTGCTTGTTCCAGGAAGGTTGCTGTTACTCTAGTAGTATGCTGCTCATTGATATTGATTTGTCTCTCACAATGTTTCTTTCATCTTGATATTTTGTTAGATTGAGATAAAGGAGTTGGATGACTTTGCTCAAGCTGCTTTTCATGGCTATAAATCTCTGAACCGGATACAGAGCTGGATATTTCAAACCGTCTATTACACTAACGAGAATATACTTGTGAGTAATCTGTTCTGTGGTTAACATTTAATCATTTTAGCAACTAGGTTAATTATGTATTGCTGATCTGTAAAGCCTTTCTTTATGGCAGCCAGTTGTGTAAAGCCATGTATTACTACATTTATTTTATTTCATTTCAAGTCTGTGGACCCCTAGCACATAGAGTTTTCCTACTTTTAGTTTCAGTCTCAAAATATAGTCATTTTCATTCTTCTATCTGGGTGAATAAACTAGAGATGGAGGAGTGCCAAACTGTAATGGCTTAATATGAGTGGTGGGATTTTTTATGGAAAAGGGGGGAGGGAGGGTAAGAGTGGGGAGATAAAGTAAAGTTGGAGCTTCAGTTATGGTTCAAATAGTTTGAGAATAAATGATAATCTGAAACTAAAATTTGAAGTTCTAATGGGTTTCTAAGAACCTATGAATTGAATGATTTTAGATGTTTATGACAGAATTGGTTTTTGATGTCAATGGGGAGATCCAGCTGAAGAGATAGGTTGTTCTTGATGGCAAAGCAATATATGGCTTTTACTCACTGCTTGTTATAAAGCACGATCAACCATATGTTTGGATTCATTGCATGAAGGATTGCTTTTAGAATGTCTGAAGTTTCTTTGTATTTGCAGGTTTGTGCACCGACAGGAGCTGGCAAAACAAACATAGCTATGATCTCTGTTCTACATGAGGTATTTGATCAATGGGCTAATACTGTCTTGTGTTTTTGTTTGAGACTTTGGGCAGACTGCTTATGGTTTACTAGAGAGGGGCTGTATGGTGCCACATGAGTGGGAGCAATTTCTTTTAATGCCTCTTAGATATATCACCTTATTTTTTTTGATCAGTAATACCATATTCACATGGACGATTCTATTCTTTTGGTTGGTTTTTTTTTTTCCTCTAACTATAAGTTACTGGTTGTTTAAAAGTTTATCCTATAGTGATATTGTTGATATCAAGTTTCTTTTTTTTGGTGTACAACATATGATATTTTTGATCTTTCTTAAACAATTGAAAGTGTAGTCTAAAATACTGCACAGGATGATATATATATTTGAAATTTATGTGGTTAGTAAGTTGGCCTCTTCTTCTTCTTCATTTATTTATGTCTTCAGATTGGACAGCACTTCAAGGATGGGTACTTGCACAAAGATGAATTTAAGATAGTTTATGTTGCTCCTATGAAGGTATAGCCCACCTGTAAGACATATATTGTCCCCATCTGTGTGTGTGTTTAGGGTGAAGAAGGGGGTGGGGGGGTGTTGGTTTTGTTATTAACTTCTTGGATCTTCCTTTTCTTTTCAGGCGTTAGCTGCAGAGGTCACATCAACTTTTAGCCATCGCTTATCTCCATTGAACATGACTGTGAGAGAACTTACTGGGGACATGCAACTGTCTAAGAGTGAACTTGAAGAGACTCAGGTTTTATTTCTTTCAATTGTTTTGTGCTTTTATGCAGTAACTGCATGCATTCTATAATGGTTTCTCTCTTTGACTCTCTGAATCAGATGATAGTGACAACACCCGAGAAATGGGATGTCATCACTCGTAAGAGCAGTGATATGTCTCTCTCAATGCTGGTGAAGCTCTTAATTATTGATGAAGTACATCTTTTGAATGATGATAGAGGCCCTGTGATAGAGGCACTAGTTGCCAGGACTCTGCGACAGGTGAAATTTTCTTGAACCATCATTGCATTGTAATTTTGAAAAGTGCTTCCCTGTGGTCATATTCATCTGTGGGATTATTTCTATCAAATTCTTTGTAATTTGGCAATGCTTCACTGTAAAATGATACACTGTCTTTTTTTCTTCCCTTTGATAGCTTTTGCCTATTTTAACCACAGTATTGCAAATTGTATGCATTAGTACCTTGATTTTGTTTATCTTGAGACTATTTTAGTCATGGCTGGAATGTAATTTTCATATTTTTATGTATGTGCTAGAGAATTCCTTATTGATGTTACTCCACTAACATTCTTTCAAATCTTTCATATCATTATAAACCCTTGTACGAGTGGGTGGAGAACTGATCAGTCTTTTCTTTCCATCTCCTTTTCCTGTTTTGGGTGACAGGTTGAGTCAACACAGACAATGATACGCATTGTTGGACTTTCAGCCACTCTACCCAATTACCTGGAGGTCTTCTCTACAATATAGTTGAAACTTTCTTGTATATATTTCAGAGCTATTATCCAAATCTTTAAATCTTTAATCGTGAATTTTCCTAGGTTGCTCAATTTCTCAGAGTGAGTCCAGAGACAGGTCTCTTCTTCTTTGATTCTAGTTATCGTCCAGTGCCTCTTGCCCAACAGTATATTGGAATTAGTGAGCAGAACTTTGCAGCTCGCAAGGACTTGCTGAATGAAATATGTTATAAAAAGGTATTTGTTTGTAGATGGACTCTCTTTGGAAGTTTATCAATCTTTACACTGAAAATTAATTGGAGCAATGGTACTCTTTGTTTCAGGTTGTTGATTCATTAAAGCAAGGTCATCAAGCAATGGTATTTGTTCATTCCAGGAAGGATACAGCAAAGACGGCTGAGAAACTGGTACATTCTTTTTTTTTTTTTAACTTGTGACGTTTATTAATAACAGCTATTGCTTGTAAATGTTGTTGACATTTACTTGCTAGATCAGATTGATTGGTTTAGATGGCTTTCTTCTTTGACACTACTGGTTCTGCAGTTTTCTATTTTCATTTGTTATTTTTTTTCTCAGTTATCTACATGTATTTTAATGTTTTCCTGATATTTACATGTGTCTTAATATCTATTTGTCTTCTGCTGCTGGTGAATGATGGTCCACTAAGGAATAATCCTCTTTTATGATTTTTTTTATCAGTCAGTTACATGCACACACTATTTTCTTTCCTTTCCTTTTCTTTTTTTGGGTGGGGTGGGGGGTGGCTGGGTGGGTTGGTGGTGTTTGCGAGTTACCTGTCCTGACTGACTTACAATTAGACACCAGAACTATCAACTGAGCATTTGGACGAGACAGAATATTATGACAACCAATGAATGATGATATTATGATAAAATTTGCATGATCCTGTCTGTATTGGATTATAGATATGTAAGTTGACAATGTATTTCATCTGAATTTTATGAAGAACCTTCCCATCCTACTTAATTTCTGATTTCTAATTCTTCTTGGAAAACCACCGTGCCTCCAAAGTTTAGCCTTTTATCTAGACTGGGGTTATTAGTAAGATTAACACCAATGACTTGTTGCATGTTAGGAGGCTTCATAAGTTGAGGATGTCAATCTTGGGCCTCCATTTTAATATTTGTAATCCTGTTTTAGTGGAAATTCTCAAAGCCATCTGGTTCTTCATTGTCAAATTTGTGGGAAATGTAAGTAGGCTATTTGGTATTGAAGGTGATACTCGGGTGATCCTGGGTGGGATGTTAAATTTGTTGCCAGTTTGTTTCACGGGTATCTGTATGAAAAATTACAAGGCTGTACAGTCAATCCCATTTTGGCAGTTACATGATGTGTTTGAATGGAGATAAATGCTGTAATTTTTTAAGGATCACTTTTCCTTGACAATTTTCTCGTGACAGGATACTGTTTCTTGCATCTTTGTGGTTCAGGATTTTGGGGATGTTACCTTGCTAACATCAAGCAAGACTGGAGTGCTATTTTATTTTCAGTTTGATATTCTTCTTGCCTGGTTGGGAGGATATGCTATCTTGAAGTGTTTCATGTACATCCTTTCTCATTAATAATGCAGTCATCCTTTGACTGAGAAATTAAGGAACAGGTCTTGCAACACTTTGATTTGTGGAGTGTCAATGTGTATCGATGTCTAAACTCAATACTCATTAAGTCATGGAAACAGAAACTTATGCCTCCACAGATATACATGGAGAATGTGTATGTTTTGACCAATATTGGTGCATAGTCATAGTTGTTAACAATATATTTTACAGGTTGAACTTGCACGGAATAATGAAGATGTAGAGCTCTTTAGAAATGATGAACATCCACAATTTGCCTTATTCAAGGTGGGAGCTGATGTATTTCGTTTTTTTTTCTTGGTGCTTGTGAGGTTTTTGACATTAATAGCTATCAAATTTATGCATTTCAGAAAGAAGTCATGAAGTCCAGAAACAAAGATCTTGTTGAACTCTTTGGAAGTGGGGTTGGTGTTCATCATGCTGGGATGCTAAGAGCTGACCGAGGTCTAACCGAACGGCTTTTCTCTGGTGGACTTTTGAAGGTAGAGTTCTGCTTTGCACTTTGAAATTTTGCCTAACATCTTTGCTGAAATTAGATCATTTTCTGTTCTAGGTACTTGTTTGCACAGCAACTTTGGCATGGGGTGTAAATCTACCTGCTCACACTGTTGTGATTAAGGTTTGTGCTCATTATCAGGCCATGTATGTTCATTGGTTTTACTGTTGCCTAAATTCAATCCTTTCTGCAACCGTTTTCCATAGCTGCAACCATAGACAAAATGAAATCAATCTCAATGTATGTAAAGTCACCGACCCGTTTGGCATTGTATTAGCTTTTGCTTTTCAAATTGCTTTTCACCTAATAAAGCATCAAATTGATGCTTTTTAGATGTTTTTCAATGATTTTTATGTGTTAGTGTCAAAATGCTTTTAAAAAATATCATTTTAATATATTTTCAATTGAAAAGCACTTTTGAAAAACACCCTGCACCATAATACCAAATACCTGCTGCTTATTTGAAATTCTTAACTTAAAAGGCAATAGGTATCTTATTAGTTAGAGAAAGTAAGTGAGCCTTTCCTTAAAAAAAACTTAGAAATCACACTTGGATGTAAAATTTCATTTCAACCAGTTGAACTAAAACCTTTGAATTGATATTAATGCAACATCTCATTTGACATGCGGCTCATTAAAGTAAATATCAAAGTGACATTGTTTAATAACAGAAAATGCATTGATTGCAGTGCTATGCGCTTGAAGTTGTTCTTCATACTAGCTAGTTTCAGGAATACAATGCATAAGATAGTGTTTTTACATGGATAAATCTCTGATATAGTTTTCATTTGCATTCCTCTTTCTATTAACCATTCTGATGTTATTCTCCAGGGGACCCAGTTATATGATCCAAAGGCTGGTGGGTGGCGTGACCTAGGCATGCTTGATGTTATGCAGGTTAGACTCGGAGGAAATGGATCTAATTTCTTTCTTGCTTATTATCGGGGTCTTGTCTTTTTACAGCTCTCATGATTTCATTGTATACAGATCTTTGGAAGGGCTGGGAGACCTCAGTTTGACAAGAGTGGTGAAGGCATCATAATCACGTCCCATGAGAAACTGGCATACTATCTAAGGTTGCTGACATGTCAACTTCCTATAGAAAGTCAGGTAGTTATTTGTAGTTTGACTTCAGGATGTCCAAGCATAATATTAGACTCATATTATTGGTGTGCTAGAGTTTCTAAATATGATTTGGAGTTGGGTTACTATGGAGTAGGTAACTTGGGTATCATCTTCCCTTGTCAACTCTGGAAGACCATCTTTTCGTTTGAAGTTTGGATTCTTTCACTTATGGCAAGGAACAACACAGATTATTGAACAGCTTAATACAAAATATGGACTATGTTTTACTTGTTTGGAGTCTATTCTCCCATGTCTGTTACAAGATTTTATGTGTAGCTTGTCTGCAAAATGAAGTTGTGCTCTGTATGCATCTACGCAATTTGATCTGATATTACATTTGTTGAATTGTGATGAAGATTTTCATATCTCGGTTTCTAGTAGATTGTAGTGACTCTGTTAATGAATATGGTTTAGGTATTTAATACTAGATGATAGTTACACTAACAGTAAAGCCACTATATTTGCAATCATTACAAACGGTTCTAGTTGCAAACTTATCCACCTAAATAAATTAAACCTCTTAATCAATATGCTGGGTAAATCCTGGGCATGCATGAAGCATGCGGGAAAAAAGGTAACCTCATAATTTGGCAATTTGCACGGAAATATTATTTCCTTAATTTGCAGCAGAGTTGGATGGTCTGACCATCTGTTGTTGAAGCCATGATGGAAATCTATTGAGTTCCAAGTTCTGTCTAGCAGGATAATGCAAATGGTTTATGCTGGGTTTTGCTATATGGTTTTCTGTGTGGTGATGGTTGCTTAAAATATCTTATATTCTGATTGTGCATTGAAATATATTCCATTTTTGCACTGATTCTATGTAGTTAAATGGCTGGTTCACATATTGGTTGTGATTTTTCCTTTGTGTTTGCAGTTTATTAGCTCTTTAAAAGATAATTTAAATGCTGAGGTGGCATTGGGTACTGTTACCAATGTCAAGGAAGCTTGTGCATGGCTTGGTTACACATATCTTTTTATCAGGATGAGGCAGAATCCTCTGGCATATGGTATCGGGTGGGATGAGGTATGTCATCTATTTTATTAAGTTCTACATCTACCCAACTGGCACTATCAGATCTCTACAAACAATGTTCACATGGTTCAACATGTTGAAATTGGGTTATCTTTAACGATTTACTTGATATTTTAGGATGCATTTTCATTGCCATTGAAGTAATTATACATGTTGCAACTTGATTGTCTTGAGAGTACTTTCTCAAACTCACTTTTAAGGGTGGTCACTAGTTGGGCTTCAATAGAATTTTTAATGAACAATTGTGATATTGACCCATTATTGCCTTTAGGATAATCAATGAGACCTCCCAGGGGATGCAGGACATATTAATGGGCTGTTCTGGTACTGATTATAGGGTTAAGCTTGAACAGTGTTTTACACCAAAGAGAAGATTGCATCACACAATCAAAAGCATATGGCTGGAAATCTTATTCATAAAAGCCTTTTCTGAAAACAAAGCATACAAGCATTGGTATTTATAGACTCAACAACCTCTTAAAGCTTTATGTAGTTTGGATTCCTAATCCAACAAGAACTTACTCTTAAATAGGAAACATACTGGCTTGACTTCTTATAAGATCTTTTTCAGAACTACTATCGTGTTACAGATTATTCCCAATAAAAATCTACTTAATTAAGGATTAATAAGAGAAGAAAACATAAAATAGAAGCCTAGGCCTCGAAAATTTCCACCTAATCTGTTTCCCTTGTCTACATTAACCACACAGAAATACAAGAAATCAGCTTGTTTTCTTGTCTACATCACCAGGTCTGGCTCATGCGAAAGCATATTGGATATGCTAGCAAATTACTATCATAGACTTTTGTGGCCTAATAAGTTCTGTGCTTCTACAATAATCCTAATTCCCTAGATATGCTAAATAAGTTCCTGAAATTGGTCGCACCAGTCCTTAGTTGTAGTTCCCAATTGAATCATCAATGAGACTAACATAGATTATTTTACCTGCGTCTAAGAGTTTCTTTTGCATATCAGCACCACAGACAAAAACAAAACTCAAGCGCTGGTGTATCTTTTATTCACCACAATTTTTAGCTAATTATGAATCTTGAGCTACTGGTATAAATAAATTAAATCTGAAGAAGATAAGAGTTCCATAGACTTTGTATATAAGGTTAGCTAGATAATTAAGTTCCAAGGGCAGAAGTGAGGGAAGAAAGACTTACACGAAGGCCCCAAGTTCCCCTCTTGGATCGAGCTAGGGAGTTTCTTGAAAGGGACATTATGAGCCTCAAGATATGGTTGGAGACATCACAAAGAAGGGTGAGAGTTGAATTTTACAGATTTTGATGGTAGACTTGACACTACAACCTTCTCTAATTGGTTATCTGCAATTGAGGAGTATTTTGATTGGTATGGGATATATGATGAGAGACGTGTTTAAGCTTTCACTAAGATGAAGTTAGTAGGCTTAGCAAAAGTGTGGTGGACTGGTATTGAAGGTGATATCTAGGGCAGCCACCAATTGGCACTTGGCAAGAAATGAAGGCAAAACTTCAAGAAAAGTACTTCCCTTCTGATTCCATGACAAGAATTGCAACCTTGTCAATTCAAAACAAAGCAGCATTTCAGTTGTAGTGTATATGCAGAAATTTGATGAACTGAAGACGCAGAGTCAAATTATTGAAGATTCTTGTCTCACATTGACAAGGTTGAAGGGCTGACTGGAGAAGAGAACTACTTCAACAACCACTATATGGCATAACATGCATTTCAAGTGGCACTAGACATGGAAGAATACTTGAAAGTGCCAATTACCAGGAAATTGCAGCCTTAACCAAGGGATTCAATAATGCCAAGGGTCAAAGATAATTGCAGAACTTTTCGGAAAAATCCTACAACTTCTAATCAGCCTTATGATCCTAGAGGGAAGAGGCCATTGATAGAAGCACCTAAGAAGCCCAATGATCAAGATGCTTATTTCAAGTGTGGAGGTAAGGGCCATATGGGATATCAATGTTCCACTAAAGCCAACTTGCATATTGGAGGGGAGCATGAAGAGCTGAATCAAGATGTTGAGGGAGAAGAAAATAGAGAAGACTTGGTGTATAATGATGATGATTTAGCTTATTTGGATGTAGATACTTCTCTTACTATGGTAGTGAGATGTATACTAGCTACTCATAAACATGGAAAGGAAGATTGGAGAACAACTGCAATTTTTCAAATGTTAGGGAAAGAGTTACACAAGCTGGTCATTGATGGGGGAAGTTGTATGAATGTTGTTTCTGCCCCTACTGTGGGAAGAGTAAAACTTCCCGCAAAACCCCATCCACAACCATATCAAGTAGCATGGATTGATAACACCATTATACTAGTAACCGAGTGTTTGGTTTCTAAATCTTATGATTAGTATAAGGATTCTATTTGGTGTTATAGTTCCTATGAATGTCACACACATACTCTTAGGTCACCAATGACTTTATGATCGTTCTCTGTCTCACTGTGGAGGAGTGAACACTAACCATTTCAATTGCAATGGTAAGGAAAATCACTCTTCATCATATGAGCACTGAAATCAAGAGGGCCAAGCAAGCTAAATGAAGGCACCAATTCAATTTATGTATGTGTGTGGATGGTCATGCAATCAATAAGATAACTATCAAATACTGCTTTACAATCCCAAGGCTTGATGACATGATGAGTGGAGCTACCATATTTTCTAAGCTAGATCTTAACAGCGGTTATTGTCATACATACGTAAGCCCTTGGGATGAGTGGAAAACACTATTTAAGACAAAGGATGGCCTATATGAGTGGTTGGTCATGCCTTTTAGCTCATGCAATGCACCAAGCACCTTTATGTGAATGATGACAAAGGTAATTCACCCTTTTCTTAGCAAATTTTTAGTTGTTTACTTTGATGGTATATTGGTTTATAACAAGTCTAAAGAGCATCACCTTTTCCACCTCTAAAAAGTCATGAAAGTTTTACAAGAAGAAATTTTTATCAACATGAAGAAGGGCTCCTTCATGAGCTCCCGAGAGCTGTATTTTTAGGTTTCATTGTGTCAACAAGCAAATCTAGAGGAGGTTAAAGCTATTTTTGACTATCCTATCCCTACTACTTTACATTAGGCGAGGAGTTTTCATGGGCTAACAACATTTTATGAGGGTTTGTTCAAAATTTCAGCGCTATAATGGCTCCAATAACTGTTTGCATGAAGAAAGGAAACTTTGTTTTGATAAAGACAACTTCAAAAACCTTTGAAGAAGTCAAAACAAAAATGATAAGGTTCCAGTTTTAAAGCTGCTTGATTTCTCTAAAGTATTTAAAGTTTCTTGTGATGCTTCCCATGGAATTGGTGGTGTACTTTCTCAAGAAGGTCATTCAATAAATTTAGTGAAAAGCTATATAATGTCAAACAAAAATACTCCACCTACGACAAAATTTGATGCAATGGTGCAAATGTTACCCTATTGGTCATATTATCTCATTCACAAGGAGTTTGTTCTCAATTTTGACCATAAGGCTCTCGAGTACATCAATAACCAAAGAAAGTTGAACCCAAGACATGAAAAATGGGTTGAATTTCTACAAGCCTATACCTTCTTAATCAAATAGAAGGCTAGAACTGAAAATAAAAATGTTGATGCTCTTAGTTGAGTGTTATTTTTTGTTACCATTATGGCAATGAAGGCTGTGGGCTTTGAGCATTTGAAGAATGAGTACTCTAGATGCAAGGATTTCAACACTATATATACTGAGACATGAGTAGGAATGCAAAGACTTCTCTCTCCAAGATGGACATTTTGTTAAGGTAATGTTTGAGATAAAAAGAGACAGAGATGGAGACAGATGGAGACAGTGGGATAGATGAGACATGTCTCACTATATGTACAAGTATATAAATTTACTCCAAAACTATTCTATAGGCAGCCAAATGCTGGCTTTAGTAGTGGTATGGAAGCGGCACACCGCGCTATCCCGGGTTGTTCAGTGCGTGTTAGTTGAGGGGCTTTGACGACCTTGGTTTCTTCTTTTCCCTCTTCTCTCTCTTCTCGGGATTCGAGTTAGGTCGCCAAAATTAAAAGGAGTCTTGTCATTTTGTTTTTGTATTAAATTTGGTCTTCATTATTTTTATTGTTATTTGTTTTCTTTTGAATTCTTTTTTTGAATGATTTTTTTTTCAATTTCAGCTCGCAACATTTGGTTTTATTTATTTTTTATACTAAATTTAATCTTTATTCTTTTGATTGTTTTTTTTTTTTTTTTATCTTTAATTGATTTTTTTCAATTTCATTAACATTTGGTTTCCTTTTATTTTATCAAATTTGGTTATTTTTTAATTGATATTTGTTTTTTAGATTATTTTTTGATTTTTTTTTCCAGTTGATTGAGAATTTAGCTTTGTGATTTTTTTGAGTTGAACCTCTATGGAGTTAGTCACGACCTTATGATTGGGTCACGGGTTTCAATGACTAGCCCAAATTGATTTCGGTCCTTTTTAGCTCATTTTTTAAAGTTGACATTTTTTTTTTAAAATTTCATCATTCAACATTTGGTTGGTTGAGGATTGAGCTTCGTAATTTTTTTCAGTTTTCTTTATATGGGATTATACTAATCTCCTTTCCTAGGTCATGAGTTTTGCGGGTTAATTTGGGTTGATTCAAGTATTTTTTTTCATTGCTTTTTTCCTAAAATTGATTTTTTTATTCCAATTTTTCCGTTCAACATTGAATTGTTTGAGAATTAAGTTTCATAATTTTATTCAATTTGTTTTTTATTGGGATATCCAGGTCTCACGACCACGTCACGAATTTGGTAGCCTGACTTGCATGGACTTGGATCTGTTTTTTTTTATCCTTTTTTAAATTTGATTTTTTTATCAATTTTTTCCTTTAACATTCATTCTGCTCGAAGGTTAATGTCTATTTTGTAATCACCTTTTCTTTTAATTTTTGCTTCTTTATCAAATGTGATCATCGAGGGACTATTTAAAAGTATTGAGGATATATTTTTGTAATATTGTCAAGCGTTATTTTTTTGGGTCGATATTTTTATTTTAATTTCGGTTTATTTGCTATCGTTGCCTATTTTTTTTATAATTATGTTATTAAATTAACTGAATTTATGGAATCCAATCAAGTTAATGGCCGAGTCTTGGATTTTTCTTGCTTCTTTAAAAATACTAGCATGGCCTGGGCATTATTTTTTTTATGTTGAGAAACATTTGCCTGACCTGGGATGTAGTGCGTGCCACCAATCTAGCATATTTATGTTTGAGAACAATTCTTATGTTTGAGATCAAGATATATGAGAATTGCATAATAGAGAGTTTTTTTTGGGAGTGACAAAACAATAACAATGGTTGAAGAGAGGTTTTGCGGACCAAGCTTAAAGCATGATGCTGCCAAGCTGGCAATCCAATGCCAAACTTGCCAATTGGCTAAAAGGAAGAGAAGAATATTGGTCTTTACATGCCTTTTTCTATTTCACGTAAGCTTTTGGCAAGATCTAAGCATGGACTTTGTTCTTGGATTGCCAAGAACAATTCAAAGGCATGACTCTTATTTTGTACTCATCGATCACTTCTAAAAGATGACACATTTCATCTCTTATTCCAAGTATGTGTTTGGTAAAGCTATGCAAAATGCTTTTCAATTGAAAATGTATTAAAATGAAATTATTTCATGTTTTTTAAATTTTTTTGATATTTTTAAATTTTTTTTGATATTGGCACATCAAAACACCAAAAAAAGTATCAATTTGATGTTTTTTCAGGTGAAAAACACTTTGAACAACAGGTTGAACCAAAAAAACAAACACATTCTTTAAACAACTGATGCAGTTCATGTTGCAAAATTGTTCTTCTAAGAAGTGGTCAGACTTAATGGGCTTTCTCTAACTACTGTCTTAGACAAAAAGTTTACAAGCTACTTTTGGAGAACCTTATGGCGACTAGTATAAACACAATTGAAATTCTTAGCTGCCTTTCTTCTTTAGATGGACAAACTGAGGTCACAGAATAACTATATGGGAGGGACTTGATGCTACCTATTGCAAAATTCAAATACAATAGATTCATTAATCGCACTTTGGCTGTAGCACATTTGAAGTTGTATTGGGTTTACAGCCAAGAAAGCCAATTGACTTGGTACCATTACCTGTTTCAGCCGGTACTTGGGCTGAAGAAAATTCATTTGCGGAGCATATTCTTGGCATACATGCCGATGTACATTTAAAAATTGCTTCAAGCAATAAGGGGTACAATAACCGAGTGGATTTGCATTGTCGACATGCTAAATTTGAAGCTGGAGATCAAGTTATGGTGCACATTTGGCTAGGAGGCTTTCCAACTAGCAAATACAAGAAGCTTCAATATAGGAATATGGGCCCTTATAAGATTTTACAGAAGATTAGTTCTAATGCTTCTGTTTTGGACTTACCTGAAGATATTGGTACGAGTAACATCTTCAACATTGAAGACCTCACTCTTTACCTAGGACATATAGATACTTCTTCCATAGATGCTCCAACACTCCAACCCTAGTTCCTATAATTCAAGAAGAAATTGAACACACTGTGGACAATAGTATTGTTTCAACTCGTATATGTTACGACCAAAAATATTTGGTGAAATGGAAGAACAAACTATTATTTGAATCTACTTGATTTTCGATGTGGAGTTTCAATGCCTAGACCATAATTTTATGGACGATACAAGTCATTTAACTCTCTAGAGTCAAGTTTTCTCAAGATAGGGATAGATGGTGCAAATAGCATCTAGAAAGTTTATAGAACAAGAGGGAAATCGAATCCTACAAGTTTTTCGATTTGCCTTCATCCTAATTGGAGCTAATCTAGACTCTTTAATAGATAACACAACATATTTTAGGTGTTCTAATTGCCAGGGGCAGCTTTGTAATTTTTGTTTTGTTAGGGGTAATCTTATAATTTTAGGAAGTAGATTAGTCAACTTCTTTAGCATTATGGAAGTGACCTACCAACTAGCACTTGCTATTGTGCACCTTCATAGGCACCACTTTAGTAGCCAAATTATATTTTTTGTAATCCCACTTGAGAGGATGGTTTTTAGTGAAACTAAATTAAGATTTCAGCCGTTTAGATGTGTGATGCATCTTATCTTAGGTGTGATGCCTTAGAATTCTTAGGAGTGATTTTGACGTGGCGTATAACGTGGATAAAAGTTACAGTTCTCAATGTTACTGACCTAAGCTATAAAGAAATCTAGAGAAAACTCTAGTATTTTATTAGAAATTTGAATAGTTTGAATCTCAAAATAAACTAAATATTTCTATTTATATTAATTAGACCTAAAATCCTTTATAGGAAAGGATTCCTAGTTGAAACTAAAATTCTTTATAAAAAATAATTACTAATTAAAACTTACCTAACTAATAGAATCCATCTAGTATTAAGATTTCTAAATAGTAAAATAATAATTAAATTAAAATTAGAAAAAAATAATCCAATTACAACAAAGTAAATAAAGAGAATCCTGCATAGTAAATTCCAAGCCTTATTTGAATGCTTTTCTGATCTCTGATCATTTTGAAATTTTAACACAATAGGAAAAAGATCCTTCAGAATTTTCTATTAAAATTTTAGCTCGATCCAATGGTCGGATTAAAAGTTATACTTGATTTACCAAACTGCATTTTAAACTCTTCTTAAACCCCTCAAAACCTAAAAATCTTAACCATTAATAAAATAATGCAATAAACATTATTATGCCAAGAATATTGAAGAACTTTCCCCACTTCAGATTTGTAGGAGCCCTAGGGTGATGCTAGGTTTGTTTTCTCCCTTTTAGCTTACTTGATCCTTAGTTCATTGTTGTTACTCGCCCAAACCATAACTGTAAGCTAAAGACACCACAATACCCACCTAAAGCCAATTTTCCATTTCCTAACCTATCATTTCTTTTATTGCTTGTAAAACTTAGTAGTTAGGTGCTGTAATTGAAGATCTTGCATAAGATTGAATTGCACTTCAAACCACAATCATGCACATTTTGATTAAAAAATCAAGATTCATCTCTTGATTTGAAGATATAAGGTTAAATTCTCAATGCTTTTACAAAAATTGTTTGGATCTTCAAGTTTATGTGGTACCAAAAACACTTTGTGATACTTGTTACAATTGTTTGAAATTATGATCCTTCTTAATTAGGTTGAGAGCATAAGCATCATCCCTTTCTACCGAAATGATTGAGAAATTTGGCATTAAAGACAATATTGCTAGAAATTGCTAATATTTCACACTCATGATAGCCACAAATATTATGAATTTGCTTGTGATAGTTCCCTAATGTTCAATCACTACTGTAACCTCATGATTTGATTCTCTTGTCTACTTCGAGACTTTGCTCAAACTGAACTTTTGCATTAATGTATGCATGGACTCATGCATGCATGTAAGTTTATTTGTTTGTTTTACTTCCATGTCCTTGATAGAGCATGAACTTGAATGGTCTTGAATCTAAAAAGATGTCCTTGTTATACTTTGTTTTCCACATGACGCTTATGTGAAGAATCTTTATGTGCTTTTAGGTCATTGAAGACCCTTCGTTGAGTTTAAAGCAGAGAGCTCTTGTAACAGATGCTGCACGTGCACTTGACAAAGCTAAAATGATGCGGTTTGATGAGAAAAGTGGCAATTTTTACTGCACAGAGCTTGGTCGCATTGCAAGCCACTTTTATATACAATATTCTAGCGTTGAAACTTACAATGAATTGTTGAGGCGCCACATGAATGATAGCGAGGTTATTTTTTACTATCCATGGTTTCACTATGTGTAACATCAGTTTACAAAATGTTATGGTTCTTTTTTATTTTCTCTTGAGTTTTATGAAAAAAAGCTGTAAGAATTTTTAGTGCACAAGGTTTCCTAGTAATGAGTTATTTAGTGATTATATGTTAAGTCAGTATTTTCAGTTGCACTGGACTGTGATACCATCTCTCTAATCTCTGATCTCTAATTACTATTTGCCTTTTCCTTTCCATCATCTTATTTAACAACCTTTATGTTGCTTTGCTCCTGTGGTAGGTTATTGACATGGTTGCCCATTCTTCTGAATTTGAGAATATTGTTGTTCGAGAAGAGGAGCAAAATGAGCTGGAGATGTTGTTGCGTTCATCATGCCCTTTAGAAGTTAGGGGCGGTCCTTCAAACAAGCACGGGAAAATTTCAATTCTTATTCAGGTTTTTGGCTTTTCTTGTGTAATTAATTGTCCCTACCATAGTTTCAGAAACTATTCTATCTGACTCTTGTTTTGTTTATGTCAACTTGCAGTTGTACATATCTCGTGGCTCGATTGATACCTTTTCACTGGTTTCTGATGCTTCGTATATCAGTGCAAGCTTGGCTCGTATCATGCGGGCATTGTTTGAGATTTGTTTGCGCAGAGGCTGGAGTGAGATGTCTTTATTCATGTTGGAATACTGCAAGGCTGTAGATCGCCAAATCTGGCCTCATCAACATCCACTTAGACAATTTGACAAGGATCTTTCAGCAGAAGTTTGCCTACTGAACTTTGATTTATGTTTTTTATCCCCAAAATGCACCTGTGGTGACCGTTGTTTGACATCTCTTTGTACCTGGTCCAGATATTGCGGAAGCTAGAAGAACGAGGATCTGACTTAGATCATCTGCAAGAGATGGAAGAAAAGGATATCGGAACACTTATTCGTTATGCTCCTGGAGGAAGGGTAATCTTTTTGTATGGAGTGATGTTCTATATTGTTTTGTGTTGGCAGAAATAATACTGACTTTAATTATATAATTTATTATTATTTTGTTATTTTTTGGGGATTGGTGAACACTGGAAGTTGGTTAAGCAATATTTGGGATATTTCCCAAGGATCCAGTTATCAGCAACTGTAAGTCCAATCACCAGAACAGTATTGAAGGTAATTATAGTCAATTGCTTCCATATATCTCCAGGATTATAGATTCCATTCTATCAATATGGATACATCATTATGATGCTTAATTTCAATACGCAGCTGGATTTGCTCATAATTCCAGAATTCATATGGAAAGATCGTTTCCATGGTGCTGCTCAACGTTGGTGGATTCTTGTTGAGGTTTTGTTGTATATCTCCCAATGTGATTCCTATGTAGTTAGAGGATGAAATTTTGATGATTTGCTTCACTCTAAAACTGGAAGGGGCTTTAAGGATAAATTCTTGTCTACTAATATGCATTTTGAACTGGAAGTGTAAAACCTTTTAACTCTAAATTTCAGTAACTATGCCATCTCAAATATTTATTTGGCAACTTAGTTTCTAATCAATTTTTTTTTAAAATTAAAATTCTATCGGTAATTTCTCCATAGAGAAATATTACTTGGTGCGTTTTATTCTCTTGTAATTGCAAGATTGGGTGTAGAAAATGTTGGTAAACAGGCTTGTTACACTCACTTATTGAGCTCATGACTGCACTATCACATGATGATTGATTTAAATTTTGGACTTACAGAAGTTCTCCTTTACTGGGTATGCATTGCAATTTCCTGTGTTGAGAGGTCATGATTTGACTAGTCTTTTTTAACTTTGACATTGTTTCTAATGAGTGCAACTTTGACATTGTCTCTAATGAGATGCACAGTTTTTTTTCATATGTAACTGAGGCCTAATTAACTATTCAAACAGGATTCTGAGAATGACCACATCTATCATTCTGAGCTTCTAACTCTGACAAAGCGGATGATTCGTGGGGAACCTCACAAGCTATCCTTCACTGTGCCAATTTTTGAACCACATCCCCCACAATATTACATTCGTGCTGTTTCTGATTCTTGGTTGCATGCTGAATCTTTCTACACTATATCTTTCCATAATCTCGCGCTACCAGAGGTACTCATTGTACATTAGATGATCGTTTGAACATTTCTTTATGGCAGTGTTCATCTCTTACCAAATTCTGTCTGTCCAGGCTCGTACTTCACATACAGAACTTCTAGATTTGAAACCGCTTCCTGTAACTTCACTTGGGAACAACACTTATGAAGCCTTGTACAGCTTTTCTCATTTCAATCCTATACAAACGCAGGTGCAGTCCATTATATATAATTTTTGTTGGTTTATTTCATGGTTTTAGCTATTTTAAACTGTTCATCACTTTTGACCTTATGAAAAGTATTCTGCAGTTGTGATTTGATGCTTTTGTTTGTGAGTTGCAGATCTTTCATATTCTGTATCACTCTGACAATAATGTTCTGTTAGGAGCTCCCACTGGAAGTGGGAAAACAATAGCTGCTGAACTTGCTATGCTTCGCCTCTTTAATACACAGCCTGACATGAAGGTACTATTTTTCACAATTTTTGCAATGCAAAAGACATTATGTGCAAACATAAGTTATTGAGAAAAATGCAAAACTAAGAGGACAAGGGCTGTTTCCAGCTAAATGTGCGTTGCTTTTTGGTATGTTCTGGAAGCGCAAACCACTATGACCAATATTTTGTTAAAGAACAAGAGACTAAGGTCCTTGTTGGATTTAATTATGCTCTGAAAATAACAATAGGTTTCTTGTTATACCAATTGATCCATTATTTGGAAGATTTTTTTAGTGTTTTTTACCCTGGAATGCAGTATGTTTAGTTATTTCTCTAAATGCAGGTTATTTACATAGCACCTCTGAAGGCTATTGTTCGAGAAAGAATGAATGATTGGAGAAAGCATCTTGTCTCTCAGCTTGGGAAACAGATGGTGAGAACATTTATTCACTTGCTTTATAAATATACTATATATCAAAGCATGAAGCCACAAAAATTCTTCACTCGCTATTATATTCAAGATAATTTGTCCTTGGGAAAAATATCCTTAGCGTAGGTGACTTAATAAGAGACATGTTAGTATACTAATACTATGCACAAACTCAAATATTTTCCTAAATGATCTCCATAACATGTAATTATAAGTGACCTAATGGTGTATTGATACTATTAAGTTATTTAAAATATTAAAATTTTATTTTCTTCAAAATAAATTTTAAAGAAATTAAAGACAATATTTTCTGGAGATGTGCATCAAAATAGTCTGTACAAGGTTTCTATTTAAAGGAGAATAGAAATCAGAAATTAAATCAAATCATATATCCTTAATTTATAGGAGTTGACTAATACTACCAAATTTATAGACAACCTAATATAGAATTTTCTATTTTACAACACTCCCTTTCAAGCTAGCTTAAAGATATCTTCCATGGCCTGCTAGCTGATCAAGTAGTCAAATTGTAACATTTGTACCCTCTTTTGTTTGGGGCATATCCAATGAAAACACATTTTTCAATTCTAGGATTAAGTTTAGATTGGAATTTGTTTGTATGTGAACAAAGAATATGCAACAAAAAACTCTTATTCGCAAATCAAATTGTGTTCGTGTAGCATGAAAAGATAGTTTTACATTGAACATAATATTGTGTGATCATCTATGAATGTAAAACCATTTTTTTAAGATACAGTAGTGATCTTTGAAGGACCCCATGACTATGAATTAAATAAAATGGTTCTGAAGCACGATAGGATTTTGAAGGATATGTAGCATGATAACTTTTTGATAAATGACAACTTTCACATTGAAAAGATAAACAATTCAAATTTAAAAAAAACTCAAAAAATAAATGTTTAAGATAGAGAAGACTAGGATGTCCAAGTCTAAGATGTCAAAGCATTATTTGTTCACTACTAGACATTGAACTTATACTACTAAAGCCTCCAATTTTTTTTTATTGCCGAAGAAGTTGTCATTAAAGTAGTGAAGCCTATCATTCATCCTAGCCCTATCAATCATCTTCTCCGAGCTCCGGTCGTAAAATATACAGATAGAATAAAAAAAAATAACACGACGGTGACAATCTTTGGTTAGTTTACTCATGGACATAAGATTGCAAGCAAGTTTAAGAACATGGAAGACAAATTTAAGATTTATACTCTTAGAAATTGTTATTAACCCTTTTCTTGCAATTGGTGAGAAACTACCATTTGTAATTTTTGTTCTCATTAGGATGGGAATGACTAGTCATATAATCGGATACACCTGAATCAATGATCTAAGAAGCAAAATTTGAACAAGAAGATAAGGCACAAGGATGACTATCTATTTGAGCCAAGGAAACACTAGGAATACCATTTGATGACAACAAGATAGTCGGTGATCAAATCCTTGCTCTGATATTATGAAAACAAATTACTCTGGAAATCATTATATTGACTTGAATCAAAATAGTTTGTACAAGGTTCCTATTTAAAGAATAATACAAGACATGAAATCAAGAGCCAAATCAAATCATATTTCCTAATTAGGAGTGACTTCTAATTTATAGGGGTTAACTAATACTATCAAATTTATAGAAAACCTAATATAAAATTTTCTATGAGTGACTTCTAATTTTCTATTTTACAACAACAACAACAATAATATAATATTTTATTTGTTTTGTGATCAAGTCTTGGAGATAGATTATTTTAAAACAAGTATACATGTAAGCTAGTAACTGCAAGTGTTTGTTTATTTGTGTGCGTGTGAGTGTCTGCTAGACATTAACTATGCTTATGGAATTAAGATTATGTTTTTCACCAGGTTGAAATGACTGGAGATTATACTCCTGATTTGATGGCTCTCTTGTCAGCCGATATCATTATATCCACTCCTGAGAAGTGGGATGGCATCAGTCGTAATTGGCATAGTAGAAGCTATGTAACGAAGGTGCATTTCTGTTATATTTGGCTGCTACTTTTGAATGAAATTGTTGTTTCTCATTCAATTATTATTTACCTCATTACACATTTGCTTCAATTTCATTGATAGGTTGGACTTGTGATCTTAGATGAGATTCATTTACTGGGAGCTGATCGTGGACCTATCCTTGAGGTATTAATGGCAAATTTCTGTTTCTTGTTCCTGAGCATTTATTGTAATAGAACCTCAGAATTTGTCTTCTCATTTATTATTTCAGGGTTATCTATTGATGAACGGGATTTTTTTTTTTTTTGGATTTCATTCATATGTTTTATGTAGCATTTTATTTTATTTTTGCACTTGTCCCTGTTTTCTGTCAAGTTACTACTTTTTCAAAAAATTGTTCTAATTCTTCTTTTACTTGGGATTAATTCATAAGCGGTGGCTCAAACTGATAGCAGATAGTTTGGGTTTGGGTTCGAGTTCCAACAGAATTTTATAGGGGATGATAGATTTAGGCAACTTCTTTTTCTCATGATTGTACTTTAATCTTATTATGGGCTTGCATTCTAATCAAAGTGAAGTTTTTTTGCCAAAATTTGTTAATTTATTCGGTTAGTTGAGGGGAGTATTGAAAAAAGAGGTCTTGGCATTGAATTGTTTAAATGCTTAGAGCCAACTCGATATTACATTTTATTTCATTGGTCTATAAATTGTTTGCTGTTCCTTTGACAACATTGAACTTTTTGCTTCCAGGTTATTGTTTCTAGGATGAGATACATATCATCACAAACAGAGCGCGCGGTGCGTTTTGTAGGTCTTTCAACTGCTTTGGCAAATGCAAGGTGTGTGCATCTGATTCAATCTCAAGCACCCAAGTCTTACCAATTGTTGCCAATGATTTATTCTTTGATAGATGCATGAGGTCTTATAATAAAGACAACTATTTTTGTTTACTGTTAATGGTCCAAAATGTTGGGTTGATGTTTAAATATCTTACTTTCCCACTAATATCTTGTCTTTTTTCATCAATTCATTAAACCTCAACAATGATACCCTTTCATAATCCTTTCCTCCTTTTCTCAAAATCTTCAAAGAATTTGTTAATATGTTCATTAGAATTGATATTGAAATGTGATGAAATTCACCAGTTATGCCAATGGATATTACTAATGCCAAATATTATTCATGCAGTACCAAATTAAAATGAATACTCTTTCTCCACTCTTCATGTGTCTGCGTGGTTATTCCTTCATCTTACATGGTTTCTAATATCTCAAGTTTTTCTTCTAATTATTTTCTGCATCAAATGTTGTCAATTCCGAAATTTTCTTAAGGTTTTTAATCTTTTTAATATGTTTTAATCTTGTGCTTATTATTTATTTATTATCATCTCTACTTCTGCCAATGTCCTTTCATCTGTAATTGCTTTTACTCTTTTATTTGTAATCTATCTTTTAAATTTAATTCTTCAAGAACATTAAAAAAAATTAGGCCAAACGGCATGAGAAATTGACCATTTGACATCAAGAGATGTGTAGTCCTGCATATACAATTTATAGAATAGTTTAGTGTTGAGGCTTAACTGATTTGAGTTCCATGCTATTAATATCGCCTCTTTTAAGAAGTACAAGCCATCGTATATGTAATTTGATCAAAAGTCCATCCTTTTGTTTCCTAATTTAATATAAAATTTCATTTCTTTCGGACTAAAGATGAAATAAATTTAAACTACTATAGCATAATATTTTATGTAATATAATTTCAAAAAACATTTCTCATGTGCATTGCTCATGGATAGACAATTTCTTTTTTCCTTTTTGACAGAAAAATAGACTAAACTCACAATGTAAACGTGTCTTCCATGATACAATTGCAATTGAAGTTAACTGAGAATAAGAAAAAAAGTAAGATTTACAGTGCCCATATAAAGGAGGAAAGGGGATAAGAGGAGTTTTACATAATCTTATATTATTGTTTTGAAAGTGAATTGAGGATGGTTATGAAAACATTATGCTAGTCAAATCAATCTACTTTCGGAATAGGAAGGAACTAGTTTGAGAAGTTCCTGCATTAAAGTTTTGCTATTTTTTTTTTTGTTACTAAAATTTCTGATACTTGTGTACTCAGCTGTATCACATTGATTATGTCATTAGTTGAGTTTTCCAAAGAAAAAAAGACCACATAGCTGTATTGCTCTATTGCTACTATGATGTCTATTCCACAAATGCTAATCATCAGTGCTTTAGTAGCCTTTTCTTCCATGGTTTTGGTGCATTTAAGATGCTCATGACAACTTTTTTTTATTGTAATTCTTGTCTTATGATCTTTAATTATTTAGTGATTTGGCTGATTGGTTGGGTGTTGGTGAAATCGGGCTCTTCAATTTCAAGCCAAGTGTGAGACCTGTGCCTCTTGAAGTGCATATCCAGGCAAGTAGATGCTGTATTTTTCATGGAAATTTATCTTGCAACTGAAATAATGTCCTTTTCTTTTCTCTTTTGTTTAAAGAAGAGTGTTTCATTAGAAAGAGAAGATTATGCAAGAAATGGGCCTTTTCAATCTTCAGTTATCTTTCGATTGTATGGTAGCTAAAAATATTTTGTCATCAAAGCTTTTGATTATCATAGTCAGTTTTGTAATGAATTGGTTGTGATGCTTGAGATAGGAACTATAGCCCCAATTTTTGTCCATAAACTGTAGTGTTGCTTCAATAGGAAATCATAAAATCCTATATTGATCTCCAACCCCAAGTGGCTCTAGAGTACATCTTAGCCAACAATCTAAACTATACAGCATATCAGGTGGTGTGCTTCTCAACATAACAAGATTGTTGCTTCTTCCTCAACTTTTCACACATTGTTTTAGGCACATCCTATTGGAAGCAAAACCACAGTTTACAGACAAAATGCTGTGTTAAAAGTTGGAAGGGGTGTCCGGAAGAGGCAACAATCATATTTTGTGGGCAAGCACACAACCTGGTATGCTGTAAAGTTTAGATTGTTGGCTGAGATGTATTGTAGCCACTCGGTGTTGGAGATCAATATAAGGTTTAATAATCTTCTATGCCAGAGTTATTTTTTCTGGTAGATGCATTAGGTTTAGGTATTGGACCTTTGCCTGCTTATTTATTGTTCTTTGTATTTTTCTTTTTGTTGCTGCCCACTTTGTACACCCTGTGTTTTAGAGTTGGTCTTTGTGTATATATTACATATCTGAAAAATTGGTATTGCTTTCGTTGCACTTCTTAGATCAGGATGTTTTTGCTGAGATTACCTAAAATTTACTAACCTTTGGTCCATAAGACTTGTAATTGTAGAAATTATTGTTCAACCATATGTAGATCTTTTTGTTGATATGGAAGTGATTTTGCATTTGACAAGTAGTTGCTTTTTATGGACAGGGATATCCTGGAAAGTATTACTGCCCAAGGATGAATAGCATGAATAAACCTGCCTATGCTGCAATATGCACCCATTCACCAACAAAACCAGTTATCATATTTGTTTCATCTCGTCGCCAGACAAGGCTCACTGCTCTTGACCTTATTCAGGTGAAGCGCATCATCACATCATGGCATGTTGAGTAGTCCTATTACAATACATTTTAAACTTTGTGTTTGTATGTTATGTAGTTTGCAGCTTCAGATGAACATCCTAGGCAGTTCCTCAGTATGACAGAAGAAGTGCTGCAGATGGTTCTCTCTCAGGTCACTGATCAGAACCTCAGGCACACCTTACAGTTTGGGATTGGGCTGCACCATGCAGGTCTGAATGAAAGAGATAGATCTCTGGTTGAGGAACTTTTTGCAAATAACAAGATCCAGGTTTCTATCACCTGAATGATCTATTTTTTTTTCCATACCCAGTAAGCACATACTCCAAACAGAAAATGAGACTATTGATTCACAGGTATTGGTATGTACTAGTACACTGGCATGGGGTGTAAATCTTCCAGCCCATCTAGTTATTATCAAGGTGAGACATAAATATGCATATATACTCTTCTGTTATATTATTACAGATTTCATTGGAACTTCACCACTAGTTTGTGAAGATTTGTTTACCATTTTCGTGCTCTGCACCATTACTGTACTTGGATTACTCATGCTGGCACAAATGTAAATTTGGCAAGATTTTATCTGGCCTTTGATTTATCTGTCATAATATTTCTTATGCTTCGGGGTCATTAACATTTCAAGCTCGTTTTGCTCTTCACCAGACACCACAACTCTATCAGTAGTTGTTAAGTGGCTTGAAATTAATACTTCCATACATGCCTCATTCATTATGTAAACCTGAAATAATACTTGTGGAGTTTGTTGTTCTGTTTGGTTTCTGAATCGATCATGTGATGGTGTAGAAATCTTTATAAGCTTGATTGTTAATGGTGTGCCATGTTCAAAAGCAAAGTTGAGGCATTTTGCCCTCTGTAGTGTATTGTGTAAACTTCAAAAAGATGCTGGCATCCAACATCCAAACTCAAACTGTAAAAAGTAGTTTTATGGAAAGTCATAGGAAAAGAAAAAGAAAAGGATGAGAAGAATTATGACAAAATAATAAACCTCTGACTGCTAATCAGTTTATTGTGATTCCCTGAATGCCTTTTAAATTATCAAATTCAGATATCTATATCTATATACTCTCCAGGGAAAGTTCCTTCTTTGCAAACTATGGATGTTTATTTCAAAAAATGTGCATCTCTTTTCCAGGGAACAGAATATTATGATGGAAAAGCAAAGAGATATGTAGATTTTCCAATCACAGATATCTTGCAAATGATGGGTCGTGCTGGCCGTCCACAGTATGATCAACATGGCAAAGCTGTTATTCTTGTTCATGAACCCAAAAAGAGCTTCTATAAAAAGGTTAAGAGTACCATTAGTAATTTGTATGTGTTTTATGGTAATTTTAATTGTACTCTTTTTGGAAGCTGGGCTTAACTCTGATGTTCTTTAATTTCAGTTTTTGTACGAACCGTTTCCAGTTGAGAGTAGTCTGAGGGAGCAATTGCACGAACACATCAATGCAGAGATAGTGACTGGCACAATTTGCCACAAAGAGGATGCAATGCATTATCTTACATGGACTTACTTGTTCCGTAGATTGGTATGATTTTGATAATTCTCAATATAAGGAAGAAATATTTACTCCGATAAGAGTTTGCCTTCCTAGATTATGATCTTTCAGCTCCAGCTCTTCATTTACGAGTCAGGTTATTAATAGTCCAAAAAGTATATATATAAAAAAACTTTAACTCAGTGGTCTTTCCTACCTGCAAAATTTCTGTGGAAGTCTCTCATCATGTAGAAATCTTATTATTAGCTTTTGGAAGTTAAATTTTACCAGTTTCTGTTATCTAGATTGCGATTAAAGTGTTAAAATTTTTCAATATCTTGTTTTGTAGCGTTTCTCGGAAAAGATTATTATTAGTATTAGATAGATGGAATATTGATTTTACACGACTAAATGGTTGGCTTATTTAACAAGTTACGTGGTCAATATTCATTAAAATGAGTTTGAATTAAGCCTATTGTTCACCTGTGCTGTAAAAATTGGGTAAAATTATTTTAAGTCTGTGAGGTTTTAGTGAGGTTCAGCTTTAGTCTCTTAGCTTCTAAAACCTAGTTCTTGGGATTTTGTTCTGTGCTCGAATATAACTTTTTTTTTACTCTAATTTTTCAAGTAAAAGCATACACCACTTGAAATATAGTGTTGGTTTTAAAAATTACCCTGTTTTCACTAAAACTGTAAGACTTGAAAGTAATTTGCCCTATAAAAAATTTGAGCCTGTTTTCATGTTGTCTTTGTCATTTCAGGAGTCCTGGCATTGCTAGCATTGACAGATTTGCCTGAGACTCAAATAGCAACATGGCATTAATGGAAGGATAGAAACTGGTTTTAAATGTTGGAAATATATATAATAAATTTAGGAGTTAACAGAGACCACAAGGTTTGTGGTCCATCAAACTTCTAGGAATTAAATAGCGTTCATCAGGTGTTTAGTCACCACATAGGCTTGCCTGCACTGTCTCTATAACGTCATGAATCAAATTTGTTTTTTTTTTTCCTTATAAAACACCACTATTAATGTATAATGTGACATTATAAAACATTTAATGCATTAGTAGCACTATTAATATTGAGGTGTCCACAACTCCATTTCAAGTTACAGTCAACTTATTAATATTAGTACCATGTTTAACTTTCAACCCGTGGCCTTGGAGAGTTTTATCCTCTGCAGTGAGCATAAAGGAGAGGATAGTGAATCAAATAGTGATGAAATCACAAAAAATACATCATAAATATAAGTAAAACAGAAGGTAAACTATGATTGATTTTCTTTTAATGTCATCAAATAAAAATATGTAAATAAGAATCTTCTTGTTTGTGCGTTTTGGGTATTTTATCTGTGCTCTGGCAAATATCCAGGGCACATAAATTGCCAGCTTTTGTTGGTGGCCATAATTAAAATAAGACCTGTTGAACTAAGATGTATACCTGATAAAAATGTGCTAAACTTGTAAAGAAATGAAAGGCTTTGGGTTTCTCTATTTTTCTTTTCCATTGCTGAATGACGATGAATAAAATACTCTTTTACTTGACACTCTGGAATGATTAACTCTGTAGCATGACAATATTCCCTATGTAGAAGCCACAATATCAATTATATATCATATTTTGTTTTTAGTATCCATGTATTAAATTTTGAGCATTATTATTGTTGTTATTATTATTATTATTATTCACCTGCAAAAGATAAGTCATAAATCTCTCTTGCAGATGGTTAATCCAGCCTACTATGGGTTAGAGAATGCGGAGGCTGAAACTCTGAATTCTTATTTGTCTAGGTAATAAGGACCTAGTTGTTTCTTTTAAGAGTATTTCAGCTGATTAAATCACTAAATTGATTCAAGTTTTACTTCAAAATTCATGATCGGTTAGCTGACACAATTCCTATAATTCAAAAGATGTTCTACTCTCTACTCGAAAGGTATTTTGATTAATGACTTGTGCATTTCAAACAATAGCATATGCATTTAAAAAATTAGCATATTTTAGAAGTCAATGCTAAACGATAAAGAATTGGTGTTTCTGTAATAAGAATTATAAATGTGAATAATAGTTAGTCTATTTATTTTGTGCTTACTTTCTTCTCATTAATTTTTTTTATAAAAGAGCTTATAATGTTGATTATAATAACATCAGCAGGCCTTTAAATGGACCACATCATTTCATGGGATCTGTTCTGTTACAATTTGTGATTTTCTTTCGGTGACATCAATAGGAATTTTTGGCAGATTAGTGCAAACTACATTTGAAGACCTGGAAGACAGTGGGTGTATAAAGATGGATGAGGAAAATGTTGAGTCCATGGTGTTGGGTACGATAGCATCACAATATTACCTTAGCTACATGACTGTATCAATGTTTGGGTCAAACATAGGGCCAGATACATCTCTTGAAGTAAGCACTTTACTAAACTGTTGACGTGATGTTCCTTTAATTTGGGTCCTTAATCTTAGAATTTTTCCTCTGTCATAGATGTTTTTGCATATCCTATCCGGTGCTTCAGAATATGATGAACTTCCTGTGCGGCATAACGAGGTACATGGCCCTTTAGAGATTGAAGCAAGATAATATTGTTATAATGACAACCATCTCTTCGTTGATGTCCCATGATTTGTCATTTCCAGTTATCATTTGATAGTTAATGTTGTATCTGTTATGATTGTATATATGATACTTGCTATTGTTTGGTGAGAATAATTTTTTGTGGTAAACCATAAATTATTCCTTTGTTACAGGAAAATTACAATGAAGCATTGTCTGGAAGAGTTCGATATATGGTGGATAAGAATGGCTTGGATGACCCACATGTGAAAGCAAATCTATTATTTCAGGTAAGACTTCCCATTGCAATCTTCCTCTGTTTTTGTAATGATTTTTTCTTTCTTAATAATCCACTTTCCCATTAAAATAACACCTTGTTTCTGGCTTCCAGGCGCACTTTTCCCAGTTAGAGTTACCAATCAGTGACTATGTAACTGATTTAAAATCAGTGTTGGACCAAAGTATTCGCATCATCCAGGCCATGATAGATATATGTGCTAACAGTGGATGGCTTTCAGCCTCAGTTAATTGCATGCATCTTTTGCAAATGGTCATGCAGGTATTTCTCTCCTTTTTACCCAGTATCTTTACTAGAAATGAAGGATTTAACAAGCCAATGGAGAAGCTAAATCGATGGTTTCAAGATGTGCCATGCACATCTGACATTAGATCCTAAATTTTTGAAATCTAGGAAGTTTCAAGTATAAAAATAAAATATATTTTATTTAAGCTTATCAACTAAAAATTTATAGTATTTTGCATTTATGTAAAATTATTAAAGCTATGCTAGAATAAAAAGGATTAGCAAAGATTGTACAAGTGAAAAAAAAATAGCTGAAGAATGAATATAAGAACAAGTAAAAAGAGTGTATCCTCTGTTGCTCTTTGGTGGAAGGGAAGATATGTTTTATTTTTTTGAGACACCATGCACACAAAGAGAGAGCTAACCTAGGAAGCAACAGACATGGTTTGCATAAGGTCCTGCACATGGCAATTAGAGAGCAGAAAAAGTGTGAAGATGGATGGAAAGCAAAAATCATGGTTTCTGGAGATTCTCAGCGGCATTATTCTGCCAACAATTGTAGGAACAGATGTGCCATGTGGTAGATATATAGCAAAAATCACTTGTTTTCTTCATCCATGCTGTTGCTGTTTATGATTCTTCTTAACACAATTGATGTGATGAATTGAAAACATTGCTTTCCTCATCCCCTTTTTGACAAACTTGTGCTTTTCCCAGGGCTTATGGTTCGATAAGGATTCTTCGTTGTGGATGTTGCCATGCATGAATGAAGATCTTCAGCAATCACTAAGAAAAAGAGGAATATCTACAGTGCAACAACTATTGGATCTTCCCGGGGCAACTTTGCAGGCCATGATTGGAAATTTTCCTGCTTCAAGATTTTATCAGGTTAGCAACCATTTAGATGTTTGTGCAACCTTTTTATGCATGGAAAACACACAACTCGTACACAGGCCCTTTTGGGGATGGGATCCATTGCCAATCACATTTCTCTACATGCCCTACTATTGGCAAAATCTACAAGGGGCTGTTTGTGCATGGAGGGCTTAAGGATACCAGGTTTGCTCTTCTTGACTATAGATTTATCAGTATGGCTGTACAGAAACCATCCAATCCACTCTGATTGCATCTCTGAGGATGTGACTGATCTCATCTAAGCAGAGGTTAAGTGGCTAACTTGGATGTCCACCAATCCACTACAAATTTTTTTACATGAGGATGATTTCTAGGGCTATTTTTGTGTGTTAATGATGACAAATGGGTAGATTACAGTTGCAGAGTCCGCTCATCTAAATTCTCTTCCCCTGCAACCATCACTGGCTCTCTTAAAGGGTTAAAATTGGTCTGATTGATACGGTTTTTCATGCATGATGAGAAGTTCATATGCCTATTAATTTTTTTTTCACTAGTAAAAAAAAAAACAGAGAGACATCAATACATGGGCAGCATAAATTGGTTGCTGCTTATTTATCATAGACATTTAGGAACGGGCACATTGAGGTCAGAGATGAAGTTATTGAGCCAGGAACTTGTTGGACATTCCTTACAAGTGTCACCTGTTTTAGAAAGTTGTCCACATGAGGAGTTCCATGTTGCAGATAGGAAGGCAGCCATATAGCTTTAGTAATGGGTATTGGAGAGACATGGCATAATGTGAGCAAATTAATGTTAAAAGTTACTTGGAGAAGTTAGACCTTAAATAAATACACATTCATATATGTCTTGAATTTCTTAATTATATACATCAGTCAAAACTTTTGTCTGACTGTTAACATTATGCATGCAACCATCCATTTTATTCAACCTTTATTTTCTTTTCTTTTTTTAGGATCTGCAGAACTTCCCCTGCATTCAAATGAAGTTAAGAGTTGAGAAAAAGGACATTGATGGCAGAAAATCTCTCGCTCTGAAAATAAAATTGGAGAAGACCAATCGCAAGCAAAATAGATCAAGGGCTTTCACTCCCCGATTCCCTAAGGTACATGGTTTGCCTCTTTTCTGTTCATTAGTTGGTAAACAGACTAAGCTTGTTTTTATTTTTACAGCTGAAAGATGAAGCATGGTGGCTAGTTCTTGGTAACACATCCACTTCTGAACTATATGCTTTGAAGAGAGTTTCTTTCACAGATCACTTGGTGACCCATATGGAGTTGCCATCAACATTAACTTCTGTCCAGGTTAATTTGCCTTCCTTTAAAGTCATGTTAATTGGCATTCTTTTTGTTTGTCGGGAGCCTTCCTTTAAAGTAATGGTTTTTACTCATCATGTATGTAATTGGCTTTTTTTTTTTATTGTTGGGATCTGTTTTTTTTATCCCCTCTCAGGATCTTGTTTTTCAAAAAAATAAAATAAAATAAAATTGGATTTATACTGTTTTAAAAAAAACTCAATACTTAATCCATGCCCTTTCTCTGCAAATAAAAAGAACTACGAGGAGATCATGAAATATACGGTGATTTGCACCATTCCTAGACCCTGATTGGCCAAGACCGGTTCCAAGTATCATTCTTTACGATATACCTCAATGATTATGCTGAAAATATTTCCGTAGTGAGTTTGTGTGGAGGTAGTTCCGTGCTATGTTAGTGTGTTGTTTGAAACACCCACATGTGAGCATCTTGAAAGACTATTGCACTCTTCTGACTTCTGCCGCATATTCTTATATTTTTGTTTGTGAATTCACTGGGATATGTTGGCTTTCTCAGGGGATGAAATTGATGCTGGTTTCAGATTGTTACATTGGTTTTGAGCAAGAACATTCAGTTGAAGAACTTATCAAATCTCAACAAACAGAAGCAGGTGATTGAATAAGAATTTTCTCAATCCAACACATTCGTGAATTTCCGACCAATATTTGTGGGAGTGCGTTATATAAACTGCATCCCTTCGAAGGCGGATACCATGGAGTTTTTCACAACTCGAGGATTTTATTTATAGATCTGGTGTGGTCAGAAAGTTGCTGTAGGCACTAGTTTCTTACCCTTATGAAACAAGTTTCCAATTTTGATTTCTAAATACCCAAAAATCCACAAATATATATATTAGGCATTTTCCATGTGTTTTTTTTTTTTTTAATAAAAAGAGTGCTTTATTGTAGTTTTATTTGATTTTCAAATCAATTTTCATTTTATTTTTGGTATGACAAGGAAAGGTGGATATAAAAAAGGAGAAAAGAAAATGAAGAGAACAGTTAAAAAGTAGGGAGAAAATAAGAGTTCAAGGAAAAAAAATTGAGAGATGAACACATGAAATAGAAAGTAAAAGTAATCATGATAATCCTCTACGTGTAGATAAACATATTGGCATGTAATGAAAGGCCAAAGCCCTTTTAAGTTCAAAAAGCTTGAATGACATAATCAATAGACATAACAAAAGTTAACCAAACTCAATCATAAGGATGGTGGACGTGTGGTGTCAGGGGTTGATGGAGTCTTTATCTAGTTGTTTGATTCAAAGTTGTTAGAAAATCTGATGTATTGATTTTATTAGAGATTTAAGGGTAAGAGATTGATTGTGGTTGATATTAGTATTCTTAGCGTATTTTATTTGAGGTCAATTGCATTGTATGGTTTTATGGGTTTCTAAACGGTAGTTTGTCTATGGCTTATGATGAAGATTTATTCGTGTGAATAAATCTGGTGTTTAGGATTTTATTATGGGATCGTGTGCTCAAACAAATTCTTATGGAAGAGATCTATGTAGATGTCCTGACAGGGTTCATCTATCTTGGAAAACAAATGAGTTTTTCCCAACATGTGTTGTAAATACTCTCAATAAAAATTGATAAATATTTAAAATAACTTTGAGAATTTGTTGGTCAACTCCTAATATTTAATATCAATTTTAATTGAAGGTTCAATATTTATGTTTAAATATTGACAATTAATTCTCATGAATTAAATTTTTAGTGATTATGTATCTTTTGCACAAGATATGATTTATGTATTTTTGAGAGACATGAGCAGATGCAATTAAAACGTTTAATTCTGTCTTTTATGTTTTAAAACATTAAAAAACATACAAGGAAATACAAATACATTAACATTCTTTTTGTTATTATAGTTTTTACTCACACACCCCACAATTATATGTTTACAAACAATAATAGTTCAAAATTTAAAAATACATAAAACACACATTAAACTCTTAAAATTTGAAAAAATAAGCCACCTAAAATTCATAAAATAATCTGGGAGAAGTCCTTGGAAACTCAAGGACAATGCCGAGAAGCTTCTAGAAGTGGTGGAATTGTGGCGGAATTGTGACGGCGTGTTTGCTCCACGCGACACCACCACTGGCGGTACTTGGGTTCATGTGCTGTCGTCGGTGAAAAAAATGGGTGGATCTGGAGCGGTTTCCTCTCTTCTTACTCCCTGTGTTAGTGGTGACTCTCACCGTGACTTGCAAAGGGAACAAAACGCAACAAACAATTGATTTTATTTTTAATCTTACTTTTTTCACATATTTATTTCTTGAGTCTGTCTTCTCAAGTTTTCTTTCTCATTGCTTCAACCATAAACAGAGGGGGAGAGGCATGGTAGAGGCTAACATTATCGGTAGTAGGTGGCTGCTACCGTGGAAATGGTTAGTGGCGGTTATGGAGGGAGCTATCGGTGTGGGTTGCTAGTGGTACTTGCGATTATGGAGAGAATTCATGATGGTAGTGAGAAGACTAGAGAAAGAGAGGGGTTGTGCTTATATTTGTGTAGATCTTGATGGTGTCACTGCTGTGTAGAGAGATAGGGAAATAGTAAAGCTAGAGTTGTCAGGTCTGCAACAAATCGGTAAAAAATTGAAGTGTGTGTTGTTAGCTACTAGGTTGGGTTGAAAGTTTTTGTTAGCTAAAAAAGAGAGGGTTTGTTGTTGCAGTAAGGAAGATGGATTGTCATGATAGGAAAAAAGGAGCTGAAAAGGTGAAATGGATTTGGGTTTTATTGTCAAGGCTGGTTGATGGGTCTGCTAGTGTGGCTGTCTTGAGAAGTGAGCGGTTGTCAATGAGTGAGGAGGAGAAGGGTAAGAGGGAGTGTTGGCTCAAGGGTGTTTGGTTGGAGCTGATAGGGAGGACGAATGAGAGGGAAAAAGAGATGATACCCCCACTCTCCCGGCTAAATTTTTAGGTTTAGGTCTTGGGGATAGGTTTTTTTTTTTTTTGGGAAATTTGGAGAGAAAAGTGTGGGAATCTTTTTTTATTTTTATTTTCTGATTCCCTAAAATTTCATCTCTTTTTGTGTGTGGTATAACCATATATTTATAGGTAAATAAATTACTTTGGCTTGAAGGCAAAGCAAACCAAGATCAACTATTGAATTTTTAAGAACAAATCTCAACCATTCATTTGATAACTTGAAGACAAAGCGAAGAAAAATGAACCCTTAGATTAAGAGAATGATTGTAGACCATTTGATTAAAAAAATGGGTTACTTGGTGAGAAGGTTTCTAAATTTCAAATTGGTCCTCTCACTAAAAAATAAAGGCATTTTTCTTTTTCTATTTTCTCTCTCCTTTTTTATTATTTAAAATTATTTGGAAAAGACACTGAAAACAACGCAAATGCGTCAAGAACATATTTTTAGGTTTTTTGTTGTTTTGTTTTTTTACTAATTTTGGTTTTTCTAAAAACAATAATAAAATATAGGGTAAAAAATTAGGTAGAAATAAGGATGATAAATTGGCTAATGATCATCAATAGATCATAAAATGATTTTATCATTTTGGATTAATTTTTCTTGTAGAATATAAGGTTGTAATAATAGGCTTAGAAATACTAATAGAATCGGGGAGAGATTTATTATTTATTATCAACCAATTATATGGAGAATATAAGTGTAAACACTCTCACCTAATTTTATACCATAATATAGTCATAAACTTTATTAAAGTTTTAGTGGAAGGAAACAATATGTAAGCTGATGGCTTAGCTCAACATGAATTAGGATACAAGATGCCTTAAATAGTCATGGCATTATCTCTGATAAAATCTTTGATTGATCATCCATAAGTGATATACAATAGAATTGTAATGACAAACATAGTAATGTAGATTCTATGGTAAAGAATGATAAAGATAATAACAATATAATTGTTGCTAAATTTCAAATAAGTACGAGCAAAGCATCTTAATGACACTAGTGCTCTTGATTCACGTAAGGATTAAAAAGATGATTTTATAACTTTTTTGCAAGATCATTAACATAAAATTTAAGGTCTTTCAAAATAAAAGTAGTTAATTATATATTTCTAATAGATATATCATACAAAAGATATAAAACTAAAATTTTGCTTATATGCTTAGGACTAAAAAAAGTTTTTTAGTCATGTTTAAGGTTCGTGAAGGGCTTTATGGAGCTCACTATCCTGACAATAAAATGAGGTGGCTTATCATGATCCATGGCTTTTATTGGCCAAACATAACCAAGGATTGTGCTAGTTATGTAAAAGAATGCTAAGAATGTCAATAGTTTGATTCAATCCAACACATACCTTCCAATGAACTCAATGAAAATGGTCAAACCATGATCATTTAAAGGTTGGACAATGGAAATTATTGGCAAGATACATTCTCCATCATCAAGTGGACATAACTACATCTTAGTTTCCACCGATTGCTTCAACAAATGAGTTGAAGCTTTCCTTATTAATTGATTAATTGAGAAATAGTTATCAAATTCATTAAAGAATAGATCATCCATAGATTTGAACTCTTAAAAACTACCACCATTAACCAAGAATCAATATTCTTTATAGAGGATACGAATCAATTCACATATGATTATTGCCAAAATTATGAAGGGAGGTGTTCATTACCTAGTATACCAGGATACGAATCAATTCACATATGAAACTAAACTATTGATTGATCATTGATCGAACCCTTACTAGAATGCCATGCTATAAGATAGAGTTTTTAAAGGAACTAAGTGGAGTGTTTTATGGTTATGATCTCCAAGTCGATCATTCAATTCCTTCAAGAACACTGTCTTTTAGCATGGTCTTAAGATTTTATGCTTGTACTTGATAGAAAATTTTAGCAACAATTTTGTTTAACTGTCTTTTTCATTTTCAATTTTGAAATCTGCATTGCTCTATTTGTTATGACATTCATGTTAGATATCAATTATGGTTGATCAATCAATGATTTTGATAGAGATAATTATTGAAGGTTGTCTTGTATCATGATCCATATTGAGCCAAGTCATTAGTTTTTGTATTGTTTCCTCTTATTGAGAAACAAAAACTAGAGTATAAAACATTTTAATAAGGTTTTTGGCCATAGTATGGTATGGATTTTGGGTTGAGTGTTCATGTAAACCCTTGCGTTAACTTATAATTAAAGGTAATAAGACTTCGACGAGTAATGAAAACTCGGGATGAAAATAAATAAATAAATGGTGGGAATAAAAACACATGTGATGTGTAAATGGAGGGGATACCATTCGTAAGTAAATTTAAAGGTATTGATGAATTTAAAATGAGGACTAATAAGTTTAGTTTAAAATCATAATGTTGGTAAATTTAGTTTACAATTCACAACGTTGATGAAATTGGTAATGAGGTTTCGATGAATAGAAGAATTAGAAAAATTTAAAATAAATATGTTTTGAGAATGAAGAATTATAATGAAAATGAGGAATAACAGTTAATAAAGAATTACATGAAAAAATATTGGTGTAAACCTTAGTTAAAAATCAGTAACGTTATCATGAAACTGTAATAAATCTGTAAAAGAAATAAACAATGAAAAGAAAAAATAAGTATATCATCCCAAGGATTTAGTGTAACAACTTATATGATCCATGTAAGGATGGAACATGAAAATTGAGATTTGTTTATGTAAAATCAATTATTGACCAGTTTTACGCTATCAAGCATAACTTTGAACTTGACTGTCGGATCGAGCTACAATTTTACGTGAAGTCTCCTAACATGTTGGTATAACATGGGTTAAAATTCCAGGTCACTTAGAGTTCAAAAAAGCCATACAAAATTACCGGTGGCCGAAAACAACATGTGGACAATAAGTAAGGGCAAAACTGTAATTGGCTAGGAAAGTCCAACTTCTTCTTTTTAAGAAGTTGGTCATCGCTAGAGGAGAGAGAGTTTTATTTCTTCTTCTTTTTTCAAATTATCCTTGAACATTCACAATAAATGGAAAGTTTTGGGGAGATAATGGAAGCAACGAGGGAAAATAAGAGATTATTGAGAAAAAAAAAAACAAATATTAGATAAAGAGAGAAAATGAAAAATTAAAGAAGAAAAAGGGAAGGAGAAGCTTTGGACCATGGAAATTATCATCAATTTGAGTTTGAAAGGGTAATTAATTTTGAAATGGATTTGAATGAGGGGCTAGGGTTTGTTGAATTATGGATGAAGAAATGCTATTTGTGTGAAAAATAAGTTGGATTATGTAATATAGTTGTTTAAGTGGAAAATTTTAGAAAAAAATTTGAAATAAACTAATGGGGTTTTCTAATCACAAGTGGTTGTGGGGTAATTAGTAGAGATGAGAAAAAAAATTGAAATAAACTAATGGATTTTGTGTACATGTCTTTTGATGTGTAAGGTTATGTGATTGAATTTAAAGTGAAAGTTATGATAGGAAGCATGAATTATATGTTGTGTGAATATTTTGGAAAGAATGAAATGACATTTATTGGAGTATGGATATGATAGCTTATGGATTTAATGGGTGTAATACATGTTAGTGTTAAGAAAATTAACATGATTAAGTAATGAATTTGGAAAGATGCAATGGATGGAGTGTTTGATGTCGAAGTTGGCTAAATTCTAAGTTTAAGAGATTTTCGAAAGATGAAAAAGCTGACATAATTAATTGATAAATCTTGTATTATTTTAAAAATTAGATGAGTAAGGGTGAGTTGAAGTGGAGAGAAGAAGTTAAGACAAGATTATGAACTTTGTTAACAAAGATCAAGTTGTTAGTTTATAAATTGTGGAAAGCAAACTCGATTTTTGATAAATCTTATTGTTGTGATGTTTAATATTTGGAAGGTTTATGGATAAAAATTAGGGTAGAAGAGCAATAAACAGAGTTTCAGATCAATTAAACTAAAAGCTTTAAGAAGTTTAGTTTTGAAGAACAATTTATTTGTCTTTAAACTTCTTATGCAAAGCACTTAATTAGTCTTTTTGCTCCGTAAGTATTGTAAAAAAAGGGCATCTATTGTTACCCATTTTTTAGGGCCTCACATAAGCAAAAAGAAAAAAAAAAGGAAGAAAATTATAAATATATATATATATATATATATATATATATATATATATATATATATATATATATATATATCAGTAAGAAGAGTATACCAGAACGCCCAAGGAATCATTGAAGAATAGTTTAGAATCAAATATGCACGATTGAAAAATTTGACAGTATATACCAGAATGCCCAAGGAAGGTCCTATTGACAAAGAAAATTCAATTTGAGGAGAGAAATTTAAAATTAGATGTTTAAGGGTTTAATTGAATTTATAGATAAGTTAATTGCA
The DNA here is from genome assembly GCA_007827005.2 of Populus simonii. Lineage (NCBI taxonomy): Eukaryota > Viridiplantae > Streptophyta > Magnoliopsida > Malpighiales > Salicaceae > Populus > Populus simonii. The sequence goes on from CM017478.2 coordinate 6,142,690, forward strand.
AGAAAATTTTATTTTTTAAAGTCAATTTAGACTTTAATTAGAAGAAGTTAAAATCTGGGGGTCGAATTGAAATTTTTAAGAGTTAATTTGGTCAAATCAATGACTTAATTGCATAAATATAGAAGTTTGATGGATAATTAGGGACTTAATTGAAAAAATCCAAAACCAAGGACTAAATTGAAAAAGATGCATGAATGTAGGGGCTGAAATTGACCGAATCAATGGCCAAATTGAAGAAATTTGAAGTTGTTTGGTCAATTGAGGGTCAAAATACACAAATTCAGAACCAAGGACTAAAATGAAAAAGGTGATCAACTTAGGGGTTGTCAATTGAGTTTATCATGAGTGAAATTGTAAGAAATTAAAAGTTTGGAGGCAATTAGGGGTGCAATTAAAAAAAAAGTAGAATAGGGATTCAATTAAAAATTTCAAATCCCAAATTAAAAACTTTAATCCCACACAGACGACGTGTCATTCAAACTTAAAGAAGAGAAGGTGAGTGACACACCATTCGGTCGACTTGGCCTCTGTTTTTGACAATTTTAACTGATTAGGTTGACAACTTCAAACGAATGAATGTGGAGCTATAGAACTCTTAATTGAGCAAGGACAAATTCAAATGAAAGGTGTGCATCCCCTCTACCAATTTCAGGTGGTCACAAGCTACGATGACATTAGAATTACTCCGAAGAGGCCTTGAAAGTAGACAACCCATATAGCTCTGACAATTTTGGTTGGTCGAGTTAGCAACTTCAAACGAATGAATGTGGAGCTACAGACCTCCAAATTGAGTAATGTTGGATTCAAATGAAAGGTGCACACCCCCTCTACCAACTCCAGGTGGTCGTATGAGACGATGAATTACTCCAACAAAGCCTTGAAAGTGGGCAACTTAGTCATCCAGGGATGAAACCTAATTGTGTAAAAAAACTATCTTTTTTTTTCATGTATTCACACTCAAAGGCTTCTTATAAGTTCTTATCAAAGGTTCAAAACCCTTCCCTTAAGATCAAGGGTCAAGAATAAATTCAAAATCCTCCCAAAAACGCTATAAATACCCCCCTAAAATTAAAGGAAAATGAGTGAAAAAAAGAAGAAGAAGAAGGGAGTAACTATCCAAGCTACCTTTCTAATCTAAAAGCAAGCCCTGGTGGTCTGCTTTAGTTGTTTTTTTTTTTGTTCTATATTTATGTTTACAAGCATAGCAAAGAGTTTTGAAATTATTAATAAATGATGTTGCATTCATCTCTTATATATATATATATATATGTATATATATATATATATATATATATATAATGTTGTTTTAGTTTGTATTTTGACCTAACTTATGCATGTTAATACAAGGGTGTTTACCTTAGCTTTGCTATGCATGTTCTTGCATAAAATGGTTTCAAAAAGCCAATTTTGAATCCATGTTGCATGAACATTTAGGTTGTGTTAAGTTGTTGTTTTGGATTTGATACATCAAGCTTGATTTTCATGTTTTGATAATTTTTTGTTAGTGTTTTTTATTCAAATATGTTTGTATATGTTAGGGTGACCTGTTGGGATAAAGAAAGCATGTTTTAGAAGCAAAAAATGCCAGTTTTGAAGGCTTGGTAGTGGCTGCATTCCAGGCATGTTGTTGGGTTTTGGTTGGGAAATGTTCTTCGCATTCTTGCGAAGAACATTGCCTTAGCTACATGATTTAGATCAATTTTAGTCCATTTCTTTGCTCAAAACTATTCTCTGGACTTGATTAGTCAATAATTTATGGTTAATTCACATCAATAACATGTTTTAATGCGTTTAAATCCTATTGTTTGGTTTCGGTGTTGAAACCTATTTTTGGCCAAATCATGTTGATTCGTTGAAAATTGAAGTAAATGAATGCTAGATTGTTGATCCTTATATGATTCCCAACATGTCTATACCTTTGGTTTACCCATATTGGGCTTGATTTGAATATCACATTTGCTGGGTTTAGTTTTTTAGGTTTCTTCGTGTTCTTCGTGTTCTTCCCAAGAACATTGTCTAAGCTACATGATTTGGATGAATTTTGGTCAATTTCCTTGCCTAGAACACTTCAATGGGCATAATTAACAAGTAATTTAGTGTTTATTTGCACAAATAATATGTTTACAATAGATTTTAAGCCTTAGGTTTGGGTTTTAAATCGAGACTCATTTTAACAAAATCATGAATTTTTAGTGAAAATTGAAAAGATTAGATGCTAGATTTTTATTCCTCACATGATTTCCAACATGTATATGCTTTTTATATTGAGCAAATTTGGTCTAAACTGAGCTCATGTTGCTGAGTTTATTCAGGTTCAAGCTTGGTATTCTTCGTGTTCTTTATTTTTTATGCGTTTGATCTGTTTTGTTGAAGTTTTATGAATTTTTGTGTTTTTTGCAAGTTTAATTTTTTTTTCTGTCTTTGTTTTCACTTTGTTTTTGGGTCAAACCAAAATTTTTGGTTCAGTTTATGGTTAAACCAAAGATTTCGAGTAAACCCGGTCGAGTAAAAAAAAAGGACTTATACCCTGTTTGGTTTAGCCACTTTTTTTCAAGGGTCTTTTGATTTATGAATGTATTTGGCAAATACCCTTTAGTCTTATTTTGGTTAGTTTCATTACAAAAAAATGAGATTTTTACCAAATAAAGCCTAAAAAATATAAATATTTTTTTTTCTCATATGGCCAAAAATCCTAAATTTATTTTGAGTATATTTTTAAAGAAAATTTAAAACACTTTTGGCATTGTTTTAAAAAATATATTGCATTGGATTTTACAACAACCAAAGGATTTTGGCCATTATTTAAAAAATATTTTAAAGCAAGGAAATATTATTCACTTTTAATATAAGGATAAAAAACATAAAAGGAATTAATATCCAAAATATTATTAAGGATAATAATTTTATGACTCATTTTAATATAATGATAAGAAACCTCTATAAGGTTAATATCCAAAATATTGTTATGAATAATACAATTCATTCACTTCTAATATAATGATAAAATTTAAAAGAAATTTTATCTAAAATATTATTCGGAATGACGTTAAAAAAAAATTCTAGTTTTTCCTCAAAAAAAGCTTCAACAATAATTGAGGATATTTCACCTTTCTAGACCGAGTTCTTTACCTAGAAAATTAGAGTTTGTTCATCATAGCATACCCGTCATAGTAAGTCGGTAAAGATAGATGTCATTAGACCAAAGCAAACAAATAAAAACAGTGCAACTTACCTCAGGTAAGGTATATTAAGGGTGCTAATACATTTTCTTTACGCAATAAGTCCCTTGCTTTGAGTTTTTTTTAAAATCAGTTAGTGTTCCTAGTAGCTGTAATACTAGGTGACGACTTCCCAACCAAACCAAAGATCATTCCAAAAAACACCACTCGAGAATTGTCGCTGCGACGTCGTGTTCTCGCAAGGAGGGTATAACAACTATAATATAAAGGGTTCTATGTAAGCAATATTGTATATAAATGTGGTACAATGTAGACAATAAATAATAATGGATTGATGGTAAGCCTAAGGATACATGTGTGGTGATCGATGAATTGAGTAAAAGTATAAGGATATATGTGATTATTGACTTGTTTAATCTAGTGGTGAGGAACTTGTTACCCCTTCATAGTAAAAGATAACATTGTTGGTATTGACAATAATATCATCATAATAACATAATAATCCTATACTCAAAGACATATTTTATGAAACAACACAGCAAAAATCCAATGCTAATATATTAATATTGCAAATTCATCAAGTTACATAATTTCATCAAAACTTTAATCAACAAAACCTTAAATTTAAAAAAAAAACATAAACCATAACATAATCAACAGAACCACAATTCATAAAATTTCTTCATAAATAATATAATTTATCAACTCAAATGGTGTGATTTTAAGCTAATTAACATAATTTATAGTTAATTTAACCAAAAAAATAAAATCCTAAACTAAAAATAAAACCCTAACTTTAACATAATCAAATTCATCAGCTTTTTCTATAAATAATGTAAGTTATCAACTCAATTAATGTATTTTATAGCTAAGTAATATAATTTATATTTAATTTAACCAAAATTAGTAAAACCCTAAACTAAAAAAAAACTTAACCCTAACCCTAACATAATAATATTAAAAAAACTAGTATAAAAAACATCAAAATTAATAAAGAGAGAGGGTGTACTATACTTAAAATCATTGGGGGGAGGGGGGGTGTGTTAAAGTGGCTATGATGGTGGCGGTGGTGGTCGTACTTACTGTCACAACTAGAGAGAGGGAGAGAGAAAGGACACGATAACAAAAGAGAAAAACGTGTTCTGTCATTATGGAGAGAGAGTTATCGCAATGGAGAGAGATCAAGAGGGGGGAGGGGTAAGGGCAGTGTTATTAAACCTGGCCCAGCCCGGCGGGTCGACCCGGGACCCGGTGGCTGGACCGGTCTGGGTTTACTAAAAGACCAGTTGGGGAAACAGCCCGGTCAAACCCGAGCGACCCGGCAGGTCGACCCATGACCCGGGCGAACCCGGAAGAACCCAAACGAGACCCGGTTTTTTTTTCCTTCAAA